>JAFEMH010000155.1:0-600000 GCA_022495995.1 Adenophora triphylla var. japonica | reverse complement strand
TTTGGTAGTCTGCAGCTCCCCTCCACATACGAACTTCTTTATGCCTATATATCTTGTCAAGATAGTCTGCAACTCCTCCAAAAAAATCATCTTTCTCCCTAGGAATGGAGGCAATCACACCAAGGACACCTTTAGTTTAGTTCAGTATATGATTCGAGGAATTTTGTCAACACAGTTTGGCAATCTCCACGCCATTGAACCATGTTTGAGGCCGGTAAAAGTTCCACCAATCTTGTATTCACCAAAAAGCTCAAGCAGGCCATCAGCTTGCTTATACTTCAACGCAAATAGCTAATTACATTCATCAACACTAAGAATGGTATGATTGTCCAGAATCCCCACAGGTGATGTGGTTCTTGTTGACAGTCATTTTCCATTGTATTCACGGGCTATCGACTCAATAACACCTCTCTCATCCGAATACGTGAGCAAAGAGATTGATTGCTTGGAACTGCCCACAACAATTAAATTCTCCTTTGTTTCAACACAACTAGGTTTTGCTACCCTGTAACGACATTCCAATTTCAACTTATGTTTACGGTCCTTACGCAACTTCCACCGAGTACAATTGCATGTCATAGTTAACTGAGGCGATGAGCTTTCCTTGGAATGCATTAAGCGAGTTAACAGCTCCATTAGTCTTCCTTTTGCTAATTAGCTCTAACTTGTCACCCTCCTTTACCAAGAAAATCAATATGCGGCCCTACATGACCCAAGAAAATACAACCTTGACAAGATATATAGGCATAAAGTAATTCGTATGTGGAGGGCTGCTGCAGACTACCAAAAAAGATTGTAAAAACTTTGTGGATGGAGACCTCATAGAATCATTCCTTGACATTGACGTAAAAATGAAGGAAAAATTTTCAGAAGCTATGTCTCTTTCGGTGAAAAAAATTAGAAGAGGGTAAACAAGTTGAAAAGGTTAAGTGGCTACTGAGTTTTTTTTTTTTTTTGTAAAAGAAAAACAGGAACTTGGAAGTATGTGGAGATTGCCTCTTTTTTTTTAACATGGCTAATGTAAAAAGTTGCACAGTAGGAGAATTTTGCACCTTTGCATAAACTGGTGTGTCTCACAAAATTGAAAAGATAGTCGTGAGTTACTATTAATGTTGAAAGGGTGGATAGGGGGTGATATAATCATGTTAGTGATGTTTGCTAACAATAGTGTTGTTTCTTTGAATTCCTAATCAAACTTGAAGTTTCCTGTATTTAATTCTTATTTTCATGTTTTATATGCACCAGGGTCTAATTTGATTGCTTGCTTAGTTGCCTGCCCTAAGAATTGTGATTCCAAATAGGCCAAGGTGAGGCTATGATGCCTTTCTGCATGAATGCAGGGCTTGCGAGTACATTTACGGGTGAAATATGTAGTTTAGTCAATAACCAAATGCACAATAGACACCCGTCAATGTCAACAAAGCCTTAGTCTCAAAATAATTTGGGGTCGGCTAATATGAATCCTCATATGTCATCGTGAAAAAAAAATCAAACCCCCGCATGGGTTTTTGCCTTCCACTCCTGCCTCTTCAACACCATACTTTCATCCACTCCAAGTAAACTCATATCATTTTCAATCACTCTAATCCAAGTTTGTTTGGGCCTTTCCCTACCCCTCGCCATTTTATCATTTTTTCACTGTTCCGGCCTCCTAACTGGTGCATCACTCGGTCTCCTCACTTACATGATTTTATCTTCCCTATCCACCCTTTCAACATTAATAGTTCTCACGACTATCTTTTCAATTTTGTGACACCGGTTGAGCTGGTTATGCAAAGGTGCAAAATTCTCCTACTATGCAACTTTTTAATTTAGCCATGTTGAGGCAATCTCCACATACTTCCAAGTTCTTGTTTTTCTTTTGCAAAAAAAAAAAAAAAACTCAGTAGCCACTTAACCTTTTCAACTTGTTGACCCTCTTCTCAATTTTTTTTTTCACCGAAAGAGACGTACCTTCTGAAACTTTTTCCTTCATTTTTACATCAAGGTCAAGGAATGATTCTATGAGGTCTCCGTCCACAAAGTTATTACAATCTTTGGTAGTCTGCAGCACCCCTCCACATACGAACTTCTTTATGCCTGCCTATATATCTTGCCAAGGTAGTCTGCAGCTCCTAAAAAAAAAAAAATCATATTTCTCCAGAGGAATGGAGACAATCACACCAAGGACACCTTTAGTTCTGTATATGATCCGAGGAATTTTGTCAACACAGTTTGGCAATCTCCACGCCATTGAACCATGTTTGAGGCCGGTAAAAGTTCCACCAATCTTGTATTCACCAAAAAGCTCAAGTAGGCCATCAGCTTCCTTGTACTTCAACGCAAATAGCTCATTACATTCATCAACACTAAGAATGGTATGATTGTCCAGATTCCCCACAGCTGATGTGCTTCTTGTTGACAGTCATTTTCAATTGTATTCACGGGCTATCGACTCAATAACACCTCTCTCATCCGAATACGTGAGCAAAGAGATTGATTGCTTGGATCGCCCACAACAATTAAATTCCCCTTTGTTTCAACACAACTAGGTTTTGCTACCCTGCAAACGACATTCCAATTTCAACTTATGTTTACGGTCCTTACGCAACTTTCACCCGTACAAATGCATGTCAGTTAACTTAGGCGATGAGTTTTCCTTGGAATGCATTAAGCGAGTTAACAGCTCCATTAGTCTTCCTTTTGCTAATTAGCTCTAACTTGTCACCATCCTTTACCAAGAAAATCAGTATGCGGCCCTACATGATCCAAGAAAATACAACATTGATTATGCGGCCCTACATGACCCAAGAAAATACAACATTGATGAGCGTAGACTCAAAGCCATGGAACACAACTGGTCATATGGGATGGAGGCAGTGCTCCCGGTCGAACCGGAAATCCCGTCTTTGATCCTACTAGAAAATCAAGTAGCAGAAATTGAATGGCTCTGCAGTCGATACGACCAGTTGGCCACACTTGACGAGCGTAGACTCAAAGTCGTGGAACACATCCGAGCCTATCAAAGGTGGACAGCAAGAGCTTTCAACAAAAAGGTACAGCCTTTAGACATAAAGGAAGGAGGAGATTTGGTCTTGAAACAGCGACTTCCCAATAAGTTCAACCCTCTCGGGAAGTGGGCCCCCACCTGGACCGGTCCATATGTGATTAAGAAGATATTTTCGGGTGGAGCAGTTAAAATGACAGATTTGGATGGCAACGAATTCAAGGAACCCGTCAATCTCAGCAAACTCAGACGCTACTATGATTAAACTCCCTCTCTTAAAAAAAAAAAAAAAACGCAAAAAGAAGCCCGCTAGATTGAAAACCCGCAAAGGGCAGTCTAGTAAAAAAAAGGGTGCGTTCAAAAGCTCGCTAGATTGAAAACCCGCAAAGGGCGGTCTAAGCAAAAGTTAGAGCACACAAAAAATAAAATAAAATTTCCCCGCTTCTATCTTCCCTTTCTAAAATTAGTAGTTTGACAGAAATGAACTACGACGACCTGAGCCCCTTAGTTCTCATTGTAAAAGGGGAACGTAGGCAGTCTTAATTGGCACGGTCCAAAAAATAAATAAACATCCAAATCTGCACTTGAGCAAATAATGAAGTCTATTTTTACTGAAGCAATAAATTTTTTATTCCCACAATCAATGCATGATTACACTTATTCGATGAATCTAAGCTCGACTATACTAATGACTACATAACTTGCAAAAGAAACTAAAAGGAATTAAAAGGCAAACTAAATCACTAATGTGTCTGCATGTGACTATGGGTGGATACTCAGATATATAGGTCTACTCCTTGGCGCTAGGCCCCTCATTTCCTTCCTTCTTCTTGGCAGCTCGTCGTCGAGTCGATTTCTTCTTGACCTCCCTCTTAAAATAAGGCGAATACTTCTTCAACGGGGGAACATCTTCGATCGCCTTACCCTTCAGTTTCCGCTCAGTTTTCTTGGGAGGACGCTCTTCCATTCTGTCTAAAGAAGTCGCCAAAGCCTCTCTATCCCTAAGAAAACGACTCGTAGATATGTTAGGGATCAATCTCCGTCTCAAGTCATGTAAAACCTCCCTCATCGGTCCTAAGTTTTCTTCGTACCATGTCAGATAAGCATGTGACAAATAAGTGCTAAGGGTCCGCTGTGCAAGGTAAACTCGTGGCATCCCATGCGAACTCCATAAGCTCGCCATCAGAACCGAAACACCAACGTCCATTGGAAAAACCTTGGCAGAATCATCAAGCTCAGTAGTTCCCCAAGTTCGAGGACGGATCTGCTCCATACCATATTGGCGAAGTACCCGCTCTGCATAGTAAAAAGTGGTATCCTCGAAAGCTGGTACGCGGATTAGGCATTGTCCAAGCTGAAGGCTCCGAATAAAAGAAATACCCCAATGCCGTACTCGCCACTGAATCTTGTCTGTACCTATCTCTGCCAAGTACATCTTCCACTCCCGCTCTGATAAGCCGGAAAACTGATCAACCTTCCTTCTACAACCATGGAACCAAGGCCTAACACTTGAAAAAGTTAAAGACATGGTTGGATTCATCCCAGAAAGCAGCTGCTGCATGTAAAAGATTCCAATTAGGATGCATGGGCAAAAGGGACCAAACACACTTTACCCCGAAACGTTTGTCAAAAACATGACGAACGGAGCGAGAAACTTTGGACACCCAAACAGCTAAATCATTCTCAAAAAGGCTTTGTTTCTCCATCAAGACAGAAGGGTGAGAATTCATGATTGAAAACTACTGTTCACGGCCGAGAGAGGACAGAGAAAAGTGAAAGAGCTGTTGCGTCGTCGGAGTTCGAGGGGAATTTATAGGTTTTGGTTGTTGAAGTCCGTGCAAGAAAAGGATTGTGAAAAGGCGGTGTCAATCAATAAAGGGTCGATCGAAACTTTCCAAGAAGACTTTTGGTCAACCAGCACCTCTCATAAAAGGACCGATCGACCCTATCTTTAAAATAAAGTGTCTATCAACCTTATACTAAAAGTGCCGATCGACCCTTTTGTTTAAATGAAAATGCCGATCGACTCTTATATGAATAAGGCCGATCGACCCTTTATTTGAAAGATAGTGTCAACCGACCCTTCTGGCTTCACCAGGCACGACATAACTCCAAGTACTCAAGGATTCTAAAAGCTTCCCGTTTTGTTACGATCTTATTATCATTCATTGCAGTGTACAAAAATAGAAAATGCCCATAAATAGAAAATACTAAATTTCAAATTAACTCACTAAATCTGTACATAAAATGTTTGCATCATACTAACGAGTCAGCATAAAAGTAGAGTCTGCATAAAGTCTTTTCTTTTAAACTATTACAGGAGTTACAAAAAGTCTACAAAACGAAAGTCCTAATAGCCCCGATGAGAGGTCGATCTGCGACCACGAGTGAATCTGGAGGCTGAACTACCCTCATCTGGAGATCGCCGTCTGCACTGAACTGGATTCACAACTATCGACCTCCGAGACTAACAAGAAAGTCTCTGCACGGCACTCTTCAGCAGACGGCTCAATATGTTGGTCTGTCGTACAGCTCGCACATAAGAGTCACGGGTAACCTACAAAATCAGACACAAGGGTCACAACATAGCTGAAGCATAAAGATTGGTACATAAAGATAGAGGAAAGAGTAAAAGGTATACCCCGCCGGCACCGTCTGGGGGAATCTGAGCAACCTCAACCTCATCAGCCTCTGTAGGCGTCAACCCTATCCTCACCTGATGGTCACCTATCAGCAAAAACGAGTGGTCAGGAAATGGGGGCATGTCCACGATCTCAGGATGCCCGACACCTATCAGCCCGGGAATATCTAAGCCTTGATCCCCTATACCGGCATCCTCACCAGCATGCCTCACCACCTGTGGTGACCTCAGAAAGCGCTCCACGAAAGTCGGGTAATTCATGTCAGCCCGGAACTCAGAAGCGGGAACCCCATTCAGATAATCCCCCCTCCTCGCCAAGCGGTTGGGATACCACATGTTCCTAGGAGGGTGTTGTGGCACATAAAGCGGAGCCCCGACATTATGCTGCCTAGTCACCCGATCCCCCAGATACATCTCGTCAGCAGACAAGCCGACCAACAACCTACGGGAAGCAGTAACATCCCGGACATCATCAACCGCCTCTCTAACCATGGGAGTCCAAGGATAAAGCAGAAATTCATTCCTCCAGGGACCACCAATGACAGCCCTCAACTCAGATTCACGGACTGTCTTTTGGACCCCTCATTCTTGTTCTCCTTCCTCCAAGAGCACAAAACAGGCACAACTCGGGTCTGATCACGCAGAGCAAACGGTGCAACATTGAAGACCTCATAGACCCACGCCTGCAAAAGACACAAAAGGCAGATGTTCATAAGGATAGAAAGACGGGCAATAAGTAAGAAGACAGCAAAAAGGGCGAAGACCGATATACCTCCAGAACGAGCTGAAACGCATCAAAAGAAGAGGTATTGGACCTCGAAACGGTGTCCAGAGCCCGATATAGTTCAGCCAAGCCGGCTTCCCCCCATGAGATATCGCGCACCATGTCCAAATCCGTCAATGCACCCAACAAGGAATATCGGCATACTGGGCCCGAGTTGGGAAAAAGGGAAAGCCATACCAAAGAAATCCCCGGACGAGTGCGTCAAGCTCATATAGGCCAAATGTGTATTGATCAATGGCAGCTCTAACAAGCTTGTACAACTTTCCAGCATCAATACCGAAAGTCCTGCTCGAACCCAAACTAGCACCAAACAGTTGGGTCTGACGAGCCGAGTCAGCATAAAGGGCCTCATCATATGGAAGCTCTATATCAGTAAACCTCAATCCGGTAAGAGCAGCAAAATCCGTAGGGGTAACTGTGGTCTCACCCCAACTCAGGTGAAAGGTGTGTGTTGTGTCCCACCAGAATTCTCGACACACCTTCACTGTGTACACCGTCTGAGTGCGGCCCATCCGTAGTACCATATTAAAAAAGGGAGCCAGACCCATACTCTCTATCCGCTCACGAGGACTACCCTCACCGGCCGGTAGAGATGTCCATAACTCACCTACTGCCTTAAGGGAGCTGCGCCCTTTTATCTTCTTCCCCTACAGGTAAACACAACACAGGTATGTTACATTACTCGCATATAAATAATAACACTAGGTATATGCATGTATTATTTTGTTGCTAAATCAAAAACTCTTGTACCTTTATCCCAACACGGGAACGAAGACCCGTGGAACCGTGATACTCCTGGCCCGCGCAAAACTTCTTATTTTTCTCATCATAACATTCACAAAGTCCAGTAATCAATCAGAGTGGCAGAACTCTCTCGATAGTTTTCCACAAGTAAAAGTTTGTGAAAATTTGACTTTTTCATTAGATCTTTCTTCTTATTGTTCAAGCCTAGACAGGTCAGCTGTTTCAGCGTTGATGAAAGCTTAAGAGCCTGGATGTGCGTTCCTTGATTTTGGGTTGTCATTAGATTTTTACCTGCATTTTGTCACAGCCAGGGTAAGAAAAGTAACACAGAGAAACTATTTTCCACCTGCCGGAGTAAAGGAGCAATCAAAGTACTCAATATACACTCTGACATTGATAAGTCGTATGTTCAGCATGAAAATGGGTTATAATAAGCATGGCAACCCAACAATAAGCAAGGAGCGTTCATTAAATCAAGACACGTTTTCTGTGAAAACCATACGTTGGCCATAAGAACAACCCATTCAGTTTGTAGCAGGCACGTTGAGATAAAATAGTCACAATGTATCTGTTTTAAGAAGAAAGTGTTGTTTAATGGATGACGTCTAGTTGTCTCACTCAACGTGTGTTTCCTCACCCAAATCTGCCCCAAATTCGTTCATAAATAAAGGTGAAGAATGGTAGTTGGAAGAGCAATAATTGGGAATACTTCTTCTAGGTTTCAACGTTAATGGATACACCTTCTCCTCCTCATCCTCATCGACCGAGCCTCTCAGGTTTAACATTTATTTTGGGACGAACCAAAATGGGAAGTTTGACATGTACATTATCACGGATGGAGTAAATGATAACGATACGTTTTATTTTCGATAGAAACGTTTTCAGCAAGTAAAGCCACGTTCTGAGATACAACCATATGTTGGCTATAAGAACAACCCACTAAGTTTAGAACAGACACGTTGAGATAAAATAAGCACGTTTTCAAAAGTGAAAGTCATGTTAACTGCACAGTCACTTAGAAATCAACAAACATGTCTTGTTGTGGTTTCAATGTGAACTTTGTCTGCTTGCGTGATGGATTCTGAAGCTCACTGAAAGAATAATAAACCAAATATCAATTAACTAAACAAAATTACATAATAATTTAGCTAATAGGTCTCATTAATTGAGATAACAGAGGTCATAATAGTTAAACAAACTAAACCAAAAATTCAAAGAAATGATGTAAAACAAACAAAAAATGTTCCATACACATACACAAATGAACAGTTACTCGATTTCATCTTCAAATAAGTGAGTCAATGGTCTAGCTAGGCCAACTAACGGGGATAGACGGGATTTAGACGGAAGGATTACATGGAACGTGTTTGGTAAATCAACAAACTTAAAACAAACAAACCATCTACTGAGTACAAACAACAAACTTGAAACAAACAAACCAAACAAATGTTCTCAAGTGTAAATTCAAGATAAATCAAATTAGTTTATAAAAGTGATTGAGATTGCAATATCACAGCCTTTGCGGGAAGAGTGATATCGGTCCTACGTAAAGCAGCAAAGACCACAGAACGTTGCCCCTCTGTCCATCTTGGAGAAGCTGTAATCGCTCTCAAAATCACATCAGGATCTATGTCAGGCAGTCCTAGCATAGATGCAATTATATCAGCAATCCCCGGAGGGACTTCTGGAGACTGGGCCATTCCTGAGCTCTGCCCAATATGAAAGCTAGATCCCCCCTCACTTTCAGAATCACGAGAAAAGCGACTACGACTACGCGTGATACGCCCTCCAGAACGCCGTTCAGAACGCCCTCCAGAACTGCCGCCACGGAGGTATCTTCCATTATTAGCTTGCGAACGAGAAACATATGAAGAAACTCGCCCATTTTGGACAGTAGTTGAGAATATTGGAATTTTCCTATCGCACGCTTCGCAACGACTAAAAATTTGTTCCAGAATCGGGCAGGTTGGTTCTCTCTGATTTGAAGCAGATATATAACAATGAAAGAGTAAAATTCAAATTTATATAACAATGAACGAGTAAATGACTTTTCGGGCGCTAGTGCTTTGCCTATAGTAGAAGTAAAATGCAAATTTATAATTGCAATAATGTATTGAAAATAGGAGACCTACTCAAAATGTAAAGTTTAACGTACCAAATTTCCGCTTTTTAACGCAGCTCTTTGCGCATTGTACCGGTACTGAGTATCTTGCCCCATTGCAAGCATATCCAGAAAATTGCGACGTGCGAACTGTATGCCTAACTGCCTCATCCTTTGATTATACACATCGGCAAGCTGTTCCCAAAAATGCTGCTTGTGATCCTCTTTCACAATACCTAGAGATTCGTTAGATAAATCCCTTAATAGGTTTGTATACACAAGCCTCTCTTGATCTGTCATCGAGTCCATCTCCAAACACTGAAAAAGACCAATTACTTCATTGTTTTTTTTTTGATAAGAAAATAAATTGTATTACGAAGATTGAAAGTACAAAAGATGGACTAGGTGTCCATCAATAAAGAAAAGAAAAAATTACATGAAAACTAAACTAGGAAATTGCAGTCACCCAGTCTCTTTTTAAATCATTCAAAGATAGACCTTTGAAAGCACCATTAGCATACGCCCAAAGAGAAGCTAAAGACATCACTTTTTCCCACAATTGGGTGTCATTGTTACCCTTTACTGTTATCGATTGGAAGCATATGTTTAATGTATCTAAATGATATTGGAATTGTTAATGTTTTTACTCAACCGTTAATCCAATTTGATAATGGATCCTTTGGAATGGCTAAAATGGACCATGAACACTATACCTATTCCAATGTCATCCAATCGTATCTACAGCCTAGTGGTACAAGCAGGGATCCAAAAGCAAAGGAAGATCTGACAACGAAACTGCATGATAAGTGTTCGATAAAAGTCCTAAATGAAACCTTGGAGTAATTACGAGACTCCAATGGCAGGGGTACTCAAAATGAAGACCATGAGTTGGAAGCAATTACGAAGGATGTCCATTCAATAAACTTTGTTTTTGAACAACAAATTGAGGCAGGGTAGGATTCAGTTTCAAAGATAGAGCAACAGAAAGTAAGCACTTCAACTGTTCGATGACACTAAACATGTGAGTTCTCCTGTTCAACCAAGCCAAGCCAATGAAGAAATTTTGTCACCTCCATGATGTTATTGCGTTATACACTGACCTCGGAAACGGATACATCTGAGGGCAACAACCAACCACACCTAGAACACTACATACTAACATCAAAACAGGAATCAAAACCACAAGACTACACCAAGAAAACCAGACCAAGAGAAAACTGGAACAAGGGAATCTACATCTCTAACACTACATACTAGGTGTCACAAGAACTTTCGATATTTTCCAAACTGATGTTCTTGTGTGGCCTGCCTTTGCGCCAAAGACAGCAGCCCTTGTCCTAGACTCGTTTAGTACAACAACGCAGCAACACAAAATCACACACACGCAGCAGAAAAATAAGACAAGCACATAGGGGAACACTCCCAACCCTTTATTATTGCAGAATCAATACATAAAAGGACTACAACGAGATTAAGGCCAAACTACACAAAGAATGTCTATCTATCTCTAACAAATGTCACATGTCGATCATGGCCCACTATGCCCATTAACTTAAGCGCCTCGCTCTGACAACACCTGTCCCTTCCAGTTGCCACACAAGCAGCCCAAAAATATCGAAGGAATAAAGCTCAGCTGGCTCATTAAGTCAATTGATGCCTTGCACAGTCAAGGCATAATTCTCGCAGCCCACAGCCCATGTCTTGGCATGTCCTTGCTGCATCGCAGCCCATGTTATAGTTCAAATAGCGTTTTACAGTCCATCATTTTAGTCACGTCATGCCTCCCTCGTGTCATGACATTTTTCTCGACAATAGTCCTTACAGTACATACTAACAGCAAAACAGGAATCAAAACCACAAGACTACACCAAGAAAACCAGACCAAGAGAAAACTGGAACAAGGGAATCTACATCTCTAACAAACTTCTATTGATTAGGCAAATTTGAAATTAGGTAGTGAAACATACTTTTTAGGCATTGTACTTTATTTTTGTATTTTGTCCCTAAATAAGTTGATTTAAGAACTTAGATTAACTAGTGAAACATTACTTTTTCAGTATTTTTACTTTATAATTTTATAACAATATAAGATTTTTAAATTTCCTTTACACAGGCAATGGAGAGAATTTTCGTTACAATCTACATAGTAGTTTATTATTTTATATATATATATGTTAATTTGATTGTTTGACTAAAAATTTTATGTCAATTCTCGCCCCCTTTTACTAAAAATTCTAGCTCCGCCACTGGTTTGAACAAAACCAAGTTGTGAGCAACAATATTAGCTCAAAGTTTGTGCAAAATGCGCATGGAGAACCAAGTTGTGAGCAACAATATGAGTTCAAACTTGTTCTTAATCAAAAACACCAAAAACACTATCAATCCATGCCAGATCATGACAGAAACATACCTCAATACGGGGAGAATAGGTTTCGGATTCGTCTTCGTCTTCGTCTTCGTCTCCGGCCTCGTCGTCTCGGGTTCTCTTTCTTTTCCTATGAGAGTTGAAATCAACTTCCTTATCCATATTGTCCTTTGGCCGGAAAAGGTGTAGGGGTAGTATGCCGGAAAGACAGCTGATGGGAAAGGTGTAGGCATGGAGAAAAAATGGACATTGTCAGGATAGGGTTCTGGTAGATGGGTGATGGAATTATGACTGATTAATGTTCTTTTTGAATTAGTCCGTCCGGTCCTAAGGTTATAATCACACGATACTCCCTCCGTCCCAAATCAAATTTTACATATTATTCCCCCGTCCCAAATCAAATTTTACATATTTCATTTTTTAGTGTCACATTTTCATAAATATCAACTTTAAAATCAATGTACACCACGCATTTGATTCTATTGTGAAGTAATGTTTCAGAGTTTTAGACAGTGCCTGGGCACTTGATTTTTTATTTTTTGCAAAATGACGTCGTTTTGGAATTTAAAAAAAAAAAAAACCTCAGAAATATATAATGCGTATAGAAGCGCTCACACAGTTTTTCATCTTCCGACGGTGAGATTTTCCGGTGAAATTCCTCGATCTGCAACCATCAAGTTTACTAGGTCAAACATTGCTCCTGATCTTCAAATCGAAACTATCCGATTAACAGAATCAATCGTACATTGTCCGACTTTCAATGGCGAATCTAGAAATTTTAGTGAGGGGTCAAGTTTTAACGTACAGGTATAATATGCAAGCAATTATATATTTTAAAAACAAAATACATACCGGAGGAAATCCACCATTGGTAGAGGAAGAGGGGGCTGACTGATATTTGGGCTAGGGTTTGGGGGCTGAGACATTACTATTTTCTTGATTTCTTGAGGGGGCTGTGGGAGGGGAATATCGCCATCCATTCCGGCGATAGTGGCGGACTGCGGTAGCTGTGTGGCGGCGGCCGGCGGCGGCGGCTGTGGCGAGCAGAGAGTTCGAACGACGCGAGCGGTGAGCTCTGTTCTTTTTTTTTGTGTTCACGGTGGCTGTGTGAGCGCTTGTATACGCATTATATATTTCTGAGTTTTTTTTTTAAATTCCAAAATTCCAAAATGACGTTATTTTGCAAAAAATAAAAAATCAAGTGCCCAGGCACTGTCTAAAACTCTGAAACATTACTTCACAATAGAATCAAATGCGTGGTGTACATTGATTTTAAAGTTGATATTTATGGAAATGTGACACTAAAAAATGAAATATGTAAAATTTGATTTGGGACGGGGGAATAATATGTAAAATTTGATTTGGGACGGAGGGAGTACATTGTGATTATAACCTTAGGACCGGACGTACTAATTCAAAAAGAACATTAATTAGTCATAATTCCATCACCCATCTACCAGAACCCTATCCTGACAATGTCCATTTTTTTCTCCATGCCTACACCTTTCCCATCAGCTGTCTTTCCGGCATACTACCCCTATACCTTTTCCGGCCAAAGGACAATATGGATAAGGAAGTTGATTTCAACTCTCATAGGAAAAGAAAGAGAACCCGAGACAACGAGGCCGAAGCCGAAGACGAATCCGAAACCTATTCTCCCCGTATTGAGGTATGTTTCTGTCACGATCTGGCATGGATTGATGATGTTTTTGGTGTTTTTGATTAAGAACAAGTTTGAGCTAATATTGTTGCTCACAACTTGGTTCTCCATGCGCATTTTGCACAAACTTTGAGCTAATATTGTTGCTCACAACTTGGTTTTGTTCAAACCAGTGGCGGAGCTAGAATTTTTAGTAAAAGGGGGCGAGAATTGACATAAAATTTTTAGTCAAACAATCAAATTAACATATATATATATAAAATAATAAACTACTATGTAGATTGTAACGAAAATTCTCTCCATTGCCTGTGTAAAGGAAATTTAAAAATCTTATATTGTTATAAAATTATAAAGTAAAAATACTGAAAAAGTAATGTTTCACTAGTTAATCTAAGTTCTTAAATCAACTTATTTAGGGACAAAATACAAAAATAAAGTCTGATGCCTAAAAAGTATGTTTCACTACCTAATTTCAAATTTGCCTAATCAATAGAAGTTTGTTAGAGATGTAGATTCCCTTGTTCCAGTTTTCTCTTGGTCTGGTTTTCTTGGTGTAGTCTTGTGGTTTTGATTCCTGTTTTGCTGTTAGTATGTACTGTAAGGACTATTGTCGAGAAAAATGTCATGACACGAGGAGGCGTAGCGTGACTAAAATGATGGACTGTAAAACGCTATTTGAACTATAACATGGGCTGCGATGCAAGGACATGCCAAGACATGGGTTGTGGGCTGCGAGAATTATGCCTTGACTGTGCAAGGCATCGATTGACTTAATGAGCCAGCTGAGCCTTATTCCTTCGATATTTTTGAAATTTGCTTGTGTGGCTTGGAAGGGACAGGTGTTGTAGTGAGGCAGTTAAGTTAATGGGCATAGTGGGCAGTTGTGGATCAGCACATGTGACATTTGTTAGAGATAGATAGACATTCTTTGTGTAGTTTGGCCTTAATCTCGTTGTAGTCCTTTTATGTATTGATTCTGCAATAATAAAGGGTTGGGAGTGTTCCCCTATGTGCTTGTCTTATTTTTCTGCTGCGTGTGTGTGATTTTGTGTTGCTGCGTTGTTGTACTAAACGGGTCTAGGACAAGGGCTGCTGTCTTTGGCGCAAAGGCAGGCCACACAAGAACATCAGTTTGGAAAATATCGAAAGTTCTTGTGACACCTAGTATGTAGTGTTAGAGATGTAGATTCCCTTGTTCCAGTTTTCTCTTGGTCTGGTTTTCTTGGTGTAGTCTTGTGGTTTTGATTCCTGTTTTGCTGTTAGTATGTAGTGTTCTAGGTGTGGTTGGTTGTTGCCCTTGTATGTATCTGTTCTGAGGTTGGGGTGTATAACAGTAATAACATTGTGGAGGTGACAAAATTTCTTGCTGGGCTTGGCTTGGTTGAACAGGAGAACTCACATGTTTAGTGTCATCGAACAGTTGAAGTGCTTACTTTCTGCTGCTCTCTCTTTGAAACTGAATCCTACCCTGCCTCAATTTGTTGTTCAAAAACAAAGTTTATTGAATGGACATCCTTCGTAATTGCTTCCAACTCATGGTCTTCATTTTGAGTACCCCTGCCATTGGAGTCTCGTAATTACTCCAAGGTTTCATTTAGGACTTTTATCGAACACTTATCATGCAGTTTCGTTGTCAGATCTTCCTTTGCTTTTGGATCCCTGCTTGTACCACTAGGCTGTAGATACGATTGGATAACATTGGAATAGGTATAGTGTTCATGGTCCATTTGAGCCATTCCAAAGGATCCATTATCAAATTGGATTAACGGTTGAGTAAAAACATTAACAATTCCAATATCATTTAGATACATTAAACATATGCTTCCAATCGATAACAGTAAAGGGTAACAATGACACCCAATTGTGGGAAAAAGTGATGTCTTTAGCTTCTCTTTGGGCGTATGCTAATGGTGCTTTCAAAGGTCTATCTTTGAATGATTTAAAAAGATGGGTATTTGCAATTTCCTAGTTTAGTTTTCATGTAATTTTTTCTTTTCTTTATTGATGGACACCTAGTCCATCTTTTGTACTTTCAATCTTCGTAATACAATTTATTTTCTTATAAAAAAAAAACAATGAAGTAATTGGTCTTTTTCAGTGTTTGGAGATGGACTCGATGACAGATCAAGAGAGGCTTGTGTATACAAACCTATTAAGGGATTTATCTAACGAATCTCTAGGTATTGTGAAAGAGGATCACAAGCAGCATTTTTGGGAACAGCTTGCCGATGTGTATAATCAAAGGATGAGTCAGTTAGGCATACAGTTCACACGTCGCAATTTTCTGGATATGCTTATGAATGGGGCAAGATACTCGATCTGCAGAATGCAACGCGAAAGAGCTGCGTTAAAAAGCGGAAATTTGGTACGTTAAACTTTACATTTTGAGTAGGTCTCCTATTTTCAATACATTATTGCAATTATAAATTTGCATTTTACTTCTACTATAGGCAAAGCACTAGCGCCCGAAAAGTCATTTACTCGTTCATTGTTATATAAATTTGAATTTTACTCTTTCATTGTTATATATCTGCTTCAAATCAGAGAGAACCAACCTGCCCGATTCTGGAACAAATTTTTAGTCGTTGCGAAGCGTGCGATAGGAAAATTCCAATATTCTCAACTACTGTCCAAAATGGGCGAGTTTCTTCATATGTTTCTCGTTCGCAAGCTAATAATGGAAGATACCTCCGTGGCGGCAGTTCTGGAGGGCGTTCTGAACGGCGTTCTGGAGGGCGTATCACGCGTAGTCGTAGTCGCTTTTCTCGTGATTCTGAAAGTGAGGGGGGATCTAGCTTTCATATTGGGCAGAGCTCAGGAATGGCCCAGTCTCCAGAAGTCCCTCCGGGGATTGCTGATATAATTGCATCTATGCTAGGACTGCCTGACATAGATCCTGATGTGATTTTGAGAGCGATTACGGCTTCTCCAAGACGGACGAGAGGCGACGTTACGTGGTCTTTCTTTGCTACGTAGGACCGATATCACTCTTCCCGCAAAGGCTGTGATATTGCAATCTCAATCACTTTTATAAACTAATTTGATTTATCTTGAATTTACATTTGAGAACATTTGTTTGGTTTGTTTGTTTTAAGTTTGTTGTTTGTACTCAGTAGATGGTTTGTTTGTTTTAAGTTTGTTGATTTACCAAACACGTTCCATGTAATCCTTCCGTCTAAATCCCGTCTATCCCCGTTAGTTGGCCTAGCTGGACCATTGACTCACTTATTTGAAGATGAAATCGAGTAACTGGTCATTTGTGTATGTGTATGGAACATTTTTTGTTTGTTTTACATCATTTCTTTGAATTTTTGGTTTAGTTTGTTTAACTATTATGACCTCTGTTATCTCAATTAATGAGATCTGTTAGCTAAATTATTATGTAATTTTGTTTAGTTAATTGATATTTGGTTTATTATTCTTTCAGTAAGCTTCAGAATCCATCACGCAAGCAGACAAAGTTCACATTGAAACCACAACAAGACATGTTTGTTGATTTCTAAGTGATTGTGCAGTTAACATGACTTTCACTTTTGAAAACGTGCTAATTTTATCTCAACGTGTCTGTTCTAAAACTTAGTGGGTTGTTCTTATAGCCAACATATGGTTGTATCTCAGAACGTGGCTTTACTTGCTGAAAACGTTTCTATCGAAAATAAAACGTATCGTTATCATTTACTCCATCCGTGATAATGTACATGTCAAACTTCCCATTTTGGTTCGTCCCAAAATAAATGTTAAACCTGAGAGGCTCGGTCGATGAGGATGAGGAGGAGAAGGTGTATCCATTAACGTTGAAACCTAGAAGAAGTATTCCCAATTATTGCTCTTCCAACTACCATTCTTCACCTTTATTTATGTACGAATTTGGGGCATATTTGGGTGAGGAAACACACGTTGAGTGAGACAACTAGACGTCGTCCATTAAACAACACTTTCTTCTGAACTGGTGCATCATTCGGTCTCCTTCTCACTTACATGAACGCATGGGTTTTTGCCTTCCACTCCTGCCTCTTCAACACCATACTTTCATCCAATCCAAGTAAACTCATATCATTTTCAATCACTCTAATCCAAGTTTGTTTGGGCCTTTCCCTATCCCTCGCCATTTTATCATTTTTCCACTGTTCCGGCCTCCTAACTGGTGCATCACTCGATCTCCTTCTCACTTACATGATTTTATCTTCCCTATCCACCCTTTCAACATTAATAGTTCTCACGACTATCTTTTCAATTTTGTGACACACCGGTTGAGCTGGTTATGCAAAGGTGCAAAATTCTCCTACTATGCAACTTTTTAATTTAGCCATGTTGAGGCAATCTCCACATACTTCCAAGTTCTTGTTTTTCTTTTGCAAAAAAAAAAAAAAAACTCAGTAGCCACTTAACCTTTTCAACTTGTTGACCCTCTTCTCAATTTTTTTTCACCGAAAGAGACGTACCTTCTGAAACTTTTTCCTTCATTTTAACATCAAGGTCAAGGAATGATTCTATGAGGTCTCCGTCCACAAAGTTATTACAATCTTTGGTAGTCTGCAGCACCCCTCCACATACGAACTTCTTTATGCCTGCCTATATATCTTGCCAAGGTAGTCTGCAGCTTCTAAAAAAAAAAAAATCATATTTCTCCTGAGGAATGGAGGCAATCACACCAAGGACACCTTTAGTTCTGTATATGATTCGAGGAATTTTGTCAACACAGTTTGGCAATCTCCACGCCATTGAACCATGTTTGAGGCCGGTAAAAGTTCCACCAATCTTGTATTCACCAAAAAGCTCAAGCAGGCTATCAGCTTCCTTGTACTTCAACGCAAATAGCTCATTACATTCATCAACACTAAGAATGGTATGATTGTCCAGATTCCCCACAGCTGATGTGCTTCTTGTTGACAGTCATTTTCCATTGTATTCACGGGCTATCGACTCAATAACACCTATCTCATCCGAATACGTGAGCAAAGAGATTGATTGCTTGGATCGCCCACAACAATTAAATTCCCCTATGTTTCAACACAACTAGGTTTTGCTACCCTGTAAACGACATTCCAATTTCAACTTATGTTTACGGTCCTTACGCAACTTTCACCCGTACAAATGCATGTCAGTTAACTGAGGCGATGAGCTTTCCTTGGAATGCATTAAGCGAGTTAACAGCTCCATTAGTCTTCCTTTTGCTAATTAGCTCTAACTTGTCACCATCCTTTACCAAGAAAATCAGTATGCGGCCCTACATGACCCAAGAAAATACAACATTGATTATGCGGCCCTACATGACCCAAAAAAATACAACATTGATGAGCGTAGACTCAAAGCCATGGAACACAACTGGTCATATGGGATGGAGGCAGTGCTCCCGATCGAACCGGAAATCCCGTCTTTGATCCTACTAGAAAATCAAGTAGCAGAAATTGAATGGCTCCGCAGTCGATACGACCAGTTGGCCACACTTGACGAGCGTAGACTCAAAGTCATGGAACACATCCGAGCCTATCTAAGGTGGACAGCAAGAGCTTTCAACAAAAAGGTACATCCTTTAGACATAAAGGAAGGAGGAGATTTGGTCTTGAAACAGCGACTTCCCAATAAGTTCAACCCTCTCGGGAAGTGGGCCCCCAACTGGACCGGTCCATTTGTGATTAAGAAGATATTTTCGGGTGGAGCAGTTAAAATGACAGATTTGGATGGCAACGAATTCAAGGAACCCGTCAATCTCAGCAAACTCAGACGCTACTATGATTAAAATAAAATTTCCCCGCTTCTATCCTCCCTTTCTAAAATTAGTAGTTTGACAGAAATGAACTACGACGACCTGAGCCCCTTAGTTCTCATTGTAAAAGGGGAACGTAGGCAGTCTTAATTGGCACGGTCCAAAAAATAAATAAACATCCAAATCTGCACTTGAGCAAATAATGAAGTCTATTTTTACTGAAGCAATAAATTTTTTATTCCCACAATCAATGCATGATTACACTTATTCGATGAGTCTAAGCTCGACTATACTAATGACTACATAACTTGCAAAAGAAACTAAAAGGAATTAAAAGGCAAACTAAATCACTAATGTGTCTGCATGTGACTATGGGTGGATACTCAGATATATAGGTCTACTCCTTGGCGCTAGGCCCCTCATTTCCTTCCTTCTTCTTGGCAGCTCGTCGAGTCGATTTCTTCTTGACCTCCCTCTTAAAATAAGGCGAATACTTCTTCAACGGGGGAACATCTTCGATCGCCTTACCCTTCAGTTTCCGCTCAGTTTTCCTGGGAGGACGCTCTTCCCTTCTGTCTAAAGAAGTCGCCAAAGCCTCTCTATCTCTAAGAAAACGACTCGTAGATATGTTAGGGATCAATCTCCGTCTCAAGTCATGTAAAACCTCCCTCATCGGTCCTAAGTTTTCTTCATACCATGTCAGATAAGCATGTGACAAATAAGTGCTAAGGGTCCGCTGTGCAAGGTAAACTCGTGGCATCCCATGCGAACTCCATAAGCTCGCCATCAGAACCGAAACACCAACGTCCATTGGAAAAACCTTGGCAGAATCATCAAGCTCAGTAGTTCCCCAAGTTCGAGGACGGATCTGCTCCATACCATATTGGCGAAGTACCCGCTCTGCATAGTAAAAAGTGGTATCCTCGAAAGCTGGTACGCGGATTAGGCATTGTCCAAGCTGAAGGCTCCGAATAAAAGAAATACCCCAATGCCGTACTCGCCACTGAATCTTGTCTGTACCTATCTCTGCCAAGTACATCTTCCACTCCCGCTCTGATAAGCCGGAAAACTGATCAACCTTCCTTCTACAACCATGGAACCAAGGCCTAACACTTGAAAAAGTTAAAGACATGGTTGGATTCATCCCAGAAAGCAGCTGCTGCATGTAAAAGATTCCAATTAGGATGCATGGGCAAAAGGGACCAAACACACTTTACCCCGAAACGTTTGTCAAAAACATGACGAACGGAGCGAGAAACTGACACCCAAACACGGCCTAAATCATTCTCAAAAGGCTTTGTTTCTCCATCAAGACAGAAGGGTGAGAATTCATGATTGAAAACTACTGCTCACGGCGTAGAGAGAGGACAGAGAAAAGTGAAAGAGTCATAAGGCGTCGTGAGTTCGAGGGGAATTTATAGGTTTTGGTCATTGAAGTCCGTCCGCAAGAAAAGGATTGTGAAAAGGCGGTGTCCAATCAATAAAGGGTCGATCGAAACTTTCCAAGAAGACTTTCGTCAACCAAAGACCTCTCATAAAAGGACCGATCGACCCTATCTTTAAAATAAAGTGTCTATCAACCTTATACTAAAAGTGCCGATCGACCCTTTTGTTTAAATGAAAATGCCGATCGACTCTTATATGAATAAGGCCGATCGACCCTTTATTTGAAAGATAGTGTCAACCGACCCTTCTGGCTTCACCAGGCACGACATAACTCCAAGTACTCAAGGATTCTAAAAGCTTCGCGTTTTGTTACGATCTTATAATTGCAGTGTACAAAAATAGAAAATGCCCATAAATAGAAAATACTAAATTTCAAATTAACTCACTAAATCTGTACATAAAATGTTTGCATCATACTAACGAGTCAGCATAAAAGTAGAGTCTGCATAAAGTCTTTTCTTTTAAACTATTACAGGAGTTACAAAAAGTCTACAAAACGAAAGTCCTAATAGCCCCGATGAGAGGTCGCGCACCATGTCCAAATCCGTCAATGCACCCAACAAGGAATATCGGCATACTGGGCCCGAGTTGGGAAAAAGGGAAAGCCATACCAAAGAAATCCCCGGACGAGCGCTAAGCTCATACAAAGCAAATGTATATCGATCAACGGCAAATTTAACAAGCTTGTACAACTTTCCAGCATCAATACCGAAAGTCCTGCTCGAACCCAAACTAGCACCAAACAGTTGGGTCTGACGAGCCGAGTCAGCATAAAGGGCCTCATCATATGGAAGCTCTATATCAGTAAACCTCAATCCGGTAAGAGCAAAGAAACTGCAGGTAGTAGCGTGGTCTCACCCCAACTCAGGTGAAAGGTGTGTGTTGTGTCCCACCAGAATTCTCGACACACCTTCACAACAGCTGTACACCGTCTGGTCTGGCCCATCCGTAGTACCATATTAAAAAAGGGAGCCAGACCCATACTCTCTATCCGCTCACGAGGACTACCCTCACCGGCCGGCAGAGATGTCCATAACTCACCTACTGCCTTAGGGGAGCTGCGCCCTTTTATCTTCTTCCCCTACAGGTAAACACAGCACAGGTATGTTACATTACTCGCATATAAATAATAACACTTGGTATATGCATGTATTATTTTGTTGCTAAATCAAAAACTCTTGTACCTTTATCCCAACACGGGAACGAAGACCCGTGGAACCGTGATACTCCTGGCCCGCGCAAAACTTCTTATTTTTCTCATCATAACATTCACAAAGTCCAGTAATCAATCAGAGTGGCAGAACTCTCTCGATCGTTTTCCACAAGTAAAAGTAACACAGAGAAACTATTTTCCACCTGCCGGAGTAAAGGAGCAATCAAAGTACTCAATATACACTCTGACATTGATAAGTAGTATGTTCAGCATGAAAATGGGTTATAATAAGCATGGCAACCCAACAATAAGCAAGGAGCGTTCATTAAATCAAGACACGTTTCGTGAAAACCATACGTTGCCATAAGAACAACCCATTCAGCTTTATAGCAGTGCACGCGAGATAAAAATAGTCACAACGAACTGCTTTAAGAAGAAAGTGTTGTTTAATGGACGACGCCTAGTTTGTCTCACTCAACGTGTGTTTCCTCACCCAAATGGCCCCAAATTGCTCATAAATAAAGGTGAAGAATGGTAGTTGGAAGAGCAATAATTGGGAATACTTCTTCTAGGTTTCAACGTTAATGGATACACCTTCTCCTCCTCATCCTCATCGACCGAGCCTCTCAGGTTTAACATTTATTTTGGGACGAACCAAAATGGGAAGTTTGACATGTACATTATCACGGATGGAGTAAATGATAACGATACATTTTATTTTCGATAGAAACGTTTTCAGCAAGTAAAGCCACGTTCTGAGATACAACCATATGTTGGCTATAAGAACAACCCACTAAGTTTAGAACAGACACGTTGAGATAAAATAAGCACGTTTTCAAAAGTGAAAGTCATGTTAACTGCACAGTCACTTAGAAATCAACAAACATGTCTTGTTGTGGTTTCAATGTGAACTTTGTCTGCTTGCGTGATGGATTCTGAAGCTCACTGAAAGAATAATAAACCAAATATCAATTAACTAAACAATATTACATATTAATTTAGCTAACAAGTCTCATTAATTGAGATAACAGAGGTCATAATAGTTAAACAAACTAAACCAAAAATTCAAAGAAATGATGTAAAACAAACAAAAAATGTTCCATACACATACACAAATGACCAGCTACTCGATTTCATCTTCAAATAAGTGAGTCAATGGTCCAGCTAGGCCAACTAACGGGGATAGACGGGATTTAGACGGAAGGATTACATGGAACGTGTTTGGTAAATCAACAAACTTAAAACAAACAAACCATCTACTGAGTACAAACAACAAACTTAAAACAAACAAACCAAACAAATGTTCTCAAATGTAAATTCAAGATAAATCAAATTAGTTTATAAAAGTGATTGAGATTGCAATATCACAGCCTTTGCGGGAAGAGTGATATCGGTCCTACGTAAAGCAGCAAAGACCACAGAACGTTGCCCCTCTGTCCATCTTGGAGAAGCTGTAATCGCTCTCAAAATCACATCAGGATCTATGTCAGGCAGTCCTAGCATAGATGCAATTATATCAGCAATCCCCGGAGGGACTTCTGGAGACTGGGCCATTCCTGAGCTCTGCCCAATATGAAAGCTAGATCTCCCCTCACTTTCAGAATCACGAGAAAAGCGACTACGACTACGCGTGATACGCCCTCCAAAACGCCGTTCAGAACGCCCCCCAGAACTGCCGCCACGGAGGTATCTTCCATTATTAGCTTGCGAACGAGAAACATATGAAGAAACTCGCCCATTTTGGACAGTAGTTGAGAAGATTGGAATTTTCCTATCGCACGCTTCGCAACGACTAAAAATTTGTTCCAGAATCGGGCAGGTTGGTTCTCTCTGATTTGAAGCAGATATATAACAATGAAAGAGTAAAATTCAAATTTATATAACAATGAACGAGTAAATGACTTTTCGGGAGCTAGTGCTTTGCCTATAGTAGAAGTAAAATGCAAATTTATAATTGCAATAATGTATTGAAAATAGGAGACCTACTCAAAATGTAAAGTTTAACGTACTAAATTTCCGCTTTTTAACGCAACTCTGCGCATTGTACCGATACGGAGTATCTTGCCCCATTGCAAGCATATCCAGAAAATTGCGACGTGTGAACTGTATGCCTAACTGACTCATCCTTTGATTATACACATCGGCAAGCTGTTCCCAAAAATGCTGCTTGTGATCCTCTTTCACAATACCTAGAGATTCGTTAGATAAATCCCTTAATAGGTTTGTATACACAAGCCTCTCTTGATCTGTCATCGAGTCCATCTCCAAACACTGAAAAAGGCCAATTACTCTATTGTTTTTTTTTTGATAAGAAAATAAATTGTATTACGAAAATTGAAAGTACAAAAGATGGACTAGGTGTCCATCAATAAAGAAAAGAAAAAATTACATGAAAACTAAACTAGGAAATTGCAGTCACCCAGTCTCTTTCTAAATCATTCAAAGATAGACCTTTGAAAGCACCATTAGCATACGCCCAAAGAGAAGCTAAAGACATCACTTTTTCCCACAATTGGGTGTCATTGTTACCCTTTCACATTGCTCGATTGAAAGCATATGTTTAATGTATCTAAATGATATTGGAATTGTTAATGTTTTTACTCAACCGTTAATCCAATTTGATAATGGATCCTTTGGAATGGCTAAAATGGACCATGAACACTATACCTATTCCAATGTCATCCAATCGTATCTACAGCCTAGTGGTACAAGCAGGGATCCAAAAGCAAAGGAAGATCTGACAACGAAACTGCATGATAAGTGTTCGATAAAAGTCCTAAATGAAACCTTGGAGTAATTACGAGACTCCAATGGCAGGGGTACTCAAAATGAAGACCATGAGTTGGAAGCAATTACGAAGGATGTCCATTCAATAAACTTTGTTTTTGAACAACAAATTGAGGCAGGGTAGGATTCAGTTTCAAAGAGAGAGCAGCAGAAAGTAAGCACTTCAACTGTTCGATGACACTAAACATGTGAGTTCTCCTGTTCAACCAAGCCAAGCCCAGCAAGAAATTTTGTCACCTCCACAATGTTATTACTGTTATACACCCCAACCTCAGAACAGATACATACAAGGGCAACAACCAACCACACCTAGAACACTACATACTAACAGCAAAACAGGAATCAAAACCACAAGACTACACCAAGAAAACCAGACCAAGAGAAAACTGGAACAAGGGAATCTACATCTCTAACACTACATACTAGGTGTCACAAGAACTTTCGATATTTTCCAAACTGATGTTCTTGTGTGGCCTGCCTTTGCGCCAAAGACAGCAGCCCTTGTCCTAGACCCGTTTAGTACAACAACGCAGCAACACAAAATCACACACACGCAGCAGAAAAATAAGACAAGCACATAGGGGAACACTCCCAACCCTTTATTATTGCAGAATCAATACATAAAAGGACTACAACGAGATTAAGGCCAAACTACACAAAGAATGTCTATCTATCTCTAACAAATGTCACATGTGCTGATCCACAACTGCCCACTATGCCCATTAACTTAACTGCCTCACTACAACACCTGTCCCTTCCAGTTGCTACACAAGCAGCCCAAAAATATCGAAGGAATAAAGCTCAGCTGGCTCATTAAGTCAATCGATGCCTTGCACAGTCAAGGCATAATTCTCGCAGCCCACAACCCATGTCTTGGCATGTCCTTGCTGGCAGCCCATGTTATAGTTCAAATAGCGTTTTACAGTCCATCATTTTAGTCACGTCATGCCTCCCTCGTGTCATGACATTTTTCTCGACAATAGTCCTTACAGTACATACTAACAGCAAAACAGGAATCAAAACCACAAGACTACACCAAGAAAACCAGACCAAGAGAAAACTGGAACAAGGGAATCTACATCTCTAACAAACTTCTATTGATTAGGCAAATTTGAAATTAGGTAGTGAAACATACTTTTTAGGCATTGTACTTTATTTTTGTATTTTGTCCCTAAATAAGTTGATTTAAAACTTAGATTAACTAGTGAAACATTACTTTTTCAGTATTTTTACTTTATAATTTTATAACAATATAAGATTTTTAAATTTCCTTTACACAGGCAATGGAGAGAATTTTCGTTACAATCTACATAGTAGTTTAT
Source organism: Adenophora triphylla var. japonica (assembly GCA_022495995.1). Taxonomy (NCBI): domain Eukaryota; kingdom Viridiplantae; phylum Streptophyta; class Magnoliopsida; order Asterales; family Campanulaceae; genus Adenophora; species Adenophora triphylla. The sequence continues at coordinate 574,304 of JAFEMH010000155.1, read as the reverse complement.
TATTTTATATATATATATGTTAATTTGATTGTTTGACTAAAAATTTTATGTCAATTCTCGCCCCCTTTTACTAAAAATTCTAGCTCCGCCACTGGTTTGAACAAAACCAAGTTGTGAGCAACAATATTAGCTCAAAGTTTGTGCAAAATGCGCATGGAGAACCCAGTTGTGAGCAACAATATTAGCTCAAACTTGTTCTTAATCAAAAACACCAAAAACACTATCAATCCATGCCAGATCGTGACAGAAACATACCTCAATACGGGGAGAATAGGTTTCGGATTCGTCTTCGGCTTCGGCCTCGTTGTCTCGGGTTCTCTTTCTTTTCCTATGAGAGTTGAAATCAACTTCCTTATCCATATTGTCCTTTGGCCGGAAAAGGTATAGGGGTAGTATGCCGGAAAGACAGCTGATGGGAAAGGTGTAGGCATGGAGAAAAAAATGGACATTGTCAGGATAGGGTTCTGGTAGATGGGTGATGGAATTATGACTAATTAATGTTCTTTTTGAATTAGTCCGTCCGGTCCTAAGGTTATAATCACACGGTACTCCCTCCGTCCCAAATCAAATTTTACATATTATTCCCCCGTCCCAAATCAAATTTTACATATTTCATTTTTTAGTCACATTTTCATAAATATCAACTTTAAAATCAATGTACACCACGCATTTGATTCTATTGTGAAATAATGTTTCAGAGTTTTAGACAGTGCCTGGGCACTTGATTTTTTATTTTTTGCAAAATGACGTCGTTTTGGAATTTTGGAATTTAAAAAAAAAAAAAAACTCAGAAATATATAATGCGTATAGAAGCGCTCACACAGTTTTTCATCTTCCGACGGTGAGATTTTCCGGTGAAATTCCTCGATCTGCAACCATCAAGTTTACTAGGTCAAACATTGCTCCTGATCTTCAAATCGAAACTATCCGATTAACAGAATCAATCGTACATTGTCCGACTTTCAATGGCGAATCTAGAAATTTTAGTGAGGGGTCAAGTTTTAACGTACAGGTATAATATGCAAGCAATTAGTATATGTTTAAAACAAAATACATCGGAGGAAATCCACCTCTCTAGATGGTGGAAGTATGTATTTTGTTTTTAAAATATATACTATTTTCTTGATATTATACTGTACGTTAAAACTTGACCATCCATTTCTAGATTCGCCATTGAAAGTCGGACAATTGATTACGGCGGATAGTTTCGATTTGAAGATCGGCCGCATGTTTGACCTAGTAAACTTGATGGTTGCGAACGACGCGAGCGGTGAGCTCGCTTCTTTTTTGTGTTCACGTGTGAGCGCTTGTATACGCATTATATATTTCTGAGTTTTTTTTTTAAATTCCAAAATTCCAAAACGACGTCATTTTGCAAAAAATAAAAAATCAAGTGCCCAGGCACTGTCTAAAACTCTGAAACATTATTTCACAATAGAATCAAATGTGTGGTGTACATTGATTTTAAAGTTGATATTTATGAAAATGTGACTAAAAAATGAAATATGTAAAATTTGATTTGGGACGGGGGAATAATATGTAAAATTTGATTTGGGACGGAGGGAGTATCGTGTGATTATAACCTTAGGACCGGACGGACTAATTCAAAAAGAACATTAATTAGTCATAATTCCATCACCCATCTACCAGAACCCTATTCTGACAATGTCCATTTTTTTCTCCATGCCTACACCTTTCCCATCAGCTGTCTTTCCGGCATACTACCCCTACACCTTTTCTGGCCAAAGGACAATATGGATAAGGAAGTTGATTTCAACTCTCATAGGAAAAGAAAGAGAACCCGAGACGACAAGGCCGGAGACGAAGCCGAAGACGAATCCGAAACCTAATCTCCCCGTATTGAGGTATGTTTCTGTCACGATCTGGCATGGATTGATAGTGTTTTTGGTGTTTTTGATTAAGAACAAGTTTGAGCTTATATTGTTGCTCACAACTTGGTTCTCCATGCGCATTTTGCACAAACTTTGAGCTAATATTGTTGCTCACAACTTGGTTTTGTTCAAACCAGTGGCGGAGCTAGAATTTTTAGTAAAAGGGGGCGAGAATTGACATAAAATTTTTAGTCAAACAATCAAATTAACATATATATATATAAAATAATAAACTACTATGTAGATTGTAACGAAAATTCTCTCCATTGCCTGTGTAAAGGAAATTTAAAAATCTTATATTGTTATAAAATTATAAAGTAAAAATACTGAAAAAGTAATGTTTCACTAGTTAATCTAAGTTCTTAAATCAACTTATTTAGGGACAAAATACAAAAATAAAGTACAATGCCTAAAAAGTATGTTTCACTACCTAATTTCAAATTTGCCTAATCAATAGAAGTTTGTTAGAGATGTAGATTCCCTTGTTCCAGTTTTCTCTTGGTCAGTTTTCTTGGTGTAGTCTTGTGGTTTTGATTCTGTTTCTTTGTTAGTATGTCTTGTAAGGACTATTGTCGAGAAAAATGTCATGACACGAGGAGGCATGACGTGACTAAAATGATGGACTGTAAAACGCTATTTGAACTATAACATGGGCTGCGATGCAGCAAGGACATGCCAAGACATGGGCTGTGGGCTGCGAGAATTATGCCTTGACTGTGCAAGGCATCGATTGACTTAATGAGCCAGCTGAGCTTTATTCCTTCGATATTTTTGAAATTTGCTTGTGTAGCAACTGGAAGGGACAGGTGTTGTAGTGAGGCAGTTAAGTTAATGGGCATAGTGGGCAGTTGTGGATCAGCACATGTGACATTTGTTAGAGATAGATAGACATTCTTTGTGTAGTTTGGCCTTAATCTCGTTGTAGTCCTTTTATGTATTGATTCTGCAATAATAAAGGGTTGGGAGTGTTCCCCTATGTGCTTGTCTTATTTTTCTGCTGCGTGTGTGTGATTTTGTGTTGCTGCGTTGTTGTACTAAACGGGTCTAGGACAAGGGCTGCTGTCTTTGGCGCAAAGGCAGGCCACACAAGAACATCAGTTTGGAAAATATCGAAAGTTCTTGTGACACCTAGTATGTAGTGTTAGAGATGTAGATTCCCTTGTTCCAGTTTTCTCTTGGTCTGGTTTTCTTGGTGTAGTCTTGTGGTTTTGATTCCTGTTTTGCTGTTAGTATGTAGTGTTCTAGGTGTGGTTGGTTGTTGCCCTTGTATGTATCTGTTCTGAGGTTGGGGTGTATAACAGTAATAACATTGTGGAGGTGACAAAATTTCTTGCTGGGCTTGGCTTGGTTGAACAGGAGAACTTCGCATGTTTAGTGTCATCGAGCAGGTTGAAGTGCTTACTTTACCTGTTGCTCTCTCTTTGGCGAATCCTACCCTGACTCAATTTGTTGTTCAAAAACAAAGTTTATTGAATGGACATCCTTCGTAATTGCTTCCAACTCATGGTCTTCATTTTGAGTACCCCTGCCATTGGAGTCTCGTAATTACTCCAAGGTTTCATTTAGGACTTTTATCGAACACTTATCATGCAGTTTCGTTGTCAGATCTTCCTTTGCTTTTGGATCCCTGCTTGTACCACTAGGCTGTAGATACGATTGGATGACATTGGAATAGGTATAGTGTTCATGGTCCATTTTAGCCATTCCAAAGGATCCATTATCAAATTGGATTAACGGTTGAGTAAAAACATTAACAATTCCAATATCATTTAGATACATTAAACATATGCTTTCAATCGATAACAGTAAAGGGTAACAATGACACCCAATTGTGGGAAAAAGTGATGTCTTTAGCTTCTCTTTGGGCGTATGCTAATGGTGCTTTCAAAGGTCTATCTTTGAATGATTTAAAAAGAGACTGGGTGACTGCAATTTCCTAGTTTAGTTTTCATGTAATTTTTTCTTTTCTTTATTGATGGACACCTAGTCCATCTTTTGTACTTTCAATCTTCGTAATACAATTTATTTTCTTATAAAAAAAAAACAATAAAGTAATTGGTCTTTTTTTCAGTGTTTGGAGATGGACTCGATGACAGATCAAGAGAGGCTTGTGCATACAAACCTATTAAGGGATTTATCTAACGAATCTCTAGGTATTGTGAAAGAGGATCACAAGCAGCATTTTTGGGAACAGCTTGCCGATGTGTATAATCAAAGGATGAGTCAGTTAGGCATACAGTTCACACGTCGCAATTTTCTGGATATGCTTACTGATGGGGCAAGATACTCGAAGACCGTGCAATCTTGAAAGAGCTGCGTTAAAAAGCGGAAATTTGGTACGTTAAACTTTACATTTTGAGTAGGTCTCCTATTTTCAATACATTATTGCAATTATAAATTTGCATTTTACTTCCTCTTTATAAATGGCAGCTTTAGCGCCCAGAAAAGTCATTTACTCGTTCATTGTTATATAAATTTGAATTTTACTCTTTCATTGTTATATATACGCTTCAAATCGAGAGAGAACCCAACTTTGCCCGATTCTGGAACAAATTTTTGAGTCGTTGCGAAGCGTGCGATAGGAAAATTCCAATATTCTCGACTACTTTTGTCCAAAATGGGCGAGTTTCTTCAATATGTTTCTCGTTCGCGAGCTAATAATGGAAGATACCTCAGTGGCGGCGGTTACGGAGGGCGTTACGAACGGCGTTACGGAGGCGTATCACGCGTAGTCGTAGTCGCTTTTCTCGTGATTACGAAAGTGAGGGGGATCTAGCTTTCATATTGGGCGAGCTCGGGAATGGCCCGGTCTCCGAGAAGTCCCTCAGGGATTCTTTGATATAATTGCATCTATCTTAGGACTTTGCTGGCGTAGATCTGATGTGATTTTGAGAGCGATTACGGCTTCTCCAAGATGGACAGAGGGCGACGTTACGTGGTCTTTTCTTTGCTTTACGTAGGGCCGATATCACTCTTCCATGAAAATTTGTGATATTGCAATCTCAATCACTTTTATAAACTAATTTGATTTATCTTGAATTTACATTTGAGAACATTTGTTTGGTTTGTTTGTTTCAAGTTTGTTGTTTGTACTCAGTAGATGGTTTGTTTGTTTTAAGTTTGTTGATTTACGAACACGTTCCATGTAATCCTTCCGTCTAAATCCCGTCTATCCCAGTTAGTTGGCCTAATTGGACCATTGACTCACTTATTTGAAGATGAAATCGAGTAACTGGTCATTTGTGTATGTGTATGGAACATTTTTTGTTTGTTTTACATCATTTCTTTGAATTTTTGGTTTAGTTTGTTTAACTATTATGACCTCTGTTATCTCAATTAATGAGACACATTAGCTAAATTATTATGTAATTTTGTTTAGTTAATTGATATTTGGTTTATTATTCTTTCAAAGAAGCTTGAGAATCCGTCACGCAGCCGAGGCAAAGTTCACATTGAAACCAATGACAAGACATGTTTGTTGATTTCTAAGTGATTGTGCGGTTAACATGACTTTCACTTTTGAAAACGTGCTAATTTTATCTCGCGTGTACGTTCTAAAACTTAGTGGGTTGTTCTTATAGCTTGACAATATGGTTGTATCTCGAACGTGGCTTTACTTCGAAAACGTTTCTATCGAAAATAAAACGTATCGTTATCATTTACTCCATCCGTGATAATGTACATGTCAAACTTCCCATTTTGGTTCGTCCCAAAATAAATGTTAAACCTGAGAGGCTCGGTCGATGAGGATGCGGAGGAGAAGGTGTATCCATTAACGTTGAAACCTAGAAGAAGTATTCCCGATTATTGCTCTTCCAACTACCATTCTTCACCTTTATTTATAAAACGAATTTGGGGCGAGATTTGGGTGAGGAAACATACGTTGAGTGAGGCAACTAGACGTCGTCCATTAAACAACACTTTCTTCTTAAAAGCAGATGCATTGTGACTATTTTATCTCAACGTGCACGCTTTATAAAGCGAATGGGTTGTTCTTATGGCAACGTATGGTTTTCACGTAAAACGTGTCTTGATTTAATGAACGCTCCTTGCTTATTGTTGGGTTGCCATGCTTATTATAACCCATTTTCATGCTGAACATACTACTTATCAATGTCAGAGAGTGTATATTGAGTACTTTGATTGCTCCTTTACTCGGCGGGTGGAAAATAGTTTCTTACTTTTCTTACCACGGCTTTTGACAAAATGCGGTAAAAATCTAATGACAACCCAAAATCAAGGAACGCACATCCGGGCTCTTAAGCTTTCATCAACGCCGAAACAGTGACTGTCCCAGGCTTGAACAATAAGAAGAAAGATCTAATGAAAAAGTCAATTTTTCACAAACTTTTACTTGTGGAAAACGACCGAGAGAGTTCTGCCACTCTGATTGATTACTGGACTTTGTGAATGTTATGATGAGAAAAATAAGAAGTTTTGCGCGGGCCAGGAGTATCACGGTTCCACGGGTCTTCGTTCCCGTGTTGGGATAAAGGTACAAGAGGTTTTGATTTAGCAACAAAATAATACATGCATTATACCTAGTGTTATTATTTATATGCGAGTAATGTAACATACTGTGTTTGTGTTTACTGTAGGGAAGAAGATGAAAGGCGCGTAGCTCCACTTAAGGCTGATAGGTGAGTTAGGGACATCTCTACCGGCCGGTGAGGGTAGTCCTCGTGAGCGGATAGAGAGTATGGGTCTGGCTCCCTTTTTTAATATGGTACTACGGATGGGCCAGACCAGACGGTGTACAGCTGTTGTGAAGGTGTGTCGAGAATTACGGTGGGACCTGGCACGCCTTTCACTGAGTTGGGGTGAGACCGCAGATTACCCTACGAATTTTCTTTGCTCTTACCGGATTGAGGTTTGCTTGATATAGAGCTTCCGTATGATGAGGCCCTTTATGCTTGACTCGGCTCGTCGAGACCCAATTTGTTTGGTGCTAGTTTGGGTTCTAGCGGGACTTTCGGTATTGATCTTTGGAAAGTTGTACAAGCTTGTTAGAGCCGCCGTTGATCAGTGCACATTTGGCCTATATGAGCTTAGACGCAGCTCGTCAGGAATTTCTTTGGTATGGCTTTTCATTGACCCTTTTTCCCAACTCGGGCCCAGTATGCCGATATTCCTTGTTGGGTGCATTGGCGGATTTGGACATGGTGCGCGATATCTCATGGGGAAGCGGCTTGGGCCGAACTATATCGGGCTCTGGACACCGTTCGAGGTCCAATACCTCTTCTTTTGATGCGTTTCGGCTCGTTACGGAGGTATATCGGTCTTCGCCCTTTTTCTTTGTCTTACTTATTGCCCGTCTTTCTATCCTTATGAACATACGCCTTTGTGTCTTTTGCGGGCGTGGAGTCCATGAGGTCTTCAATGTTGCACCGTTTGCTCTGCGTGATCGGACCCGAGTTGTGCTGTTTTGTGCTCTTGGAGGAAGGAGAACGAGGAATGAGGGTCCAAAAGACGGTCAGTGAATACGAGTTGAGGGTGTCATTGGTGGTCCCTGGAGGAATGAATTTCTGCTTTATCCTTGGACTCCCATGGTTATTGAGTCGATAGCCCGTGAATACAATGGAAAATGACTGTCAACAAGAAGCACATCAGATGTGGGGATTCTGGACAATCATACCATTCTTAGTGTTGATGAATGTAATGAGCTATTTGCGTTGAAGTCTGAGGAAGGCGATGGCTGCTTCGAGCTTTTTGGTGAATACAAGATTGGTGGAACTTTTACCGGTCTCTAACATGGTTCAATGGCGTGGAGATTGCCAAACTGTGTTGACAAAATTCCTCGGATCATATACTGAACTAAAGGTGTCCTTGGTGTGATTGCCTCCATTCCTCGGGAGAAAGATGATTTTTTAAAGTTGCAGGCTACCTTGACAAGATATATAGGCATAAAGAAGTTCGAATGTGGAGGGCTGCTGCAGACTACCAAATATTGTAAAAACTTTGTGGACGGAGACCTCATAGAATCATTCCTTGACATTGATGTAAAAATGAAGGGAAAAGTTTCAGAAGCTATGTCTCTTTCGGTGAAAAAAATTGAGAAGAGGGTAAACAAGTTGAAAAGGTTAAGTAGCTTCTGATTTTTTTTTTTTGTAAAATAAAAATAGGAACTTGGAAGTATGTGGAGATTGCCTCTAACATGGCTAATGTAAAAAGTTGCATAGTAGGAGAATTTTGCACCTTTGCATAAATTGGTGTGTCTCACAAAATTGAAAAGATAGTCGAGAGATACTATTAATGTTGAAAAGGTGGATAGGGATGATATAATCATGTTAGTGTTGTTTCTTTGAATTCCCAATTAGACTTGAAGTTTCCTGTATTTAATTCATATTTTCATGTTTTATATGCACCTGGGTCTAATTTGATTGCTTGCTTAGTTGCCTGCCTTAAGAATTGTGGTTCCAAGTAGGCCAGGTTGAGGCTATGATGCCTTTCTGCATGAATGCATGGCATGCGAGTACATTCACGGGTGAAATATGTAGTTTAGTCAATAACCAAATGCATAATAGACACCCGTCAATGTCAACAACAAAGCCTTAGTCCCAAAATAATTTGGGGTCGGCTAACATGAATCCTCATATGTCATCGTGAAAAAAAAAAATCAAAACCCCGCATGGGTTTTTGCCCTCCACTCCTGCCTCTTCAACACCATACTTATGTAAACTTGTTACTAAATTTCTTGAAGTCAACCTTTTAAAATTTATAAATATCTCTCCATGTAAAACAAGTTTAAGCACCTGCACTTAAGAAGCAAGCCTATTATTTTATTCTATGAGTCATACTTCTGGCTGGGATTAAGCTTCTAATTTTGAACGAATGAAGTATCATTGTTAGAAATGTTTTCTCTGTTTTTCCGCTGTCTATTCATGTACATGGAGATGCAAACAATTCGATCTGCCGGTGAAGAAGCAAAGTGACATTTGTACAATAATGTACACCAGTGGAACAACTGGCGACCCTAAAGGTGTAATGATTTCCAATAAAAGCATTGTTTCTCTTGTAGCTGCCGTCCACCGCCTGTTGTCTAGTGCACATGAATCGGTAATTACCTAGTCTTTTAATGGACATCCACATTCATGAGAAAATATTTAGCTGAATGTGAGAATACCAATTGATGATAATGATAAGTCCATTTATCACAGATTTTTACTAACCTCTCCAAATTCATGTTTATTAAACTTTTACAGCTGACTACAAAGGATGTCTATCTTTCATTTCTCCCTCTGGCACATATATTTGATCATATCATTGAAGAATGCTTTATTAATCATGGGGCTTCAATAGGATTTTGGCGTGGGGTAAGATGACTTTGTTTTTTTTTGCATATTTATTGTAATAATCTCCGTCCCTGATTATTAAGAGAATAATTAGTATAATTGTCAATGGATAATCATATGATGATTATATGCGTAGAGATGCACATTGAAATTATGGCTACTTGTTCGAGAGAACAAGTGCTTGGACTTGACCCGTATGAGATTTATGTCATGGTCAAATGTCATAATTAAATCTCATATGGTCACTTCATTTAGTCCCTAGACACGAGATTATCATGACTTTACACATGATGAAAGTTATGTTTGATTTTAGTCAAACGGTATCTTAACACGATATCTATAAAGGCTATCTTTGGCATGATCGGATTCATGATGGGAAGGATGATAAGTCAAGATGGAATTTGTCCCTCGAAAGAGAGATGTTTTGCTTAGGCCCCTCAATGAGTGATAATGATGAAAGCGTGTGGCCACACCCCAATATGATTGGACTATCATTATACTCAAGATCGAAAGCATTGAACAAATACAAGTTGGCGTGGACCATGACTTGTGTTCAATATAACATCGTGAGACAAAGGGATAAATGAAAGTGTACCATTGGAAACGTGAACTCTTACGTTGTGTTATTTGGGTAGACATAATGGCTTGCTTAGAGTCCGCTTATGTCTTATGAGGGCCGATATGATCGGACTCATTGCCCGACATAATACAATCCTATTGGGTCACACACAAATAGAATGAATTGGTTAAACCGGAGGAAGAATGGTTGAGAGTCTTCACTGTATTTGGCTATATATACCGCGCGACATATTAAGCCAATGGCTTAATATACCGCGCGACATATCAAGCCCTACGCGGTTTGACCATGGCTGTTCTCCTAATACGATTAGGAGACATATTCAATACTATTGTAGTATAAATATGTGAGGTACATCGGACCTAATTCCCTAGCCGAATTTTTCAATAAATTCTCAATAAAAAGTCCTCTCAATATTCTTCCATAAGTTTTAGGAATCTAGCAATTCCCAACCCGAGAATCGTTCTCGACATTCATATTTGTGTGGATTACCAAAGAGGGTCTTAATTTGTTAAAACAAATCAAAGGCCTAGAGTTCAAATCTGAAGATCCAAAGAAGTTGAAGATTTGAAGATTTGAAGGTCAAAAGTTTGTGATTACGAATCACATAATTATCCGTTCGATAGCTCAAGACCGGAAAGCAAAAAGGTTGGTAAATTCTATCTCATAGGAATACAATTTAATCGTATAGAACGGATCTTAGGGCTTGGGTTTTGTGTTAATTTGATGCTTAATTCCATGCGCATGGACCCATAAAACCCAACGGTGGTATCGAGCCCCGTTCGTATGGTTAAGTTTGAATTAACATGCTAGAATGATTATATAAATTGTTTATATGTTCGTTGCATGTTTTTGTATGCGATAGAATTTTGATTGTTTATGTGAAACAATGTGAAAATCGTTTTCGAATTATGTTGAATTAAATCTGTAAAAGGGTTGTTTTATATGATTTAATTGCATATATCTGAATTGATTGAAATACGGAAATCTGTTACTTGGCTACTTTAGTCGCGCGACATGATGAGCCATGAGGAATTCGGAGTTATCCGGCTGTTAGGTCGCGCGACATATCAAGCCTACGGGCGATGTTGTCACGCGACATAATAAGCCAAATACGGCGAGAATCGGTTTGTTTAATTTTTACGCTATTACGTGATTGTGTTTACAATCTGAGATGTTTAATGTCTTAATCTGGATGCTATAAATTTCTGGAAATTGAGTTTATAGGGCTATGCTAGATTAATTCATTGTTTATGCTTGCTTAAATTAATTAAAAGGTGTTTATTTAATTGTTGCGTTGCATAATTATTGAGTGTTCTTATGCATAAAGAACTGTTGTAATTCTAGAATGTTTTTGAACATTGAATTATAGTTCACTAATTGTTTATGAGAAACAAGTTAGTGTCTGATTGTTTATGAAACAAGTCAGTTTTACAAGTAAGAATTTTATTAGATGTTTAGTTGAAACATTGATTCATAGTTTCCTAATATGTTTAGATTTAGACATTGTAACTTTTGGATTTTATGATTGTTTATGGAAACAAGTCATAATTATGCGAAATTTAAAAGGAAACTGATTATTTATAAAAGGTAGTGATTATGTTGCCAAATCGGGGCGATTTCCTAATTGTGCATGACTAGGAGAGTTTTTGTCTAAGGAAGAGTTGGTACTTAAGTAGTCCTTGTGGCTTCACCTATCTTCACTGGGAACTTACGGTGCATGATTATGACTATCTTTGTGATATGCTTATAATCTACCTTAAAGAACCTTCATTTAACTTTTAAGTTCTTTTATGCCAATTCATGATTAAACACTTGAGACCACTCGGATAGTTTTGGGTGGGCTTGCCATAGCAAGGTACTTTGATTCTATTCCGTTTGCGAGCAAGATGAGGAAATGGTGGTTCCTATACGTTTAATATGAATGAACTTAATTGGGTTATCAAAATGGTTTTGGACCCAAGGCATAAGATGAGATTAAAATATGCTTAGACATATGATGTCTTAAATAAATCTCATAAAAGATCCTAAGAGTCATATATGATATGATTGATGTTTTCTACCTAATTTAGTTTAATCTTGAGCGGTGCGCCATAGCGTACTTGAGATTAAATTAAAGTTGGATCTTAGTCCTAAGAGTCATATACGATATGATTGATGTTTTTCTACCTAATTAGTTTAATCTTGAGCGGTGCGCCATAGCGTACTTGAGATTAAATTAAAGTTGGATCTTAGCCCATTAAATTCATATTATGCTTATTTGCATTGGAAGGTGTATGATTTAGTGGGAGTATTTGTAAAATACATTATTTGCTCTTAAATGATAAATGTGTTGATATTGATATGTGTTCATATAATTTGTATATTTTGTTGTAGAAGTAGCATTACATAATGATAATTGCGATTCATCCTTATGAAGGACAAAGTTCGAAATGAATGATACAAATAATTTTGATTGGATCAAAAGCCTAAAGAATGGTTCTTAGGTAAATTTGTACGTTCATTACGAATCCGTTCCTATTGAACCTATTGCAAATGTTGCAAAGGGCAAATAAGGAAGCAACATTAGAAACATAGTGATGATTCTGACAATATTGCTTGCCTTATATTTGCCACCATGTTCAAAGGCACTTATGAAGAACCTTGTGCACATGATAACTACTTTTGTTCTAGCACACCGGAAAAGGGGAAATGTTCCAAGTGCAAGCTAAGCAAAAGATATATGTTGTGGTGAAAGCTCTTAATTCATATGATGAAAGAAGGAGCAATCCGCAAATTGTGTTAATGGTTGACACAATAAAAGGGTTCATAAAGGAAGGAAAAGAAGGTAAAGCAAAAGTTGCTAAACCTAGGACAAATGTTGTCAAAGCCGAAGAGGTTAAACCCAAAGTGTCTCAAAAGGATGCATTTTGCTATCATTGCAATAAGATTGTCATTGGAAGCAAAGTTGCAAGGCTTATTAGGAAGGCCTAAAAGGTGAAGAAGGGCAATATGATTGCTACTACTTCAAGTATCTATATGATAGATATTTTTTCATTTCGACTTCTTGATTCTTGGGTATATGATACCGGATTGGATCCCACATTTGTTTAAATGTGCAAGGAACAAAGAATAGAAAGCTACTCAAATAAGGTAAATTAAACCTATGCATGGGAATGGAGCAAGAGTTGCAACATTAGCCATAAGGGACTTATGAAGTCACTTTACCTTGTGAAGTAGTACTTGTTTTGAACAAGTATGACTACGTTCCAGATTTGAGTAGGAGTATTATTTATGTTTCTTAAATGGATGATGAAGGATATAATTTTCTTATTTTCAATAAGAAGTTTTATATTTATTTAATAATATGCCTTATTGTAATGCATATGTCATTAAATGATCTTCATATCCTTGAAGATGAGAAACAAAATAATGTTGAAGATATCTATAATATAAATGGAAATCTAAACCGAATAATATGAACAACGCGTTCATATGGCATTGCTGGTTTGGTCAGATAAATAAGAAACATATATCTAAACTCCATTAACATGGACTTTTAGACTCATATGACTATCAATCATTTGAGGAATGTTGATCTTATTTATTGAGATTATTGACCAAACCACCCTACACTAAAGTAGTGGGAGGGCTAGTGACTTATTGGTCATTATACATGAGATGTATGTGGACCATTAAGAAGCATTGCTAGGGGAAGATTTCGGTATTTCATCACATTTCGCTAAAGACTTATCTAGATATGACTATGTCTATCTGATGAAGTCCGAAGGTGAATCGTTTGAGATGTTTTGAACATATCAAAGATGAAGTACAAAACAACTTGGTAAAACTGTTAAGTACTTCGATTAGATCGAGGTAATGAATATTTGAGCCAAGAGTTTGACAATCATCTCAAAAACTATGAAATCGTTTCAAAGTTGACTCAACCGGAACACCCCATTGTATGGTGTGTCTGAAAGGAGGAAGTGAACCTCGTAGGACATGGTTCGATGATGTGTCAAGTAGACTTTCCTATTTCCTATTTCCTTTTGAGGATATGCATTAGAAATAATGCGGTTACACCGAATGGAGTCCTTACTAAATCGGTTCCTAATGCCCCACATGAGATGTGGCATGGAAGAAAACTTAGTTTGTCTTTCATGAAGATTTGGGGTTGCGAATCTTATGTAAAGAGACTTGTCTCTTATAAGTTAGCACCAAATCGACAAGGTTATTTTCGGATATTGATTTTACAATCACAAAGAGAACAAAATGTTTGTTGCTCTACACGATTTGTTTCTTGAGAAATAGTTTCTCAATAAAGAATCTAGTGGGAGTAAAATTAATCTTGAAAGAAGTTCAAGAACCCGAAAATAATATGGAACCAAGAGTAGAGACAGAACCAAGTTCACAAAGGAGTTGTGAAACCGGTTCAAGATGCACAAGTCCGTCGTAGATTGGATAGGTTACGATCCGAACTCAAGAAATAGTGATTTCTCGTTGCGGAAAGTGATGAAGTGGAAGTCATTAAGAATGACGATCCTACTTGCTATCAAGAAGCGATGTCCTCTCCTAATTTGGATAAATGGTTAGGAACCATGGAATCCAAATTACAATCCATGTTTAACAATCAAGTTTTGAACTTGATTGGGCTACCTAAAAGTGTAAAAACTAAAGGGTGCAAGTAGGTCTTCAAAGACCGACATGGATGTGAAGGTGTATACTTTCATGACTAAGGATTGTAACAAAGGGATTTAGGCAAATTCATAGTATTGACTATGTTGAAACCTTTTTCGCCAGTCACAATGTCGAAGTTTGTTAGATTTTCAATTGCCATTATCACATATTGTGACTATGTGATATGACAAATGGATGTCAAACGACTTTCTTTAAATGGAAAGATTATTAAGGATGTGTATAGTACACAACCCGAATAGTTTGATGATCCAAGAAACTCTAATAGAGTATGCATGTTGCAAAGATCCATGAGATGGGTTGAAGCAAGCTTAAAGGAATTGGAATCTTCGTTTTGATGAATTGGTCAAAGAGTTTGACTTTATCAAGTACGAAGATGAACCTTGTGTATGCATGAAATTCAGTGGGAGCATGGTATTATTTCTATTGTTTATTACAATGATATCTTAATCATTGGAAAAACAAGTTCCGATACTTAAGACTGTTAAGTCTTGGTCAAGGAAAGGTTTTTCAATGAAAGATGTGGGTGAAGCCGCTTACATCCTTGGCATCAAGATCTATAGAGATGGATCTAGAAGGATAAATTGGTTTGAGTCAAAGTGTTCACATTGACAAGATTCTTAGAAGAGTCTAAGAAGAGTAGCTTGTCAATAGGTCATGGTATTTCTCTTCGCAATATTCATTGTCTTATGACAACTGATGAGCAAAAGGGAAATGAATGAAGTTCCATATGCTTCGGCATTTGGATCTGTCATGTATGCCATGATTTGTACTAGACCCGACGTCTCATATGCTCTAAGCATGATGAGTCGATACCAATCTGATCCTGTTGAGAACCAATGGATGGCAGTCAAGATGATCCTAAGTACTTAAGAAGAACTAAGGATACGTTCTTGGGATTTGAAAGATTGGAAGTTTAATCTTGTTGTAAGGGTTACATAGATGCTAGCTTCCAAACTGACAAAGTTATTTTAAAATCGCAATTAGGATTTGTGTTTATGCTTATAAGAGGTGCAGTTTGATTGGAAAGATTCCAAGCAGAAATTGTAGCCAATTCTACTACTAAGGCCAATTGTTAGCAACATATGATGTAGCTAAAAGTAGGGGGTTTGGATCAAAAGTTCGCTTAGTGTTTTGGAAATGTTCCAAGTATCACTAATCGATGAAACTTTTGTTATGACTATAGTGGTGCCACTTGTGCAAACAATGGAACCAAGGTCACAACAGCGATCCAAACACTCACTTAGACGTTCTTCAAGGAATTCATAAAGAATGAGAAGACGTTAAAATATACAAAGTATCAACCGATGATGACATAAGGAATTCACTTACAAAGACCCTCGCACAGGCAGAAGCATGATGGTCATGTTGGATCCATGAGTATTCGATACATAAATGGAGCCTAGTGCAAGTGGGAGGCTGTTGGTGTAATGCCACTAGGCTTTAGTTATGTTTAACTGAAAACCGTTATGTATCATCTTTATCGTTTATGTTTATTATTTGATTATTATATAGTTTGCATATTTATTGTAATAATCTCCGTCCCTGATTATTAAGAGAATAATTAGTATAATTGTCAATGGATAATCATATGATGATTATATGCATAGAGATGCACATTGAAATTATGGCTACTTGTCAGAGAACAAGTAACTGGACTTGACCCGTATGAGATTTATGTCATGGTCAAATGTCATAATTAAATCTCATATGGTCACTTCATTTAGTCCCTAGACCTGAGATTATCATGACTTTACACATGATGAAAGTTATGTTTGATTTTAGTCAAACGGTATCTTAACACGATATCTATAAAGGCTATCTTTGGCATGATCGGATTCATGATGGGAAGGATGATAAGTCAAGATGGAATTTGTCCCTCGAAAGAGAGATGTTTTGCTTGGGCCCCTCAATGAGTGATAATGATGAAAGCGTGTGGCCACACCCCAATATGATTGGACTATCATTATACTCAAGATCGAGAAAGCATTGAACAAATACAAGTTGACGTGGACCATGACTTGTGTTCAATATAACATCGTGAGACAAAGGGATAAATGAAAGTGTACCATTGGAAACGTGAACTCTTACGTTGTGTTATTTGGGTAGACATAATGGCTTGCTAGAGTCCGCTTATGTCTTATGAGGGCCGATATGATCGGACTCATTGCCAACATAATACAATCCTATTGGGTCACACACAAATAGAATGAATTGGTTAAACCGGAGGAAGAATGGTTGAGAGTCTCTGTATTTGGCTATATATACCGCGCGACATATTAAGCCAATGGCTTAATATACCGCGCGACATATCAAGCCCTACGCGGTTTGACAGCCTGTTCTCCTAATACGATTAGGAGACATATTCATACTATTGTAGTATAAATATGTGAGGTCTGTCAGACCTAATTCCCTAGCCGAATTTTTCAATAAATTCTCAATAAAAAGTCCTCTCAATATTCTTCCATAAGTTTTTAGGAATCTAGCAATTCCCAACCCGAGAATCGTTCTCGACATTCATATTTGTGTGGATTACCAAAAGAGGGTCTTAATTTGTTAAAACAAATCAAAGGCCTAGAGTTCAAATCTGAAGATCCAAAGAAGTTGAAGATTTGAAGATTTGAAGGTCAAAAGTTTGTGATTACGAATCACATAATTATCCGTTCGATAGCTCAAGACCGGAAAGCAAAAAGGTTGGTAAATTCTATCTCATAGGAATTCAATTTAATCGTATAGAACGGATCTTAGGGCTTGGGTTTTGTGTTAATTTGATGCTTAATTCCGCTGCGCATGGACCCATAAAACCCAACAAGAACATCTCTATCTTTATGAGGATGAGGAGGGCCTCGTTGTGTCTATTCTCACATATCGGCAAGTCTGCGTCTGTGAAGGCTAGACCGCCTCAGGTGCTGCCATTTAATTCAGTATCCTCCGGGGAGCGTTCGATCCATCCATTGGTGTGTCTTTATCGTGGCAGAGATCGTAGGGAGACACTCGCCCTTAGGCGTTCTTGTCTGGATTCCCGATCACGGGACCATTTGACTCTGGTTTCACGTTCCTAGTCGTAGCGTGATAGCATGTTGACGGTTTCGGAGATTGCAGGAGGCCTACTCTCGCCTGGAGTTTCGTCGAAGGATATCGTTTTCACCCTGTCATTTTGGGGGAATGGATTTCCCATGGTGTTGGGGCCACGGGGGCATTCCAACTTTCCCTCTTTGACTAGCCCTTGGACCACTTGCTTTAGCACGAAGCAATTGTCAGTGGTGTGACCGGGGTAATTGTGGAAGGCGCAGTGCTTGCTCATATCCATGTTGGGCTTGAGAGTCTTTGATTGGAAATTCTCGAGAGGCTTGAGGAGATTTCGCTTTACCAATGCTTCAAATACTTGGCCCAGAGGCATTTCGAGGTTATCGAAATGCTGGAACTGTGGGATGCGAGGGGGATTGTTGTTCCTCGGGGGTGCCTGATCACAGTTTACTTGAGCTCCGTTTTGGATGTAGTGTACCGTTCCGGCTACTTTGTTTCCTTTGTTCGGGACAGGTGCTGGATTTGACAGGTTTGTCCGATAGCGGTAAGACGAAGAAGGGGTTCCTATTGTCTTCTGAAGGCTCAGGGTCTTTTCGAACTTAGTTCCGGCGTTGACCATGACACGGAGATCTGGATAGAAGTGATGGCTGATCAAGGTCCTCAGAGATGGTTTGACGCAGGAATGGAAGATGTCCATTTGCTCTTCTTTGGAAAGCGGATCCATTATCTCGCTTAGCTTCCAGTTCCATCTTTTGTAGAACTCACCCACAGGCTCGTCTTCCTTTTGTTCGGTGGCTTACAAATCGTGGCGGTTTGTCTCCCACTCAAGGTTGGCACGGTATTTCTCCAGGAAGATCTCGCTGATTTGGTCCCACGTGGAGCGGTTTTCTGCCTTTATGCTGAGGAACCACCTTAGCGCTGTGGATTTGAGAGAATGTTGGAAGTGATCCTCTATTTGTTGAGGGGTTGCCCCTTTGGCTCTCATTCACAAGACATAGGTGTCGATGTGGGTTTTTGGGCATTCTGTCCCGTCAAACTTTTCCATTTCCGGCGTCCTGAATTTCGGAGGAAGCGGGACCACCTTGTTTGGATCAGTGGGCATGAGGGAGTCCTTCCGAGAACTGGCTAGTTTGCCTTGCATGTCCTTCAATTGCTCGATCAACCAAGCCATGTGGGGATCAGAAGGTTGAGGCGGGTTGCCGTTTTCGGGGATGGAAACCGAAGATGGAGGTGGATTGGCCGATGGGATCGCCATTCGGGAGTCTTGGGGAGGTAGTTGAGTGTATACCATCCCGTACCCTGGAGTGTTGAAAGTAAGGGTGTGATTGCCCTGGCCGCTAAGGGTTGTGTTTGGGAATTGGGGAAATGATTCATTAGCCCCAAGTGGCAGACCAGCGGGTGGTAGGTTTAAGATGTCGGGATATCCGCTTGGGATGCCCGTCCCAGGTAAGCACGGGGATTTTTGGCTATAGCTACGAGGCTCGTATAGAGGCAGAGGATTGAATCCTGGGGGATGCCGAGATGCATTGAGATCTGGTGGAGCAGGCACGTATGTGTGCTGTTGATACTGAGCTTGGGGCGCAGGGCCGGGAAATTGACTGTGCTGAGGCGGGCATGTCGGAGCTGCTTGACTGATGCCTGAGTGGAGCTTTGAGCGAGAGCTGCTTTGCGTTGCTGGGATCTCGTAGCTTGGCGGAGGTGGGACCTGCTGATAGCTTTGAGGACCCGGGGGAGCTGGTATTTCTTCATCTTCTATGAGAACGAAGGTCCCATCAGGTTGGGGAACAGCAACGGTTCCCCGAAGGCACAGGGTGTCTACGATCCAGGCTTGCTGCTCTTCTTGGCGCTTCTTGAGAGTTTCGAAGGCTCGCAGCACCTCCTCCATTGTCTGAAGGTTTCTTAGTGGCGGGGTTCCGTTTCCCTCACTGTTATCTGTTGATCCCGCCATGGGGGAGTAGCGGACGGTGCGGACCGCTAAACTGGAAGGGCTGTCGAACCTTGTGACCTCGATACTCAAAAGGCGGCTCCCGGGTATTCTCAACCACTCTCGGTTCGCTGGAGGGGGTGACGGGTAAGGTTTAGACATGGAAAGGCCTTTTGGATAAAAAGGGGGGAAAGCTCACGTGACATGCGGTTTCCGCTTTTATTTATTTTTTATTTTTTTGTCGTTTTATTTTTCTTAAAACAGTGTTTTCTCAGAATCCTAGGTTGCTCTTGTTTTTCGCAACTATGCTAGATCCTGGGTCAGTGGAGACCATCTGTGCGGCTATAAGCCCTTCGTTTTGCACCTGTATTTCGACATCCCGGGGTGGACAGCCCCGGGCGAGGGTCCTATAGGGCAAGCGGTTTCCACCGACATGAAAGAAAATCGAACCTAAGGACCGAGCCTATCATGTTCATTTTAATGCGTCGGTCATGTGAATAGTGAGCCGAGCCGACACCTAAGTCAAGATCTGGTCGAGAGTTCGGCATGAACTCTCTTTACCTTGCTTGTTCAAGGGATCTGTGACGTTATGCATTGGCTAGGTCATATCATCATGGATGACGTATTAAAGGCTTGATGACATGGTGTCATGTGGGCATGGATGTATATCCGGGACGGAACATCGTCTGGGTGTAGATTCGGAAATCATGATCGGGTCAAGATTTTAGCATGACCTCTCTTTACCTTCCTTGCGCAAGGGATCTTGAGTTCCGAGCTTTGACTCAGAAAATGGCCGGCATGGGATATGTATCCAGGCTGTATGACACAGACTGGGTAAAAACTAACCGAGTCTGGACAGAGTGTGACTCAAGCGTGCGGGGTTGACACTGGCTAGGATGGGATGTTTGGAATGATCCCGTGCGCATCCAAGAGGCCTAGGAAGACCAAACGGACTACAAATGAGACCACCCCGGGTTGAGGGTTATAGTGTGCAGTGTATCCGAGGCAGCAATGCGCGTAGCGTGCGGTGTACCAAGGCAGCAGTGCGAGTAGCGTGCGGTGTACCGAGGCAGTAGTACGAGTAGTGTGCGGTCTCTAAACAAGACCTCCCATATTTGGGATGTGGCCTCCCCTAGTAAATGTTTCACAAGATGTAATCTCTTCATTTGACCAATAAACAAGGCATTGAAATGCATTTCATCATATATTGTGTCTCACATATTTGCACACACTCATTGAATGATTTGGATGTTGAACATAGAAAGGCTCGTTCACGAGGTGTGTTGGGTGAACTCTCGGTTCTTCCCAACAAGTAATCTGACCCCCGAACCCACAAACTCTATTTTCAAAAGGTTTTCAATGTTTTCCTTCAAAACGGCGTGGCGACTCCCATTTAACTTCATTATTTTTTCGGCGAGCGTACATTCAGTGGCGACTCCGCTGGGGACTTGAATCCTGTCTTCAAAAGTGGGTCAAGCTTTCATTCTTGTTTAAACATCCATCTCATTCATATGTGTGTGTATTTTGTGTGATATTATGTGATATGTGCATATTAATGCTTTGTGCTTTCCCTCTCCTTCCATGCTTCCTGTTTTGTTGTGCTGGGGTTTGGTTGTGATTTCTTGCATTGCTTGGAAGCTGGGCTGGTTCTGTTTATTACTCAGATTCTGGATATGTGGCTCCTTCTGTCACGCGACAGAACTTGCCTCATCATTCCTGTGTCGTGTGACAGCACTTGCCACTTTGTAGGTTTTGGTTCCAAGTTCAGTTATGATTGTGGGCAGTCCCCATGATCAAGTTCATGATCATTTGACTATTTTATCTCTGTGGGGTTTGGCGTGTGTGTTATTTTCCTTTTATCACCCCTTTTCAAATAAAAAAAGAAAAAAAAATCTTTTTCGCAAATAAAGGAATCTAGTCACCCGCACACTACGTCACTAGATCTAGAGCCCATTTGGTGCGATTGACGGCATCGTGGATGGTGATGTATGTCGCCTACGCTTGAGCGTCTAAAATCAATCCTTTTCCCCTAGCGCATCATAGGTGGAACCACACTTTTCTACTTACCCAACGATTGGTTTTGACACAACATTTTCAAATATACTAAAATGAATTGCTTCAAAATTTATAAAAGGCTTTCATACATATCCCAAAACCTAGCACATGTGGGCATGTTGCCATTGCAACATGGTTTCGCGTATGGACATGTCGTTCCCACGGCATGTTCTAACGAGAGATCATGCCGCATTGTCAACGTGCACCGACGAGAGGTCATGCCGAATTTTTCCTTGAAATTCCTCAGGAATACCCGTCATGCTGCCCAAATTTCCCCAGAAATTGGGATTGCTCGTACGTCCCATAAATGCTTCGATTTTATTTAGGTATTATGGCCTATTATAGATTTTTAACCAATACATTTGATATATTTTTGAATGATGTGTCCCTAGGTTCCCCCGAGGTTTAGATTGTGAAAATAAAGGTTTATCCTTTCCCAACCGTTCCTAGGCTTTAAAAGACACTGCTTTCTACTTGAACATTAATAAGATGCTTCCATGAGTCCATCTCCTTTCATATTCCTCCCTCTCCCGTACCTTCCCAAGGTTCTCTCCTCTACCACTTTATCAACCCCTATCCGCCTATGCAGTTACGGCAAGTTGGGTGCGTACTCCGGTCCCCGGCGCTCGTTTGGTTCGTATTCCTGAGGCGAAGGTAGTTCAAGTGTCCGAGTAACCTTTATCTGTTTCGGTATCCGAGATGTTTGGTGAAGAGAATATTATGGCCCACCAGTCTGGAATTTCGTATACCATGGGTCAGCAGAGTGCAAATGGTGTGTCAATTGAAATGTTGCAGGCTACCCTTGAAGCCGCTTTTCCTCATGAGCGGAAGGGCCCACTTGCTTGCTCAGATTACTAAAGCTAAGGAAGGTGACTTTTGAATGACAAAAAGATTGAGAAGGGTCCTCGCCCCATCATTGTCAATGATACCCTCCCTTCCATCCCAGGTTGAATAAGTCAATCAGTCTTCGTAGGTTCTAGAATGTCCCTTTCGGACATGAGTCTGTCGAGTCCACTTGGGACTAGTTTTTGCTTTTCAATAATAAAAATCTTTATTTCTCTTCTTGCTAGACTCGAGACATCACTTGCATACCACATTACATTTAATTGAAATGGTCTTATTCTATTTGATCACTTGTGCTGCTCAGCCACTAATGCATTTGAAATGATTAATATTTAAATTAGTCGGAGTGAGAAAATCAACTGATATCCTTCTCAAATTGGGGCTCATCAATTCCCCATCTCGCATCTCATATGCTCACATCTCTTTCATCATATATCGTTCCATTGCTCAATGAATTTGCATGAATCTTTCTCAATTAAGTTTAAGCAAGCAATGAAGCCTTAATTTCGGTTAGGTCATCCGGTAGGGATTACGGTTGAAGCCTTTCACCCTAGGGAAGCCATTACCTCGCCTTCACTAAACAACACCCTTTCATTTCAAGATCGGTATGTTTTGAAACCCTGTTTAGCCATCATCTTTGTTCCTTGCTGAGAGAAGTCCAAGCAATGCCAAGAAGTTAGCTTCGAGAATCGGCGGTGCACAAAATACTCAAGTCATGAAAGAAGGACAGATATAATCCTCAATTCCTCAAGAGGCCTTCCAAGTTATCAAAAGAAGGATTTTAAATCCTCACAATTCAGCAAGAGTCCTCAACTTCTCAAGAGGCCTTTCCAAATTATCAAAAGAAGGATTTTAAATCCTCACAATTCAGCAAAAGTTCCTAACTTCTCAAGAAGCTCTCCAATGTTCAAAAGGAGCCCGAATTCTCACAAGTTCACAAAAGTTCTCGATAGCTTGGACTTCCTCTCACCAACACCTTCCAACCAATTCCAGCCATCCTCTCGAATTCAGAGGATATTTCCCTTTGCCTTCTTTAATCACAAGCCATCCTCTCATTTTTAGAGGATATTCCCATTACCATTACTCTTGCCATTGGCCGAAACAAATTTGACCTCTCATTCTTAGAGGCAATCAATCTCCTCGCCATAGAAATCCCAAACACATCCCTAAAAGCCAACCTCTCACCTTTAGAGGTTTAGTCAGTAAAAGGCCCAGCCGACCTCTCATTTTAAGAAGTCATGATGTTCCAAATCACTCGATGGCCGATCGAAACCCTGAAACCCAGCTACAGTTCCTACCGGATAGCAGTTTCATTCTAATTTCATCAAGATCTAAATCAAATTAATTCTTCGTTGCTTTCTTAAGTTGGAACCTAATCCATCTCGGTTCAAGACCCTCAATCAAAGATTGTGAAAATTCAATCCTTTCCTTTGACATTTCATGTGAGCATATTTCATTTCTTCTCCACAAACACTTCCCATGAACGCCTCACTGGGGCTTCGCATCCGTGTCTTTCATTGATACTCCAAGGAAACATGTTCTTCAACTCTCCAATTCTCAATAAAAATCCTCAAAATCCTCAAAGGTTCTGAAACTCTCGAATCTCCACATTTCTTCTCTTTCAATCGGGACTTGCCCGAACTACGGCGACCTGAGCTCCTCACATTGAGGGGAACGTAGGCAACCAGAAACGGTCCGGTCACAAACACATTCAAATCTCAGAAAATCAGGTCTCATCAAGGGTCGTCCCTATACACAAATCCTCTTTCCATCTTTCCAAATTTGATCCATGATATCAGTTGGTTCTCTCCTCATGATTAATCAAAATATTTGCTCATATCAAGCTTAGTGGTTGAATAACCCGAACATCAATAAAGGGTTTTAAACAGCCTTGTGATCATCATGAATAAGACAAGTTTTCAAATGTCTCGACAAGTGTTCTCTCTCTCCATTCTAGGAAAATAGAGCCAAACACTGTCTTTCTGTCAGCAGGGGCTTCCATACACTTTTCCACACCTTGTGACGTATATACTCTCTCAAAAGAGTCAAACCTAAAACGAGTTTTATACAAAAAATCGGGATTCAGTCCCACTTTTCGAAAGATGTGCCCCTGCATGTATACATTTCTGAGTCTTGTCCAATGACTGATTGACTAAGGTCTGAAATGATGGGTTGCCTCCTAGGCCACATGATGATTTTTGTATGTAATCGGGCTTCCTTGGATCTCTTCATGTTGGGGCTTTATTAAACTGTTCTCTCAGGCTCTCGTGTATCAGTACTTTTGCCAGGGTATTCTCTGCATCCACTTTGCTGCATGATGGATACACTCCTTATCAAGTTCACTTCGGGACTGCTTGGCATTACCAACTGGGGCTTCGCCACGTCACCTCCTCAAGATCTGGGTTTCGCCTAGTCATCTCTTCAAAGCCAGAACATTCTCTGCACTTCCTCTGCTGCTTGCCATCTCGGGCGCGCGACACACTTTGTTCTTATCAGCAACAGTCAACCTGCTGCAATCTGCACTCACCCAGGAGCATCCCTGGCTTGCTTAGGCTCCACCATTTTCTCATCCATCACTCATACACCCCTCAAATTCATGGGAGAGGGTTCACAACCCATAAATCATCATACATATATACATTCATCCCATACACAATCCATCAATTGCTACATACATATATCAGCTCGTCGAACCATGCAAAATCCTCACTTCATCTTCATTCTCATCCCCTGCCGAGATGGACTCGTGCATCAAGATTAATAATGCATAAAATTAATAATAATTGAGTTCAAATCCTTGCAAAGTGCCTAGAGTCTTATGTTTCCCCCCCACTGGGTACAATAATCAAATGATCATAATCTGATCATGGGAACTTCTCCTCAAATCAAAATCTGGACAAAGATTTCAAATCCTGCAGGTGGCATGTTCTGCCTTCATCATCTTCATCAGTCTCATCTTCCTCAGACTTATCAGCATCGTCTGAAAGAGCCTTAGCGGCCTCAGTCTCCAAGCAATACTCGTCTGAAAGAGCCGTAGCTGCCTCAGTCTCTAAGCAATTCTCATCAAAAAGAGTTTCAGCTGCCCCAATCTTCAAGCATTAGTGCTCATTAGCCTCATCACCAAAAGCCCGTTCTCATGGGCGGATCTTCATCAAAAGCCCGTCCTCATGGGCAATTCATTACAAAAATCCCGTTCTCATATGCGGATCTTCATCAAAGTCTGCACCGACACGTCTTCATCAAAGCCCGTCTGCACCGACACGTCTTCATCAAAGCCCGTCTGCACCGGCACGTCTTCATCAAAGCCCGTATGCACCGATACACCTTCATCAAGAGCCCGTTCTAATCGGCACATTTTCATCAAAGCCCGTTTGCACCGGCACATCTTCATCAAAGCCCGTTTGCACCGGCACGTCTTCATCAAAGCCCGTCTGCACCAGCACGTATTCATCAAAGCCCGTCTGCACCGGCACGTCTTCATCAAAGCCCGTATACACCGGCTCACCTTCATCAAGAGCCCGTTCTCATCGGCACATTTTCATCAAAGCCCGTTTGCACCGGCACGTCTTCATCAAAGCCCGTTTGCATCGGCACATCTTCATCAAAGCCCGTTGCACCGGCACGTCTTCATCGAAGCCCGTTGCACCGGCACGTCTTCACCGAAACCCATTGCACCGGCACGTCTTCACCGAAGCCCGTTGCACCGGCACTTCTTCATCGAAGCCCGTTGCACCGGCACGTCTTCATCAAAGCCCGTTGCATCGGCACCTCTTCATCAAAGCCCGTTGCACCGGCACCTATTCATCAAAGACCGTTGCACCGGTACATCTTCACCAAAGCCCGTTGCACCGGCACATCTCCACCAAAAGCCCATTCTCATGGGCAAATCTTCATCAAAGCCCGTTCTCATCGGTAGATAATCATCAAAAACCCGTTCTCATCAGCAGATCTTCATCAAAATCATCGGGTCCGTCCCTCAAGTCAAAAATCATCGGGTCCGTCCCACTCCTCAAATCAAAATTCTTGGGTCCGTCCCTCTCGTCAAAAAAAAAAAAAATCCTCGGGTCCGTCCCTCAAGTCAAAAATCATCGGGTCTGTCCCTCTCCTCAAGTCAAAAATTCTCGGGTCCGTCCCACTCGTCATAAAAAGCCTCGGGTCCGTCCCTCTCATCATGTCCGTCCCTTTCATCACCAAAAGCCCGTTTGCACCGGCACATCTTTATCAAAGCCCGCTGCACCGGCACATCTTCACCAAAGTCCGTTTGCACCTGCACATCTTCATCAAAGCCCGTTGCACCGGCACATCTTCATCAAAGCCCATTGCACTGGCACATCTTCATCAAAGCTCATTGCACCGGCAGGTCTTCATCAAAGCCCGTTGCACCGGCACGTCCCCATCAAAGCCCGTTGCACCGGAACATCTGCATCAAAGCCCGTTTGCATCGGCACATCTTCATCAAAGCCCGTTGCACCGACACGTCTTCATCAAAGCCCGTTTGCACTGGCAAGTCTTCATCACAGCTACAGGTAAGCACAGTAAAGGTATGAAAGCGAATCTCATTCAACTACAAGTCATTATGTTCTCGGCATTATCTACATTTCCTTCTGATTTCATAGCACCAAGCACATCCCGTTGGCTACACGTCCTCGCTCCGAGGCAGCCACTCAATCCATTGGCTACACGTCCTCGCTCCGAGGCAGCCACTCATTCCGTTGGCTACACGTCCTCACTTTGAGGCAGCCACTCATTCCGTTGGCTACACGTCCTCGCTCCAAGGCAGCCACTCATTCCGTTGGCTACACGTCCTCGCTCCGAGGCAGCCACTCATTCCGTTGGCTACACGTCCTCGCTCGCGAGGCAGCCACTCATTCCGTTGGCTACACATCATCGCTCCGAGGCAGCTGTTCATTCCATTGGCTACACATCCTCGCTTCGAGGCAGCTACTCATTCCGTTGGCTACACGTCCTCGCTTCGAGGCAGCCACTCATTCCATTGGCAACACGTCCTCACTCTGAGGCTGCCACTCATTCCATTGGCTACACGTCCTCGCTCCGAGGCAGCCACTCATTCCATTGGCTACATGTCCTTGATTCGAGGCAGCCACTCATTTCGTTGGCTACACATCCTCGCTCTGAGGCAGACACTCATTCCATTGGCTACACGTCCTCGCTCCGAGGTAGCCACTCATTCCATTGGCTACACGTCCTCGCTCCGAGGCAGCCACTCATTCCGTTGGCTGCACGTCCTCACTCCTAGGTAGCTACTCATTCCATTGGCTACACGTCCTCGCTCTGAGGTAGCCACTCATTCCGTTGGCTATACGTCTTCGCTCCGAGGCAGCCACTCATTCTGTTGGCAACACGTCCTCACTCCGAGGCAGCCACTCATTCCGTTGGCTACACGTCCTCGCTCTGATGCAGCCACACATTCCGTTGGCTACATGTCCTCACTCCGAGGCAGCCACTCATTCCGTTGGCTACACGTCCTCGCTTCGAGGCAGCCACTCATTCCATTGGCTACACGTCCTCGCTCCGAGGCAGCCACACTTCCATTGGCTATACTTCCTCGCTCCGAGGCAGCCACACTTTCCATTGGCTACACGTCCTCGCTTGAGGCAGCCACACTTTCCATTGGCTATACGTCCTCGCTCCGAGGCAGCCACACATTCTATTGGCTACACGTCCTCAGTCTGAGGCAGCCGCACATTTTCTCGGTCACACGTTCTCAACTTCTTCGAACTACGATCCGGCTTGATTCCCTCCTGGGAATACGTAGGAATTCTTTCCCAAAAAGGTCCAGCCATTTGATCGCCTCGGTCTTTCCTCTGTTTGAGACACCGTATGGTCTCACATCTTCGAACTACGATCAAGCTTGATTCCCTCCTAGGGATACTTAGGAATCCTTTCCCAAAAAGGTCCAGCCATCCAACCTTATCAATCATTTTCCTCCATGTGCCATATCCCCATCATGTCCGATAGTTTGACCACTCTGGTCCATTCTTCCCATCAGCCGCTCATTGGGCTTGGGATCTTTCTTATCGACAACCTCACTTCTTCCATATGTGACGTTGCCGAGGGGCATTGTAAGTACGCCAATCCAATTCGTGACCCAATAAAAGTGCCTTTTACTCAATAAAATTGCAATAGGGGGCGTTTTGGTAAATTTCCGGTCCATTCCGAGACTTCCGGGAGCTTTTTATAAGTTTCTTGCTAAAGAAGTACTTTTAAGTATTTTTCCATGCAAAAGGACCTACAGGGAATTATTTGTTTTGAACCTTTAAGGAATTATCCCCGAATGTTCCAGAACATGTTGTTGGTGCCAGAAACGGTTAACTGGCTCGTCAAGTCGTGCGACACAACGAGCCAAGGAAAGCCACAACGCAAGGTCTTGCAACAGCAGCCTATAAATTGGACCCTCCCCCTCTCATTTCTGGATCCTTTTCCAGTCTCCCTAAGGTTACTCTGTCAAAATACGTCCAGAAACCTCTATCTCTCCTCCTTCCATACAGATTCAACCCAATTCCCTTCAATCTTCTCATCTCTCATACACAATTCACCCATCTACTCTCATACACTTCATACCAATTGAAGATCCAGAGTTTTGAATTTGAGGATTCAAATCCATCATCTCCAGCTGATTTGAAGATCCCTACACCTAACTTGGTGTAGAGATTGTGGACCTACAAGGGTGATAACTCTCTCCCTCCTTCTCTCTCTTATATTTTGCTCTGTGCACAATTCATATGCAAATCCTATCCACAACTTGATAATTAAGCTCCATCTGCTTTAATTATCAAGTTGCAATCGCCATCTCTCTTTTTAAGTTGCTTTGCTTGGTTTTATTTCATGCTTATGATGTAATTTGAATATAATTGTGGCTTGTTCATCAAGGGATTGTGGATCTCTCCATATCCACACCCCTTTGATCAATTGGATGTTGATTCGTGTGTTCTCTGTTTAGATCCCTGATGTAATTTTATCTTCTAATTCCTTTATTTCATCTGTATTTGATCTGTTGTAAAAGCCTCTGCAGGTGGCCTGTTGTGTCACGCGACAGAACTGGCCAAGCTATGTCCTGGGTCGTGCGACATAACTGGCCAATCTGCAGCAGCTTCACTTTCCAATTGTAATCTCTTCACCCTCATTGTATTGGGGATGTGGCCTCCCGTAGTAAATGGTTCACAAGATGTAATATCTTCATTTGACTAATAAAACAAGGCATTGAAATGCATTTCATCATATATTCTGTCTCACACATTTGCACACACTCATTGAATGATTTGGATGTTGAACATAGAAAGACTCTTTCACGAGGCGTGTTGGGTAAACTCTCGGTTCTTCCCAACATGTAATCTGACCCCCGAACCCACAAACTCTATTTTCAAAAGGTTTTCAATGTTTTCCTTTAAAACGGCGTGGCGACTCCCATTTAACATCATAATTTTTTCGGCGAGCGTACATTCATGCGTCTGAACAAGTTTGTATAGATCAGAATGGATAATGTAATCTTGCTTTAGAATGATCATATGTAATAAATCTATTTAGAACTTACTGAAATGAATATGTGATTTATCTATTTGCATGAAAGAGTTATTAAAATCCCAAATATTCACCTTCATGTAATACTCCTTACGTTTCGGAATAAATTTTGTTGTTGCCATGTAAATGTTTCTGACAAAGATGTTTTACTAATTTGTACTACAATGATAAAATTACATTATATCATTTTGGACAAATTGCATTTCAGTTATTTGAGTTTGTCGAGATGTTTCAATTGGTTATCGAATTTGCATTTGTAATAAGTTGGTTATTGAGTTTGTCATTTTGTTGCAATGAGGTGTATTTTTGGATGAAACGTTAAAAATCTAACGAAAAGCATAACATGTGAGTTAGTTAGGGGTATTTTCGTCATTCTCAATGGAATTTGCATGAAAATGACCAAAATACCCCTTCAACTATATTTTTAAATTTACCCCCTTCTCTTAATAAATATATTTCACAATAATTTATGTAAAAAATAAATGGGTTTCTCTCCCTTCGTCAACAACGCCGACTTCTTCCACAACGCCTTCACCGTCAGCTCGCTCTGCCTCCATCTCCGGCCTGAATGCTCAACTCCGGTCAGCTCTCCTAATAGTTCTGGTTCTGTCTGATACTAACAATGTTACGAGTGTTTCTGATCCCAATCTCGAGCTAAGAAATTTGACGGACCGGCTATGTGCTAAGGCTGCCAGCTGCGGTTCTCTCCGAAAATAAGGATGAATTGAATTGTGGATGATGTTTGGGCTTCTCTGTTTTGATCGACGTTCTTCCACATTCTCAGATCTGAAGGTTTATTAATTTAATTCTTTTTCATGTTTGTTTGATTTGTGTAGGAAAACAAATTATGCTTTTCCCAAAACATATGTTTATTATTGATGAACTTCTAAATATATATCATATACAAGAAGAGTCCTAATCTGAAAAGGAAAAACCAAAATCAAAGGAAAAGTAAATAGGAAACAGACGAAAATTGGGAACTAAATCTCGTCAGATTTTGATCCTGGACGGTCGCCCACTGGGACCTGGGCGGTCGCCCACTGGGACCTGGGCTGTCGCCCACTTGAACAGAGGCTTCAACGTTGTTTGGTTTTGATCCTGGCCGGTCGCCCACTTGGCTTGGGCGGTCGCCCACTTGTACAGAAAGTTCAGCGTCGTTGGGTTTTGCTCTAGGGCGGTCGCCCATTTGACTTGGGCGGTCGCCCACTTGTACAGAAGGTTTAATGTTGCTTGAAACTGGTGCTGGGCGGTCGCCCATCAGACCTGGGCGGTCGCCCACTTGTGCAGGAACCTCAGCGTCATCTTCACACCCTCCCTCAAGTTGAGCATGGGAATTAAGAATGCCCAACTTGCTAACTAGTAAATCAAACTATTGTTTTCCAAGAGCTTTAGTAAAAATATCTGCCAGCTGTGTTTTAGTAGGAACATAGAAAGGAGAAATAAGGCCATCCGAAATGGCGTTACAAACAAAGTGGCAGTCAATTTCAATATGCTTTGTCCGTTCATGAAATACGGGGTTCTTAGCGATATCAAGGGTCTACTGACTATCGCAGAAGATGTTGATTGCCTTCGAATGATATACACCAAGGCTCAGAAGTAGTCCCTTCAACCATTTCAATTCACAGGTAAGGGCAGCCATAGAATGGTATTCAACCTCGGCAGACGAACGAGACACAGTGGTTTGTTTCTTCGTCTTCCAAGATATAGGAGAATGACCAAGAAACATAAGCTATCCAGAAAGAGAACGTCGAGTAATAGGGCAAGCGGCCCAATCTGAATTACACCATCCTTGTAGCGTGAGCTCACTATCAACACGAAGAAGAATACCCTGACCAGGTGTGCTTTTGAGATAACGAACAACTCGCAGTGCTGCATCCCAATGATCCTTACGAGGTTCCTTCATAAATTGGGACAGAATGTGAACCGAATATGCCAAGTCTAGACGGGTGACTGCTAAGTAAATGAGATGACCAACCAATTGTCTATAACGGTCTGGATCATCCAGAAGATCACCAGTGGCAAGACCGAGTTTATGATTTGGTTTAATAGGAAAGCCAGATGGCTTTGCTCCTAATAGCCCAACCTCAGATATAATGTCCAAGGTATACTTGCGTTGGCACAGAAACAGGCCAGATGAGCTACGAGCAACTTCAATGCCCAAGAAATACTTCAAGGATCCAAGGTCCTTCATCTTGAAACATTCACTTAGATACTTTTTGAAAGACTGTAAGGCATCAGAATCATTCCCAGCTATAATGAGATCGTCAACATTGTTGGGTTTTGGGGTTACAAACGCAGCGGAAGATTTAACAATAACATAAAAACCCTAGCTCTAAGATTCGTCTAGAATGAAGAGATTAGAAATTAATATGAGATAGAATTTACATACCTTGAATGTTATGAAGTTTAACTTGAATTCGAATTTGAAAATCGAATCTCAAAACGAATATCAAAATCGTTGATGAAGGTTTTGATCTTCTCCTTGTTTTCTACCTTGTGAAGAATCAATGATTGAAGGCTTCAAGCTTTTGGTGATTAACTTATCACCCTCTATCGGTAATCCACACTCGAATGGACCAAGAACGATTCTTGATTGATTGCTAAATGATCCCAATTGTTGAAATTGATTTTCAATAAACAATGGCAAAAAGGATTTTGATCTTTGATTCTAAATCTAGATCTCAATTTTGTGTTTCATAAACCCAAAATTACATGGTGTTTTTGGCTGACCAAAGTCTTCTATTTATACTAAGTATAAATCCCTAACTTTTAGGAATGAAACCTTGTCAAAGACCAAAACCTAACCCTCAAAGGAAAAGCGTACGGACCAAAATTTAACCGCTGGCACGACTCATCCCCAGAGGCACGAGTCGTGCCTTATGGACAATTATGTCGTATGACTTAACGAACCAGTTTTCCAGGTTGCCAAATCAAAGGGGCACGAGTCGTGCTAGAGGGCACGAGTCGTGAGCACGACTCATCCCAAAGGGCATGAGTCGTCCCCAATTGCACACCCCCATAATCTGTCGTCCCTTCACAAGGCACGAATTGAGCCAATAGGGCACGACTCATCCCCTGAAGCTTCAGTCGTGCCAGAGTCATCCCCAGAGCCCATAATTCATCCTTTTAGCCATTTTTAACCCGTTCTTTTGTGTGTGACCCTTTAGGAATTATATTTAAAGTTCGTAGTGAGTTGAAACATCAACCTCACAAGACATAAGTGACATACAGCAAATCATTATGTCCACCCAATTAAATATAACATCAAAGCTTGATTCCTTGATAATCAAATGTCACAATCCCTTTGTCCACGATGTCCAATTGAACATGAGTCATGGTCTATGTCAACTCATTCCGTTCAATTATTTCTCGATTCCGAATATGTTGATAATCCAAATGCATTTGATTTCTATCAAATCACTTGAGTGTGGCAACACATTTCATCAACATCATTCATCGAGGGGCCCAAGCAAACATCTCTCTTCATAAGAGTGACAAATCCCGTCTTGACTTATCATTCTTCCCTACATGAGTCCAATCGTGCTAATATAGCCCTTATTGCTATCCTATTAAAGATAATGTTAGACTATATCAAACACGATCTTCGTCATGTGGAAGACGATGATAATCTCAGGTACTAATGATTTAATAACACGACTATCATGAGATTTATTCATGGCACATATGACTATTGACCATGTCATAAATCTTATTGGTAGGTCATGTCCAATACTTGTTCTCTAGCAAGTATCCATAAGTGTAATGTGCATCACATACATATAATCATCTCCATGATTATCCACTTCCAACTTATACTAGTTGTTCTTAACAAATACGGACGCAGTTCAATATAATAAACATGCAAAACATATAATGAACCAAATAATACTTTCTCTATAATAAATGATAAAGACGATTACATAGCGGTTTAGATAATAAGTCAAACATAACTAAACGCCTAGGGCACTACACCAACAATCTCCCACTTGCACTAGGCTCCATCTATGTATCTAATACCCATGGACCTCACATGACCATCATGCTTAGCTTGTGAGAGGGGCTTTGTAAGCGGATCCCCAATGTTATCATTGGTTGATACTTTTCATATCTTAATGTCTCCCCGATCAATGAACTCTCGAATGAGATGGAAATGTCTAAGTATATGTTTGGATCTCTGATGTGACCTTGGTTCCTTTGCTTGCGCAATGTCACCATTTTTTTCACAATAAAGTTCCACCGGATTAGTGATACTTGGAACAACTTCCAAGTCACTAATGAACTTTTTGATCCAAACTGCCTCCTTAGCTGCATCGAATGCCGCTATATATTTGGCCTCAGTAGTAGAATCGACAATAGTACTCTAATGGAACTCTTCCAACATATCGCACCTCCGTTAAGCATAAACACAAATCTCGACTGCGATTAGAAATCATCCTTGTCGGTTTGGAAGCTAGCATCTGTGTAACCTCTTACAACAAGATCTTCTTCCATCCCTCCAAATACCAAGAACGCATCCTTAGTCCTTCGTATGTACTATAGGATCGTCTTAACTGCCATCCAATGGTTCTCACCCGGATCAGATTGGTAACGACTTGTCATGCTCAAAGCATACGAGACGTCGGGCCTAATACAAATCATAGCGTACATGATAGAACCAATAGCCGAAGCGTATGGAATATCATTCATCCTCTTTTGTTCATCAGTTGTCTTAGGACACTGAGTCTTACTAAGAGTAACACCATGACCCATTGGCAAGTTTCCTCTCTTAGAATTTTCCATTTTAAATCTTCTAAGAACCTTGTCAATGTAGGTACTTTGACTAAAACCAATGATCCTCTTTGATCTATCTCTAAGATCTTGATACCAAGGATGTAAGCGACTTCGCCTATATCTTTCATTTAGAAACACTTCCCTAACCAAGACTTGATAGTCTCAAGCGCAAGAATGTCATTTCTAATGAGTAAGATATCATCGACATACAATAAGAGAAATAGCACAACGCTCCCACTGAATTTCATGTATACACAAGGTTCATCTTCGTTCTTGATAAAATCAAACTCTTTGATTTTCTCATTGAACCGAAGATTCAAACTCCTAGAAGCTTTCTTCAATCCATAAATGGATCATTGCAACTTGCACACCTTGTTGGAATTTTGTGGATCTACAAAACCTTCGGGTTGTGTCATATACACATCCTCAAGTATTTTTCTATTAAGGAAAGTGGTTTTGACATCCATTTGCCATATCTCATAGTCATAATATGCGGCTAAGGCAATCAAAATTCTAACAGACTTAAGCATGGCAACAGGCGAGAAGGTTTCGTCATAGTCTACACCATGAGTTTGCCTATATCCCTTTTCTACAAGCCTAGCCTTATAAGTATGCACCTTCCTATCCATGTCAGTTTTCTTCTTGAAAACCCACTTGCACACTATGGTTTTTACAACTTTGGGTGGCTCAATCAAGTTTCAAACTTGATTGTCCGACATGGATTGCAATTCGGACTTCATGGCTTCTAACCATTTATCCGAATCGGGATCGGACATCGCCTCTTGATAGGAAGTAGGTTCTTCATTCTCAATGACTTCCACTTCATTACTTTCCGACACGAGGAATCCATATCTCTCGAGTGCTGATCGTAACCTATCCGATCTACGATGGACTTGTGGATCTTGAATCGGTTCCACAACTTCTTGTGGAGTTGGTTCAGTCTCTACTATCGGTTCCATGTTATTTTCGGGTTCTTGAACTTCTTAAAGATCAATTTTACTCCCACTTTATGTTTTATTGAGAAACTGTTTCTCAAGAAAAGCACCATATCGAGCAACAAACACTTGGTTCTCGTTGCGGTTGTAAAAATAATACCCTTTGGTTTCCTTAGGGTAACCAACGAAAATAACCTTGTCGGATTTAGGTTCTAACTTATCAGAGACAAGTCTCTTCACATAAGCTTCGCAACCCCAAATCCTTATGGAAGACAAACTAGATATTCTTCCATACCACATCTCATGTGGGGTCTTAGGAGCCGATTTAGTAGGGCCTCTGTTCAGTGTGAACGCAACAGTCTCTAATGCATGTCCCCAAAAAGATATAGGAAGGTCTACTTGACTCATCATCGAATGAACCATATCTAATAGGGTTCTATTCCTCCTCTCGGAAACACCATTCCATTGTGGCATTCCGGGTGGAGTCAACTCTGAAACAATTCCACAGTTTTTTAGATAATTGTCAAAATCTTGGCTCAAATACTCACCACCACGATGTAACTACCCAAATCTGGCTCATGCCTTCCGGTTAAGTTTTCCGACAATTTCTCGGACTTTCCTAAAGTTCAGGGGCAATTCTGGAACTTTCCCAAACCTTCCGAGGGGTGAAGGACTTGTTAGGAATTAAAATTCCACGTAGTCCCTCGCTGGAAAGACCTTCTAGAATGCCACCTTGCATGGTTCTAGAAAAAGGCTGAGTCATTAAAGGATAAGACCGCACAGCTTCTTTTGCCAAAGGTTAATGTCGCACGGCTTCATTAGGAAGCACAAAACTGCCTATAAATAGAGGCCTCCTCTATTCATTTTGATATACAATTTTGAGCACTGTTACTCTGCCTAACTGATACCATGAAATTTCAGAGACCAAAACTCACTCAAAATCACCTCCCTCCTCTCCAAAAATCCATCCAAAGTCACTCCTTCCTTAGGAAAACTTCAAGGGAGATAGAGGAACACCACCATTGGTAACCTCTCCTCCTTTTCTCTTTGAAATTTACTTGTCATCTTGTTATATTGCTTATTTTCTTTCCATATTGCCAATTATTGCTATTATATGTGATTTATTGTCATAAAGATCATATCTTTACCATGTAGATCATCATATCCCCCTTTCCCCTATCACATAGGATTCATGGAGAATCCATCCCAAGGATGAACAATAAGACCACAAATGGCTTGTTCTAGGGTGGATCTCTTACATGATGATGTGAAAAATGTCATCTTTATCATATAAAAATGTCATTTTTACACTAAAAATGCCATCTTTACTTCCATAAATGTCATCCCTTCCCCATTGACCTTGCTTCCAAGGATTGTCCACCTAAAAGGTTCTTAAAGGACATAGGAAAGCCTTAAAGGTCCTCCCTTTACATTCCTAGTCTTAGCTTTCATAGTGTTCATTACACTTATTTTCCATAAAAATGTCATCTTTACCTTTAAGTGTAACTCCCCCATGTCCCTCATGGTTGGATCACTCTCCAAGGATTGCCTAGTGACCTTCCTAAGGCACAAAAAGGCATAGGATGAGTTTAAAGATCCAATCTTTATACCCCTCCCCTTAGTCCCTTTTGGTACTTGAAGCATCTCTTGGGGCGTAGCGGTGTAAAGGTCTCATCCTTACATCGTTTCCTCCACATAAAGATGCCATAGTCGAAGTTCCTTTAGAATTGGACGAACCTAAGCCCCTACATCTCCGATTATCACTTGAGACGAGCACAAATGTCCCTATCAAGCTCGAATCGTCTCAAGATGTAGGATTGATGGGCAAAGGTCCTTCCTTTCTAAAGAGTCTCATTCTTGGACTATTAAAAGAGGTGTCCCTATTCCGATCACATATGACCAAAGGTCACTTAATGATGGTCGTAAGTCCAAGATGAGCACGGGATCAAAGTCCCGAACATATCAAAATCCAAGGAATCCTGAGCGATAACCAACTCATGGTTTATATGTCTGAAAGACAACTTGGCACATTCCCTCCCTTTTCAAATCACACACACACACAAAAGCACAAAGCAAGAACGAAAATTGGATCTTGGAAGACATGCTTCAGCAAGGCTCCTTGGGTGAATGCCAAACGTTCATCCCAAGGAGTAACTTAACCTCCGGACCCTAATCCTTTTTTCAAAGTTTTGAGGAAATCAAAATGGCGTGGCGACTCCGTTTTTCAATTTAAACTGGATGTCTTCAAACCGATGTGAGGCGGTGACCCCTTACACGAGAAAGCGGTTCAACACAAAAAACTCGCGATCTTGGGCACCACATTTCACAATTTGGCGACTCCGCTGGGGAAATCAAAAAGCTTTTTTTAATAAAAAAATGATACTCGGTATATAGGTGAAAACCATTAAATTTCTCGTCAATGCCTCCTTACCAGAGTTGGGGATAAAATATGGTCTAACAATGCCACGTACCGGTATCCTTTCGAAAAAAAAAGAAAAAAGCTTTTGAGTGGGTTAGCCTTCCGCCGTGGATCCAAATTTCGTGCTTGCTTTTCTTTCCTTGTTTTGCATGCATTTTGGTCTTTGGGATTGTGCATATTCTGAATACTGAACAGGAAGCTTTCTAGAGCTGAAAAGGTACCAAAGTGTTCGGGGACAACCTGGAAATGAAAAAATTTTGGAACCTGAAAAATTGCTTGATCCAGCCGTACGGCTTGATCTTCCCAGATGTTAGGTCCCAAAAGGTAGGAATTGGGCTAGAGGGGGGGGGTGAGTAGCCTGATTAATACTTTTTGACAAAGTGCTCTTTTAATCTTTGTTAAATTAAGTTACACTTGCTAACCGGTTATGAAAGATTTGCACAGCGGATTATAGATTAGGGAGTTTTTCAAACTAAAATTAGAATCTCATGCAACAAGGACAAATTTCATTTCCAAGTAAGACAAACATGTTAAGCAGTAGTAAGAGTCAACAAGTTGTGACTGGTCAAGAGAATATCAACCAGTTACAACTACACAAAAGTAAACAAACACACAGAATAATGACACGTTGTTTGAAGAGGTTCACAGTGTTAAATAACTGCTACGTCCTCTACCAAGTTTGGCCAGAACTTGGATTTGTGAAAGTGCACTGCTATTAATGGATCCTACCTATTACAAGTTGCAAGCCAATGATTGAAGGCCACTAAGCTAAAGGTGACCACGAACGGATCGTGCTACAATAAAGACCTGGTGTTTTCTAGAGATGTGCTCACAAGTTGAGCTGATTTCTCTAGGGTGTTGTGTGTGAATCAATCAATGTGTTCCATGAGTAGTCTAATGGAGGAACATAATAGCATTGATTGAGGTGCTCAGTGTATAAGTTCTATAGAGATGTCTAGTGAAAGAGGGGACTTGAATTGAATGCCTTGAACTAGGGAATTTGCAGGTTGGTAGTTCAAAGCAGCTCACTCTCAAGGATTATAAATGCACCAACCTTCTTCAATGCTCCAGGGAAGCTATTTATAGTGAACTTAAAATGAAGGAGTCATTGTCTTTGAAGAGGTTGCAATGATGACTTGAACAGGCATGCTTTTGAATGGGTGTATCTTTGCATTTAATGCATGAGATAGGAGAGAGAAGATTTTCCTTGAGTAGTTGAAGGGATGTGAGTATTGGTTACTTTGACAATCCATTTTGAGCTTCTGATAGCCGCAAGAATGTCACTTCAGCGTCTATTCAGCATGCTGCTTTACCAACTTTAGCTAAAGTAGATGGCTGGGTAGTTGGGAGCAATAAATACTTCGGTTAGGTTCATTTTCAGACTTCAGCTTGATTCTTTCGGTGTTGGTCTTTCTGAACAATGAGGCTTGATCGGTTAGCTTTTGCTCAGCCTCCTTAAGCTTGTGATTTAACTTCTTGATCACATCGGTAGCAATCTTGAGATCGGCTTGAGAGGCTTGGGCAAGGTTGAGAAGTTCTTGCTAAAACTGGTTTGCAGTAGCTAGTTGTGAGGCAAGGTCAATGATTCTTTCATCTTTTTCTTGAAGATCAACCACATAATTGGCCAAATCCTTTGCATATCCATGCTCCATTCGGTCTAACCTCTTTTCCTCCTCCTCCTGATTGGACTTAACCATGCTCGCAACCAGGGCATCATATAATTCATAGAGATCTCTAACCACCACGGGTCGATTAAGCTCATCCTCAGTTACCGGTTGAGGATTGTCTGGTGAAGGGTCAGTATCTGCAATGGCATCACTGTTGGTTGAGGAGTCATCGATTGAGGAACTGACAGAGATAGCTGGAGGATCGATTGTTAGAACAGCAGCAAGTGTTGAGTCTTGAACTGGTAGAGGAGTAAATACTTGAATGGCAAGTGATTGATCAGCTGGAGGAGTTGAGGGACCGATAGACTGATCGGTAAGGGGTTTCTTGGTAAGATGAGCAAAGAGAATGATAGAGCAACCGGCAAGAGAGGCAAGTGGTAAACCTACAGAGGTATCAGTCGAAGGATCAGTTAGGGAAGTGACTTAAGGTTGACCGGTCCTAGATACCTGACCGGTTGGAGAAATATCAATTTCCTCATCTACAGATTCTGAGGAAGCATCGGAATGAATGTTTGGTGCAAGGAATTCATTGGGGTCAGGAGAGACAGCCACATCAGTTTCCAGGCTAAGTGCAATGGCACTTTGAATATCATAGGCTTCATCAAAGGCAGAGGCAATTAAGTCAGTAGCAATGGGAGCCAACGATAAGGCAGCTTGCCTTAACCGAATCAATGGGATCATCCGTAGAGCAAGAAGAAGCAAAGAAGCCTGTCTAATATTGCTCCAAGGTTGAGCATTTCCATGCCTCATTATGGAAAGCCTAGTCACATTAGGAATCAACCCAACTCTATAAGTGACATCAGAAGTCCATCTCAATATCCTTAATTCCAAAACCTGAGAAATTCGGTTGTTGATAGAGAGAAAATGCATGAATAGGTTGGTGGTTGAAAAAGTGCACTCAACCGGTTTGGGAATATTACGTTTAACTTCTCCTTGAATCCTAATGTGAGGAAGCCTTTGAGATTTAGAAGGAGAGTACACTGGTTTTTGTTTGGCGGGAAAATTGGTGACTAGCTATTGATCAGCTTTGTGAGGCTTGATTTCTTGGCCTTTGAGAGGTGCAAGCCATTTGCGAAGTCTAAGCACATGAAGCTTTTGTCCTTTATAGCTTGTTTCTCCAG
Organism: Adenophora triphylla var. japonica; assembly: GCA_022495995.1. Classification (NCBI taxonomy): domain Eukaryota; kingdom Viridiplantae; phylum Streptophyta; class Magnoliopsida; order Asterales; family Campanulaceae; genus Adenophora; species Adenophora triphylla. The sequence goes on along the minus strand of JAFEMH010000155.1, from coordinate 533,569 downwards.
GACCCTTGGTTATGGTGAGATGGGGAGGTGTATCAACAGGGGTAAAACGTCATCATAAGGTGGAGGAATGGGAAAAGATTTGATATCAGTGTGGCTTGAAATCCTCTCATGAATGTCCCAGAAGGGAACCCCATGATCTGATCGAGGGATAGAAGACTTCGTGGTATAATAATTCAACGGGGAAAATAAATCCTTCTGATACAGGCAAGGATCAATGTAGACCAGTGGAACAGCAGGGTCCATATGGTTGTAGGCAACATCTTCATCAGAAATTTCTTCCTCTTCAAAGAAATCAGATTCATCTTCATCATCAATAGAAGGCTTGGATTGTTTCTCCTCCTCAACTCGTGGACTGGAGAGCAAAACTTGAATTTCTCTGGCTTGACTATCCAATAGAGATGCTTGAACAGCTTGAGCAGTGGCCATTGCTTCAGCTCTTGCTAGCAACTGGTTGTGTTCAATGTCAAATATGCTAGCATCCACAGCCTGTTGCATCTCAATGTCATCAGCATCAATCGGTTGAGGCTCTCCAACCGGTTCAGCAGACACATCGATTGGAAGGGTTGTGACCAGTAAAGATACCATCGGTTGAGTAGTAACCGGTTGGGCAGCAATGCCTCCTCCCAGGATGGTAACCGGTGACGTGTCAGTAAGGCCTCCTCCTATGTTCCTAACCGTTGCCATCGGTTCAGGAGTAGTAAAAATATGCTCCACACTCTCCATTCGGGTTGGTTTATCACCACCATCTGAACTCGAACTGGAACTTGAGCTAGACATAGCAAAGTCATCAGATTGCTCCTTATCCTCCTCTTTCTCATCATCTTCAAACATTGCATCAATCTCAGCATCGTAACAGTTGGCCATTTGGTTGTGTTGGACTGAACAGCAGAAAAGAAATCGGCTAGGGATATGTTTCCAGCCGCCTTAAGCTCAGCATCCATGTCCAAAAGATTATCCAGCACATCCATCACATTTCTAATCAATTGATTCTTCCTGGGTCCAAGAAAGACAGGTTCAGAATCAAAGTTGAGAAGAGAGTCAAACTCCATCTCGTACCTCCCAGACTGATAGAGGTCAGTCTCAATCAAAGTATCTCTGGCTCCATAGAGAATGGCAAAATCTGCCCATACTGATTGGACCATCATATCCTATCTCAATCTATCCTGAGCCAAGTAAATAGCATTCCACATGAGAGGAAGCTGATCAAAGAATTTGTTGTACACTTTGATGAGGCTGAGCCGAGAAGAAGAGAGGTCATAGTCTCTGAGTTTGCATGGTCGGCTGAAGTAAACTCCCTTTTCTTCATGTCGATTCCCAAAATCAATGTAGTCTTAAAGATTGCCAACCGGTACGGATGACTTGTTGATCTCATGGAATTGAAGAAGCTTCCGAATGAATGGTGGCAAATGATCAATGTGATATACCCAATTTTGTGAGGGAGCTGACTGAGCGTTGAAGGACCAGGGGTTATTATGGAAAATATGGAATGTGGGATCTCTAATCGGTTGACATCGTCAGTAAGAAGGGTTGGAGGCATGACTGGTAATAGGAATATCATTGGTTAGGGTATCATGACCGAGTAGCCGGTTAGGAATGAATGGTATAAATGAAGAGATATCTGCCTCAATCCTCTTCCTTCTTTCAGAATTTTTCTTGGCAATTTGGAAAGGGGTTTTTGGAATTGGTTTTGATTTTGAGAAGGTTGAAGGAGTTGGAGGTTTGGCTGATTTTCTAGCAGTCTTTTTGGGTCGGATAATGGTTGAGATTGGTTCATTATCATCATGATCAGGAGATTTCCTTTTGGCCGGTGAGGGGATCGGTTGAGCATGCTTGGATGGTTCAGATACCGGTTTGGGAACATCGGTTGCCTTCTTTGTCTTCGGTTGGGAAGGTTTCTTCTTGGCCGGTTGAGCTTCGGTTGAGGGAGCAATAGCAGACAATGGTTTGGCTTCCTTAAGAATCCTAGCTGAATCAGCTTTGTCGAATGCTTTGAAAAAGGATTTAGGAATAGATGGCTGATTGCTAGAAATGGCAAAGGCGGAAGGGATTCTCATGAGAATGCGACTTAGGAGAAGTTAGTGACAAGGCTTGGCTTTGTTCGTCCTGGTCTGATGCATCTCCTTCTTGAACTTCTTGAACGCAATCAAGATAACTCTATAAATGAAGGAACACCAATTGAAGTTCCGTGGAAGGATCACAGCTGCAATGGCTTCCCATTGTATCATAGTAATACAATGATGGGAGCCAGACCGGCATATAACGCATCGGTCAATCACCTCGGCCAAGGCATAATGAATAGCGTCTAGGTCAGCCTTCTTATTTCCTTCACCAGTTATGAAGGGATCTGTACCTCGCACTCTTGACCAGGCTAACTCCATATCCTTGGAAGTGATGGAGGATGAACCGGTTGAGGGAATGGTAGGGAAGGCATCGGAGATAGAGGATGGGGAGAGTATAACAGGAACACCACCAACGGTTGATGAAATATGGGATACATCACCGATCTTCAAATTCTCATCCAGCTCCCCATTATTGAAAAGCTCATTCACAAGCTCGAACATGATGTCATCGTTTCCCTCTGGCATCAAGAATGGTAACAGTCTGGCAGCAGTCAACATTGCATGTAGAAGCTTTCCCTCTTCCGATTCGAAGAAGCTTGGAAGAATGTAATCTCCGAAAATGTCTTTCTTGGTTGGTTTGGGAGCCATCTGTTTAAAGAATCAAAGATCAACACATTCTAAGTTAGAACAAATTTTAAGGATAGAAAAATAAGAGTGATTTCATAACATAAAAAGGAGTTCGTGTTCTTCGAGTTAAGGGTATTAAAGATTTTATAAGAAGTTTACCAGAAAAGCTTAAGAATTGAAGAACAAAAGAAGAATGAAGTTGATCTATTTGAAAACTTGAAGCTTTTGCATAGAGAGAAATCTTGAGCTTTCGGAAAGTTTGAATGATGGTTTTGAATTTCTTTTATAGGGAAGAGAGAAAGAAGATGGAGGGGTTTTTGAATTTGAAAGGACAAAAAAAAACGTTTCAACTGACATGCACGGATATTAAAAAATATTGATCACGGTGTTAAATATGGAGGCGTAAAAATAGGTACGTGTGTGCAGCAGTTAAACAATAATGCAATAATGAACAAAAAGATAACCTTTTGATAAATTAGAATGATACAGAAGTTACCTTTTTGATCAAAATTTTAAATTGATCAGCAAAAAGGACAGAAAGGGGGTAGTGGGAAGGAGTAGGAAGTAGCTTTTTGATGTGTCAGGATAAGGTGAAGCGGCTGAGGCAGTTTGATGTGACTGATGTGACCGATCGGTGAGAACGAGCCAGTTAAAAATGGATTGGGAACTGTAATCCGGCCGCATTTTGTCGGTTAGGTAAGTGAAGCGATCAGTTAGGCTAGCTATCGGTTGACGTCACTGCCTGAGGCTTTGACCGGTCACGGAGGTAATCGGTTACTATGATCGGTCAGGGATGAAAGTAATGACCAGTTAGGAGAGAACTTTACGCCGATTAAGGGCCATCGGTTAAGGACATCTTCTACCGGTTAGGAGTATCGATTAGGGTTACCGGTTAGATATGTCGGTTAGGATTTCTTGCAAACCGGTTAGATGAATCGGTCAAGGACACCAGTTAGCACAAGTATCTGAGGGACCACCATGATCAATTGAGAGCTTACACAGGCAACAAGGTTAGCACAATAAATTAACGAATATCAATCATGCCTAGTTCTCCTCTAAGGAATTCAAATCTTTTAATGTCCAAGGGTTTTGTCAAAATATCAGCTAATTGATAATCAGTATGGACTTTTAAAAGAACGATGTTACCCTTTTCAATATGATCCTTGAGGAAGTGATATTTGATGTCTATGTGCTTAGTCTTTGAATGCATCACAGGTTTGTTGGAGACTGAAATGGCTAAGGTGTTATCACAATAGATAGGACACACTTCTTGGGGGATTTCATAGTCCACTAGTTGTTGCTTCATCCATAGTATTTGTGAACAGCAACTCCCAGCAGCAACTCTCAGTCATAGAAGTGGAAATTGATGCTTGTTTCTTGCACGAACAGGAAACCAATCGATTGCCTAGAAATTGACAAGTTCCATTGATACTTTTCCTGGTGACCCTACATGCTGCAAAATCAGCATCTGAATAGCCAATCAGTGTAAATGATGAATCCTTAGGATACCACAAACCTAAGTTAGCAGTTCCCACAAGATATCTAATGATTCTTTTAACAGCTTGTAGATGAGAATCTCTAGGGTCAGCTTGAAATCTAGCACATACACATACGACAAACATGATATCTGGCCTACTAGCAGTTAAGTAAAGTAGAGATCCTATCATACCTCGGTAGAGTGTCATATCTACTTTCTTACCAGACTCATCTTTGTCTAGGTGTACATTTGTGGCCATTGGAGTGCTTTGAGGATGAGCATAATCAAGACCAAATTTCTTGATTAGATCTTTGGTGTACTTGGATTGATTGTTGAAGATACCTTCTTGGGTTTGCTTGACTTGAAGTCCAAGGAAAAATGTCAGCTCACCCATCATGCTCATCTCAAATTTGCTCTGCATAAGTTTCTCAAATCTCTTGCATAATTTTTCATTAGTAGATCCAAAAATAATGTCGTCAACATATATTTGAACTAACAATGAATGACCATTATGCTTTGCAATAAATAAAGTGGTATCGATTTTACCTCGTTCGAACTTCTCACTAAGTAGGAATTTGGAGAGAGTTTCATACCATGCTCGAGGTGCTTGCTTGAGGCCATACAAAGCTTTATTCAATTTGTAGACATGATTAAGCTTCTTGGAATCTTCAAATCCAGGAGGTTGTTCTACATATACAAGCTCTTGAAGTTCCCCATTTAGAAAGGCACTTTTCACGTCCATTTGATATAGATTAAACTCTTTGTAGGTTGCATAGGCAAGAAATAACCTAATGGCTTCTAGTCTAGCTACAGGGGCAAAGGTCTCATCATAATCTATGCCTTCTTCCTGTCTATATCCTTTCGCCACTAATCTATCCTTGTTTCTTGTAATCTTTCCAGACTCATCCAATTTATTCCTATAAACCCATTTAGTTCCAATCACTGTTTGATCACTAGGTCTATGCACTAATTCCCATACTTTGCATCTATCAAACTGGTTAAGCTCTTCTTGCATAGCTTTTACCAAAGACATCACCAATCACATTTTCTAAAGGATGATCTCTAACTGTTCTCACTTCCCTAGAGAGGTCTTGCCTGACCGATTCTTGTCTTAAGGTTTCTATTGGAGGAGTAGAATCGGCTAAGGGAGGTGTAACCAGTTGGGGAGATCGGTTAGGAGAGGGTGATGGTGACTGATGGTGATCGGTTAGTGGAGAGGGAAACAGAAAGTTGATATTTGAAATTGGTTCAGCTTCAGGTGGTGATTGGGAGTGGTAATATGAGGACTAGCTGATAATGGATCGGTTAGCTGGGTTTGTTGATTTGGTTGTCTAACCGATTGAGGAAAGAAGGAGTCATCAACTAGGTCTCTACAGGTTAGACCACTAGAGGCTGAAGGCTGAGCTGGAGGTTGATTTGCATTGATACTGGTGGATTGATTGGAATTTTGATTGCTGGATTCACCTGTCTCAAACACACCAGAATTATCAGTACTATTTGGAGCCTTGTCAGACTCTAGCAAATCAAATTCATCAAAAGTAATATGAACAGATTCAAGAATTTTCAATAATCGTTTATTGAAAACTCTAAATGCCTTACTGTGCTTGGCGTAGCCAACAAAGATACCTTCATCAGCTTTTTCATCAAATTTACCTCGGCGCTCTTTACCGTTGTAAAGTACATAGCATTTGCAGCAAAAAATTTTGAAGAAACCAATGTTGGGAATTTTGCCACGCCACAGCTCATAAGGGGTCTTGTTGTGAAATTTGTTGATTAGTGATCGGTTCTGGGTGAAGCAAGTTGTATGGATAGCTTCGGCCCAAAAATACTTGGGAAGCCTAGCTTCGGATATCATTGTTTTTCCAGCTTCGATCAAGGTTCTGTTCTTTCTCTCAACTACACCATTTTGTTGCGGTGTTCCAGCAGCTGAGAAATTGTGGTCTATTCCATGATCATCACAGTACTGAGCAATTCCATTATTTTTGAACTCCGTTCCATTATCTGATCTCATACTGATGATGTCACATTCCTTTTGTGTTTGAAGTAGACGGAATAATTTTGTGGCAACTTCATATGTGTCATCTTTTGAAGCGAAGGTCTCCACCCAGGTATATCTTGAGAAATCGTCTACAACAACCAATACATATCTGCTACCCCCTAAATTGGCAGTTGTTGTGGGGCCAAACAGAACCATATGTAGCAACTGGAGGCACCTAGAAGTGGACATGCAGGGCTTGCTGTGGAATAATTCTTTATGTTGTTTTCCTAACTGGCAGGCTCTGCATTTCCTTCCATGGTCAACATACATTTAAGGTAAGCCGGCAACTAGATTTTTATTGGCCAGCTTGGATAGGTATTTGAAATTCAAGTGATTGAGTCTCTTGTGCCATAGCCAGGAATTCTCACAGACTTTCTTAGCTACAAAATAAACATTAGTAACATTCGAAACATTATTTAAATATATAGCATAAACGTTACCTTTTCGATATCCAGTGAGAAGGGTTTCACCTGTAACAATGTTTTTCACATAACAGTTGGAAGAATTGAAAATACAATGCATACCTTTATCACAGAATTGTGATATAGAGAGAAGGTTGTGTTTCAGACCATCCACCAAAGATACCTTCTATACAGTAACTTTACCTCTTATGATGGATCCATGAACAATAATTTTACCCTTTGCGTTGTCACCAAAAACAACTGGAGGAGCAGATGCTTCTTCAAGATCGGTTAGGAGATCGGCATGTCCAATCATATGCCTAGAGCATCCACTGTCCATAATCCAAACATCCTTACCGGCATCGATTGAGGCCATTAAGCATTCCTGAAATAAAACAATAAGCTTATGGTTCCCCTTATTCTTTTGGGTCCAAAAAGTTAGTTCCTCTTTGGCAGCCATACCTGGCCACCACCTGAGCTTTTTGACTTAGTGGGTCCAGATAAGTGCTTCAAGAGGCATTCGTAAGCCTTGTGACCGATATAACCACAATTTGTACATTTATTTGAAGTTGGCTGTGAGGGCTTAGATGAGTTGATGTTCAATTTAGCCAATGCTTTAGAGGGGTTTACTGATTGAGCAGAAACAGATCCTTTGGGGACGAAGGTGATGGATTTGCCTTTTTTGGCCGGTTGCATAGGTTTGGGAATGCCTTTACCGGTTGTGGAGCCCTTACCGGTTGGTTGACCGGAGACGATTGTCTGACCGATCGGACCCTTACCGGTGGCGGCTACATTACCGATTGAGGTTTCCTGACCTGCAACATGACCAGCAATTTTAATTCCACCTTTGCTGTCACCATCACTGAGTAGGACATATTGTACTAACTCAGGATCAGCTACCTCGGTCCATTGGGATTTGTTCTTGTCAATTTTGGCCTTCATCTGTTCCTGAATTTTGGGATAGGTGTGTGGAATAGCACTGAAAGGTCTAGTTAACCTTCTCTTAAGCAGGTTGGATTGAGCATCATCAAATTTACCCATCAAGTTCTCAGTAACAGACTTAGTAACTGGCTTGTCTTTGCTGTCATTGTCCTTGTTATTGGTGTTGGAGGTAAAGCTTATACCAGATGTTACGTCTCTGTTAGGAGATATCTGATCTTGTACGATAGTCTCCACAGCAGCTCGACATTTCGTAAAGGTGCCAATAGATTTTGAAAGAGAATTATTTCTTGACACAAGATCAGCAACTTTACTATAATAGATATTTAGTCTCTCAGTGAGTCCTTGATTATCTTTCTTCAACTGATCAGACTCTAGCTTACTTTCTTTCAAAGTTTTTACTTCATCTTTTAAAGAGTCATTTTCAGTTGTGATCTTTTTAAAATTAGCAGCCATAATTTTGTGAGCTTCATTTAATTTTTCAAAATTTGAGAAGAGCTCATTCATCACCTCTGCCATTTCAGACATAGACATATTTGGCATTGGGTCAATGGTAGGCTGAGAGGTTGAGGATGATGGTTCAAAGTTAGGATCAAAATTAGGTAGTGATGATATCGGTTGAAGGCTTGGCTCGGTTAGAGTCTTCAGAAATTGAATCGGTCGGGGCTCAAGAGTCGGTTGATAAGAAGAAATCGGTAAGGCTTGAGCTTGGTAGGTCTGTTGAATTGGTTGCATCAGCTGTCTGAGAGCGGGCATGGTTTTACACTGACCGTAGAGAGATCCACCTACGTTTTGGATTTTGAAGTTGTAAGGGTTATCTGCCTTGGGAATAGGATCGTCAAAGTATGTCAAGGGAGATCTTATAGGTTGGGTCTGTTCATTATAAGATGATTGTTCATTGGAGTTGGGGTGTCTATAGATAGGTGACTGCAAGGAGATGGGATTGTCATTTGTTCCATCAATAGCAACAAAACTGACATCAGCATCTTCATCTATGTCAGCATCTTCATTTTCAGAATCAGTCTCGAACCAAACTGGCGTGGCCTTTTCAGTTCCATCCTCGGCAACTAAGCTCTTAAATCTCGGGTTTTTCTTGAATGATTTCTTCCTCAGAAATTCATATTTCGGTTGAGGACATTTGGAAGCAAAATGGCCGGGTTTTCTACAATTGTAACCTAAAAGCTCACCTTGGGCATTCTTTCCGTCAGTTGAGGTTGAGGTTTGGCCTTTGAAAGTTCCTAGATCTTTGGAACGATGAGGATTTGGGTTGGAAGGATTTGCTGTGGGATTGTTGGGATCTTTTAAAATCATTGAACTTTCTGTAGTTTCTAGCGAAGGCAACAAATTAATCTTCTTCCTCAAAAGGCATACTAGATGATGAGGTATTGGATTGAGTTTGTTGAGGTTGAGATATTGAGGGAGAGTCATTGGTAGGTTGGCTGTTTAGCAAAGAAGAACCAGGGAAGATTTCGGTCTGAGCTGGCAGAGATAGACTTTTAAATAGTTTTTGAACTCCACTCATTCGGTTGAGCTCTTCCTCATATAGAAACAAAGTTGACACAATGTTCTGATTATGAGTAACGTTTAAATCTCGGAATTCTTTCAAAATAGCGACCTTGACATGCCACAAATCTCCCAGAGAATTGAGGAACCTCATATTTAGGTCTTTCATAGTGTAAACTCTATCTAAAGATGCACAAGAATTACTCACCTCGTAGAAATGATCGTACGTTTCCTTTAACATCTCATTTGGGTTCTTCTTGAAGGACTCGAACTCTGCAAAACTTTTGTAGAGTCTATTGTCCTTGGCCACTTGATCTCCTTCAAAGTATCTGAGTAGACTCTGCCACACTTGTTGAGCAGTCTCATAGCATTGTACTTGCTTGTACAGTCTGTCATCAATGCCTGAGGTTAATATGTGTAAATCTTTTCTGTCCAAGGAGTCACAGATCTTGTCATCCTCGGTCCATTCTTCACGTGGTTTTGGAACATAAGTTTCATGAACCTCAAAATCTTGTTCGGACGATCTATCGACATGATCCATGAGAGGAGTTTTAGGTGCTCTAGTGGCGAGATTGATTTTTAGGGGAGTCATGGGACCATCTCTGACTACAGTGGTTAAACTATCATCTATTGAGTCCAAGTACCACATGATTCTGTTTTTCCATACTGGAAATTCATTTTCGTTCAACATGGGAATAGTCTCCATGTTCCAAGTTTGCATGAGTTTTCCTGCCATTTTGGAATTGGCAATTCAAGCGGTTAAGCTTGGAAGAATGGTTTTCGAAAATTGCTAGCTCTGATACCAATTGTTAGGTCCCAAATGGTAGGAATCAGGCTAGAGGGGGGGTGAATAGCCTGATTAAAACTTTTTGCCAAAGTGCTCTTTTAATCTTTGTTAAATTAAGTTACACTTGCTAACTGGTTATGAAAGATTTGCACAGCGGATTATAGGTTAGAGAGTTTTTCAAACTGTAAATTAGAATCTCATGCACAAGGACAAATTTCATTTCCAAGTAAGACAAACATGTTATGCAGTAGTAAGAGTCAACAGATTATGACTGGTCAAGAGAATATCAACCAGTTACAACTACACAAAAGTAAACAAACACATAGAATAATGACACGTTGTTTGAAGAGGTTCACAGTGTTAAATAACTGCTACGTCCTCTACCAAGTTTGGTCAGAACTTGGATTTGTGAAAGTGCACTGCTATTAATGGATCCTACCTATTACAAGTTGCAAGCCAATGATTGAAGGCCGCTAAGCTAAAGGTGACCACTAACGGATCGTGCTACAATAAAGACCTGGTGTTTTCTAGAGATGTGCTCAAGTTGAGCTGATTTCTCTAGGGTGTTGTGTGTGAATCAATCAATGTGTTCCATGAGTAGTCTAATGGAGGAACACAACAGCATTGATTGAGGTACTCAGTGTATAAGTCCTACAGAGATGTCTAGTGAAAGAGGGGACTTGAATTGAATGCCTTGAACTAGGGTATTTGCAGGTTGGTAGTTCAAAGCAGCTCACTCTCAAGGATCATAAATGCACCAACCTTCTTCAATGCTCCAGGGAAGCTATTTATAGTGAACTTCAAATGAAGGAGCCGTTGTCTTTGAAGAGGTTTCAATGATGACTTGAACAGGCATGCTTTTGAATGGGAGTATCTTTTCATTTAATGCCTGAGATAGGAGAGAGAAGATTTTCCTTGAGTGGTTGAAGGGATGTGAGTACTGGTTACTTTGACAATCCATTTTGAGCTTCTGACAGCCGCAGCAATGTCACTTCAGCGTCTATTCAGCATGCTGATTTACCAACTTTAGCTAAACTAGATGGCTGGGTAGTTGGGAGCAATAAATACTTCGGTTAGGTTGGCTGAATGGAAGCTTGATGGAGAAGCTTGACTGGTTGGATAGGCAAAGGACCAGAACTGGTTAGTATTTAATCGGTAAGGCGAGGGTTCTAGCTGAACGGTTAAGGACCGCTTGACCAGTCAAGGACCTCTGACCGGTTGAGGGGTCAACCGGTTGAGAGACACATCTTTAACACGTAGCTCACAAACTGATGGGGAAAATCTTCAGGTTTTCAAGTCTTCATGCCTTGAGAAAATTACATATTAAAAAACACTGGTACTAGCACTAAGGGAACCTATGATACATAGAAAAATTCTGTTTGGTCTAATTAATTTTAGGGGTCCACATTAATGCTTGTTGTGATTGGGATTAAGCAATTCTAAACCTAAACATATATTTGACTAACACCAGATCCTAGCCGGGCGGCTTCTTTGGGCAATTCCACCAGGACACAATCTGAGGCTAATCTGGCAGCTTAGGCAGCTTGGGGCTATTCAGTTCCAAGACTGACCGGGCTCCAGAAAATTTACGTGCTTAACTGTTGCATTTCCCCCGTCCCGAAAATCATTCCTTTTAAAACACATTTCTGAAAATCTCTGTTTTAACTCAAAAAGAAACATTTTTAGGAGGCCGCACACTACGCGCATCTTTATATCCTGTACACCTTGCATGCACATCCTTTTAACCCGGGGTGGTTGTTCATCTGCAGTCACGGACAACATTACGATGCTCCCGGGCGCGCACGGAATCATCCCAAACTCCCTATGGCAGCCAATGTCGACCAATGCACACTCCGTGTCACACATTTTAAAACCGTGACTTTTGGTTGGTTTTTGGTCTATATCGTGTCATATAGCCTAATTACATACCCCAGTAAAGGTCAAACCTTAGCCCATGTCGAGAATCAAGATCCTTCGCGCAAGCGAAACTCTGAAATTTCGCCAAGGAAAAATTGGCAGAATCTTGACTCCGGCATTGACTTTGACTTTGATCCACACGGGATACGTAAGAGTCAAGTCCAAGTCCACGCCAAAAAATCAAAAGATCTTTCGCGCAAGCGAAGCTCTGCCGAAAGTTCGTCAAGGAAAAATTGGCAAGATCTTGACCCGGCGTTGACTTTGACTTTGACACACGCAACGTATGCAACAAAGTTCAATGTGACACTGTGTCATTCGGCTTTTACCATCCGACCCATGCCTATTATCTACTTGGACAAATGTCAAAATTCAAAACGTCAATCACGCAAGCGAAACTCTGCCGAAATTCCGTTAAGGCTGAAAGACGAGACTTTCCCGGCATTTCCTTGACTATAATCCCCATCGCTCGTGCGTTAAAAGTTCCTATGACCCACTAGACCCCTAGGAGCATTCTTCTCTCTCGGTCGGTGGGATCCGCGTGCCCTATAGGACCCTCGCTCGGGGCTGTCCACCCTGGGAGGTCGAAATATAGGTGGAAAATGAGGGGCTTATAGAAGTAGTGATGGAACCCACTGATCTAGGATCTAGAGTAGTTGCGAAAAATAAGGGCTACCCCTTTTCCAACCAAATAGAAATTAATAAAAGACACTGTTTTAAGTAAACTTAAAGATTCTTAATTTGCATATTGTTTGAGCCTTCAGCTTAAACACCTACCCCAGAGTCTAAACCTTGCCTATCCCTTTCCCCAGTAAGAAAGAAGTGGGTGAGAATATTGGGTCAACGGCTTGTCAGTGCAGAATTCTCAAATAGCTCGCCAGAATCCTCAGTTTTGTCAGTCCAGAGAGTCAGAATGGCATATTTGACAGAAAACAGCAGTGGTTTGGGTAACCCGATGACTAGGGAAGAAGAGCTAGGCTTAGCCTTGGAAAGAAGTCGTAAGGTCCATGAGGAACAGCAAGCCATGCTTATCGATGTGCTCCGTCGTCATGGGGTTCAGATAGTGGTCGAAGCCAATGGTTCCCAGGTTATGGTAGAAGATGAGACTCCAGAAGCAGCGATCTTAGCTCCCCCAGCCTATATCCAATGCCCTCCTCCATCCACCTATGATCCCTTTCCAAGGACTACCCCTTTCAGTCCTTTCCAACATCCCATGCCATCAGGGCTCCAACACCCTCGCCTCCTCAGATAAGACCCAGCTTTGTCCCCTACGAATAGAGAGTAAGTGCCATGGCTATCCCAGTTACTCAGTCTCTGTAATACCCCATGGGACTCACTCCCCCTCCTCAGTATGGGCCATCCCAGACAATCTCCAGGCCCCAGAATCAATCCAATGATCTCTTTAACTTATGCCCTGCCACAGCAGATCTTCCACCCCCAACCTTGCCAACAGGACCCCACGAGGTTCCTTATTCCTTTTCTTACCCTGGTAAATATGAACCTAACTCCTATGCCTCCGGCCTGCCTCACGGAAACACGAGACCAGGTCAAGTTTACACTTACTTCCCTTTGAAAGATCCTCAAGTCATGGTACCAGCTACCAATGTACCACCCAGTATCCTGCCACCCAAGTCTGATAAACCTACTCCAGAATCGAACAATCCAAAACCGTCCCCTGACCCCAACATGACCTGGTTGATGGAACAAGTTAAGTCCATGCAAGAGAAATTTGGGGAACTAAGCACCAAGACAGCAGCATACCAGATCACTAATCCCAGCAAAATTGTCCCTCTTCCTCCAAAATTTCGGATGCTTGAGATTGAAAATTTCAACGGCACAGATTGTCCTCGGACTCACATTGAAAGCCACCTTCTTGCCATGAGGGCCAAGGATTGCACATATCAGCAAATGGCCGATCACTTTCAACTATCAATAAAGGGTTCAGCTCTTAGGTGGTTCCTGCATGTGAATCCATAGGCTCGAGCCACATGGGACCAGATCAAGGAGACATTCATGGAAAAGTACAAGGCTAACTTGAATTGGGAAACTAGCAGGAATGACCTGCAAGGCACTCTGCAGCGCCCAGACGAACCAGTAGGTGAATTTTACAAGATGTGGAATTGGAAACTTAGTGAAATGATGACCCCGTTGAATGGAGAGGAACATATGGTGACTTTCCAGTCCTGCTTGAAACCTCAGTTAAGTGTCCAGACTGGTAATTATTATTATCCTGATCTCTGGGCGATGGTAAATGCCGGCACTAAGTTTGAAAATGCCTTCAACATGGCTCCAGTTGCAGGGACATCCAACTCTGACCGGTACAAAGCACCAGTCTCAAATGCCCCAGCCGTCACCGTAAAGGGAAAAGAAACGGTCGGCGCAGTCAATTATATCCAAAATGAGAAAGTTGGACAAAGTTCAGGTCAAGCCACTGTGAAGCCAAGGCCTCGTTTCTACACTGCCGAAGACTTTGGAATGCCATTGGAGAAAGTGTTCGATGGTTTGGTGGCCGAAGGACTCGTCAGACCTTTGGAGAATTGGAAACCCAAGAACCCTAGTGTTAGAATGGATGAAACCAAGCACTGTCGCTTTCACAAATATCATGGGCATAACACCAATAATTGTACTTACCTGAAGTTCCTGATCTCTCGCCTGATTGAAGAAGGCAAGCTCGAACCACCTTGGGGTCCCAATACAGTCAAGAATCCTCTTCCGACCAATAATCGAGTCAATATGATTGAGTTTGTGTAAGTACGCCAATCCAATTCGCAACCTTTTCGATGCATTTTAATATAATAAAACTGCATTAAGGGGCATTTTGGTAAATTCCCGGCCTATCCCGAGACTTTCGGAAACGTTCCATGACTTTCCCGCGAAGGAAGTACCTTTTGGTACATCATTCATGCCAAAGGACCCCTTGGGAATAAAACCTGTTGGACCTTTTGGGTATTTTCCTAATGTTCCGTAACCGGTTTTTGGCGCCAAAAGCGGTTGAGCCACCTTGTGTCACGCGACGGCTTGAGGCATGGAAAGTGGACGAGTAAGGTTGTGCGACATACTAAGGCGGCCCAAGCTACGGCGACTATAACTAAGACCCTCCCCCTCATTGAAAAGGGGATCCGAATTCTAGCCTACTGTTACTCTGCCAAAATAGCAGTGTAACGAGCGTCCCAAGCACAAAACCTCTCTCTCTCCTACCTTCCAACCCACTAATCCCTCTCATCCAAACCCAATTCTCTACCTACACCAATTGGAACCCTTGGATCGTAGCCGTGAGATCTACAACGAAGAATTGGAAGGATTCTATATCTCGACTAGATATAGAATTCGTGGAATCAACAAGGGTAACAATTCCCTAACCCTCTCTCTCTCTCTCTCATTTAATTCCTTGCAATTTTATAGTTCTATTTTGTTTGGATTCAGCAATCAGATCCTAGCTATCTCGAATCAATCCCAATCGCAATCTCTCTCGTTTAACTTGCATAGATTGTGTAATTGAACTCATATTGATTGATTTGGTTGAATTTGGTGTTTGAGCCCCTAAGGGGGTGTGGATCTACCCATATCCACACTCCCTGGGTCGATTTGATGTTGTTTATGTTTTTCGCTCATAATTCAGCTTGTTAATTAGATCCGCATAGCTTCGTTAATTTCGAGTTCATATTGTGAGGTTTCTGCAGAAGGCTCATATGTGTCCACGCGACACCTTCGTCCCCAAGTGATCCCGTGTCACGCGACACATGTGGTCATCGGTACGATGTGTCATGCGACACACATGACCCATCCGCAGTGACTCTTTTCCTTTGTAACTGCTCTAGTTTGTTTGTATCGTGGATGTGGCCTCCTAAATAATGGGCTCACAATATGTAATTTCTCGTTTCATAATTAATAAGATGCATTTTATCACATTTCGTTTATTATCGATATTTGCACACACTTTGGATTTACTTGGATGTGTTTGATTGAAAGACTCGTCTATGGACGAGGCGTGTTGGGTGAACTCTCGGTTCTTCCCAACACGTAACCTGACCCCCGAACTCATGTTTTCTCTCTAAAACAAAGGTTTTCAATGTTTCCTCTTAAAACGGCGTGGCGACTCCTACTTTTTCCTAATTTCGGGCGAGCGCGCTCATTTTCAGTGGCGACTCGCTGGGATTTCACTTGAAAACCCGTCTTTCAAGTGTTAAGTGGGTCAAGCTTTCGTTTAGTCAAGAAACATCCAATGCATCCATGTTGTGTACATTATTCGATAATCATTTGTGATGCCTACATTTTGTTGATTATGGAACTTGTGAGCCCTTTGTGCTTGTGGTCATTTGTTGTGCATTGGTATCTACGTGTTGCTCTTGATATGGTAAAGCAGGGGCTGATTTGATGATTTGAGGAGCCGCCGGTTCAGGACCACCCAAGTCGTGCGACACCTTTGTCTCTCGGTTGTCCCGTGTCACGCGACAAAAGGTGGCCACCGAATGCATCATCGAAGACTGGTTTGAGGGCAGTCCCTTGGACCAAAGCGTGACTCATTTGGTTATTGTTCCCTGTTTACCTTGTGTGTGGGTGTGTTTTCTTCTTAAAAAAACAAATAAAAAATAAAAAAAAAAAAAAAAAAAAAAAAATCTTGTTTTTTGCAAATAAACGAATTAGTTATCCGCACACTACATCACTTAGATTTAGAACCCTCGGGTGCGATTGACGGCATCGCGGACGGCCATGAAATTCGCCTACGCTTGAGCGCCTGAAATCAAACCTAAACCCCTAGTGCGTTATAGGTGGCACCACACTAAACCTTACCCACGGTTGGTTTTTGATACGATGTTTTCATTACAACAAAAATGAATTGTTTTTGAAAAATATCATAGATTCTTATACCTTCTCCCAAAACCTCATACCTTGTGGGCATGTTGCCAAATGCAACATGATTTCACGTGGGAACATGTCACTCTCGTGGCGTGTTCTAAACGAGAGATCATGCCGCATTGCCAACACGTACCGACGAGAGGTCATGCCGAATTTTTCTTCGAAATTCTTCGAAAAGACCCGTTATGCTGCCCAAATTTCCTTAGAAATTTGGACGAACCTCTTCGTTCCATAAAGATGTTAGGGTTTGGTTAGGTATCATTACCTATTATATGTTTCAAAACAAGACATTTGATGTAATTCGAACGCCGTGTCACTAGGTTCCCCCGAGGCATAGTTAGCATGAATAAAGGCTTATCCTTTCCCAACTGTATTTAGGATTTAAAATACTGATTTATACTTGAACATAAATGATTTTGTGTTTGTGCGAGTCTGTCCCATTTTCCTTCCCTCTCCCGTTCCTTAAACTATCCCTTCGATACCTTATAACCAATCCTTCTGAAGCAAGGGGAAGAGACAAGTTTGGGGGGGGCGTGCTCTGTTACAAGAAGGGCGATTAACCAGTACGTATTTCCAAATATTTGCAGGGTTTTCCTTCAAAGTTCCAGTTCATTCTACTGCTCAAAGATGTCTGGTGCAAAAGATGTGTCACCCGCTCGCTTTGGAATTCCCTTCGCTTCGAGTCAAGTGGGATATGGATGATTTGTCAATAATGCACTGCGAGCCGCCCTTGAAGCCGCCATGATTCGAGAATGCAAAGCCCAATTGCTTGCCCAGTTGCCAAAGCTCGAGAGGAAGAGACTCATTCCGTATTTGTTGAAGCAATGCGCCTCCGGGGAATTAGTAGTTCGTCACGAAGATGGATCATATGAGGAGATTATCAAGACCAAAGAGTATTGATTGCGGGGATAGAAATGCAATGAAAGAGATGAATGGAGACAGCAGGTGAAATTCTTTTTCCAACATCCCGCATGGCTCAAACTCGATCGAGTATAAACAATCAAACCCCGAGAATTTCAATGTCCATAAGCAACCCAATTTGAAAAGCCGCACCAACCGTATTCCTGTGTGGTGTACCATTTCTTCAATCGAACGGTTCACCGAAACTCCACCCGACCAAGCTCTCCCACAAGAATGTTTCCCACAATCACCAATGAGTGCGTACGGGTTCAACTTGTCACCCTCTCATGAGCGCCTTCAGATCAACTCCGCACGTGGATCGTTAATCGATGTCTTTCATGCCAACTCGAACCCTACCCCGCAAGAGACAACAATATTCGAGCCTCCTTCCGAGAAGGTCCAAAAGAAGAAAGAGAGCTTATTGGGGAAAAGTGGGAATGCCCATGAACCAGCTTTCTTAAATTGCCGACAAGCGGAGGATCGTGTACCCGTTGGTGAATTATACTCCTCTCCGTCATGATGAAAGCTCGGACCCAAGAAAGTATTGTGATTATCACCAATACTGTGACATGTTACCCATGGGTGCTTACAATTGAGGGTAATCATCCAAGAGCTCATTGATGAAGGGAAGATTGAATTGGGTTCTCCTGATAATGGCAATGTCCGAGATCTCCGGCCGTATCCCCCTCGCAAGAAACGAGAATACGATGATCTAGGGATGTCGACCGAAGAAGCTTTCAATGGATTAAGGCAGTAAAGGAATGATAAAGCCACCGGATAATTATCAACCCAAGAAACCTTTGCTTAATTTGGATCGTAGCAAGTATTGCTAGTACCATCAGTATCCTGGGCATGTCACGAACGACTGCGTCTCTTTAAAGCGGCTCATCCAAAGGCTTATGAATAAAGGCAGAATTGAGAAAGCTCACCCCAATGTGATTACCGGCCCTCCTCAGTAATATCAACGGAGGTCAGAAGATATCTTCCCTGCAGAAATCGCCGCCGGCATCGTAGGTTCTAGAGTGTCTTTTATGCGGTCGTGAGTCTGTCAAGTCCATGATACGAATCTTTTATTATATTATTGAAAGTCTTTATTTCTATTCTTGCTAGACTCGAGATATTACTTGTTCACCTACGTTACACTCAATTGAAATGGTCTTATTCCAACTGATCACTTGTGCTGCTCACCGACCAATGCTTTGAAATGACTAATGTTTGAATCGATCAGAGTGAGAAAATCGACTGATATCATTCACCACCTCGATTCCAATATGCTCACATATCTTCCTTCGTTCTTCCTATCTCGTTGCCCGATGAATTTGCACGGATCATCCCCAGAGTAAGCTTAAGCAAGCAAATGAAGGCTCGATCTCGCTCGGATCATCCTAAGAGGGCCGCGGTTGAAACCTTTCACCCTTAGGAAAACCATTACCCCACCCTCACTAAATAATACCCTTCGATTCAAGATCGGCATGCTTTGAAACCCGTTAAACCATCTCCAGAAGAAGAGGGCCTATCCTTGAGGCTCCCGTAATTCAAAAGAAGAGTGACCGTGTCCAAACTCAAGAACGACGGAAGGCAATGATCCATCCTGGGGACTAGCTGAAATTCTCCTCTCAAAAGAAAAAAGAGAGACGAAAATGCAAAAAAAAAAAAAAAGAGAAAAAAAAAAGAAAAAAAGAAAAGAAAGAGAGCCTAGTCCCCAGAGATCCGCTCAGAAGTAAAAGTCAAAGGATCCGGTCGTTACTAAAGAGGAGTCTCAGAGTAAATAAAGAGACAGCATGGATGTCCCCTCACCATTACCTCTAACCGATTCCAAGCCGTCCTCTCGATTTTAGAGAACATTCCCATTACCATTACCCTTACCTTTGCCTTTAGCCAAAGCCAAGATTGACCTCTCATTCTTAGAGGCATTGAAGATGCAATCACAGATATTCTCACCTTAGAAATCCCAAACACATACCCAAGAGCCAACCTCTCATCTTTAGAGGTTCAGTCAGCAAAAAGCCTAGCCGACCTCTCATTTTAAGAGGTCATGATATCCCAAATCACCCGAAGACCGATCCAAATCCCGAAACCCACCATAGCTACTACCGGATAGCAGCCGCCTAATATCGTCGAGATCTAATACAGATTATTGCTTGAAGCAGAGCCAAGTCCATCCCGGCTCAAAGGACCATCAATTGAAGATTGTGAAAATTCCGTCCGTTCATTTGACGTTGCATGTGAGCATACTTCATTTCTCCTCCGCAAACATCTGCCGTGAATATCCCATCAAGCTTCGCATCCGTGTCTCCCATCGACACTCTAAGAGGACACGTTCTTTCAACTCTCAAAAATTCTCGAAGGTCCTCACATTCTCGAACTTCAACGTTCATTCTTTTCATTCGAGATGAGCCCGAACTACGACGACTTGAGCTCCTCCTACGGAGGGGAACGAAGGCACCTATAATTTGGTTCACCAAAATCACGCATGCATCTCGTAAAATCCGGTCTCTTCAAGGACCATGCCCATACACCGTCTATCCTTCCGAGTCCAATTCTCGATATCGCTGTATTTTCTCCTCGTGATTGATAAAAAATACTTGTTCATATCGCCTTTGGCGGTTTGACTAACCCGAACATCAATAAAGGGTTTTAAGCAACTTTGTGATCATCATGAATAAGATAAGTTTTCAAGTGTCTCGAAAAGTCTTCTATTGCTACATAATAGGGAGATAGAGCTAAACACCATTTCGGCCAAGGGGGTTCCATACACTTTCCACACCTTGTGATGCTTATACTCTCTCAAAAGAGTCAAACCTAAAAACGAGAGTGTCATAAACAGGTTCAGATTCATTTCCCACCATCCGAAAGATATGTCCCCGCATGCAAATTTCTTGAGTCTTGTCTCATTGCCCGACCGACCTCGATCGAAATCAAAGGATCAATCTCTGACCGGGCCGCATAAGGATGTGTATGAAGTCGGGGCTTTGGCGAAGACGATGAACATTTTGTGTGTGATTTCGGGCCGTTATCATGATAGCAATGCTTGAAAATGGATTCCCTATCAAAGAGGCTCACTCTTCGATGAACCTACCGGATTCCACATCCCGAATAAGAAGATTGATTACGGGAAACAATGAAGAAGTCCATGATCAAGGTTTGTCAACCCGGCTCGCAATGTCACGCGGCGTAACATACCTGTGTCACTTAGAGTCGTGCGACATGATAAATCCAAAGATCGTACATCGCAAGCCGCAAACTGATATGTACCAGTGGTACTCCCGACTTGTCCCAAGCCGCAAACAACAAGGCTCCCGCAAACAATCACGGGGAGGAAGTTTCATTCAAAAGCAACATACACATGAACCATTACCCTCATATACAAACCCCAAAGTCACATAAACCATTCAAAAGCCATTCATTCCATGCACCTCTTTTTTCTTTCCCAAAATATAAAAGCTCGCACAAACAAATAAACAACTAATAATGTTTTAGGTGCAAAATAAAGAAAGAAAAGAAAAAGAGAGTATTTGTTTCTTTCCCCAAAAACAGTGGTACATAAACCAAAAGAGGATCATAAATCACCCAGTGGACTACTCCGAATCATCAAAAATGTAAGTATCACCATCGGCAGAGCTACTATCGTCATCTCAGCCTCCTCACTGTCTTCCCCATCGCATCACCTTCCTCTTGGTCCGGGCCAGCAGCAGGCTCATGATAAACAAATGTGATCATCCCTAAGAGCTCATGCATAACAGAACGGGAAAGTCTCAAGCTCATGAGGATCTCGGGAAGACTCACTATCGTAGATGGGAGGATTAGGAGGACGACGAATGCCTTGGTCCTAGGCAAATGAGTATCCTCAAAGCCAGACAAATCAAGATTTGAGCCCTCTTCCTACCGGGCAAGCTAACCGTGGAATCACCGTCATCGTAATCTACCGGAACCTTGAGCCGCAAGTTTCTCCTCGCATATTGATTACTCCTCATCAACCGATCAACCATGTCCATGGCCCCGTATAGCGACGAGCAAAGCCCCAAGATACGTCGCCGATACCCGATACAAGCAAATGAAAAAGAATCGAAATCAGATCAAATCAAGGGAATGGAAGGATATTCACAGCTCAAAGTCACTTACAGATTGAGTCCCTCCTGAAGATGAAAATATGGAAAAACCCCGCCGGTGTCAAGAGTGGCCCGCCTCACAAAGCATCTCCATCCCGAAAATCAACAAAAGGAGGTGGCAGAGGTGCATCCGTCACATGTCCAGAGAAGGCCCGGCAGCCTTGAGCATCGAAGTATCAGAGCATTAGGAATATCATGTCTCGCAGCAACCTCGCGGCGATCTCAACCTCGTAGCCACATAAGTGTCATAATCCGCATCATCCTCCGTATAATTGAAGGCGTGCTCTCCCCGGATCAAAGTGACCACATTCTCCAACTTCCGAGGAAACCACATCTCAGCCAGGAGGATCATAGGGAACCCCGGCCGTACTACCCGGACCGTGCCGCCTACAAACCCTCTCACCCAAATATAATGCATCCCTGCACAAACCCACCAACAGCTTATGCACTCAAGCAAGATGAAGGGCATGATCCAGATGGACCCCAAAGATATCTATCACCCCAAGGAAACAAAGTCAAACTCCTGTGGACTCCTCGCAAACAAACCATGGTATCACCCGAGAGGCGCCATCCGTCCCTTAGAATCACTGTACGAATCTTTTGCCTAGCATCCTTCACCCAGCCTCATGGCAGGTGAAATGTGGTAACCGAAATGTCCCCCCTACTTCCAAGCATAACACCCAATGACCTCATAAGCCCAAGCCTAAAAAGAAGGACAGAGCAGAGTCAAAAAGACAGAAAAGCAGTATTTAAATAAAAGAGGCAAACCAAGAAATACCTCAAATGCAAAGTGGCAGCAGTTGAAGGACTTAGCTTTCCCCGACTAACATCATCAAAAGCCAAAACAACTCGCCTAAACCCGCCTCCCCCAAGACAATGATCCAACGGTAGCCCAATCTCTCAGAAGCTCCAATAAAGAAAGCAAAGCCGTGGACGTGGCATTGATAAACAACATATCCGAGAAGCCAACCCAAACAAATGCCCTGGCCAATCTCTCAGCCTCAACCCGTCCTCACGCATTCCGCCATCTTAGCGGGGAAAACCGGTGCTCGATCAACCATCCGGCCATGAAGATCTCCCAACTCATACCCGTTCCCTTCTTGTCCCGGGAACAAAGCCGATCAGCTCCATAAAGTAAGCATCGGTAGGAGGCCGTGGGTCATCAATCGTAACAGTGCTCCTCCTGCATACAAAGGCTCATCGCTGAAAGGCACTCGCAATGAAGGCAAAATCATATGGCGTGACGGCCGCCTCGCCCCAAGAGAAGTGAAAAGAGTGAGTAGTCTCCCACCGTAACTCTCTCGAAAGCCTTTACCAAGCCAATGCTCCTCTCGTGTGCCGCCAACAGCTTTGGCCATCTCAAAGAACCGCCCCAACCCCGTAGCATATACTCGACCTTTTGGCAAGTGGACAAGCTCCCGACTACCCGACAAAGAAATCCCACACCGCCAACGACCTCTCGGAGAGCCCCGGTACACAAATCCTACTGTAAACACAAATAGCAGTATGAATATCTCAAATTTACTCGTCAAATCAATTTCAATTTCAAGCAAAACTAGGTTTTGTGCATACATTTCACAATTGCTAAAGTAAAATCAGTAGCATGCAATAAACTTCGAGTCCGAACAAAGAAAGGAAAAGAAAGAAAAATCAATCTTTTTTCGAAAAATTTAATTTCCTCATGCACCAAAAGCTAGGGTTACAATTATTACCTTCTTCTCCGGGCCCGAGGAATGTTCTTTCAAATGAGGGTAGAAATCTCCCTAACAGCTTTGAGGAACAAAAGGTCTCGATTCCTCGTAGCATTCTTCCACCGTGCGGCTAATTAGGCCCGAGTCGTATGCTCTGTGGGGCGGAGCCTAGGAGGCATTTTTTTTTTTTGACAAATCGCTTCTGGGAATCAAACCCTAGAATCGCCGGCAATTGAAAATGAGTGAAATGGCGTGCTTTTCTCGCCAAGATTGTCCACCTCCCTCCAAACAATGTTGTTCGAAATGAGGACTGTTCACCCTTTTAAAAGACTCGATCACCGGCTTTAAATGGTCGTGCGACAAGCCGTTCCCTCAAAGCCAAGATTCCCAAAATGCCCCTGCACTCTAATGATGTACAAATTTTGACCCCGCGTGGAGTTGTTGTTTTACCCCTGCAGGTATAATAATCAATTGAGTCTCGACGACTGGACCTCCGACCAAACTGGAGAAGAAAGAACAAAACAAAAAAAAAAGCATGCGTATCTCGTGATGTACCCCAAGAAGAGCTCGACAATACCAGAAACCAAGAAAAGCCTCTCAAGCAGAGCCAAACCAAGAAAAGCCTCTCAAGCAGAGCCAAACCCAGAAAAGCCTCTCTAGCGGAGCACACAAAGAAGAAAAGCCTCTCTAGCGGAGCACAGAAAGAAGAAAAGCCTCTCTAGCGGAGCACACAAAGAAGAAAAGCCTCTCTAGAGGAGCACACAAAGAAGAAAAGCCTCTCAAGCAGAGCCAAACCAAAGGAAAAAGCCTCTCTAGCGGAGCCCACCAAGAAGAAAAGCCTCTCAAGCAGAGCCAAACCCAAGAAAAGCCTCTCAAGCGGAGCACAACAGAAGTCACAGTAAGCACAAAGAAAGGTATGAAGACACATCTCTACCCCTTTCTTGCTTGTAGTCGTATTGGTAATTCCGAACTACGATTTGGCTTGATTCCCTTCTTAAAGGGATACGTAGGAATCCTTTCTCGTAAAGGTCCACCATAATTTTCCTTCTCACCCTTCTAGCCCTTCACCTTAACCCCAGCCGCTCATTGAGATTGGGTCTTATTTTATCGACAACCCCACTTTTTTCCAAAAGTGATGTTGCCGAGGGGCTCTGTAAGTACGCCAATCCAATTCGCAACCTTTTCGATGCATTTTAATATAATAAACCGCATTAAGGGCGTTTTGGTAAATTCCCGGCCTATCCCTAGACTTCCGGAAACGTTCCATGAGGTTCCAGCGAAGGAAGTACCTTTTGGGACATCATTCATGCCAAAGGACCCCTTGGGAATAAAACCCGCTGGACCTTTTGGGTATTTTCCTAATGTTCCGTAAGCCGGTTTTTGGCGCCAAAAGCGGTTGAGCCACCTTGTGTCACGCGACGCCTTGAGGCATGGAAAGTGGACGCGTAAGGTCGTGTGCGACATACTAAGGCAGCCAACTGCAGCTTATAAATAAGACCCTCCCCCTCATTGAAAAGGGGATCCGAATTCTAGCCTACTGTTACTCGCCAAAATAGCAGTAACGAGCGTCCCAAGCACAAAACCTCTCTCTCTCCTACCTTCCAACCCACTAATCCCTCTCATCCAAACCCAATTCTATACCTACACCAATTGGAACCCTTGGATCGTGAGCCGTGAGATCTATAACGAAGAATTGAAGGATTCTATATCTGACTAGATATAGAATTCGTGGAATCAACAAGGGTAACAATTCCCTAACCCTCTCTCTCTCTCTCTCATTTAATTCCTTGCAATTTTATAGTTCTATTTTGTTTGGATTCAGTAATCGATCCTAGCTATCTCGAATTATCAATCCCAATCGCAATCTCTCCGTTTAACTTGCATAGATTGTGTAATTGAGCTCATATTGATTGATTTGGTTGAATTTGGTGTTTGAGCCCCCAAGGGGGTGTGGATCTACCCATATCCACACTCCCTGGGTCGATTTGATGTTGGTTATTTTTGTCGTTCATAATTCAGCTTTGTTAATTAGATCTGCATAGCTTCGTTAATTTCGAGTTCATATTGTGAGGTTTCTGCAGAAGGCTCATATGTGTCACGCGACACCTTCATCCCCAAGTGATCCCGTGTCACGCGACACATGTGGTCATCGGGTACGATGTGTCATGCGACACACATGACCCATCCGCAGTGACTCTTTTCCTTTGTAACTGCTCTAGTTTGTTTGTATCAGGGATGTGGCCTCCCTAAATAATGGGCTCACAATATGTAATTTCTCGTTTCATAATTAATAAGATGCATTTTATCACATTTCGTTTATTATCGATATTTGCACACACTTTGGATTTACTTGGATGTGTTTGATTGAAAGACTCGTCTATGGACGAGGCGTGTTGGGTGAACTCTCGGTTCTTCCCAACACGTAACCTGACCCCCGAACTCATGTTTTCTCTCTAAAACAAAGGTTTTCAATGTTTCCTCTTAAAACGGCGTGGCGACTCCTACTTTTTCCTAATTTCGGGCGAGCGCGCACATTTTCAGTTTGGAGAGACAAATGCAGTTGGTTTTGGGAATCCAAAGATCATAGACATCCTGGAATTCAATGTTCCTTATGCTGAATTGCGAGGAGAATGGAAAGATCTGATTGACGCCTCCGCCATGGAAGGGAAATTTGGACCTATAATAGGAATCGACTTCGTTAATTTTTTCAAGGCCAGACCTCTCTATGGTGATATCGAACCAGTAACCATAGTCAAGATTACAGAAGGGAGACTCACTTACGAAGATTGTGAGGCAAAAGTTAGCCAAGCTATGATGATGGAAGTCTCTCCGGAACTCTTCATCACTCACGGTGAGCATAATGTGTTCGTGATGGCTCTTGCTGTTCAAGAAGATCAGTCCCAACCCCCTGTTTGGAAAAATGTGGAAAGAAGAGTGGATGAGCCAGAAGACTTTGATGACGGAGAAAGCTGTCTCTCAGACGCCAAAAGTGCAACTGGTCCCACTACCCCAGGAATGCAAATGGATGTGATCATGTTCGAAGAGGAAACTGCACCAGATCAGCCGAGCGTCCCCCATGGGAATGATATCAGCTAAGGCAGTAAAGGTTTGAAGGATGCACAGCAGGATGGGACCGGTAACAAGACTGCTTCTCCCAGGGCAGCAGCAGCGAAGAGTAACCCCAGTACAACCCATGTCAAACACTTCGAGTCAATAAGTAGTGTAGGGTCCAGAGTCGTTAGGGTTAAAAGTCATGTGAGTCAAGAGTCAGAATTCCAGTCCTCCGAGTCATCTGAAGGCCTCACGCCTGAAGATTATGAATATGTAGACAATGTCATCTTTCCTTTCGCTTTGAATGAAATGATAGATCTTTCTGAGTATCCCCTTATTGCCAACTTAACTAATGATAAATTAACTAATAACTTAACAACAGTTAATAATGAATCATTTGAACAAGATGCATACACACTAAATGAACAATACATTTAAGAAATCTTTAAGCAGGTTACAGACAAAGAGAAAACCGGGCCCAAGCTGCCGAGGAGGTTTTGACAAGTGTTAACTTGGGTACTGTCGAGGAACCACAAGAGACACAGATTGGGAACTTTTTTCAGGGGGCTGAACAGGACAGACTGGTCAATCTGCTCAGAGAATACACAGATGTGTTTGCAAGGTCATATAAGGATATGCCGGGGCTAGATAGTTCGATTGTGGAGCACAGAATCCCTCTGGCACAAGATGCCAAGCCAGTAAAGCAGAAACTGAGAAAGATCAAGCCAGAATGGTCTCTAAAGGTCAAAGAAGAGATTGAGAAGCTACTGCAGGCAGGATTCATCAGGGTCATCGAATATCTGACATGGTTATCAAACATCATGACTGTGACTAAGGCCAATGGGAAGGTGCGCTGTTGTGTAGATTTCCGGGATCTAAACAAGGCCAGTCCCAAAGATGACTATCCGTTGCCGAACATAGACATTCTAGTGGGCGCCACTGCTAACTACGAAGTCAAATCCTTCATTGATGGCTTTGCTGGCTACAACCAGATCAAGATGGCCGAGGAGGACCAAGAAAAGACAGCCTTCACCACACCGTAGGGGACGTACTGCTATACGGTGATGCCTTTCGGACATAAGAATGCTAGGGCTACGTATCAAAGGGCAGCGACCGCACTCTTACACGACATGATCCATAAAGAAATTGAGGTATATGTCGATGACACGATAATCCATTCCAAAGGTGAGGATGGACAGCACTTTGTCGACCTGCGAAAGTTCTTTGAAAGGTTGAGACAACATTCCATGAGACTGAACCCTGCCAAATGCACCTTTGGAGTGACAAGAGGAAAAGTGCTTGGATATATGGTCACAGAATGAGGTATTGAAGTCGATCCCAGAAAGATCAAGGCCATTACAGACATGAGGCCGCCCGAACCTAGACAGAGGTCAAAAGCTTTATGGACAAATTACAGTACATCAGCCACTTTGTCAACCATCTGACTACCATGTGCGAGCCCATCTTCAAGCTCATGAAGAAGAATACAAACACAGAGTGGACTGAGGAATGCCAGGATTCCTTTGACCAAATCAAGGCGTACCTAGTACATCCCCCAGTGCTATGCCCCCCACATGGACAGAAACCTCTTCTGCTCTATCTCACTGTCACTGATACGGCAGTTGGGGCTATGTTGGCTCAGGAGAAGAAGGACTCTCAGGTAGAAAATGCCATTTACTTTATCATCCCAAAGCTGCAAGGAAGTGAGCTCAATTACTCGGCGTGCGAAAAGACTTGTGCAGGACTGGTCTGGGTAGTCGGTAAGCTGAAGCATTACGTGCAAGCCCACTTTGTGAACTTGGTCTCAAAAATGGACCCCATCAAGTACATCTTCGACAAGCCTTCCCTCTCGATGCGTCTAGCAAAGTGGTCATTCTTCTTGGATGAGTATGACATCAACTATGTGATGAGAAAGACAATCAAGGGTCAAGCGCTGTCAGACCATCTGGCAAACTTCCCTAGCAATGAGGACCAAGGGCCTGAGCCCCAATTCCTAGATGAAGGGATCTTCATAGTTGAGCCTGAGAACCGATGTCAGTTTTTCTTTGACGGAGCCGCTAACAAAAGGGGAAATGGCATAGTAATGCTACTGGTCAATCCAAAAGATGAGCACACGCCAATAGCCATCAAGTTGAACTTCCCTGCCATGAACAATACCGCAGAGTATGAAGCTTTCATTGCTGGTTTAGAAGCTGCCTTAAAAAGGAATGTCAAGGAACTCGAGGTCTATGGAGACTCAGCCCTGATCAATAACCAGGTCTCCAACAAGTGGAAGACTGTGGATCCTAACCTTCAAAGGTATCATGCCTACGTGGAAGAGTTGACTGAGCAGTTCAGAGAAGTAACTTTCCATTACCTGCCAAGAGACAAGAACAGATTTGCAGATGCCTTAGCTACTCTAGCCTCATTGGTATAGATCCCCGAGGGAAAGGCAATAAAACCATTCAGAGTGGGTAGAAGAGAAGCCCCGACTTTATGAGTTCCTCAAAGATGGGGAGTCAGTTTTCAGGGATGAAGAAGGTAGACCAAGGGAAGGCATCAAAGCCAAGAGTTTGCAAGCCCTGGAACGGTTGGCCTCTCACTATGTCATTCTAGGGGCGACCTGTACAAGAAACGGTCCCAGGGACCACTCCTCTTATGTGTCACCCAAGAAAGGGCAAGAGAGTTAATGACCGAAGTCCACAATGGTCCCTGCTGTCCTCATATGAATGCCAAAGCGTTAATGCAAGTAATCCTCAGAATGGGCTATTACTGGATTTTCATGGAAACAGACTGTGTCCAGCATGTCCGAGAGTGCGACAAATGCCAGCAGTTTGCTAACCCCAATCATCTTCCGCCTCATGACCTATACTGCATGATGACTCCTTGGCCGTTCGCAACTTGGGGTATTGACGTGATAGGGAAGATAGCCCCGATCGAAAGCAATGGGCATGAATTTGTGCTAGTGGTAGTCGACTACTTCACAAAGTGGGTAGAGGCCAAGTCCTACAAGGTCCTCACTTCCAAGAAAGTGGCCCAGTTTGTCAAAGAAAATATCATGTGCAGATACGGGGTGCCCAATGAGGTCATTTAAGATAACAGGTCGCACTTTGAAGGGGACTGCAATAGATTGCTATCAGAATTCAAAATCACTCGCCACAAATCGTCCCCATACAGGCCTCAGACCAATGGAGCAATAGAAGCTGCCAATAAGACACTCGAACGGATTATTCGGAAGATGGCCACCCGTGGTCATGACTGGCCCAAAAAGCTGCATCTGGCACTCTGGGGCTATAGAACGTCTATTAGAATAGCCATGGGTGAAACTCCCTTCGCCCTGACCTACGGGATGGAAGAAGTGCTGCCAGTAGAGTTGGAAATCCCATCATTAAGGGTCCTCCTGGAAAACAGCATCAATGAAGTAGAATGGCTACTCAGCTGGCATGATGAATTGGCCCTACTTGATGAAAGGAGGCTAAAAGCCATGGAACACACCCGAGCCTACCAGAGGCGAATGGCCAGGGCATTCGACAAAGAGGTCAAGGCCAGGGACATCAAAGAGGGTGACTTAGTGCTGAAAGTAAAGCCCCCTACCAGAGAAAACCCTCTGGGGAAATGGGAACCCGTTTGGATTGGCCCATATGTGGTGCAGAAGATACTCTCGGGAGGGGCAATGAAGCTTGCGGACCTGGACGACAATCCCTTTGTTCACCCAGTCAGCGGTGATAAGCTCCGCAGGTATTATGTCTAAAAAAATAATAATAAAAAAAATAATAAAAAACGAAGAAAAAATATATAGTGTAAAAAGAGTAATGCCCAGCTAGGCTGAAAACCCAAAAAGGGCGGTCTAGGCAAAAGACAGGGTTGCGCATATAAAAAAAAAGAAAAGAAAATAAAAAAAATATATAGTGCAAAAAGAGTAATGCCCAGCTTGGCTGAAAACCCAAAAAGGGCGGTCTAGGCAGAAAACAAGGTTGCACATAAAAAAAAAAAAAACCACAACAAACAAAAATCCCGATAGTTCACCAAAATGAACTACGAAGACCTGAGCCCCTTAGTCTTTCTTGTAGAAGGGGAACGTAGGCAGCCAGAAATGGTTCGGTCTAAACAATAAATAAGACATCAGAATTTCCATGAAATGTGTCTTGAATAAATTCTAAGATAATATCTCTTGTTAATTAAAAGTCAAAAACTTTTTGATGAGTTCAAGCACGGTCTACTCTTGACTCTGCTAACCTGCTACAAAGATCTAAAACATACAAAAAAGACCTAATAATCTATTTGTGTTTGCAAAAGGCAATAAGTGGATCCTAAGAATAGATCTCTCAGTCGTCATTCACTGAGTCTTCCTTGTTCTTCTTCCCTTTACCTCGACCCCATCGAGTGTTCTTCCTCTTCTTCTCTATGATGTAGGTCTCCCTCATCCCAATCTCAGGTATCCTCACTGGAGCCTCCAACAAGCCCATGTCAATAAGTGCCTTCTCTACCCTAGCACGAGCCCATATCTCCTCCCTCTGAGCCTCAGTAAGGAGAGCGACTTCCGATAGCCTCTCATACTGGGCTTCCATATCCTTAAAAAGGTCACCTACTGGTTATGGCAACTAGCCTTAGCCTCAGCTTCCCTTAGAGTCCTGCTCGAGTCACAGTCAGCCCCCAATAAAGCCTGACGTCTCACTCCCAAAATGACCTGAGTCGCCCCCATTTCCTTCTCATACCAGTCCAAGTAAGTCGTGGTCAAGATAGTACTCTTCCTGCTCTTGAGAATGGCCCTGGGCGGAAAATCGGCATATGTCCATGTTTCCAAGAAAAATGAGAAGCTAGTTGGGTCCCTCATGTCAAAAGGCACCATCTCCATGGTACTGATGTCCTTCCAACCATCCAAAGGCTCCTGTAAGATCCCAAACTGCCTGGACACTAAGCAGGGGATGTAGAAAGATGACAGAGATAGTCCCGGAACCCTTACTACATAGGACTCCTGAAACGTCCTCCAAGTCTGCAACCTCTAGTGAGGCACCCACCAGTGAATGTCCGAGGTGGACAGCCGAGCCATCATCAGCTCCCATCCACCCTGATCCTGTTGCCTAGGTGCACCTCTCCGGGAAATCACCCAAGGGCACTGAGTAGGCGAAGCCCCAGGCAAAGCCCCAAGTCTCTCCTGTAACCATAAAGTCAACACAGCAGGGCTCCCAAACCTCATGAAATGGTCCTCCTAGCCATCCTATCAATGTCATGCAGAGTCTCACCCAGGACCAGTGGGACAACGTCTTTCCCAGCCCTGCGATCCCTAACAATGTCCAAAAGGCCACTATGGCACCCTAAGGACTCGGCGGTGAATAGAAAGGAGAACACACAGAGGATAAAGGCATCCATAGCCACCGTGGTCGCAGCCGTATCCGGAGACCCAAACCTTCTCGGGATATCAGAAATATCGATCCTGTCATGGGCTACCATCATCCCCTCAGCTTCTTTTGAAGAAATTTGCAGAAAAGATGCCAACTTTAGCGTCACCGGCACGTCCCCGGTCAGAGGAATCGAAACAGCTTCAATTTTTGGACCCCCAATCAATGCCCGAAAGTCTTCGAAGGTTGGGACGAGTTCATTGTAAGAAAAGCAGCAAACATGTCTCCGAACGTCCCAAAACCTCGCTGCGGCCCTCAAAAGGTCCCAATTGGGCTGGAGATCCTTCAAATGCCATAAATATTTGATCTTGAAGGTGGTATCAAACAACCCCTTATTAGATTGAAAGTTGTGCCTCATCCAAGATTGAAGATCGGACAGAAAACGGTCACTTTTCCCCTTTTGCAATCTGATTGGTTTTTCCATGACAAGTGATCGAAGTTGATAATTTTTGGTCAAAAATATGCTCGGGGATCAGTTGGGACAAGTCTAGGGTGAAAATGAAATGAAAAGGCCCTTCCTTGATTTTATTTGGAAAAAAAACCAGTTCAGACTAGGGTTACAGCCGTACGGCTTCTTTTGCCCAGGACCTTGCCGAACGGCCTCATTCGCTTCTGCAGAAAAAAAAAAAATTGCAGCATCCAAAGCTGCTGCCCAAGTGGAATTATCATCCCACTTTCTCAACAAAACCTGTGTAAAAACATATCCAAACACCATTCATACAATCACTTATCATCACAAACCATTTCGGACCAATTTTTGCCCCATTTTCGAGCAAAAAGGCTGCCCCGAGGCTCAAGTAATATGCAAAAACATAAAGCATTGATAGGAAAAGCAAATAAAGGATTAATACATTGTCTTTACCTCCTTAGCACCCAAATAAAATGAAAAAATAATAAATTGTGCATAAATTGTTCATTGTTTGTTTCTCTCCCTCTCCTAGTCCAACCTAAGGAACCCTAAGCCTCCGACTCATCGTCATCGCTGCTTAGATCATAGAATTCAGGATTCCGCATCAAATCTTCTTCATCACTCATGTCAAATAGATTGATAGTCACATGCTCATACTTCGCCAGCTGCTCTAAGATGTCCGTATTAGGCCCCAGTCCTCGAGGCACGGCGATGGTGGATGAGGTCTGATATCATGAGGCTGACGAGGTAGTAGTTGTACTGCCAACGTGCCTCCTCTTGCACACAGGCTCCTACACATTCGCCCCAGCCCTGGAAGCGCAGGCCAGCTTTCTCAGAAGGGACCGAGCCACCTCCTTCCAGCCCCTATTTTGCCGTACCAAGCCATCGTAGGAACGAGCAAGAACCTGTGAGAAAAGAGAAGAAAAACTTAGAAAATCTCAGAAAAGTTCAAAATTGTAGAAAGCAAAGAAATTCGAAAAGAGAAATGGACCTAGGGATACATACAGTGCTGTCAGTAGGCAGAGTATATTGGGGCTCCCTCGTGTCTGGGATAGGCACCATGAACCTCCTCGGTACCCCGTTTACCACATAGGAGAGATGAGCAGGAGGCATAGGCGGATCAGTCGGCTCTGCTTCCCCATACCCCTGAGTGACGGCTATCTTTACTAGCTGTTGCGGCATCCTCAATCGCGCCTCCACGAAGGTGGCGTACGGGGTAGCAAAGTCAAAATACTCTTCAGCCACCACACCAGCTTGGTACCTCTCTATCTCATCCACCGACCGCCTGGGTCAAAGATGAGCGGTGGAGGGTCATGAGGATTGATAGCACCCAAAGGAGGGACATGGCCATGCTGCCTGGAGAAGCGGTCCCCCAAGTAAATAACATCACAGGTCAGCCCTGTCAGCCACCTCCTCTGCCTTGTTGCCACCAAGGCATCCCCTATCAAGGCCTCTGGGTACCTCCCCCAAGGAAAAATCCACCCCCTCGTGACCGTCCCTGTTGATGACGGGCCTCACCATCTTGTAATCAAAAGTAATCTGGGTCTTCCCGGTGAACTTATCTCTAGCCTCTCCCCTCCAGTGAATCATGGTCAGGAAGATCTACGGATCACTCTGTTGGTTCCAAGGAAAGAACCCGATCACCTCACAGAACCAGACATGCATGTTCAAAACAAAAAGGGCCGTTTCTCTCATAAAAATCTCAAGACAGAAAAAAAAAGAGAGAAAAGAAAGTGAGAGTACCTCCGAAGCGAAAGAGAAACAATCCATCGAAGCAGCCTTGTTACGGCTGTACAAGTCCAAAGAGAAGTAGAGCTCAGCCAATCCGGCCTCACCCCAAGAGACCGCCCCAACCTCATCCAAATCCTCCAAAGAGTCAAGAAGGCAAAGCATTGCCAATGTCCCAGAGTTGGCAAAAATTGTGACTGACAGCATCAACCATAGAAAAGCTCTCGCGAGCTGGTAGGCAGTCACCTCATTGGCGGTAAACCCCTGCATACACTCCAGAACCGCAACCTCAGCAAACCTCGTCTCCATCCCAAGCCCCTTAGGACAGAGGTCAAATCCCACCAATGCTCTAAAATCGGCTGCAGAAATGTGATCTCTCCAAGTCACAGGCCTCCCAGTGAACTGCAAGCCGGTGATAGTAGTGAAATAGGCGAGAGTCACCGTAATCTCTCCCCAGCCAAGATGAAGTTGTGGGTAGTGTCCCACCAGAACTCCGAGAGGGCCTGTACTAGCCCCTTGCTCTTAGAGGTCACGTAAATGCCTCTACCAATAGCATTGATGAAAGAATCGAGCCCGATAGCCATCACCAACTGCTTGGGATTTACCCCATCCTTTTCGAAGTTGGGCATCCTATCCCATAACTTCACCGCCACTTCAGCAGGTCCCCTCGACTTGCTCTCCTGTAGGAAAACACAACAAAAAATGTGTCAGTCCTTCATTTCATCTCAAAAGCATGCATATATTCGAAAAATTCCCAAAAAATCGGGTCAAGCCCTAAATCAATCAAAATTCAATCAAAATTGACAAAATAAAGCAAATCAAGAATGCTTACCCCAATAGATTGAGGTTTCATCGATTTGTGCTCCCTCTTGCCGGGATAGAGCTTGGAAGGAGGTGTGTTGAAGTCGTATTTTTGCTCGGTTCGAACGAATTCCCTCCTCCTCCTCCTCCTCCTCCTCCTCCTCCTAGCGGCCTCCGACAAGGTTCTCTGTGCTTGCCTAGATACAATGTTTCCCTCTTGATCCATCTTAAGCTAGAAAAGCTGGGGAATTGAAGATTTCAAAATTTTCTCTCTCTTTCCTCTCTCTTTTCCTCGGCAGAAATAAGCAACAATGGCTGTTTGCCCGTTTCAATTCTGTTTAAATTAATCTGGTGAAAATAGGTTTAAAGTTGGACGGCTTCTTTTTCCCCACCTCATGTCTGGCGGCTTCATCTGCTCTGAACTGAATTTACACTTTTGCCCCTGGACTATCCACTTAGGCATACAATTCCCGTTATCTCCTAACCAGAGTAACGCTGTTTCCCAAGGATACCCATTATCTCTAAGGAGAATAAACTTTCCTCTCAAGACACCTTTATTACTTTCGTTATAACGGAATAACGCTAGGTGACATCCTCCGAATTGTCAAGATTCAAACTCTAGCTACCTCTATCTCCTAGATGGTGAAGTATGCTTTTGTTTCCTCAAACTCTAGCTACCTCTATCTCCTAGATAGTGAAGTACGCTTCAGTTTTCCCAACTTTAGCTACCTCTATCTCCTAGATAGTGAAGTACGCTTAAGTTTTCCAACTTTAGCTACCTCTATCTCCTAGATAGTGAAGTACGCTTAAGTTTTCCAACTTTAGCTACCTCTATCTCCTAGATAGTGAAGTACGCTTAAGTTTTCCAACTAGCTACCTCTATCTCCTAGGTAGTGAAGTACACTTTAGTTTCTTCAAACTTTAGTAACCTCTATCTCCTAGATAGTGAAGTACGCTTTAGTTTCCCTACTTCAGCTACCTCTATCTCCTCGATAGCGACGTAAGCTTTAGTTTCTTCAGGTGACAACCTCCATTAATTGTCAATCAGGTGACAACCTCCATTAATTGTCAAATCAGGTGACAACCTCCATTAATTGTCAAATCAGGTGACTCCTCCATTAATCGTCAAAATCTCAAGGATCCTAGACCTGTTCCTAACTATCTAGTGAGACTTGAACTACGACCAAGGATTGATTCCTCCGGGTTACGTAGGTAGCCTTTCATAAAAGGTCCAGCCATTCGACCACATTGGTCGCCCTTTTCCCTTCATCACTCCTCAGTGGTGAAGTAGACCATCATAAAGGTCCAAATATCCGACCACATTGGTCACTTCCTTCATCTGGCATATCCCCAATAGGATCAGCCATTTGACCTCCTAGGTCACTTTCCTTCCATCTTCCTAGAAAGAGATCAGTCTCTCTTCGCCATGCCCCAGTGGATCCCGAACTACGACCTGGCTTGATTCCTCCGAGATACGTAGGTACCCTACTTTAGGTTCAGCCAATTCGTCATAGGTGACACCCTTTTCCCCAGCGGATCTTTTCCGAACTACGATCATGGCTTGATTCCTCCGGGATACGTAGGTATCCTTCCAAAGGTTCAGCCACTCGACCTTGGTCACCCAATCCGTCTCGACAGTTCACCAGATTGGATCCTTTTTTATCGACAACCCCACTTACCCTGCAAGTGACGTTGCAGACTGAATGAACGCCCTCCAAAAAGAAATTAGTTAAATAAAATTGATTACGTTTTGATCTTTTCTTTCTTTATTTTTGGGAGTCGCCACGCCGTTTTTAAGGAAAACATTGAAAAACCTTTGGAAATGAGAAAATGGGTTCGGGGGTCAAGTTACGATGTGGGAAGAGAATATGGAGCTCACCCACATTGCCTCTTTCGAGACTTTCAATCAAACATTGGACAATTATGATCATTAAAAGTGTGTGCAATTTGTGTCAATAAAACAAGGCATGCAAATTTGGATTTTATTGAAGGCATTGAAACTGGATACAACTTGTGAACCAATGAAAGGGGCCACACCCTTACAAATAATGACTTGCATTACAAAGCAGGAGATGAGACAATCTGTCCAGGGAACTCGGATGTCGTCCGACACAGGACTTCCACAGAAGAGGGATGTCAGACGACATAAGGCATCCTAGTCAGGTTGTCTCTTACAACACCTAAGCTATTCTAGGATTAAAACAATGCTATTTTAACTAAGGAGAGACACCACATAAGACCATTTTGGGGTTGATCGGAGTGAGCAAAGTCAAGATTGACTTTTAATGATACGGATGTCGTATGACGTAGGACACCAAAGGCTGTCCATGTCACACGACAAACCGCCTCCATCTATGGGTTGCACCCAAACAAATCGTAGGCTTCCCAAATAGTGACAAATGAACTAAAACTATTTAAATACAGCTTTAAATCACAAAGGTGATCAATCTGGGTAGATCTGAAGTCACTGAAAGCCAAACAGCTTTTTGGGAACTCTATGTTGTATGACATAGGACTCCTTGAGGTGTCCTGTGTCGTCCGACATAGGCGGCCTATTTCAGAGCCCTTCAGCAGATTGATCCCACCTTGCTCTCAATACAAAAACAAGCTACAAAATTAACTGAAATCAGTAGAATAACAATACTATGTGAGTATTATGGGAGGATCACATGGCTTTAACGGCCAAATGTGATAAATCACATGTTTATGGCCATTATCATGTAGCCATCACCTCCTTACTCAAACACAAGTAAACAAGATGCAAACTTTAATGCAACTAAGGCTACTAAATGTCCAGATCTGAGGTGAGGAGATGTGAATATGGAAGATTCACATCTCCACCACCTTTGTAATGCAAAATCCCATATATTCACATGTTATTCAACACTATAAGCATGTAATGCAAAGAAAATGAGAATGTAAGATGTAATCAGAGAGAGAGAGAGTTTAGGGACTACCTATTGTAGTCCACAAGGTAGAAGCACCAATAGTATGGTGTTCACCCCTTCAAAACACCAACAAAGGAAGCCCTTCTTTGAATCTTGACTTGGATGTGTATGTGTATGAGGAGGGAGGTGAGTGTGTGTGTGTGTGAGAGAGTGAGTGAGTATATATTCTAACAGAGTTTACCCTACTTGCCAAAATCCCTCTCTTTTAAAATGATCAGCCAAGCCCTTTATTTATAAGCATGCTGATGGGAGGCCCTATGTCGTCCAACATGGAGTTTCCACCGCCTTGGGGTCGTCCTGTGTCGGACGACACAGGTCATCTTTATGACAAATTGGGCCCCAGGAAGGCAGGCCCAATGGATCAAACAAATGGATGGATAATTTAGGCTAAAAATGCACGTTAGCAAATAAATGAGCCCAAAATTAATGCCAACCATGGAAAGTGGACCCAAAAACACGAGTTCGGGTCGGGGTACTCATAGAGCCCCTCGGCGATGTCACTTCCGCGAGAAGCGGGGTCGTCGACAATATGAGAATCCCGTGCCGGACAACTAATGACGGGGAAAGAGGGATGACCAGGATGGTCGGGTGGCTGGACCTTTTATGAAAAGGATTCCTACGTATCCTGTGAGGGAATCAAGATGAATCGTAGTTCAACAAAGAGGTGGCGCTAACGAAAGGCCACGGGCTTTGTACCCAAAGTTTGACTGTTTCTTCGGGGAGTCACCCGAGGATTTGACTGTTTCGTTGGGGAGTCACCCGAGGATTTGACTGTTTCGTTGGGGAGTCACCCGAGGTTTTGACTGTCTCATTGGGGAGTCACCTGAGGATTTGACTATTTCGTTGGGGAGTCACCCGAGGATTTGACTGTTTCGTTGGGGAGTCACCCGAGGATTTGATTGTTTCGTTAGGGAGTCGCCCGATATTTTGAAAAATACTTTGAAAAAAGACTGAGAGGCGGGCACTTGTACCCGAATGACATGATAAATGATGATGATAAACAGCTGCGAGGGATGGACAAAAGGATCAGGGGCAAAACAGGAAGATCACCCCTTTCTGGAACTCCTATGTCGTACGACATGGGTCTTTCCCCAAGCTCTTTTAATTAAAACAGTTCAATCGTAAGACAGCGGGTTTCAAAACACAAACAGCCTTCGAGTTTGAGAGAGCAGAGAAGAAAAAATTTGAGATTTTCCCCCTCCAATTTTGATTCAAATCGAATTGATAATGCCTCCGCGAGCGGAATCAAGAAGGCAAGTGCGAGCATTGTCCGAGAAGAGGAGGCTTGTCGAACGGAACAAGCGGAAGAAATTTTCGAAGGGGAATGGGCTCTATCCGAGCCTTGATTTCCATACTTCCACCGCGGAGCGAATGGGGGTAAGGATTCTAAACCATCAACTCTTCCCTTTTTCTTTTTCGAAGCTATGGATTTCTAGTGCTCGAGGTAGAATTTGGGGAAAATCGCACCCAAAAAGAAATTGCATGCTTGGAATGAAATGCATTAAGATGAAATCAGAAAAGATTTTGTTTGAAAAAGGAATTATGTGATTTAGAAAGCGAAAATGCACACAAGTGGAAAAAATGCACAAATTATCACGAGTATGCTCTGATACCTGTGCTGTGCTTACCTGCAGGTTCTGTGGACACAGGGGTCCCCTGAGGCGATAGCTACTATCTGGGGTCTTCTTCCTGGTTCTTCTGATATGCCCGACAGTCCCAAGGGCTTGATATACGCTGCTGGCCTCGGTCCATTCTTTACTGCTGTCGGAGAGTTTGGAGACACGCCTAGGAGCGTGGAGCTTGTGAGGGCCTTCAGGCAGTACTTGTGGGACACTACCCACACCTTCCATCTATCTTGGGGAGAGGCAACCATTACTCCCTATGATTTCCATCGCCATTTGATGCACGGTTCACGGGCGGACCCATATTTTCCGAGGATCACGGTGTCCCGAGCCGGATGCTAGCGTAAAGCCGCGGCCGGCGACCCTTCGCCTGAAGGGCAATGGGGTTCCACTTGCGAAGCCTCATTCGGCTTTGACACAGTAGTGCCGTCTCTATTCTGAGGGTGTGGCTGGAGTCACGGTGGCGGTGGCGGAGAGCATTCGCACAGGCCGGCTTTTCGATACCTGATGCGCAATGCCTCCACTACGTCATTGACTCTTCTGCTGGAGCCCCTTCGAGACTGGAGTGAGGTCTCCACCTTTTCATGGGGAGAGGCTGGCTTGGCTCAGGTGTATAGAGCCTTGGATGAGGTGAGCAGGGGCGCCGTGACCTCTTTAGATTGCTACTAGTCGGTTCTGGAGGTATGCTCTTTTACTTTTCGTGCATTGACTGCTGCATTGCCTTTTCTGTTATCAATCTATCACTGCTTCTGCACACTGAAAGCTTCTTGTCCTTTGATTTCAGGTGTGGGCCTATGAGGTTTTTGGCTGTTTCCATGGCATGGCAGGTATGACGAGGGTGTTGTTGGGGAGGCTGCTTTGATAACCCGCACCAGGAGGCTTCTGATCGGCCTGGAGGGTGATGCCTTGTATCTGGGAGAGAGAGTGTATAGACAGTATGGGTATTGACGCCGCTGAGTTGTCGGTTGATGGAGACTATGGCCAGTTTGTCTTTACTCGGCTAGTGAATCCTCAGGTCATGGCTGCTAGGAGGGCAGCGGGGGTACAGATACCGATGCATCCCCGGTTCTTTGAGTATGAGGCCGAGGGTATCATTCGCCACTCCTCTTTTGACATGTATGATACTCATCCCCATTTGCAGCTCCCTCGCGGGAATACCTCTGTGAGCATTCTTTTCTTTTCTGCTTTGTTCAAGTCTTTTACTGCATTACTGCCTGTATTCACTGCTTCTGACTGTCTTTTTGTTCCCATTCAACAAGTCCCGGCCATGACGTACAGGGTGTTGGCCAAGGCGCTCACTGGGGCCGTGAAGATCTTTGCGCCCTTGATTTGAAAAGCGCGAGCATTGGAAGGGAGATGCGGCTCCCGGCCCTAGTGATGTCGTGCCTCCCAAGAAGAGGCATAGGCCAACTTTGGCTCCTTCTAGCTCACAGGCGGGTGGGTCGAGTCAGCAGCCCCAGCCTGACGATGATGATGAGGCGATCCTTACGGCCCCTTTACACGGATGCCCGAGTGGCACGGATATTATAGCGATCCTCGGCCTTGGGCTCTATATGAGATGATGATGATTCGATAGGGAGATTCATGAGAGTACGAGGAGGCGCGCGATGGCCGGGGAGCGAGAGCGGCTCTGAGGAGCAGGTAGGCAGCGGCCAGGACGATAGCGGCTCTGAGGAGGACGAGGAGGATTCAGGTGACGACTCCGAGTTGGAGTGATCAGGGCGGTCCCCTTTTGCCGTGTGAAATTACCCGGATTTCGCGCGATGCGAAAGGCGGTTGTCTTTCGCGGAGGGGTTGGTGTCTGAGACCTCGCTTCGTGGGAAGGAAAAATGAGGAGTCGCCACGCGGTTTTTGTATTTTGAGCCCAAATGTTGAGAAACGTCTATTGTTAAAATGTGTCGTTTTTATTGGTAGCAAAAACTTAGGAAAAGGCTTTGAGAACGGGGATCATTTTTATTGGCAGCAAAAATGAGTAAAAAGCTTTTTGTACCAGAGATTGTTAGGTTCGGAGGTCAAGTTACATTTCGGGTAGAGTATTACGAGATCGCCCGAAACGCCTCGCATGACGAGTCTTTCTACCTTTCTCGAAATCGTGTGTGTGTGTGTGTGTGTCTTTTCAAATGGGGGCTTGAATGACAAGCTTAATCTTGGTTTGAATGACAAACGTTGATTAGGTGACTTTGTTTGAAAAGACGAGCGTTTGAATGACAAACGTCGGTTTTGAGTTTGAAATGAGCGTTTGCGTGGCATACGTCGATTTTGAGTTTGAAAAGGAGTTCGAAGGTCGAACTCCGGTTTTTGAACCGGGCGTGTCATTGTTAACGATTTTTACGGGAAAAATGCATTTTAAATGATTTTAAGTGTCAAATGGCGGATTTTAGTTTGAAGATGAGCATTCGGAGGCCGAACGTCATTTGCGCGTTTTGAAAGAGAGTTCGACGGACGAACTCCGGTTTTGAATCGGGCATTACATTGTTAACGATTTTTACGGGAAAAATGTGTTTTAAATGATATGCGATCAACGAATCGGGTTGCGACTCGGACTTTGAAAAGTAAATACTATCACGATCCAAACGGGTCGGACTTGTAAATGACAGTATTTAAAGCAGTGTCAACGGAATCAAACGATCCGGATTCGTAAATGATGATCAACGAGGCCAAACGGCTAGGATTTGTAAATGACGATCAACGAGGCCAAACGGCTCGGATTTGTAAATGACAAAAATTAAATAACGATCAACGGATCGATCGATCCGGAATTGGTAAATGACATAAAAGTAAACGGAACGGGGTCGGAACGCCGTTTTAACCCGTGATTACTTCTCTTACGGAAAGAGAAGAGGATCGAGGGGCTAAAACGTATCGGACCCGTTAGACAGGCGTCTACATTTCGATAACGACGTTCGAAACGGTTGTATGCTTGGCGGCGCGTAAGCGAGACGGGCGAGAGATTTAGAGAGGGAGTTATACCTATGGCTAGGGTTGACTCCTTTGGCTCGGGAGGTGTGTACGGGACACGGAAAGTGATTCAAAAGGTTGTTTCGAAGTTGTAAGGTGCGTATTTGATCGAAATACGAAGGTTTCACGCGAATCGAGATGAAAGCAGGGAGCTCAAAGAAATTGGCGCTTAGGCCATGGGGGTGGTGATTTTTGGAGTGAATTTGGTCTTCTTTTGCCTTTGAATGACAACTTCTATTTATAGGGTGAAAATTGCGGTAGGAGTTCGGACGGACTTGGGTGAATCCGGGGGGTTTTGGTATTTTGGAAATACGGGGGACTTGCTTTGGCAATTTCGGGGGAAAAGTGCAGGGAGTCGTACGGACTAGGCTTGCAAATCGGGGTATTTTGGTCTTTTAGCCTTGATTTGTGATTGAAGGGTGACTAGAGGAAAGGTGGCATGCGTGCCACGTGTCCCTCCTCCGAGTCACCAGTGGAAGTTTGTTCCGGGTCCCGGTTTGTCCGTTTTTAAAATAACGATCAGGAAAAATGTCCCAAACGCCGAGAAAGTGCCGGAAAATGCGTTTTTCGGGGAAAGCCGTGCTTTAACGTG
The DNA here is from genome assembly GCA_022495995.1 of Adenophora triphylla var. japonica. Lineage (NCBI taxonomy): Eukaryota > Viridiplantae > Streptophyta > Magnoliopsida > Asterales > Campanulaceae > Adenophora > Adenophora triphylla. The sequence continues at coordinate 490,779 of JAFEMH010000155.1, read as the reverse complement.
AGATGACACGTGTTAAATGCAGTTCGGCGTCGAGAATGCAGAGCAGTCCGGGGACGTCTCGTTAGCACAAAGAACGGGGAGTTTAACGAGTTCCGGTTAACCTGGAAGCGGGCAGTTAATGGATTTCGGTTAACTTTTGACGGATTTGGACGATCAGGATTTGGGTACTTACACGTGTGTTGGTGCGTTCGTTTGAGTAGCGTTGCTTAAGTCTTGTTTGTCTGCGGGGGCGGGGACGGTTAATACCCGCGTCGAGAAGAGTCGGGGTGCTTTTGAGGTAGTGCGAGCATTGTAGGATATTATCCCGAACGTGGCTCGAGAGAAGAGAGGGAATCCCGCGGCGGGCACGGTACTTGACTCCGGGTTATGCAGGTTCGGGTCCAGTCAGCCGCCGCGTATTCACTGACTAATATCGCCGAGGGCAGGCCATAGCTATGATGTTACTCTGAGCAAGTCATTTGAATACAGACCCACAGCACCGGCATTTGAGATAGGGGAAGGCGACAGTGGCTACACACGGATTTTACAGCTATCTTTGGTTGCTGACATATGGCAACGCCCTGGTCAAAGTATGGGTCGATGGTTACACCTGGAGGCGGTTATTGCAGGCTCTTTGAGTTTTGATATTACCGACGCTGTCGGGGAGCTTAGGCATTCGGTGACGGGGCGCGATGGAGAGGCATACGAGGCGGGTGTCGCCGCTTATTTGGGCATTTGAATCTTGCATAGGATGGCAGCTGAGCGCCACAAGCTTGAAAGGACTCATACTAGTTGGCATTGCTGTGACATATCCAACTCCGACAGCGATCACATCACTTCCACTCGCTCGGGTCACGGATAGACTTGGATGCCGTGAGGGCGTTGGCGCCAGAGGAAGAATTTGGGGCTGGCTGAGCTCTACCATTCACGGGCGGAGTTCTACGCGGGGAAGACGCTCCCTTTATTGCCAACACTGTATCTTGGATCAGTTCCGTACTTTTCTCTTCACTTTTGCCTCTTTTTATGTGCTCATTATGTATCTCAACTTCCTTAGAGTCGACATAACTTTCCATTCTCTTGGCAGTGTCTGGTGCTATGAGGTGTTCGGTCGCAGGGATTAGGACATCAGGCATGCCATCGACCCTTGTTCCCCTGCCATCTTGGTTTAGCGAGAAAAGCGAAGGCAGGAGGTCTTCGAGCCGAGTTGGCGCTCGAGTGTCATACGAGTGAGGTGTCTCGAGGCAGGCGGGAGTTCTACGAGAGAGATCCACGGACACAGTGGAGTAGGTTCGATGCCGTCGCTGCTCAGACTGGTGCTAAGCGAGACTACACGGCGACGAAGCTCCTAGGTGGGACTTGGCAGCGACACCATGCCTCCACGGGAGAAGGGTGACTCGTCGCGTCGGTCAGGGAGTCCCACCCGCCCGAGTGCCGAGTGGATCCTCCTTTAGCACATGCGATGCAAAGTATCCACGGGAGATGCAGATAGAGAGCTGTGAGGGGTACATACGGGCGTGTACTGCACCGAGTACATCATAGCGGGGGCCGCCTCATGATGGTTTTCTTTGAGGATGAGGCTGAGGAGCCCTTGCAGGTGCAGCGATAGAGAGGGCGGGAGGTCCACTGGAGGTCCCTCGAGATTTTCCGGTCCCTACGAGCTAGGCTGGCGCACGAGGGGCTGGATGGTTCGCGTAGGCGACTGCCATGATCCCGCTCCGGCCGGAGCCGAGACCACGATACGAGGCGGGACCCCAATCGCTTCGGCAGTAGAGCACCTTTTTGATTTTCTCGCATTTGATAGTAGTATTACACAAATGTTGCATCTGTCACTTTCTGCATGTCTTCTGATGACTTTCCTGGTTACCGCCGGGTGTCTGGCGTACGTACAACGATTGGCCATGAGGCTGGGTGGACGGGTGGTCCGCCTAAGCTAGGGGACTCGTGGAGTTCAGTGCGGTGCGGAGTTCCCCGGAGGAAGCGTGGGCGTCCGTGATCTGGGGCCGTCGAGGCCGAGAGATCGCCTTTGCTCAGCGGGCGAGTGGTGAGGACTTTACACGGGATTCGGAGTTCGCAGAGGAACGGCTGGATTTGGAGCTCCTTCTTCTGCGCACTCAAGGCGCGAGAGGGGAGTCCTCGAGTTCGCGTACTCGAGGAGGCCTTTTGCCTATTCCCGATTTGGAGGAATTATGGCGAGTTCCTGTTTTGCGACCGGATCCGCGGCGGCGGAGCAGTGCGTCGAGTGTGCAGCGTATGGACGAGCGGGACTCAGAGTAGTCCTATTTTTACTTGCTTTCTTTCTTCTTTGTTTAGACAAACTGCATGTATTTGTCGAGAACAAATTTGATTTGAATTGTATTTGCAAAAAGGCGCCGTGGGCGGAACTGTACTTCGCATATTTATTACGTGATCACCTTCTGTTATTTTTGGCAAATAAGGAAGTAGGTTAATCAAAAAATAAATAAAATGAGAAATGCATTAAAAATTGAATGGGTCAAAAATTAAGCATGTATGCACTAATTATTAATTATTTGCAGCATTGTTGCACGAGCTCGGGCGGAAGGGATATTGATATTTGTTGAATGAAACCATGGGCGACACGCGAGATTTCATAAAGGTGAACGAGGAGTTGTTTGGAAATGTTTCCAATTTAGGGCGGTAGGCTTTAGGCAGAGTTGACAAGTCAAGCTGCGAGAGGAAGTCCGGCCGGACTTGGAATGAATTTCCAGATTCTTTAAATTGCGGTTTCGGCTTTGCAATTGGTTAAGCTAGCATAGTTTTTGATCATTACGATTGAATTCTCTCAAACTTCGAAGGTTCCCTTCATTTTCATGGCTCCCTTTCCCAAGTTATCGTCTCGGATGCAAGAGCGATATTTGGACAACTTTCGATCGTGGGTACGGAACCACATGAGGCGAGAACAAAGGTTTTCGAAGAGGCATTGCAAGGATTAAATCTGTTTGGGCTTTGAAGGAGCTCATGCAGATTGGGATCTTTTGAGAGCCGCGTCTCGGTTACGGGACGTACGGAGGAATGTGTACGGCTTTTCGTACAGCGAAATTCACTCCTACGTTTGAAGATTTTCGGGCCGTGCAGGAGGACCTGAGGCAGAGCAGCTAGTTCTTCCGTATCTTGGTGGCATAGCCACTGTTGAGAAGCTAGTGTCTTTGTTTGGTATCTCATTTGGAGAAGCATACGGGATCTTGTCTGAGGATACTGATTACGTTGACATTTCGGGGCTGCCCGAAAGATTTGCTGGAGGCGAGGGAAGCGTCTTTTCGTGGGGCGCGTTTGCTCTGTGCGCGATTGCTACTCTGTTCACATTCACGTCTGCGGGTGTGTGCCATCACGATGTCTTGGACTGGTGAGGCGGTGCTTGGGAGTGGGGAGACATCATGCCCCGGTCTTGGCGAGACGTTCACAGGCATAGGTCGGATGGCGACCGGTAGCCGATACATGTGGGGAGGAGTCCCGCTATGCTTTACCATGTGGTTGAGGGAGAGGCTACGAGATGATGCACGAGAGTGCCAATGTCTTGTGACGCTTGGTCTTTCGCGGCGTCCTCTACAGTGATAGGGGGCGATCAGGTGAGCTGGAGCTCTGGATGGCCGAGACTTTGCACGCATCACTTGCGATGGTGGGTTCCCCATTGGAAGTTCTGAGACTTGTAGGACCACTCGGGAGGGTGCATTGGTTGTCGAGTGCGGGGCTTGTCTCGAGACGTCTTTCTATATTCCATCATTGGTTACTGCGACGATGCGAAATTTGGAGCAGGTGCCTGTGGCCCGATCTGAGTTATCTTGCTACCTTTGAGGTGGGATCTCTGCGGATGGAAGATCCTTCGACGCTATTGCTGATCACCTCGGTGGTGGCAATACACTCCTTTCTGCCCGGGGTTCTCTTTCACCGGAAGAGAGGGCATTGTTACGTCGGCTGAATATGTCTGGTACGAAGAGTGTATAGGGAGACACAGATGGCTATCTAGTGGAGACGGAGTGAGTGTTGAGGTGCTAATCACACAGACAGCTCGACCTTGAGGAGGACCGAAGCAAGGGCTAACCACGGGAATCGTGCTGGCGATGCCATGGTGATTATGAGACAAGTGCTTGTCGGGAGGCCAATCAAAGCACTGCTTGTGATGATGGCTCGAAGCGAGGCGGCTCGAGACGAGCTAGAGAAAGGGCTGCGTTGACAGCGGCGGGCTTGACGGAGCGTCGGGAAGAGTCCACGAGCCGGGTAGAAGGCCTACGGAATTTTTCTGCGAAGGTGAAGAACACTCGCAGGGAAAAGGGAAGGGGAAGAAGGATGAAGGACCTAGTACGGAAACTAGGTTGACCTTGCTGTCCGGAGTATCCACCCATTGTCATTGCGAGACACATTAATTGATTAATGTTTTATTGTAGTTTTGCTAGCGTGTAGCGAGTCAAGAGTTGACTGTGCTTGAACTCATCAAATAATGTTTTAACCGTTATGAATTTGTAGGTTAAATGAAAAGAGTTTTCGAAACACAAGCAATTGATGCTTATTGTATTTTTTTTATTTTTTAGACCGAACCAATGATGGCTGCCTACGTTCCCCTTTTACAACTGGACTAAGGGGCTCAGGTCACCGTAGTTCGACACTTTAGGTGAATTTGAGAAAAGCAAAGACAAAAGAAGTGCGACCTGTTTTTACCTGAATCATTAGCGGGAATGTATCCGGTTGGGTATTACTCTTTTAGCACTTTAATTTGCGAGGGGACGGTGTATGGGGAAGGAGAGTTGACTCGTGCTCTTCCTCAAACGAAGTATCTGCGGAGCTTGCTTCCGTTCACGGGGTTAACGAAAGGGTTTCCGTCCAAGAACGCTAGCTTCATGGCTCCTCAGGAGAAGATTCTTTGTACCACGAACGGTCCTATCCCGAGGTAGGCTCCCACTTTCCGAGGGGATTGGTTTGCGTAGGAGGCTTTTCCTTTAGCACCAAGTCGCCTTCTCCGATGTCTCGGATCTTGACTTTCTTATCGAATGCTCGTGCCGTTCTGCTCACAGAGGCTCGGGTGTGTTCCACGGCTTTCAATCGCGCTCGTCGAGTAGAGCAAGTTCGCCGTGACGGCTCGTAGCCATTCGAGCTTCATTGATCCCGTTTTCCAAGAGGACTCGGAGGGATGGAATTTCCAATTCCACGGGCAACATCGCTTCCATTCCGTAGGTAAGCGCGAACGGAGTCTCCCTGTGGCGGTTACGGCGGCGTTACGTATCCCCGAGAGGGCTAAATGTAGCTTTTCGGGCCGGTCCCGACCTGCGGTGGTCATCTTTACGATTATCATGGCGAGAGTTTTGTTGTGCCTCTCTTGCACCATTGGTTTGTGGTCTCGTAAGGAGAAGACTTGTGACGTGTGACTACGAATTCGGTCGGTAGTTGGTCACAATCTCCTTCGAAGTGAGTCCCATTGTCGAAGATGATCTCGTTGGGCACTCCGTATCGGCACACATGATGTTCTCTCGGATGAACTCGGCCACCTTCTTAGAATTCGGTACCTTGTACGATCGAGGCTTCTACCCATTTGGTGAAGTAGTCGGCGACTAAAATGAACTCGTGACCATTGCTCCCTGGAGGAGTGATCTTGCCGGTGACGTCGATTCCCCATGTGGCGAAAGGCCATGGCGTAGTCATGCAATAGAGTTCATGAGGTGGGATGTGATTGAGGTTGGAGAACCGTTGACATTTGTCGCACCTTCGGACGAAGCTGGATGCGATGCTGTTTCCATTGATATCCAATAGTATCCCATACGGAGAATGATGCAGTGTCCAATGCTCGGCGTTCATGTATGCGGACCGCGGTTCCGTTGTGAACTTCGTTCATTAGCTCGGCTTTTTCTTTGTTTACACACCGAAGGAGTGGCCCTTGGTGGCGCTTCTTGTACAATATACCCCCCGATGGAATGACGAAATGGGATGCCGGGCGTTTTAATGCCATCATGTTTTTGGCTTTGATCCCTTCTTTGTATTTTCCATCTTCATTTGTGAAGGAAGCTTCTCCGCTTTGGAGAGTCTTGGTAAATGATTGTACCGGGGTTCGTCGATTGTTTCTTTTTCTTTTTCGATCTCACAGCAATAGGCGGGTGTTTCCCGTCTCGCCTATTACGAGGAGTTTCTTTGCTTTCCCATCGGGAATTTCGACAAGAGAGGCGAGGTTGCCGGGCGTCGCGAAGCGGTTCTGTCTCTTGGCAAATAGTGAAAAGATATGTCCTTGAGCGAGCAACGAAGGCTCCTCCATGTACGCGTGGTACTTTGAAGGCGAGAATCTACCGTCTTCCATTTGTTGGACACTTGATTGATAATCAATGTCGAGTCTCCATATACATCCGGCTCTACGAGATGTTGCGCTCGAGGGCGGCTTCCAAACTTCTTTGCACAGGCTTCATATTCTATTTGCATTGTTGGTTGCTTCAAATTTAGCTTGATGGCTATGGGAGTATGCTCGTCCTTGGGATCGACAGGAGCATTCCAATGCCATTCCCTTCTTGTTGGCTGCCCCATCGAAGAAGAGTTGCCGGCGGTTTGTCTTGTCAAAGTGAAAAGATTCCGTCGTCCAGGAAATTGCGGATCGGGACCCTTAGGTTCATTGCTTCGGGAAGTCGGCCGGTGATACGCCATTACTCTACCCTTTGTTGATTTTCCGACCATGTACTTGATGTCGAACTCGGCCGGGAAGAATGACCACTTGGCTAGCCGCATTGACGAGGATGGCTTGTCAAAGAGATATCGAACGGGGTCCACTTTGGAGACAGGGAGCCTTTGAATGCTGCGCATGTAGTGTTTAAGTTTCCCGACTACCCATACCAAGGCGGTACAAGTTTTCTCACGATCTTTGAGTAGATGAGTTCACTTCCTTGAAGCTTTACGAAGTAGATTGCATGCTCAACCTTGGAATCTTTACGTTCTTGTGCAGCATTGCTCCGATTGACGTGTCTATGCATTCTCCGAGATACGGGAGTAGTGGCTTATCCTCATGTGGCGGGCACGGGGTGGGGGATTAACCAAGTAGGTCTTGATCTTCTCAAAAGCCGTTTGGCACTCGGAGTCCCATTTGATGTCGGCATTCTTTTTCATCGCTTTGAACATGGGCTCGCGAGAGAGATGTCAACCGGTTGATGAAAGCGCTGATTGTCTTTGAGAAGCCTTCCCATGAAGCTTTTACTTCGTCGGGGTTTGAGGCGGCTTCATGTCGATGATGGCCTTGATCTTCTTGGGATCGGCTTCGATACCTCTTTACTCGTAACCATGTACCCCGGTACCTTGCCGCGCGACGCCTTAGAAGGTGCACTTTGTCGGGTTTAGCCTCATGGAGTGCTTCGAGTCTCTTCTGTTGAAGAACTTTCTCGATCTGTCAAATGCCGCATGTCGATCCCCCAAAGGTGGATGATCATGTCGTCGACATATACTTCGATTTCCTTGTGAATCATGTCATGGAAGAGAGAAGCCCATTGCGGTGCCTCGCCGGTGGTAAGTAGCATCTTGGCCGTTCTGCTTCCGAGGCAAGAACGGCATGGCTGCAGTAACAATATGTCCCCATGGAGTGGTGAAGGCAGCCTTGGCTTGATCCTCCTCGACATTTTCGATCCGGTCAGTATTCAAATGCAACCCGGCCCACGAAGGACTTTACTTCGAAATTTGACGTGGTGCTCACCTCCTGGATGTCGATGTTAGGTGCTGGGAAATCATCTTTAGGGCCGGCCTTGTTGAGATCCCGGAAATCCACACAAAGATCTCGACCTTTCCGTTGGCCTTGGTGACCGTCACGATGTTGGAGAGCCAAGTCGGGTACTCAATCACTCGATGAAACCAACTCGGAGCATTTTCTCAATCTCTTCTTTTTACTTGCAAGGACCACTCGGCTTGATCTTGCGCGGCTCATTTGACGAGGCTTGGATTCGGGATCCAGGGGAATTCTGTGCTCCACGATTGAGGGATCGAGTCCCGGCATGTCTGGTATGACAGTGCAAACACGTCAACATACTCCCGGAGGAGGCTTATCAGGGCTTCTTTTTCGCATCGGGCGAAAGAAAACCGCCCACTTGTGTCTCTTTCTTTAGGCTCTTGCACCGACCCCAGGTTCACTTTGGTCATAACCTCTTCTACAGCCTTGGGCCCGGTTGTCCTCTTGGTCAACTACACGCTCGAGAACTTCCTTAATGTATTGTTCGTTTAATGTGTCCGCTTCTTTATCAATTGAATTATTAACGTCTTTTAAGTTGTTTGTTAACTTATCGTTGTTAAAGTGGCAATGAGAGGATACTCCGAAAGGTCGACTTTTCATTAAACAAGAACGGGAATACATGATTGGCTACACTATTATAGTCCTCCTTCCGGGCGTAAGGCAGTTGGATGACTTAGAGGATCGGACTCGACAAGGACTCGACTCAGAGGGTTTGAGACCGGGTTTAGGGAGATGTGGGTGCGGGCCCGCCTTGTCTTCCAATTCGCCTCGGCTTGCCCTTGGTCCGGTGAAAGTTACCCAATTCTTGATGGCATTGCTGGATGCTTGATGAGGGTGCGGGATCGAGAGGCTTGGCTTCGCTGTCCCAATCATGGCAATCATGCTATTGCAGTCTGAGCCCTGGCCGATCAAGTTTGGCAACTCCATGACTTCTTCAAACAGACTACGTAGAGCCGGTCCACCGAGAGCATCTTCTATGAACTCCCCGGGTTCCTTCGCTGACTTACCGTCTCGAATGTGGCCTCGGTGGCCGATCCGAACACCGTTTTCCCATGGAGAGTACCTTGAGTTGCTCCTCCAAGTCCGGGATTCCCTTGAATGTGTACTGTGGCCGGACCGTGGTGGCAGCTTGGTCCAGTAGAGCCGTGATGTCGAGGAACGCTCCCTTATCGGATTAGCTTTGAGTCCTCTCAAACGCTTGAGGTCCCGTGCTAGCCGTTCCATCCTTTCTATAGTCTCCGTGCCGACTATCCCTCAGCTTCTTTCTCATCTTCATCAAGCTCCGCTGCCGGTCCCCTCACCTCCGCTCTTTGCCGGGTTCGGCTGCTGGCCCCTCAAGCCGCTGCCGGTTCCCTTGTCGGTCCCTCGCTTCGCTGGCTGTTCCCTTGCCGGTCCCCTCCGTTCGTTGCCGGTTCCCTTGGTGAAGTAATGAGCGAGGTCAAAGCCGTAAGGTCGGAGATTGGGTGTGCCGTCGAGGTTCCCTTGTGGGCCGCCGCCTTGGTGCGGGCGAGCCTTTGTCTTCCTTGATGTCACCCGGTGTTGCACGTAGCCAAGCCCCCGGACCGTGGTGTGGTCCTTGACTTCCAATAACTTGGTGTTGGCCTTGCGGCCTTTTGCCGAGCCCCGCCCCGGGATGAAGTTCATGAGTTTCATCATCCTCATGGCAGGAGGAATACGATCGTGAGACAGTGGAAGGTCCACGTTGCATATTTGGATCTTGGAGGTCTCCGTGAGTGAATCCAGCTTAATGGCATATCGTCATTATGCTTGATTTCTAACACCGGAATGTCGTTGGTGCCGGGTCCCCTGGTGACGCCGTCGCCGTAGATCGTGGTTAGCTCGTTGCCTTGCATGAACTTAAGGCACCGGTGAAGGGTGGATGCCACGCCATTGATTTGATGCAGCCAGGACGCCCAGATGGCTGTGAAAGTGATTGGAATGTTCAACACTTGAAATTCGGTGGGATCATCCGCTTGCCGAACCAAATGTTAAGAGTAGCAACCCCGAGAACCGTACGGGAAGTAGAGTCATAGGCCTTGACAAGGTGGACCGAAGGCTTAAGATCTCGTGGGCTTGATGTCAAGGTGTCCATCATCTTGGCGGGCAAGACATTCATTCCGTAACCTCCGTCTACCAACACGCGGAAGGCGACGCTCGTCCACTGGACTGTGATGTAGAGCGGCTCATTGTGATCGCCCCAAATTTTGGAAGGTCCAAATCGTGAAGGTGATAATGTTGCCATAGTGGATGTTGCCAATCATCCGAATGACTTCATCTCGGGGTCATGCGCCCACGGGGACCATGGTACGGGCCAGGCTTTCCTCTAGCTTGAGCTTGTGAGGATATGAAGAGGTGAGCAGAGACCAAAGGGAAATGTTCGCCCGAGTCCCGCTTGAGCCGAGTGAGGATCGGGTCCTCTTTCAAGGAATTTGCGTCTTCGGGCCGGCCGGATTGCAATTCTCGGCCCGTCGGCTTTTGGTGGCCTTAGGTGGTAATGCATGGATTTGACCCGATCGGGTTAGGACGCCGACATCGTGTTTGGTCCCTTCGAACAGTGCCGCTTCCGAGTTGAGCCATAGTTAGAGGAGGATTCCTCGTAGCATAGGGCCATATGTCTTCCCTCAACTCATTGATTGTGGATGAATTCCCTGAGCTTCGGCAGCCTTGACGGATTCTCGTCCCAGATACCGGCTTGGGTGCCTCTCGCGGGAGGTAGCCTACGCTTTGACGCAGCTTGTTCGAATGTCGGTGCACAACAAGGTTGGTTGCCCGAATCGAACTGGCGTTGGCGACTCCTCCGGGAGGTTGGAGAGTTCTCGGCTCAAGCGAACGGTCTCCTTGATTTCTTCACGGTATATCGCGTTCCTTTCCTTCTTGCCGAGCATACTCGTGGCATTCTCGGAGTTGGGTCCGGCGATACTTGTGGTTTGCTAGTTTTCCTCCGCTCCGGGCCCAGATCAACCTTCTTGCAATGAGCTCGCGTCGAGAGTTAGTGCCTCGCGTTTCTTCCCATGTGAGAATAGCCGTGCTTCTTTGAACCGCGTGCGGCGCCTAGGTAAACCTCCATCGGGGAGAGTTTTCTCCTCTCGCTTTATCTCGAGTGGCGGGTATGTCGGAAGGTGAGTACACGGCTTCCCGAACATCTCGCCCATGTGACTCGGTTGCCGCCCAGCTTGATCGTTCGTAAACGAATGCCTCTCCGTGGAATTTCCCGAGTAGTTGCTCGAGACGAATTTCCATCTTCCTCTTGTTTTTAAATAGACCTTCCTCCCCGAGTTGGCCTTTCAATTTGAGTGCGGAAATGATCCGTTCCCATCCTCCCGTGACCCTTGGGAGTCCGGTTTTGTTGACTTCATGCCCGGCTTGGAAGAGAATGGTTTCATCGTCTTCGTCGCCGCTTTCACAGAGAACTTGCTTTCCCGGGAAGGTAAGCGTTGGGATTCTTTCGCCGTGACGTTCCATCTCCTAGGTCATCGGGACCGTTGACCACCCTTCTCGGCGCAGGGGGTTGGATGAGAACAGACGGTAGTCCGGGAAGTTGCCATGAGCAAAACTCTTGAGGTCGAACCGGTCTAGAGTGGCCTCTAGCTTTCTCGTCCGAAGCCGCCCGTGACACTTTAAGGGCTTGGTCCCCGTAGGTCTTTCGAGCTTGGTCTTCGTCCCAAAGACGACTTTCTTGAGCGGCTAGTTCCATGAGGGCTTTCCTTGCGAGAGCTAAGCAGCCTCCGTAGGTGCGCATCATCTCGACTAGTGTCCGTAACCGTGATTACATTCAAATCGCCGAATGGCGGAACACTTGGATTACGTTGACGAAGGAAGTCGGATCGGGACATTCCATGCGGCCTTCCTTGATCTCGATTACCAAGAAATTCGCCCATATTTGCTTGATTGACCCCACGGGGTGTTGAATTTCGCAATGTTGATAGTCTCGTGATCTCGCTCGATCGCCAAGTCTATCGAGCTAGCAGCCGACCGCGTGATGTCTCGAATCCGGGGCCGTGACGGCCGGGAGTAGAATCGAACCGGAGCATGTTGATGCCGAGGTGGTCATTTCCTATGTCGGAAGCCGACTCGCCTTTGAAGGGAAAACTTTCGCGTATGTTTTCGGGTGGCCGCCTAAGCATTCCCGAGGTTGATCTGACTTGTAGCAGGGTGAGGAGCTTGGTCTCCTTCGCTGTTGCCCTTGGCCTTGGCGGCGCTTGAGGGTATAAGCTTGACTGATGGCACGGGCCGGTTGCCACTGGGGCTGGTACTCGGAAGTAGTGATGAGCTCTGAGCTCGCTTGGCCAAAGCCTCGTTTACCATGAGCAGGCAGTCATCGAGGGTGACCTTGGCGTTGCAGAATCTGACGATAAGGACTGGATCCTTGGCTTCATCAGGGTATCTGGAATAGATGATGTTGACGAAGTCATCGTCAGCCACTTGATCAGAGGGATTCCTTGTCGTGTCAACCAGTTGCTTCCAATTGTCGGATAGCCGCCTGTACTGGACGTTGAGCTTGACAATTTCCATGGTATTGGAACCTTGGTCATAGGTGACCTGATCGGAAGGAGTTCCGTCCTCAAAACTGAGCATGTGAATGCAGAGGTCTGCCCGCGGGTCTGCCGCGTCCTCGACTCCGGAGAGTCCTGATTCGTCGTCATCTGATGGTTCAATCCAAACGTAGGGACGTATTGCGTCCGGTTGCGTTGCTGGAGCAGCTAGGAAAACATCATGCTCTTCATTGGAGAAGAGGGGTACAGCGGGTCGTTCCTCGTTGAGGACGTCCCATACGACTTCCATGCATTCATCACGAGAATGGCGGTGCTTGTTGACCTTTATCACGAAGATCTCTTCGCCTGGCGGGGCCAGAGAGTTGGTTTGAAGAATGCTGCCGAATCTCCGATTGGAGACTGGGGGTTTATGTGCCCGCATCATGGCGATGTTCAGCGTTTCCTTCCACCCGCTCCAAATGTTGGAAACGACAGCTGAACTTGATGTATCGGATCGCTGTGGTCCGCCCGCTCGAGTACGTTTACATAGTTAGCATCTCCGGACTCGAGGGATTCTCGATGAGATTTGCCCCGATAGTCCCTTGGTTGATTCGAAGGAGGTAACCCCGGTGCCTCGAGTGCGGACACGTCACATCGTCTCGCTTTCGTTTCCTATGAGGAAACTATCCCCTCGGATGACTTCGAGATCTCCCTGCCGGTTAATGAACTTAACACACTGATGGAGAGTGGAAGCTATAACTTTCATGTGGTGTAGCCAAGGGCGTCCCAAAAGAGCTGTGAACTCGGATGGAATGTCCATCACGTGGAATTTTTCTCGGCACCATTCGGGGTTTCGAACCGTAGTTCCAGAGTCACCGTCCCTCTGTGATGGGACGATACGAGCTGTCATAGGCCTTGATAGTCCGAGCTGACGGAATCAAATGGCTTTCATTGATGCGGAGGGCTCGCATCATGCTGAGAGGGAGAACATTAACGGCTGACCCGTTGTCTACCAATACTCCGGGGAGTGATATGGTGTTGAGCTTGAGAGTGATGTACAGAGCTTCGTTGTGCCCCGAGGCATCTCTCGGTAAGTCTTCGTCGCGTAACGTGATCATACCGCCATACGTACGGGAGTCGTAGATCTCGTCTCTATCCGTAGAAGGAGAGTCATCCAGCCATCCGTTTCCTGTCTTCCTCTTGCGAGGTAAAGCCTTTGCTGGAACCTCGGGATTGTGTTGAGGTTGCTTGTGGCGGTTGCCGCCCTTGGTTAGCACGTTGATTGAGTGCGAGTGCCAAGCTGACTTTGATCTTCCTTTACCGGTCCGAGCTCGAAAGCTGGACAAATTGAATCTTGGCTGATCCCGCGGGGGATTAGGCTTCTGACTGGCAGTAAGATTACCAAGATCTCGAGGTATTCCGGTGTCCTGTGGTCTCGACTCGGTTTCACGGGACTTTTCGGCTTTCCCACCCCCGTTTGCTCTAAAGCCGCATGGCCCGGGAGGCAAGGAGGACTCGGGCCGGAGTACAAGACGTAGTAGTCGAACCTCCCTAAGGTTCTCCGAGTGTGCCTACACCGGTGTCCCCAGCCTTCGTATCTTTCTCTCGCCTGCCGTTGAGAGGATTTCTTCTTTTGTTTTCTCGAGGATTGCTCCGGACCGTTTCTGACTCGTACTCCCGTGCAAAAGTGTGAGTGGGCCACAAACATCGTAGCCGATGTGGACATTAGAGGAGGATCCAAATGAAAGAGGCGGAGAAACCGGTTCTCGTGGCACTCTTCTTGGGCACCCACTCAATGGAATTCACGTCGTTATTGTTCGGAAAAGGGTTTCCGATCGTATTGGGCCCACGGGGGCGCTCCAACTTGCCTTCTTCTATCAAGTTACGGATTTCGTATCGTAACCCCAAACAGCTTGTAGGTGGTATGGCCGTGATACCGATGGAAGGCACAAAGATTTGCTCTTATCCGCATTGGCTACGGGATTCTTGGGTTTGTAATTGTCAACGGGTTTAAGGAGACCCTCCTTGATTAACCCTTCCAAAGATCTTGCTCAATGGCATGTCCAACTTGTCGAAGTGTACGGCAGCCGCTTCGAGTAGAATTGTTGCTTTGTGGACTCGGGTTTCGTTACCCGACCGTTGTCCCCGATGGATGTAGTTGATGCACGTATCTTTCCCTTTGCCGGGGCCGTGCGGGATTGAATGCAACCGCCGAGCGGTATCTCGTATGGCCGTGCAAGAGCCAACTTTTCCTTGAGATCCTTCTCGAACTATGAGCCGACATTGACCATGGCCCTGAGATCTCGGGAAGAAATGATGATCGATGAGAGTTCCGATGGACGGTCTTAAGCGTGACTTGAAGATCCGCATCTGTTCATCTTTGGAGAGTGGCTCCATGATCTCGAAGAGTTTCCAACTCCACCTCTTGTAGAATTCCCCAACACTTTCATCCGCTTTCTGCTCCGTGGTGATTAAGTCCTCACGACTTGTTTCCCACTCTAGGTTGGATCGGTACCGTTTTAGGAAGATGTTACTGATCTGTTCCCAGGTGTGGCGATCCGCAGCTTGACCTCGAAACCATCGTAACGCTGAACTTTTGAGCGTATGCTGGAAGTGGTCGGCCATTTGCCGGAGGGTTGCTCCTTTTGCTCTCATGCCGAGAACGTAGGTATCGACGTGCGTTTGAGGACATTCGGTTCCGTCGAATCGGTCCATCTCCGGCATTCTGAACTTGGTAGGGAGAGGCGTGACCATTCCCGGATCTGTGGATTTGAGCGTTTCTTGCTTTGAGCTGCTCATGGAGGCTTTCAGGTCTTTCATCTGCTCGACCATCCAGGCTAAGGTTGGGTCCAGTGGTGGACTTTGAGGCTCGGCGCCGGGTGCTACCACGTGAGCGGTAGTGATTGGAGGTGGAAGGCTTGGTATATGAGAATATACGGGGGCCTTTTCTGAACTGTATCGGGGTTTATCCCCGGTGTTTAGGGATTTGTGTATAGGCAACGGGACAAACCCGGGAGGGTATTGAGGAATATTGGCATCCTGAGATGGTCCAGCGGTGCGCTGGTGATATTGAGTGATAGGAGTAGCACTGGGCCGGCCAAAAATGGCAGTGGTTGCCCCGAGAGGTGGCAACATGGAGCCTAGGTCGGCCAAGCTTTCCTTGATTGGAAGGCATCCCGTAAGTTGGCGGGGGAGGAACCCGGTTAAAGGTTTGGTGAACTGGTTTCGGGAATCGTCATCCTCGACCGTGACAAAAGTACCGTCTGATCGGGGGATAGCCGCTATACCACGCTCATTCGAAGTTGTACCACGAAATTCCCGCCGATCTTCTTCTCGCCTCTTGCGAACCTCACAAGCCCTGATGGCTTCTTCCAATGTCATATCCGATACCGGTGGCGGGGTCCTTCCCCGTCATGATTTCTCGGTGAGCTAGACATGTCGGAAATTTAGCCGAGGGAACCGAGGGAACCGAAGAACCGTCCGACGCCGCCGTAACGGTGATCCCGGCAAGGCGCCGACCCGGAAATCAACCACTTTCTCGCTCGCCGCAGGGAACGAAAGGAAGGGTTTAGGCTTCGGAAAAGGGTATTTGGCTCAAGGTTTCGGGCTTGTGCAATGTGCAGTTACCGATTAATGTTTACTTAAAGCACGTTTTCTCAGAGTCCTAATCGGTTGGAAAAGAGCGGGTCTTCTTTTTCGCAACTAATCCTAGAGCTCTAATCAGTGGATCTCGTCACTACGCTTATAAGCCCCTCGTTTCCATTGTAGATCATCTTTCTCAGGACGGACTATCCCGAGCGAGGTCTGATAAGGCAAGCGAGTTCCACCGACAAAGGAAAAAGTGAACTTAAGGTTAGCTGATCACGCAAACTTTCAACGTATGTGACGTACGGGCCACAGTTGAAGTCAACGTCCTTAAGTTAAGGCGGGGATCGTGCCAAAATTTGGGCATGACCTCTCCTGACTCGCTTGTGCGAGAGACCTTAGCTTTTTAGCGTTGGCCAAGTTGTGGCTGGCACGATACATACGGCAAGGTTTGGTGACACGGCGTCACATTGAACCTTCGGGTATATTTTTCGGCAGAGCTCCGCGTCAAAGTCAAGGCTGAAGAGCGCGAGACTTCGGGTCGGGAACAACCATTGGTCTCAAACTCTCGAGCTTGACTCGGAGCAGGGCCCGGCGTAAAAAACATACACTTAGGCTTTATGACACGAGCTAAGCCAAAAACCAACCGGGGTCTTGGACAAAGTGTGACACAAAGAGTGCATGGCTTACACGGGCTAGGATGGGATGTTTGGGACGACCCCGTGCGCCCCCGAAAGGCATCTGGCAGGCCAATCGGAGTGCAACTGATAAGGCCATCCCGGGTTAGGGGTTGTAGTGTGCAGTGTACCGAGGCAGCAAGTGCACGTGAAGTGCGGTGTTCCGAGGCAGCAAGTGCGCGTAGTGTGCGGTCACTAAAATTCTTTTTCTGAGTAAAACAGAGATTTTTTTCAGAATGTGTCTTAAAGAATTTATGATGCGCAGTTCAAAAGACAGCAATGAAAATCAAGCATGAATGGGGATGCACAAACATGGTATGATTTTGAAAAGTTGACAATGTAATGCCTTTGAAACAAAAACCGTTCGAGGTTTAAAGTAACACACGCACACGAAAACGAGGAAGGGTAAACGAAAGTTTGACCCACGGAAGGCTTTTTAGAAAACAACGGAAGTTTTGAAAAAAGTATCTTGTCCCCAGCGAAGTCGCCAACTGAAATTACCCAGGATTTCGCGCGGGGCGCGAAACGCGATTGTCTT
Source organism: Adenophora triphylla var. japonica (assembly GCA_022495995.1). Taxonomy (NCBI): domain Eukaryota; kingdom Viridiplantae; phylum Streptophyta; class Magnoliopsida; order Asterales; family Campanulaceae; genus Adenophora; species Adenophora triphylla. The sequence goes on along the minus strand of JAFEMH010000155.1, from coordinate 473,832 downwards.
TCGCGGAGGGTTGGTGTCTGAGACCTCGCTTCATGGGAAGGAAAAATGAGGAGTCGCCACGCGGTTTTTGTATTTTGAGCCCAAACGTTGAGAAACGGCTATTGAAAATGGTGTCGTTTTTATTGGTAGCAAAAACTTAGGAAAAGGCTTTGAAAATGGGGATCATTTTTATTGGCAGCAAAAACGAGTAAAAAGCTTTTAGTACCAGAGATTGTTAGGTTCGGAGGTCAAGTTACGTTTCGGATAGAGTATTACGAGATCGCCCGAAACGCCTCGCATGACGAGTCTTTCTACCTTTCTCGAAAACGTGTGTGTGTGTGTGTGTCTTTTGAAATGGGGGCTTGAATGACAAGCTTAATCTTGGTTTGAATGTCAAACGTTGATTAGGTGACTTTGTTCGAAAGGACGAGCGTTTGAATGACAAACGTCGGTTTTGAGTTGAAATGAGCGTTTGCGTGGCAAACGTCGATTTTGAGTTGAAAATGAGCGTTTGCGTGGCAAACGTCGATTTTGAGTTTGAAAATGAGCGTTTGCGTGGCAAACGTCGATTTTGATTTTGAAAAGGAGTTCGAAGGTCGAACTCCGTTTTTTGAACCGGGAATGTCATTGTTAACGATTTTTACGGGAAAAATGCGTATTAAATGATTTTGAGTGTCAAATGGCGTCTTTTAGTTTGAAGATGAGCGTTTGGAGGCCAAACGTCATGTCGCGCGTTTTGAAAGAGAGTTCGACGGACGAACTCCGGTTTTGAACCGGGCATTACATTGTTAACGATTTTTACGGGAAAAATGCGTTTTAAATGATATGCAATCAACGAGTCGGTTTGCGACTCGGACTTTGAAAAGTAAATACTATCACGATCCAAACGGGTCGGACTTGTAAATGACAGTATTTAAAGCAGTGTCAACGGAATCAAACGATCCGGAATCGTAAATGACGATCAACGAGGCCAATCGGCTCGGATTTGTAAATGACGATCAACGAGGCCAATCGGCTCGGATTTGTAAATGACAGAAATTAAATGACGATCAACGGATCGATCGATCCGGAATTGGTAAATGACAGAAAGTAAACGGAACGGGGTCGGAACGCCGTTTTAACCCGTGATTACTTCTCTTACGGAAAGAGAAGAGGATCGAGGGGCTAAAACGTATCGGACCCCGTTAGACGGAGGCGTCTACATTTCGATAACGACGTTCGAAACGGTTGTAGCGACTGGCGCGTAAACCGAGACGGAACGAGAGATTTAGAGAGAGGGAGTTATACCTATGGCTAGGGTCGACTCCTTTGGCTCGGAAGGTGTGTACGGGACACAAAAAGTAGTTCGAAAGGTTGTTTCGAAGTAGTAAGGGGCGTATTTGATCGAAATACAAAGGTTTCACGCGAATCGAGGCAGAACGAAAGCTCGGAAGGGGTGTAAACCAGTTTGGGCCGTGAGGATGGTGAAATTTTGGGGTAAAAAATCTATTCTTTTTGGCTTTGACAGCCATTTCTATTTATAGGTGAAAAATGCAGTAGGAGTCCGGACGGACTTTGCCTGAATCCAGGGGGTTTTGTGGTATTTTGAGATTTTGAAGGACTTGCTGGCAATTTCAGAAAATGTGCACAGGGAGTCCGGCCGGACTTGGCTTGCAAATCAGGGGTATTTTGGTCTTTTGGCCTTGATTTGTGATTGAAGAGTGACTAGAGGGAGGTGGCATGGCTGCCACGTGCCCTCTGAGTCACCATCCATGTGGGAGTTCGTTCCCCGGTCCCGGTTTTGTCCGTTTTTTAAAATAACAGTTCGGAAAATGTCCGAAATTCCCTCGGAAAGTGCCGGAAAGTGCATTTTTCCGGGAAAGACGTACTTTTACGTGTGATGACACGTGTTAAGTACGGTTCGACGTCGGGATGCACGGGGCAGTCCCGGGACGTCTCGTTGGCACGGCAACGGGGAGTTTAACGAGTTCCGGTTAACCTGGAGCGGGCCAGTTAACGGATTTCGGTTAACTTTCTGACGGATTTGGACGATCCGGATTTGGGTACTTACAAGTATCACTACAGTAACTCTCGTTAGAACTCTCATCTTGACTCTGATGACCAATGAGTGCAAAAGCAGGTCGGGATACTTGACGCCATATAAGGGGTATCTTGGACTTTTCCTCTGACTTGGGGATTGCCAAGAAAACATCATTGTCATCGTAGGACATATAAGGGACCGGGGTCGCTTCGAACCTTAAGACTCTTTCCAGGGCATCCATACACTCTTCTTCAGATAAGGTTTCAGGGGTGACTCTTAGCACTGCAATAGAGTCTACTCTTCCCGACGGGGGTTTGGCCTCAATGACGCTTACACATTCTAGATCGGCGGGTGGAGCCCACTTCCCTCTTTCAGCTAAAGCTTCGATCAAGTTCCTCCATTCACCGACCAAGTCTTTGTAAGGAGTATTGAACTCTAGGATGTAGAATTCGCATGCTGCCTCATCTGAGCTTGTATCCTTTTTCTCTTCCGAACCTTTACACAGGCTACAGACACATTTTGAAGTGATACCATCTCCCATTCCAGGTCCGTGGTTTTCTACTTCATCTTGTCCTCCGGGTTTTACTTCGGTCGACTCCAAGTTCATTCCTTCTACTGAACTGTCATCGTCACTGTAAATCCACCCGTTCCTGTTCTCATTTCCGACTGACTCTTCACTGCCGCTGTCTGGGAGATAGGCAAATTCACAGGCGTTGACAAAGTTAGAAAGGTCTGGCCGGGTGCAATCGGAATTCCAAGGTAGGGAAATTTGGCTCAGGTTGAGGGGAAGGAAAGAGTCCCATGGGGTAATGCAGAGGCTGCGTTACGGGGATAGCTGTGGCGTTTGTTCTCTGTTGGTAGGGAACAAAGCTAGGTTTTATCTGAGGAGGAGAGGGTGTCGGGACCCTGATGGCTTGAGACATTGGGAAGGACTTAAAAGGGACAGTCTTTGGTAAAGGATTATATGTGACTGGAGGAGGGCATTGGTTATAGGCTAGCTCTTCTTCCCTAGTCATCTGGTTACCCAAACCAGTACTGTTCTCTGTCAAATTGGCCATTCTGACTCTCTGGACTGACAAAGCTGAGGATTCTGGCGAACTATCTGAGAATTCTGCGCTAACAAGTCGCTGACCCGGTGTTCTCACCCACTTCTTTCTCGCTGCGGGAAAGGGATAGGAGAGGTTTAGACTCGGGGTAGGTGTTTAGGCTGAAGGCTCAAGCAATATGCAAATTAAGAATCTTCCAGTTTACTTAAAACAGTGTCTTTTATTAATTTCTATTTGGTTGGAAAAGGGGTTCTGCCCTTCTTTTTTGCAACTACTCTAGATCCTGGATCAGTGGGTTCCGTCACTACTCCTATAAGCCCCTCGTATTCCACCTGTATTTCGACCTCCCAGGGTGGACAGCCCCGGGCGAGGGTCCTATAGGGCACGCGGATCCCACCGACCTAGAGAGAAGAACGCTCCTAACGGGTCTAGCGGGTCATAGGAACTGTTAACGCATGAGCGATGTGAATTATAGTCAAGGCAATACCGGGAAAGTCTCGTCTTTCAGACTTAACAGAATTTCGGCTGAATTTCGCTTGCGCGATTGACGTTTTGACTTTTCGGTAATGTCCGAGAAGATAATAGGCATGGGTCGGGCGGTAAAAGCCGGATGACACAGTATCACATTGAACTTCGTTGCATACGCCGTGCGTGAGTCAAAATCGAAGTCAATGCCAGGTTAAGATCTTGCCAATTTTTCCTTGTCGGAATTTTGGCAGAGCTTCGCTTGAGCGAAAGATCTTTTAGATTTTTAGCATGGACTCGGTCTCGACTCTTACGCATTCCGTGTGGGTCAAGGTCAAAGTCAATGTCGGAGTCAAGATTCTACCGATTTTTCCTTGTCGGAATTTCGGCAGAGTTTCGCTTGTGCGAAGGACTTTGACTTCTGTTATGGACTAAGGCTTGACCTTTACGGGGACATGCAACTGGGCTATATGACACGGACTAGACCAAAAACCAACCAAAAGTCATGGTTTTTTGAAACGTGTGACACGGACTGTGCATTGGTCGACACTGGCTGCCATGGGGAGTTTGGGGTGATTCCGTGCGCGCCCGGGAGCATCGTAAGGCTGTCCGTGACTGCAGCTGAAAAACCACCCCGGGTTTAAAGGGACGTGCGTGCAAAGTGTACAGGATATATAAGGTGCGCGTAGTGTGCGGCCTCCTAAAAATATTCCTTTTTGAGTTAAAACAGAGATTTTCATAAATGTGTTTTAAAGGAATGATTTTTCGGGACGGGGGAACATGCAACAGATAAGGCACGTAAATTTTCTGGGAGCCCCAGTCATTCTTGGAACTGAATAGCCCCAAGCTGCCAAGGCTGCCAGATTAACCTCAATTTTTCCTGGTGGAATTGCCACTGAGGCCGCCCGGTCAGAATCCAAGGAGGATTGAGCCGTACGACTGCATGGATCAATTTTCCAGGTTCCACTCCTTTGCTATTTTAGGTTGTTTACCGAACATTTTAGACACCTTTTAGCCTTGAGAAGGCTTCCTGTTCAAAGTATGCACAATTCCCAAGATGCAAATGATACAATGCAAGGCAAAGAAAGCAAGCACGATAATTGGAATCCGCGATGGGAGTCTAACCCGCTCAAAGGAAAAAAGCTTTCTTATTATTTTTTTTTTGAAAAGGGATACCGGTACGTGGGATTGTTAAACCACCGTTTATCCCAAGCCCCGGGTTAGGGAGTTATACAGGAAGGTTAGTGGTTTCCACCTATATACCGGGTATCGTTTATTTTGAAAATGAAAGCTTTTCTCCTTTGGGATGTCCCCAGCAGAGTCGCCAAACTGTGAATGTGTGCCCAGATTCTAAATTTTTGTGTTTTTTTAGATCGGATTCACGCGAGTTTGAAAACATCCGGTTTAATTTGAAAAACGGAGTCGCCACGCCATTTTGATTTCCTCAAAACTTTGAAAAAAAGGATTTTAGGGTTCGGAGGTTAAGTTACCCCTTGGGAAGAACGGATCGTCGTTCACCCAAGGTGCCTTGCCGTAGCAAGTCTCCCTAGATTCCATTTTTCGTGCTTGCTTGCGTGCTTTCTTGTGTGCATGTGTTGAAAAGAGAGGGGGGAATGTCCCAAGTTGTCTTCCGGACGTACAAACCATTTAATTGGTTGTCGCTCGGGATTCCTTGGATTTTTTATGTGTTCGGGACTTTGATCCCGTCCTCATCTTGGACTTGTGATCACCGCTTTTTAACCTTGGGACTTGCGTGATCGAGAGAAAGACTCTCTTTTATAGTCCAAAATGAGGTTCTTTAGGAAAGGAATGACCTTAGCCCATCAATCCTACGTCTTGAGACGATTGAGCTTATATGGGAGCTATCGTGCTCGTCTCAAGCGATAATCGGAGATATAGGTTCAAGGTTTTATCCCTTTCTAAAGAGATTGTGGCACCTTTAATGGAAGAAACGATGTAAAGATGGGATCTTTACACCGGTTCTTACCGAAGGTTGCTAATGGGGACACGGGGGAATGCATGTAAAAATGACATTTTTAGTGAAAAGATGACATTTTTGGGTGCAAAGGATTCTTTTGATTGCAAAGGATGCTTTTTATGTAAAGAAAGGACTTTTATGCAAAGGATGCATTTTTATGAGGGAAATTAGCATTTAATATGCAAAGGATGCACAAAGATTACAAAAGGATGCTAATTCAAGATAAAGTAATGACTTTTAATGCAAAGGACGCATGAAAATGGGTTTTAGGGTGCAAAGGATACAATTTGAATATAAAGATACGATTTTTATGTGCAAAGGATGCATTTGGAATATAAAGATTGCATTTTTATGAGCAAATGATGCATAAAGATGACATTTTTATGTAAAAAAGGGATTTTTAGGTGCAAAGGATGCACCTTTGAATATAAAGATTACATTTTTAAGAACAAATGATGCTTATTTCATGCAAAGGATGCAAAGGGAAAGGGGGTATGATTTACATGAATAAAGATATCATCTTTAACAACAAATACCAAGTCCCAAGCAATATGATGACAATATATGAATGCAATGAGCAATTAAATCACATAGAGCAAGTATAATGCAAGGTAAGGGAGTGAGAGGTTACCAATGGTGGTGACCTCTTCTTCTTTGGATCTTGCCTAGTGGATGGACCAACTTGGGAGGCTTCAAGGAGGAGGGAGGTGGCTTCTTGGCACTCTTCACCTTCTTGGAATTTCGCAGCAATGTTTGGAGAGCTTTTGGGACTGAATATGGTGTGTGGTTGTTGTTGTTGGTTGTTAAAATGGGAAGAGGAGGGCTCTATTTATAGGCAGTCTGGATAAGGCTAATGAGGCCGTGCGGCTAGGAGTCTTGAGCTAATGCAGCCGTGCGGCATTATCCTGTATGACTCAGCATGTTTCTAGAATCATGCAAGGTGGCAATTCTAGAAGGATGCCTAAATCAATTAAAACGTGCCCTTTTAATTTAGAGCAATCCCTTCAGCCCTTGGGAGGTTTGGAACAGTTCCGGAATTGCTCCGGAACTCTAGGAAAGTCCGGGGAATTACCGGGAAACTTATCCAGAAGGCATGAGCCAGATTTGGGTACTTACACACAGATCATCCTCCATATGGGTTACTACTCGGTATCAATGGAAACAGACTGCATCCAGTTCGTCAGAATCTGCGACAAATGTCAACGGTTCTCCAACCTCAACCACATTCCTCCTCACGAGCTCTACTACATTACCAATCCATGTCCTTTCGCCACATGGGGAATTGACGTCATCAGCAAAATCACTCCACCAGGGAGCAACGGTCACGAGTTCATATTAGTCGCAGTCAACTACTTCACCAAATGGGTAAAAGTCAGATCATTCAAAGTACTGAATTCCAAGAAGGTGGCCGAGTTCATCAAAGAGAACATCATGCGCAGATACGGGGTGCCCAACGAGATCATATCCGACAATGGGACCCACTTTGAAGGAGATTGTGGCCAGCTGTTGACCGAGTTCAGAGTTACACGCCATAAGTCTTCTCCCTACCGACCACAGACTAATGGTGCAGTAGAGGCAGCAAACAAGACTCTTGCAAGAATAACCAAAAAGATGGCCGTCAGAGGACGGGATTGGCCCGAAAAGCTACATCTAGCCCTTTGGGGATACAAAACATCAGTCAGAACCACCACAGGGGAGACTCCTTTCGCACTCACATACGGAATGGAAGTGATGTTACCAGTTGAATAGGAAACTCCATCCCTCTAAGTCCTCTTGAAAAACGGAATCAATGAAGTCGAATGGCTCCAAAGCCGTCACGACAAACTAGCTCTACTCGATGAGCGAAGATTGAAAGCCATGGAACATACTCGTGCCTACCAAAGCAGAATGGCCCGAGCATTTGATAAGAAAGTCAAGATCCGTGACATCAGAGAAGGCGACTTGGTGCTTAAGGAAAAGCCTCCTACACAGACCAATCCCCTCGGAAAGGGGGAACCTACCTGGATAGGCCCGTTAGTGGTACAAAGAATCTTCTCCGGAGGAGCCATGAAGTTAGCAGATTTGGATGAGAACCCTTTCGTCAACCCAGTAAACTGAAGCAAGCTCCGCAGATACTTCATTTAAGGAAGAACACGAGTCAATTCTCTCTCCCCATACACCGCCAATTAGTAAAATCAAAGGGCTAAAAGAGTAATACCCAACTAGATACATTCCCGAAAATGATCTAGGTAAAAAATAGGGTCACACTTTTCGTCACTCTTCAAATTTCTCAAAAGTGTCGAACTACGGTGACCTGAGCCCATTAGTCCATTTGTAAAAGGGGAACGTAGGCAGCCATCATTGGTTCGGTCTAAAAAACAAATAAAATTTCAAATACAACACCAACCGCTTGTGTTTCGAAAAACTCTTAAAATTAACCTATAGATTCATCACGGTTAAAACAATCATTGATGAGTTCAAGCACGGTCTACTCTTGACTCGCTACACGCTAGCAAAACAACAATAAAACACTTAATCAACTTATGTGTCTGCAAAGACAGTGGGTAGATATTCCCTCGGTCCTTCATCTTTCCTCCCCTTCCCTTTCCCACAGCGGGTATTCTTTGCCTTCACAGGAAATATCCCCGTAGTCCTTCTACCTGGCTCTGGGACCCTTCCCGATGCCTCTGTTAAACCTGTGGTCGCCAACGCAGCCCTTTCCCTAGCTCTATCACGAGATGCCTCTCTTCGAGTCGCCATATACGTGCTCTGATCGGCCAATCGACTAGCATTGACCTCATAGTCAGCCATATCATCCCCAGTACTATCCTGAGGGTTAGCCATCGCTTCGGACCTCCTCAAAGTCGAGTTGTCACGACGGTCAAGGCCCAATAGCTCACTTCTTCTCCACAGAAGAGCTATTTGTGTCTCCCCTATACACTCCTCGTACCAGTTCAAATATCAAGTGGACAGAACAGTGCCCCCTCTCCGGTGAAAGAGAACCCTGGCAGGAAAAGACACATATTGCCATAACTGCATGAAAAGCAATAACGTCGAAGGATCATCCATGAAAAGCGATCCCACCTCAAAGGTAGAGGCATCACTCAAGCCTGTCAACGGAACCTACTCCAGCCCGAACTGCCGCAGCACCAAAGATGGAATATAGAAAGAAATCTGGGACAGCCCCGGAACTCTGACAATAAAGAGACCCTCTTGAATGGTCTGACAAGTCTGCAACTTCCAGTGAGGAACCCACCATCGCAGACGATGTGTGCAGAGTTTAGCCATCCAAAGCTCCAAGTCAGCCTGACTGCCTCCTATCACCAAGCAGATACAAAGGAGAATACTCCTCCCTGATGGTCCACCGATGCGGGTGAAACACCTCAAATCACCACACCTGTAAGACGCCAGGAAAGTTATGTCAGCTACAAAGCAGATACAAACAAGTACAAGCGAGACAAGGAAGTGAAAAACAAGGAGACTCACATCCAACACGAACTGGAAACAATAAAACGAGTTGTCCTCCCAAGGGAATACCTATCCAAGGTGAAGAGAAGCTCGACCAGACCAGCTTCTCCCCAGACAAACCCTCTCACTGCCTCCAGATCAATCAAGGAGCCAAGCAAAGCAAACTGGCATGTCGTGTCCGCTTTGGGAAAAATGGTTGCTGACAGAGAAAACCACAAGAACCCCCTAGCCAAACAATCAGCTGTCATCCTCTCGGAACCAGCCAGATACTCGTCTATCCCTCTCCTCAAAATGTGCCTCCATCGGTCCGTACCAAATACCAAGGCCCCTGGCATCCGTGATGTCAAATCCAAGCAGTCCCATCAGCTGCTCCCTGGTAAACTCATCAAACCACCCATGGGATGCCTCGGAACAACAACCCGATAATCGCAGCAAAGTTCGTGGGAGTCACCGATGACTCCCCCCACCTAAAATGAAACGTGTGGGTCGTGTCCCACCAATACTCGCTCAAAGCGACATGGAGCACCTTGACCCTCTGTGTCGAAGCCACAACAGCCACCGCGCTGATAAAGCCTCCCAAGCCAGAGTCTATCACAAACTATCGTGGACTCGTCTCTCCATCACGAGCCACGTCTGGGAACATTTCCTATAGCTCGCGGACAGCCTCAACATCTCCCCTACTCTTAGTAATGGACACGTCAACTGACTCTCGCCCCTGCAGGTAAACACAGCAAAGGTATGTTACTATAAGATAACGTACACAAAATGCACATGCGCATGTCAAAATCACAAAAACATATCGACACAAAGATATAGTTCAATCATTTCCCTAAAATATTTCCGTCCCAGTCGGAGTATTAACGGTTCATTTCCCTAAAATATTTTCGTCCCAGTTGGAGTATTAACAGTTCAAGTTTCAAAATCCCGTTTCATTAACGGTTCATTTCCCTAAAATATTTCCGTCTAGTCGGAATATTAACGGTTCAAGTTTCAAAATCCCGTTTCATTAACGGTTAATTTCCCTAAAATATTTCCGTCCCAGTCGGAGTATTAACGGTTCAAGTTTCAAAATCCCGTTTCATTAACGGTTCATTTCCCTGAAATATTTCTGTCCCAGTCGGAGTATTAACGGTTCGAAATCCCAAAACATTCAAGTCATTTCGAAAACCCTGTCGAACCCGAAACTTTCAAAACCAAGTTGAAAAACCGGTCAAACCCGGAACTTTCAAAATTATTTCGAAAAACCCGTCAAACCCGGAACTTTCAAAATCGTGTTGAAAAATCCGTCAAACCCGGAACTTTCAAACACTTTCAAAATTAATCCATCCCGAATTAAACTCACTTTAATTTTGGAAAACACCCCTAGACATGGAATTTTTCTGCTAAATTTTCTACGTTGTCTACCCATAACGTCAATTGCACCAAGCTAAAGTCAATTTCGATAAAAGGGCATCGCAAGGTCAAAAGCCCCAAAACAGGCACCAAGAACCCTAACTTAATTCAAATCAAAATTTCAAGAATGTAAATTCTAAAATTCAAAGGAATTTAGAGGATGCTTACCTTCCTCGCTATCCCCTTCTTGGATTTATGGCTATCCCGAGCTTTGTAAAACTCGGTCGGATCCATAGGAAGAGTGGTCGTTCGCACCGTCCTCTTAATCCTCTTCCTCTCGTTGTCGGTCCTTCTATGTCGACCCCTCCGCCCCAATCTTGCTTCCATAGCAATAATCTTTCAAGATTTCAACCAAAGATCGAAGAAAAATGACGAATTTTTCTCTCTTTTCTCTCTCTCTCTATCTCTCTCTCTCTCTCTCTCTCTCTCTCTCTCTCAGTCAAAAGCTCAGATTCTCTCTCTTTTTCTCTAATGGCCGACGGCCTTTTAAAATCTGTCAAATTGAGTGAGAGGCCGTCCGACCTCTTTTACGTCATGGGCCATTTTGGCCCAAATGCCCAATCAGCCCCTCATCTTTCCAAATTTGACACTTTTCTTCAAAAGTTAAAAATTTTCCGGTTAGACATTTCTAATGCCCCTCTCCCGAGGATAAATTCCAGTTAGACATTTCTAACGCCCCTCACCCGAGGATAAATTTTAGTTAGACATTTCTAACGCCCATCTCCCAAGGTTAAATTTTAGTTAGACATTTCTAACGCCCCTCTCTCGAGGTTAAATTCCAGTTAGATATTTCTAACGCCCCTCTCCAGAGGTTAAATTCCAGTCAGACATTTCTAACGCCCCTCCCTGAGGTTAAATTCCGGCCATCAATCATAAGCCCGACCATCCCATTTCAATGGCAATCAATGTAAGCCCGTGCAACAAACTCTCTCCGGTCATCAATCGTAAGCCCAACCATCCCCTTTCAACGACAATCAATGTAATCCCGCACAACAATCCCTCTTCGACCGCCGTCGTAAGCTCGAACATTTCTCCCCAGTAGGATCCTAAGACACTCCTTCTAAAGGAACGTCAATCAATCTCCCTAGTTCCTAACTAACTTTGTTAGAACTCTGGACGCTTTTCCCCAGTAATGTGTCATTCTCTCCCAAGATCACATTCCGTTCCTAACCCCAATGTGGGAACATCAATCCTTTCATGTTGTTAAAAATGCCAGTTTAACACAACCATTCCCATCATCTCCACCATATCCCCAGCAGACAAAGCCTGCCCGTCATCATAAGTCCAGCAGCCAAGGCACGAACGCCTTATAATAATCAATCCCAAGGCAAAAACGCCTTCATTTCAGGTTAGAACGCCTTCGAATAGTTTCCCTCAGGTTTTAATACCTTCGAACAGTCTCCCATAGGTTCAGACGCCTCCAAACAGTCTCACTCGGGTTAGAACGCCTTTGAATAGTCTAACTCAAGTTAGAACGCCTTCGAATAGTCTCCCTCAGATATAGATGCCTTCGAATAGTCTCCCTCAGGTTATAACGCCTTCGAATAGTCTCCCTCAGGTATAGACGCCTTCGAATAGTCTCCCTCAGGTTAGAACGCCTTCGAATAGTCTCCCTCAGGTATAGACGCCTTCGAATAGTCTCCCTCAGGTTAGAACACCATCGAATAGTCTCCCTCAGGTATAGATGCCTTCGAATAGTCTCCCTCAGGTATAGATGCCTCCAAATAGTCACACTCAGGTTTAGGCACTGAATGCGCGCTCGCCCGAAAAAAAGTAAGTAAAGGTAAAATAAAAGAGAGTCGCCACGCCATGCTTAAGAGGTGCACTTTGAAAATCTATGAAAGAGAACGGGTTCGGGGGTCAGGTTACGTGTTGGGAAGAACCGAGAGTTCACCCAACACGCCTCGTCCGTAGACGAGTCTTCCTAATCAAACATCTAAGAAATCCATTGGTGTGTGCAAGCATTGATAATGAACAAGGGTAGTAAACATGCATTTTATTGATATGAATTGAGACTTACAACTTGTGAGCCAATTATTTAGGGAGGCCACATCCCTTATACAATGAATCAGAACAGATTACAGAGGGAAAAGGGTTCCTGCAGACAGGCAAAATGTGTCGCATGACACATGACACAGGTGACCAGATGTGTCGTGTGACACAGGATCACCTATGAACAATGTGTCGCGTGACATATAATGACCATCTGCAGGAACTTACAAATTTGAACACAAAATCAACAATAGCCAATACAAATCTAATTAATTGAACAGATTAGATTCGAAAAGTAGAATTAACAACAATTCGACCCCGGGAGTGTGGATATGGATAGATCCACACCCCCTTTGGGGTCTAAACACCAAATTCAAACAATATCCAACAATGAAAGCTCAATTACTCAGAATAATCAAATTAAACGGAGAGATTGCGATTGGAATTCAGTAATCTAGACGAATAGAGTCTGATTACTGAATCCAAGAGAAAGTAAACGATAGAATTATGAAGGAATTAAGTAGAAGAGAGAGAGAAGAGGGGTTTGAGGATTGTTACCCTTGTTGCTTCCATGAATTCTGTATCAAGTTAGATACAGAATCCTTCAACTGCAGCTTCTGGTCTTGGGAGGCTTGAGACGATTGGTGCAAGGGGCTCAAGTGGTTTGACTTAGGAAGGGGTTTGAATTGGAGGGAATTGGGGTAGGTTGAAGGTAGGAGAGAGAGAGGATTGTGTTCGGGGTGCTTTGTTATGACGCAATTCCTGCAGAGTAACAGTAGGTCAGGTTCTGGATCCTTTTCTAAGAAGGGAAGGGTCTTATTTATACGTTGTAGTTAGTGGTCACCTTGAGTCGCACGACGTTACGTAACCACTTTTCATGCCTCGACTTGTCACGTGACACAAGGTGACACAACCGTTTTTGGCGCCAAAACCAGTTTCTGGAACATTCAGGCATAAATACCTAAAAAGTCCAAAAAGGTTTATTCCCAGCAGGTCCTTTGGCATGAGCAAGGTACCAAAAGGTACTTCCTTCGCGGGAAACTTATGAAATATTTCCGGAAGTCTCGGGCGGACCGGGAATTTACCAAAATGCCCCCTCAATGCAATTTTATCACATTAAAATGCATCTAAAAGGGTCGCGAATTGGATTGGCGTACTTACAGAGCTCCTCGGCAACGTCACTTTTGGAAAAAAGTGAGGTTGTCGATAAAATAAGACCCAATCCCAATTAGCGGCAAGGGATAAGGCAGAGGGCTAAACGGTGATCTGGGGAAATCGAATGGCTGGACCTTTGGGGAAAGGATTCCTATGTATCCCTTTAAAAGGGAATCAAGCCAAATCGTAGTTCGGAATTGGAACTGACTACAAGCAAGAAAGAGTAGAGATGGGTCTTCACACCTTTGCTGTGCTTACCTGTAGATACTTGAAGGTTTGGTACTACTGCGGGTGGCGAGTAGCTGCCATTGGTGCAGGGTAGCTGCCGGAGGGTCTCATGCTACTGCTGCTGGTATTTGCGAGTAGCTGCTGGAGGTTCTCATGCTATCGCTATTGATGGGTTATAGCTGTCGGAGGGGCTCATGCTACAACTGGTCTCTGTGGATGTCGGAGGGACTCATACCACTTTGTTGGTGCAAGGTAGCTGCCAGGGGACTCACGCTAATGTTTCTTCTCTTCGTGGATGCCGAAGGGACTCATACCACTTTGTTGGTGCAGGGTAGCTGCCGGAGGGACTCACACTACTGCTGCTTCTGCTCTTCGTGGATGCTGGAGGGACTCATACCATTTTGTTAGTGCAGGGTAGCTGCCAGGGGACTCACGTTACTTCTGGTTCTTTTGGGGATAAGTGTAGCTGCCCGGGGACTCACGCTACTGCTTTCCTTTTGTTGGTAATTGTACTGGTTCTGCTAAATGCTGGACGGTCTTTGTTGACGATTGACTCTTGTGTCCTGAACTTCGCTTGGTAAGCCGGGGACCTTGCTTGCTGGGGGAGCAGGGTTTTGCTTGGTGCTTTGAGGTCATTTGTCTGGGAACTTTGATCTTGGTGTGCTCTGCTTGGGAGACTAACATAGATACTGACTTTTGTTTTTGTCTCGGCTTTGGCTGAGGGCCAGTCTTTGAGGTTCGGTGAGGCTCAGTTGATCATTGTACCTGCAGGGGGAACAACACTCCAAGGGCTACATCTAACTAAGCTATCTCGTTAGCAAAGATTAACCTATGTTAGCTTGTTTGTACGAGTCTGTCTGTTCTGGGAAAGAAATGCTATCATTGTATTAAAAGGTCGGCTTTATCGGGTTTGTACATGAGATGTTGGGACTTTGTCTTGGGGAGAGGCAGGATTAGCTGAGCTGTACTTGGCTCTGGATGACGTCAGCAGGGGGGAGGCTAAGTCCTTCAACTGTTGTCATTTGGCTTTTGAGGTACTTCTCAATCTGATTCCATCCTTTGAATATGATTTCTTTCTGTCATTTCTTGCTATCAATCTGACTTGCTTTGCTCCTCCTTTTCTCAGGTCTGGGCTTATGAGGTTATTGGCTGCTATGCTTGGTGGGTTGAGGAGGCATACCCGACCACTATGTTTCCTGCTATGAGGCACTGGGTGAAAAATGCACGGCAGAAGGTCCGGACGGCGGACACCAGGGGATGTGTGACGGCTTCTTACTCTGATACATTGATCTATTTGCGGAGGACCCCTGGGAGTCTGAATCTATTCCCTTGGGCTGACCGATATGCTGGGGTTGATTTGGAGTATGCTTTACATCTCACTGAGTGTCGTAAGCTCTTGGTAGGCCTATCTGGGGATGCTTTGTATTTGGGAGAGCGGGTCTACAGACAGCATGGCCCTGGTAGCATTGCTAGAGTCCCAGTTGATCCTCCTGCTGATATATGGTTTCCTCGGAAATTGGAGGACGTGGCTGCTTTGGTCCAGGGGGAGGCTACATTCAACTACACTGTGGATGGAGATTACGGGGCTTATGTGACTACGAGGCTGAGGTCACCGCAGGTGGCTCCGAGACGTGATGCTCAGGGTGCCGGCCCCTCTACTGGGTATGTGGCGGATGCTCCCTTACCTCCTTCCTTCGTTGACTTTCAGGATGGGGACCATATGAGGCGGGCCCCTCTCGATACCAGCCGGATTTACCCATATTTTCAGCTTCCTGAGGGCACTCGATATGTAAGCAACTGCCTTTTCTTCCATTATTGTTTTGAACTGTTTAAAACTTTTGTCTTTCATGATGACTAGTTTCTGATTCTTCCTTTGCTTGGCTGTACCAGGTCTCGGCTGACATTTACTGGGGCTTTGCTCGTCATTATACCAGAGCCATGGATATGATTGATCAACTGGTGAGGAGCAACCGTTATTGGAGGGAGCGGTGTCTGGCTCAGAGCTATGATGATGGTGATTCCACGCCTAGCTTGCCTGACAGGAAGAGGGCTCGTACTGATATGTCTGCTGATGATACTCACAGGCCCAGGACCAAGAGCGCTCCTCATCGTCCCCCTAGTCCCCCTAGTTCTGAGTATGAGAGTGATGCTTCCGAAGATCCTCACGAGCTTGAGACCATAGCTATTCCCGCCGTCCATGAGCTTTTTCGAGATGATCCCGTTGTTTATCACGATCCTGCTGTCTATCTTGATCATGCACATGCGGAGGGCAACGATGCAGATGGAGAGGAGAGCGAGGAAGGTGACGATGATTCTGATTCTGATGATGACGGAGATGCCTTTATTTCTGAGGGAGATGACTCGGGGTAGTCTCTTGGATCGATTTACGGCCTTTTTTGATTATTGTACCCATCTTTTGGAAGGAACGGACAAATAATTTTTTTTTCTTTTTGTAAAAACTTATTTGTTCTTTGCCTTTCCTAGATTCAGTACATTATTAGCTTTTATGTTATTCTTGTTGTTTGCACGAGTTCACCTTTTGGAAGAATAGGAAGGAATGGTTTTTGGTGTTGATGCAAATGGGATTTGATTGGGCATTGACATGTATATGAGGTTTTGTATGTATACGAACTGATTGAATCCCTCTCCCAGGTTTATTCGCAGGAGGATGGTTTGGTTTGTAACCTTGAACATGTCGGGGCGTGCCCTGGTACAGATCAGACTGCAGTCTTCTGATGTCTGGTGTTGGACTTATTGTGTCGCACGACTCAGGATAGCTTGGGCACATTCTGTCGCGTGACACAATAAGTCATGATGACAGGCTTCCAAAATCAGATTTCTTCATTGCCTCCAAGCCCTTCCCTTTTTTGCCTAGGATATGAAATTCAGTGGTTTCATCATGAAATAATCCTCATATAACAAAATCATTCTCAAGTATCGAGATTATAAAACTAGCTCCGGGAACTGCACAAATACACACATCATCCTTTTCCTCTGACCAAGTTCCAATTTGACACATAGTCTCATTGTAGTAAACACAATCATGCAACTCAGGAGGCTTTATTCTTCAAGTTTCAGTCAGTCAGTCGGCGGACAAGATTTAGGAACATTTATGCGCAGGGGCATATTTTTCGAAGGTGAAATGAATCCTGAACTTGTGTATGACATTCTCGCTTTAGGTTTGACTCTTTTGGGAGAGTATAAGCATCACAAGGTATGGAGAGTGTATGGAAGCCCCTGCTTGACAAAAATACAGTGTTTAGCTCTATATATCCTTAAAAATGTAGAGAGGAAGACTTGCCGAGACACTTGAAAATCTGTCTTATTCACGATGATCACAAAGCTGCTTAAAACCCTTTATTGATGTTCGGGTTATTCAATACCAAAGCCGATATGAACAAATATTCTAATCAATCTTGAGGAGAAATCCGAATGATATCAAGAATTAAACTTCGAAGGATGGACAGGGTATGGGCATGGTCCTTGAGGAGACCGGATCTTCTAAGATCTGTTTGTGATTTCGACCGAACCAGTTATGGTTGCCTACGTTCCCCTCCATAGGAGGAGCTCAGGTCGCCGTAGTTCGGGCTTATCCCGAATGAAAAGAATGAACGGTTAAATTCGGGGATGTTGAGGACTTTCGAGGATTTTGAGAATTGAAAGAATGTGTCCTCTTGGAGTATCGATGGGAGACACAGACGTAAAGCCCCAGTGGGACGCCCCCGGCAAATGTTTGCGGAGGAGAAATGAAATATGCTCACATAAAACATCGAATGAACGGATAGAATTTGCACAATCTTCGCTGGACGGTCCTTTAATCCGGGATAGATTTAACTTCGCCTTAAGCAATAATCTGCTTTAGATCTCGACGATATTGGAATAAAACTGCCATCCGGTAGGAACTGCGACTGGGTCTCGGGGTTTCGATCGGTCTTCGGGTGATCCAGGGATATCATGACCTCTTAAAACGAGAGGTCGGCTGGGCTTTTTGCTGGTTGGACCTCTAAAGATGAGAGGTTGGTTCTTGGGTATGCGTTTGGGATTTCTATGGCGAGGGAATCCATGACTGTATTTTCAATGCCTCTAAGGGTAAGAGGTCAATCTTGGCTTTGGCCAAAGGCAAGGGTAACAGTAATGGGAATGTCCTCTAAAATCGAGAGGACGGCTGGAGTTGTTTGAGGTAGTGGGAATATCCTCTAAAATTGAGAGGATGGCCGGAGTTGGCTGAGGTAGTGGTTAAGGGACATCCGTGTTATCTCTTTATTCACTCTGAGACTCCTTTTGAGTAATGACCGGATCATTTGACTTTGCTTTTGAGAGGATCGCTGGGGACTATTCTCTCTTTCTTTTCTCTTTTTTTTTTTAATTCTCTCTCTCTCTCTCTTTTTTTTTTGTCTCTTTTTTTTAGAGGAGAATTTCAGCTAGTCCCCAGGACGGATCATTGTTTTCCGCAGCTCTTGAACTTGGACCAGGTCGATCTTCTTTTGAATCACGGGAGCCTCAAGGATAGTACCTCTTCTTATGGAGATGGTTAAACAGGTTTCAAATATGCCGATCTTGAAATGAAGGGATATTATTTGGTGAGGGTAAGGTAATGGCTTTCCTATGGGTGAAAGGTTTCAACCGAAGTCCCTACCGGATGATCAGAATGAGATCGCGTTTTCATTGCTTGCTTGAGCTACTTTGAGAAAGATCCGTGCAAATTCATCGAGCAACGAGATGGTGAGGACGAAGGAAGATGTGTGAGCACAGGGGATGCGGGGTGGGGAGTTGGTAAGCCCCAATTTGGGAATGATATCAGTCGATTTTCTCACTCCGATCAATTCAAATATTAGCCATTTCAAAGCGTTGGTCAGTGAGCAGCACAAGTGATTATGTAGAATAAAACAATTTCAATAAAATGTAATGTGGGTGTGCAAGTATTGTCTCGAGTCTAGCAGGAATAGAAACAAATATTTTATTATTGAAATAAAAAGACTCATAACATGGATGTTGTATATTTAAATCATAGGAATACTTGCTAGCAAAACAAAATAAAACAATCTAGGTCCCTACAATGCCTGACTGACTGACTTCTTCACATGGGGTATCCTTGGAATCGCGGGAGAGGATTATCGATCACCTTTGGAGGAGCTTTCTCAATTCTTCCCTCATCAACCAGCTTCTGAATAAGCACCTTTAGAACGGAGCAATTGTTAGTTACATGCCCAGGGTACTGATGATAGTAACAGTATTTGCTACGATCCAAATTCGGATTGGGTTTGTTAGGTTGATAATTATCAAGTGGCCTTATCATTCCCCTTCGCATCAACCCATTGAAAGCTTCCTCAGTTGTTATTCCCAGATCATCAAATTCTCACTTCTTGCGCGGTGGAAACTTACTGAGATTCCGGATGTTGCTTCCCTCATAGGAGCCCAATTCGATCTTCCCTTCATCAATGAGTTCTTGGATAATCACTCTCAACTGCCTGCATTCAGAGGTAGTGTGGCCTGGATATTGGTGATAGTAGCAATATTTGCTTGGATCAAACTTTATGTTGTTATGAGGAGGGACATAATTGACTAACGGTTGAACTAACCCTCCACTCACCAAAACCTTGAGGAACTGATTCATAGGCATCCCTAACTCTCCCCAATACTGCTTCTTCCTTTCCGTCTGAGTTATCTTTGGAGGGTGTCCAGATGTTGGTGTCCCTTGCTGGATAGGATTCGCGGCCGAAATGAAGGACATTTGATACACAGTCACGTATGAAGTTGGCCCTGGATGCTGATCCTGAGGAGGTGATGGATTGGAGCCGTATGAACCCATCGGTGGTTGAGAAACACTTCCCTGGAGTGGGGCTTGGTCAGGGTGGAGTAGCAGTGATCCTTTCTGAGTGAAATAATGACATGATCCTTGGGAGTCTGTCTGATACTGACTTTGCAAACCAATTTAATTAAGAGAATCAAGAATGTCGGGAGTCAATTGTCCTTCCAGAATCTGAGTTTGGACCACCTGAGGTGCTGGGGGAAGAATCTTATCTTGCTCATCCTCATCTGTCCTTTTCATCACATTTCCCATTCCCTGTTCAACATTACTGGCATCGATGATTTCCTCGTACGACCCATCTTCATGACGAATTAGTATGATCCCTCGGACGCGCATCGCTTCCACAAATCTAGCATGCGTTTCTTCTTCTCGGGCTTTAGCAACTTGAGTGAGCAATTGGGCTTTACATTCACGAATCATGGCAGCATCAAGAGCAGCTTGCAACTCTGCCATCGACAAATCATTCATGACTAGCTGACCAGAAGTGAGAGGAATCCCAGACTGAACGGAGGGTTTAACTTTTGCACCAGACAACTTGAACAGTAGAACAGATGGGAACTTCGGAGGAATTGAAAATATTTTGGAGACGTGAACTAACTGATCACTCCTCGTAACAGAGCACGTACCCAACTTGTCACTACTACAAAAGGGGAAGATACGGGTTTATAAGGTATTGAAGGGAAATTTTGAGGAACGGGAGAGAGAAAAGAACAAGGGATAGGCTCGCGCAAACAATCTTATTTATATTCAAGTATAAATCAATGTCTTAAGTCCTAAGTACGGTTGGGAAAGGAGAACCCTTTATTCATACTAACTACACCTTGGGGAAGCCTAGGGAGGCAGCGTTCAAATTGCACTAAATACCTTGCGTTGAAATATATAATAGGTAGTGATACCTAACCAAATCCTAACATCATTATGGGACGGAGAGGTTGTCCAAATTTCTGGGGAAATTTGGGCAGCATAACGGGTATTCTTGAAGAATTTCAAAGAAAAATCTGGCATGACCTCTCGTCGGTGCACGTTGGCAATGCGGCATGATCTCTCGTTTAGAACACGTCACGGGAGTGACATGTCCCCACGTGAAATCATGTTGCGTTGGCAACATGCCCACAAGATGCGAGGTTTTGGGGGAAGGTATAAGGACCTACGATACGTTTCAAAAATAATTCATTTTGGCATGATAAAAACGTTGTATCAAAAACCAACCGTGGGTAAGGTTAAAGTGTGGTGCCACCTATAACGCACTAGGGGGTTAGGTTTGATTTCAGGCGCTCAAGCGTAGGCAAATTTCATGGCCGTCCGTGATGCCGTCAATCGCACCCGAGGGTTCTAAGTCTAAGTGATGTAGTGTGCGGATGACTAATTCTTTTATTTATGAAAAACAATTTTTTTTTTATTTATTTTTGAAAAGAAAATAAAGGAAAAACACACACACTCTCATAGGGAAAAAGGGGGAACAATAATCAACTGAGCCACATTCGATTCAAGGGATTGCCCTCAAACCAGCTTTTCTGAAAACCTGTTCAGTGGCTACTCATGTCGCGTGACACAGGACATCATAGGACAGAGATGTCGCACGACCAGGGTAGTCACTGAACCAAAGCCCCCTGCAATCAATCAAATCAGCCCCTGCCTCTACATGGCAAGGGACAAAGCATAATATCTAATAGCACAACAAGAAAGGCCACAAAACACAAGGCTCACAAGTCTCATAATTAACAAAATGCATGAACTACAAATGATTATCAAAGATGCACACAAAGACGGATGTATTGGATGTTCAATCTAATGGAAGCTTGACCCACTTTACTTTTGAAAAAACAGGTTTTCAAAGTGTGTTCCCCAGCAGAGTCGCCACTGAATGCGCGCTCGCCCGAAAAAAAGTAAGTAAAGGTAAAATAAAAGAGAGTCGCCACGCCATGCTTAAGAGGTGCACCTTGAAAAACCTATGAAAGAGAACGGGCTCGGGGGTCAGGTTACGGGATGGGAAGAACCGAGAGTTCACCCAACACGCCTCGTCCGTAGACGAGTCTTCCTAATCAAACATCCATGCAATCCATTGGTGTGTGCAAGCATTGATAATGAACAAGGGTAGTAAACATGCATTTTATTGATATGAATTGAGACTTACAACTTGTAAGCCAATTATTTAGTGAGGCCACATCCCTTATACAATGAATCAGAATAGATTACAGAGGGAAAAGGGTTCCTGCAGACAGGCATAATGTGTCGCATGACACAGGTGACCAGATGTGTCGCGTGACACAGGATCACCTATGAACAATGTGTCGCGTGACACATAATGACCATCTGCAGTAACTTACAAATTTGAACACAAAATCAACAATAGCCAACACAGATCTAATTAATTGAACAAATTAGATTTGAAAAGTAGAATTAACAACAATTCGACCCCGGGAGTGTGGATATGGATTGATCCACACCCCCTTTGGGGTCTAAACACCAAATTCAAACAATATCCAACAATGAAAGCTCAATTACTCAGAATAATCAAATTAAACAGAGAGATTGCGATTGGGATTCAGTAATCTAGACGGATAGAGTCTGATTACTGAATCCAAGAGAACGTAAACGATAGAATTATGAAGGAATTAAGTAGAAGAGAGAGAGAAGAGGGGTTTGAGGATTGTTACCCTTGTTGCTTCCACGAATTCTGTATCAAGTTAGATACAGAATCCTTCAACTGCAGCTTCTGGTCTTGGGAGGTTTGAGAGGATTGGTGCAAGGGGCTCAAGTAGTTTAGCTTAGGAAGGGGTTTGAATTGGAGGGAATTGGGGTAGGTTGAAGGTAGGAGAGAGAAAGGATTGTGTTTGGGGTGCTTTGTTCCGACGCAATTCCTGTAGAGTAATAGTAGGTCAGGTTCTGGATCCTTTTCTAAGAGTGGAAGGGTCTTATTTATAGGCAGTAATTAGTGGTCACCTTGTGTCGCACGACGTTACGTAACCACTTTCCATGCCTCGACTTGTCGCGTGACACAAGGTGACACAACCATTTTTGGCGCCAAAACCAGTTTCTGGAATATTCAGGCATAAATACCTAAAAAGTCCAAAAAGGTTTATTCCAAGCAGGTCCTTTGGCATGATCAAGGTACCAAAAGGTACTTCCTTCGCGGGAAACTTATGAAATATTTCCGGAAGTCTCGGGACGGACCGGGAATTTACCAAAATGCCCCCTCAATGCAATTTTATCACATTAAAATGCATCTAAAAGGGTCGCGAATTGGATTGGCGTACTTACAGGCACCTTCAAATCAGTCTCAATCAGGACGAACTCCTCCTAATCATTCCCCACAGGTCGAGTCCCCTACGAATTGTCCTCGCACCCATGAACTACGATTGGCTTGATTCCTGCTCGGGATACGTTGGAATCCTTTCGCTAAGGGTCCAGCCATTTGACCGTTCAGGTCTCTCCATAAGGCATCCCCCGATTTGGATCCTTATCTTTTTCAACAACCCTACTTCCTTCGAAAGTGATGTCGCTGAGGGGCTACTGTAAGTACCCAAATCCGGATCGTTACAATCCGTTAAAAGTTAACCGGAATTCGTTAACTCCCCCTTTTTGAGTCAACGAGACTTCCTAGGACTACCCAGTGCATCCAAATTCCAAAGTGTACTTAACACACGTTATTACACATAAAAGTACCACTTTCCTCAAAATTCGCAAATTTCGGGACTTTTCCGAACATTTTCTCGGATAGTTATTTAGAAAACAGTCAAAATCGAAATTAACGGAGCAAAAACCAAGTCTTAGCGACTAAGCTAGACACGTGGCACACATGCACAACCTCCCACATCTCCATCAATCAAATTCAAGGGTGAAAAGTCCAAAATACCCCTGAAATTGAGTGTTAGGCCGGCCGGCCTGTTCTTCCTGAAAAATCGCCAGTCTCAGCAATCCTCAGCCAGTCCCAGCAATTTCTAAAATACCTCAAAAGTTCCTCAAGCTGAAGTTTAGGCCGGCCAGCCTGTTTTTCATTTTCACCCCCTATAAATACAGCCCCTCCCCTTCAATGCCCCACGGTTCCAGCCAACCAAACACCCTCCCGAGCCTCGGAAATGCCTCGATTTACATGAAAACCACATTTTCCGACCAAACACGAGCCAAGCACTTCCGAAACACCTTCCAAACACCAAATTGTATCCCATATACGTCCTCCTGAGACAATTCAATACCTAGTCATTGGTAACACTCTCACTCTTTAAACTCCATTTTGTCTCTATTTACGCGTCATACGCTACTTTCGATCCGATCGAAGTTCTCAAAATGTAGACGTAATTCCGTCTACGGGACTTGATACGTTTTAGTCCCTAATCATCTTCTCTCCCGTAAGAGAAGTAATTTCGGGTTAAAACGGCGTTCAAGTCCTGTTTTTTTACTTTACTGTCATTTACCGTCCGGATCGTTCGATCCGTCGATTCGCACTTTTACCGTCCAAACCGTTTGGTTCGTGATTGTCATTTACAAGTCCGGATCGTTTGATCCGTTGATATTGCTATTTACTTTACCCATCTTTACAAATCCGAGTCATTTGGCTCGTCGATCGCATTTTTACCGTCCGGATCGTTCGATCCGTTGATACCGCATTTCAATACTGTCATTTACAAGTCCAAGCCATTTGGTTTGTTGATAGTATTTACTTACAAATGTCCGAGTCACAAAATGACTCGTTGATCGCATCTCATTTACCACCATTTTCATAAAAATTGGTAACATCGTAATGTCCGGTTCAAAACCGAAACTTCGTCATTCGAACTCCTTTTCAAAACCCCTCAAAATTGATGTTTGTCATTCAAACGCTCATTTTAAACTCAAAATCGACGTTTGTCATTCAAACGCTCATTTCTGACTCAAAATCGACGTTTGTCATTCAAACGCTCTTTTCAAACTCAAAACCGATGTTTGTCATTCAAACGCTCCTTTACCAAAATCAACATTTGTCATTCAAACTAAAGATACCATTTTTTCATTCGAACTCCTTTTTAAACTCAAAACCGACGTTTGTCATTAAAACGCTCTTTTACCAAAATCAACGTTTGTCATTCAAACCAAGATTAAAGCTTGTCATTCGAGCTCATTTTCAAAAGCAATACGAACACACACACACACACACACTTTTTGAGAAAGGTAGAAAGACTCGTCATACGAGGCATTTTGGGTGATCTCAATATACTCTTCGTGAAACGTAACGTGACCTCCGAACTTAACAATCTCTGTTCAAAAAAGCCTTTTCATAAGTTTTGGCTACCAATAAAAACGACCTCCTTTTCAAAGCCTTTTCCCATATTTTGGCTACCAATCAAAACGACCTCTTTTTCAAAGTCGTTTCCCATGTTTTGGCTACCAATCAAAACGACCTCTTTTTCAAAGCCTTTTCCTAGGTTTTGGCTACCAATCAAAACGACCTCCTTTTTCAAACCAGCCTTTTTCAAAGTTTAGGATCATAATACAAAACGGCGTGGCGACTCCTCTCTCTTCAGTGGGGTCCCAAGTGCGAAAGCCGCTCTCCGCATTTCCGCGCGCGATTCGGGTAATTTCACAAACACGTCTTCAACCACTTTTGAGACGAAATGGTCCGTTTGTATTTTGATTCAAATGTCTCTGGAACTATCCATACCTGCTTCTTCACTATCTGAGCTGCTGGAGGATGCCTCTGAATCTGAACAGCCATTAGATTCTGCTGATGTGAGCTGCGATGTGATCACATCACGGGGTACAACAGTCTTTTCTGCATTTTCTTGCTTTCTCTCTAGGATTTTCTATTCAGATTCTTCATTGGCGGTCTCCAGCTCTTCAACAAAACCTGTAATATCACAAAACTTATAGCAATTGTTATAAGTTTTGAATCCTTTAAAGACACAATTGTCTATTTTATCAAAAACCTCACAAACTTGCTTATCAAATTTCACATGCATATCATCGTCACACAAATGACTAATGCTTATGAGATTGACCTTAAGGCCTTCTACATGAAGAAAATTATGGAGATTATATAGACCCTCAACACTCAAGGTTCCTTTACCAACAATCTTACCTTGTCCTCCACCTCCATATTTCACTTTTCCTCCATTCACAGGAGAGTAATCAGACAGGAATTCAGTCGAACCTGTCATATACCTTGGGCACCCACTATCAAAATATCAAGAGCTAGACACACTTCTCTTTAGAGAAGTGAAAACAACCTTACACTCCTCATCCTTCTTCTCAACGCACACGAATTGCCCATAATTTTGGCGATGTGAGCTGTGGTGTGAGTACATCTGGGCTCTCGCCTGGGGAGTAGAGTCCCCTAGGTCATGAATCCTTCGATAACAAAAGGGTCTAATATGACCTGGAGCAAAACAGTAATGACACACAAACTTCCTTCTCTTAGGTTTGGACTCTACCTTTTAAAAGTTTTTAGATTTAGAGCTACCTTCACCTTCTTTTACAAATGTGGATTCATAGCCAATACCAGTTTTAGTTTGACTTTCCAAGTTTAAAACTTCTTCAAGTTTAGCTTTACCAGAGTTTAACTTTTTAAAAGTCCCATTCGCTTTTTCAAGTTCGGCTTTGGTTTTCTCGAGTTCAATATCACGTTTGGTGAGCATGACCTCGAGTTTGGCAATGAAATCCTTTTGGTTGTCATTTTCAATGGAAACTCTCTCAAGATCAGATTTTAAAGAAGAAATTTCAGTTGAAAGTTTCACATTGACCTTTTCAAAAACATCAAGTTTTTAATATGTTTTTGCCAATCGGCGAAAAGATCAGTGTATGCCTCATGAAGTTCCTCAAAATTACCATCACATTCCTCTTCATCCTCTGGTTTTTCAGAAACATAACAATTAAAGCCTTTGAACTCAAATTCAGAGGGTGTGATCTCCAGTGTGACTACATCTGAAGTAACATCATAATGATGTTCGTGATGACTCACATGATCATCCATAATGACTACTCTTTTTGGATCTCACTCAGTGTAATCGAGTGGAGCTCTGATACCAATTGAAAGAAATTGAGTAGCTAGGACGGACGAATAAACACAAAAGAACCTGGTGTGAGTCCTGGTGTGATAGCACTAGCACCAACACAAAGCAGCGGAAAAAACAGATTAAAACAAAGTAAAACACGAATTTAAACACTTATCTACAACAACTTGTTGTCGACAATAAAAAGATTTTCTTAATAAACCAAATACGAATCAGTTACAAGAACTTGTACTAAGAGAAGAACAAAATAACGAAATAACCAAAATAATCTCTCACACAAAAAAAAACTCTTTTGTTCTTTGAAACCCTAGAGATTTTAATCATAAAAACCGTAATAACAATGCGGCGTGTGAGTCCAATTTATAGTGAAAGGAGTCCTTGTTTGTAGGAGGTAATTTGATTGAGAAGATCTTCCCCGCCACCACCAGTCAAGTAACCACCTCCTCCATACTACTACACTTCCCCGCCACCACCGGTTAAGTCACCACCTCCTCCATACTACTACACTTCCCCACCACCACGAACCAAATCCCCTCCTGCTCCATACTACTACATTTCCCCGCCACCACCAGTCAAGTCACCACCTCCTCCATACCACTACACTTCCCCACCACCACCGGTCAAGTCACCACCTCCTTCATATCACTACACTTCCCCACCACCACCAGTCAAGTCACCACCTCCTCCATATCACTACACTTCCCCACCACCACCAATCAAGATTGGGGCAGAGGGGTCGACATAGAAGGACCGACAACGAGAGGAAGAGGATTAAGAGGATGGTGCGAACGACCACTCTTCCTATGGATCCGACCGAGTTTTACAAAGCTCGGGATAGCCATAAATCCAAGAAAGGGATAGCGAGGAAGGTAAGCATCCTCTAAATTCCTTTGAATTTTAGAATTTGCATTCTTGAAATTTCGGAATTTTGATTTGAATTAAGTTTGGGTTCTTGGTGCCTGTTTTGGGGATTTTGACCTTGCGATGCCCTTTTGTCGAAATTGACTTTAGCTTAGTGCAATTGACGTTATGGGTAGACAACGTAGAAAATTTGGTTGAAAAATTCCATGTCTGGGGGTGTTTTCCAAAATTAAAGTGAGTTTAATTCGGGACGGAGTAATTTTGAAAGTGTTTGAAAGTTCCGGGTTTGACGGATTTTTCAACACGATTTTGAAAGTTCCGGGTTTGACGGGTTTTTCAACTTGGTTTTGAAAGTTCCAGGTTTGACAGGTTTTTCGAAATGACTTGAATGTTTTGGGATTTCGAACCGTTAATACTCCGACTGGGATGGAAATATTTCAGGGAAATAAACCGTTAATGAAATGGGATTTTGAAACTTGAACCGTTAATACTCCGACTGGGATGGAAATATTTTAGGGAAATTAACCGTTAATGAAACGGGATTTTGAAACTTGAACCGTTAATACTCCGACTGGTCGGAAATATTTTAGGGAAATGAACCATTAATGAAACGGGATTTTGAAACTTGAACTGTTAATACTCCGACTGGGATGAAAATATTTTAGGGAAATGAACCGTTAATACTCCAACTGGGACGGAAATATTTTAGGGAAATGATTGAACTATATCTTTGTGTTGATAGGTTTTCGTGATTTTGACATGCGCATGTGCATTTTGTGTACGTTATCTTATAGTAACATACCTTTGCTGTGTTTACCTGCAGGGGCGAGAGTCAGTTGACGTGTCCATTACTAAGAGTAGGGGAGATGTTGAGGCTGTCCGAGAGCTATAGGAAATGTTCCCAGACGTGGCTCGTGATGGAGAGAGGAGTCCACGACAGTTTGTGATAGACTCTGGCTTGGGAGGCTTTATCAGCGCGGTGGCTGTTGTGGCTTCGACACAGAGGGTCAAGGTTCTCCATGTCGCTTTGAGCGAGTATTGGTGGGACACAACCCACACATTTCATTTTAGGTGGGGGGAGGCATCGGTGACTCCCACGGACTTTGCTGTGATTATCGGGTTGTCGTTTCGAGGCAATCCCATGGGTGGTTTGATGAGTTTACCTGAGAGCAGCTGACGTGACTGCTTGGATTTGACATCACGGATGCCAGGGGCCTTGGTATTCTGTACGAACCGATGGAGGCACATTTGAGGAGAGGGATAGATGAGTATCTGGCTGGTTTCGAGAGGATGACAGCTGATTGTTTGGCTAGGGGGTTCTTGTGGTTTTCTCTGTCAGTAACCATTTTTCCCAAAGCGGACACAACATGTCAGTTTGCTTTGCTTGGCTCCTTGATTGATCTTGAGGCAGTGAGAGGGTTTGCATGGGGAGAAGCTGGTCTGGCTGAGCTTTTCTTTGCCTTGGATAGGTATTCCCGGGGGGAGGACAACTCGTTCTATTGTTTCCAGTTCGTGTTGGATGTGAGTCTCCTTCTTTTTCACTTCCTTGTCTCGCTTGTACTTGTTTGTATCTACTTTGTAGCTGTCATAACTTTCCTGGCATGTTACAGGTGTGGTGATTTGAGGTGTTTCACCCGCATCGGTGGACCATCAGGGAGGAGTATGCTCCTTTATATCTGCTTGGTGATAGGAGGCAGTCAGGCTGACTTGGAGCTTTGGATGGCCAAACTCCGCACACATCGTCTGCGATGGTGGGTTCCTCACTGGAAGTTGCAGACTTGTCAGACCGTTCAGGAGGGTCTCTTTATTGTCAGAGTTCTGGGGCTGTCCCAGTCTTCTTTCTATATTCCATCTTTGGTGCTGCGGCAGTTCGGGCTGGAGCAGGTTCCGTT
Organism: Adenophora triphylla var. japonica; assembly: GCA_022495995.1. Lineage (NCBI taxonomy): Eukaryota > Viridiplantae > Streptophyta > Magnoliopsida > Asterales > Campanulaceae > Adenophora > Adenophora triphylla. Next base: position 444,582 of record JAFEMH010000155.1, on the reverse strand, counting down.
GACGGGCTTGAGTGATGCCGCTACCTTTGAGGTGGGATCGCTTTTCATGGATGATCCTTCGACGTTATTGCTTTTCATGTAGTTATGGCAATATGCGTCTTTTCCTGCCAGGGTTCTCTTTCACCGGAGAGGGGGCACTGTTCTGTCTACACGATATTTGAACTGGTATGAGGAGTGTATAGGGGAGACACAAATGGCTCTTCTGTGGAGATGAAGTGAGCTATTGGGCCTTGACCGTTGTGACAGCTCGACATTGAGGAGGGCCGAAGCGATAGCTAACCCTCAGGATAGTACTGGGGATGATATGGCTGACTATGAGGTCAATGCTAGTCGATTGGCCGATCAGAGCACGAATATGGTGACTCGAAGAGAGGCATCTCGTGATAGAGCTAGGGAAAGGGCTGCATTGGTGGCCACAGGTTTGACAGAGGTATCGGGAAGGGTCTCAGAGCCAGGTAGAAGGACTACGGGGATATTTCCTGTGAAGGCAAAGAATACCCGCTGTGGGAAAGGGAAGGGGAGGAAAGATGAAGGACCGAGTACGAGTGGCTAGGTTTACCTTGCCGTTCGGAATATCCACCCACTGTCATTGCAGACACATATGTTGATTAAGTGTTTTATTGTTGTTTTGCTAGCATGTAGCGAGTCAAGAGTAGACCGTGCTTGAACTCATCAAAGATTGTTTTAACCGTGATGAATCTATAGGTTAATTTTAAGAGTTTTTCGAAACACAAGCAGTTGGTGTTGTATTTGAAATTTTGTTTGTTTTTTAGACCGAATCAATAATGGCTGCCTACGTCCCCTTTTACAAATGGACTAATGGGCTCAGGTCACCGTAGTTCGTCACTTTTGAGAAATTTGAAGAGAGACGAAAAGTGCGACCCTATTTTTTACCTAGATCATATTCGGGAATGTATCTATTTGGGTATTACTCTTTTAGCACTTTGATTTTACTAATTGGCGGTGTATGGGGAGAGAGAATTGACTCGTGTTCTTCCTTAAACGAAGTATCTGCGGAGCTTACTTCTGTTTACTGGATTGACGAAAGGGTTCCCATCCAAATCTGCTAACTTCATGGCTCCTCCGGAGAAGATTCTTTGTACCACGAATGGGCCTATCCAGGTAGGTTCCCACTTTCCGAGGGGATTGGTCTGTGTAGGAGGCTTTTCCTTAAGCACCAAGTCCCCTTCCCTGATGTCTCGGATCTTGAATTTCTTATCAAATGCTTGGGCCATTCTGCTTTGGTGGGCACGAGTATGTTCCATGGATTTCAATCTTCGCTCGTCGAGTAGAGCTAGTTTTTCATGACGGCTTTGGAGCCATTCGACTTCATTGATTCCGTTTTCCAAGAGGACTCGGAGGGATGGAATTTCCAATTCAACTGGTAACATCGCTTCCATTTCGTATGTGAGTGCGAAAGGAGTCTCCCCTGTGGCGGTTCTGACTGATGTTCTATATCCCCAAAGGGCTAGATGTTGCTTTTCGGGCCAATCCCGACCTCTGACGGCCATCTTTTTTGTTATTCTTGTAAGAGTCTTATTTACTGCCTTTACTGCACCATTAGTCTGTGGTCGGTAGGGAGAAGACTTGTGGCGTGTAACTCTGAACTCGGTCAACAGTTGGCCACAATCTCCTTCAAAGTGGGTCCCATTGTCGGATATGATCTCGTTGGGCACCCCGTATCTGCACATGATGTTCTCTTTGATGAACTCGCCACCTTCTTGGAATTCAGTACTTTGTATGATCTGACTTTTACCCATTTGGTGAAGTAGTCGACTGCGACTAATATGAACTCGTGACCGTTGCTCCCTGGTGGAGTGATTTTGCCGATGACGTCAATTCCCCATGTGGCGAAAGGCCATGGTGTGGTAATGCAGTAGAGCTCGTGAGGAGGAATATGGTTGATGGACATAATAAGTTGTCAAACTAGAGAAGATTAATATGAAATGGTGAAGGATGCTTACGTACATGATTGTTGTTGAAAGGTGACTTTGCCATTGCAGAGTAGTAATGGATTGGTGGTGGGGGAGAAGAGTAGATGTAAGTGGGTGGTGGAGGAGACTTTACTGGTGGAGGTGGGGAAGTGTAGTAGTAAGGTGGAGGTGGAGACTTGACCGGTGGAGGTGGAGAAGTGTAGTGGTAAGGTGGCGGTGGAGACTTGACCGGTAGAGGTGGAGAAGTGTAGTGGTATGGTGGCGGTGGAGACTTGACTGGTGGAGGAGGGGAAGTGTAATAGTAGGGTAGCGTTGGAGACTTGACAGGTGGAGGTGGGGAACTGTAGTGGTAAGGTGGTGGCGGAGACTTGACTGGTGGAGGTGGGGAAGTGTAATGGTAAGGTGGCAGTGGAGACTTGACTGGTGGGGGTGGGGAAGTGTAGTAGTAAGGTGGTGGTGGAGACTTGATCGGTGGAGGTGGGGAAGTATAGTGGTATGGTGGTGGTGGAGATTTGATCGGTGGAGGTGGGGAAGTATAGTGGTATGGTGGTGGTGGAGATTTGATCGGTGGAAGTGGGGAAGTGTAATAGTAGGGTGGTGGTGGAGACTTGACTGATGGAGGTGGTGAAGTGTAATGGTAGGGTGGTGGTGGAGACTTGACAGGTGGAGGTGGGGAAGTGTAATGATAAGGTGGTGGTGGAGACTTGATTGGCGAGGGTGGGGAAGTATAGTAGTAAGGAGGTGGTGGAGATTTGATCGTTGGAGATGGGGAAGTGTAGTGGTATGGTGGTGGTGGAGACTTGACTGTCTGGGGAGGGGAAATGTAGTAGTAAGGTGGTGGTGAAGACTTGATTGGTGGAGGTGGGGAAGAGTAGTAGTAAGGGGTGGGGGAGACTTGACCGGTGGAGGTGGGGAATTGTAGTGGTATGGTGGGGGTGGAGACTTTACAGGTGGAGGTGGGGAAGTGTAATAGTAAGGTGGTGGTAGGGACTTGACTGGTGGAGGTGGAGACTTGTAGATATAAGCCGGAGGTGGTGGTGACTTGTAGATGTAAGCGGGTGGTGGTGGTGACTTGTAGATGTAAGCGGGTGGTGGTGGGGATTTGTAGATGTAAGCAGGTGGTGGTGGGGACTTGTAGATGTAAGGAGCAGGCGTCGGGGTTGGCTTAGGCTTGTCACACTTAGAATAAGGAGTCTTGGGAGCATAAGCAAATGGCTTGGCAAATAGAACAACCTCGTCATAAGTCTTCGACTTGACATGGACCTTTGCACCTTTCAAACCGGAATGAATGTTTGTTGGGACGGAGCATTTCGAACTCTTTGGTGCCACATGGAGCTTAGCCGTACATGCCTTTCCTCCATATTTAGCATAATCAAAACCTTCAACAGTTATTGCATATTTCCCATTGATCTTAGTCTTGCCATGTGCTACAATTTCCTTATCACCGGCCTTGCATGTAACCTCCACAACCGCATCTGTTCCATGTATAATTTCCTTGTCACCGGCCTTGCATGTAACCTACTACATTAAGTAAATTTTGCATTTTTAATAAAAGATTGCATCACTAATTTTCATTATTAACTAATTACAACCAATACCCACTTTTCATTTACAAAATATGCATGTTATTTCTCTGGCGAAGGGACAGAAGATTTACCAAGTTGTTAAAGATTAAGAATCTTTCTTAGATAGAGACAAACATTATGTAATATTTAATCATACTTGTGTTTTAGGTAATATGTTATTTATGTCCTCAACATAAAAAATGGACTGAACTTAATTTTTATAATTTTTACTATATTAGAAGGATTCCAAATTTTCAAATGGGTTGGCTTGGTAAGGTGTTTTCTTATAATATTAAAGGTTAGAGTAAAAATTGAAAAAGAAGGGTAGATGGAATTGAACTGTACGTATCTTTCAGGTGTTTCTTGTTATGGGATTTTGTTGGGTATTTCCAGTCATAACATTTATAGCAATAAACCTTTCCGACCACTTTGACTACGAGATCATGGTGGTGATTATGGGGAGGTGGTGTAGATGTGTAGTAGTATGGAGCAGGAGGGGATTTGGTAGGTGGTGGTGGGGAAGTGTAGTAGTATGGTGAAGGTGGTGGTGACTTAACCGGTGGTGGTGGGGATGTGTAGTAATATGGAGGAGGTGGTGACTTGACTGGTGGTGGCGGGGAAGTGTAGTGGTATGGAGGAGGTGGTGAATTGACTGGTGGTGGTGGGGAAATGTTGTAGTATGGAGGAGGTGGTGACTTGACTGGTGGTGGTGGGGAAGTGTAGTGATATGGAGGAGGTGGTGACTTAACCGGTGGTGGTGGGGAAGTGTAGTGGTATGGAGGAGGTGGTGACTTGACTGGTGGTGGCGGGAAAATGTAGTAGTATAGAGCAGGAGGGGATTTGGTTGGTGGTGGTGGTGGGGAAGTGTAGTAGTATGGAGGAGGTGGTGACTTAACCGGTGGTGGCGGGAAAGTGTAGTGGTATGGAGGAGGTGGTGACTTGACTGGTGATGGCGGGGAAGTGTAGTAGTATGGAGGAGGTGGTGACTTGACTGGTGGTGGTGGTATGCATTGTAAAACAAAGATACTATTTATTAACTAAAGTCTTCTCTCGCATAACTCTCAAACAAAGTCAAATAGGAAAATTTCTAATCTCATAAATTATAATTGTACCATTATCTTTGCCCACAACATAGTTGAAGTTTAATTTAGACCATTTCCATATTCAGGTCCTTTTGATCAATCCATAGGCCATTTTCTTTTAAACTTTACTTAATTATCAATTTGCAATTTCTTAACATTTTTATAGCACAATTTTTGTGGTACAAATGTGATCAATATCTCGCCAATGAGATTTCCTTAAATTGTTGAATAATGAAATTCAAAATTGTTCAATTAAATTAAATTGGAATTACTTGAGCTTAACATTCTGCCAAACACGTTGATTAGATTAAATTATACACTAATTACCAATTAGTTAGAGAAAAGTCAACGGGCAATAAGAAAGAGCTAGTAGGTGTTGTCTAAGTAGCCAATCATTCACCTCCATGTGACCAACGCCCTTAATTTTCGATTAGTGCCAAAGTGATTATGAACTAAAAATATGTTATATATATATATATATATATATATATATATATATATATATATATATATATATATATATATATATATATATATATATATATATATATATATATATATATATATATATATATATATATTGAACAGTATAAACCGAGATACGAACATGGGCTTGCTCGAGTTGGGCCCAAATGGATTGGGCCATAAACATAATCCAATAACACAAGTGTTAGGGCCGAGTAACATCTTCCTCGTATGCCGAGGAGCATTCACCTCGACCTTATATCTTCATACTTGGTCCATCGTACTCCGAGATATCACAAAGTGACGAGGAGAGAAAAGTTCTTACCTCGACATATCCTCAAGTGACAAGGAGACATAATCATTCACCCCGGCATATTCACATGCCGGCCAATCATAAAATGACGAGGAGGCAAAATCATGCATCTCGGCTTATATGGGAATGTCGAGATAAAACACTCTTGCTCCTCGGCGTTCCGGCTAGCAGATTACACAGTCCTTATCAAATAAGGATTCTACAGTCGTGATCCAATCAGGATTGCAATTACCAAAACCAATTCAAGTCAAACAATGACTCCTTAACAGATATAATTCTCTTAGGATTATATCTTATCTATGTACAAGTTCACTCCAACATGAATTCTATTAATCCATCCCTATAAATACAAACCCTATGGCTCATTATTTGGTACGTTACTTTTTACAATACAGAAACTCTATTAATTTAGTTTCTTACATACAAACCGTGAACTTACTCTCACGCCGGAGGGCCTTTAGCCGGAGTCGCCCCGGCTTAGTTTACGTATTTTCTCTTATTTTCAGGCCTTGCAATCTCCGGAGCATCCGAACGCTTGGATTTGGACTGATTTGACAATTTTGGCATCATCAATTGGTTCCATTGCCGGGAAATCGATTCAAACACCCTTTGTTTGGCCTGGAAAAATCTCGCTGAAAGCCTATTGATCGCCGGAAATTTTATAGTTTTGAACGGAAAATTTCTGGTCCGTTTTTAGCTCTGTTTTTTATTCGGCCGGAATCTGCAAATTTCAGCCGGAATTTGCCCAGATTTTGTTGAAATCGTTTTAGCGTGGAATTCTACCCCAATTTTGGCCTGAATTTTTGTGTTGGAAAAATCGCAATTGACAGTTTGTTTGTGGTCAAAATTTGCCCTAATTTTGGCCAGAAATTTGGATCTATTGGAAATTCTCGCTTTTGATATATTCGCTATTGCAATTGTTGATTTGCAATGGACGGACAATTTACGAGTGTTACAGCTGAGGAATAAACCCAAGTGAATGGGATTAACCCAACTGCCGAGGAGCTACCTCCTCCTCCTCCTCTACCTCAGCCAGACGGCCCTCCTCCCCTCGCCATGACTCTTCGTTCCAAGGGTCAGGCGAATGCCGAGGGAGAGGGTGCTGACCTTCCTCGTCCTACTCGTCCTCGTGGGAAGCAAGTGGGAAGGAAGAAGACAAAGAATGCTGACGCCGGTCAAGCGGGAGGAACTCAGCTCATTGATCGACGCTCTTTGCTACATAAATAAATGGAGACGTTGCAAAGGATGTATGAGACACAGGCTGCTCTTTTGCAATTGGACCCAGACCATTTCATGGCTGAATTTATGCTGCCGTCTATGGGCAACCCTCTTGGAAGGGAGCAAAGTGAGCGACGAGGTCCTCCCCTCGATCCTGCCTTACCATCTAAGCAGGCCCTCCGAGATTCTCCCCGTCCTCGGCATGACAGTAAGAAGAAGGATCAGGTGGTCGACCTGAGAAGCCAGTTAACTCCCAGGGAAGAGGAAGTAAACTCACGGGACCTAAGGACAAGGCTCAGTCTGAGCAGGCGAATGTCACCCCCTCGTCTTGTCATGGCTCCCCGTCGTCCAGGATCACCCCATCCTCGTCGAGCTCGCCCTGATTCTCCTCGTCCTCGAAGAGACTCTCCACGACCTCGTCTTCGTCAATTCATTAGAACGAGGACCCCGGAACCATATAAAATGATACTTGGTGGCCAAGACTTGGAACCAAGGCGTGATAAGGCACCATCCAAGCAGGACAGCCACCGACACGACGTGGAACACAGTAGGGTGAATGGTCGCCCTAAAGACAAATCAACCCGTAGCTCCCAACGAAGCACCCGCTCTAGCAGTGACAAAGGAGTGGAAACCAAACAATGGGAGCTGTTGAAACAAAGACTTGATGGCATGGAGATGGGAAAGAAATTTGACGACGATGACTTTGACTGGGCAACTCATCCGTTCTCCCTGAGGATAACAGCAGCACCACCTAATCCTCACTTTAAGGTTCCAAATTTTGAAAAATATAACGGAACCACCGACGCAAAGGACCATGTACAAAGTTTTGAACAAACCATGAACCTCCTCACCGTAGCTGATGACATGCTTTGCAAAGCTTTCGCGAGCACCTTCTCCGGAACAGCCTTGACCTGGTTCCGCGAACTGAAAAAAGGTTGCATCGATAGCTGGAGAGGCATGAGGAGAATGTTTCTGAACCACTTTGCCACGGCTGGAAGGAGAAAGATGAGATTGACCGACCTTGCCAATATCGAGCAAGGAAAGGGAGAGACCACCCTCAGTTACTATAACCGGTTTCAAAAAATGGCAGACCAGGTCGAAGAGAGCCTCACCGACAGAGAGGTCATTGTTTGTTTCAACTCTGGATTGAAATCGAGTCCCCTCATATATGAACTCTCCGCCCGAGAACCTAAGTTCAAGTCCGAATTATACCAAGTGGCATACGCCATTGCAATGGCTGAGGACAAGAGCAAGAAAAGGGGATCCGACAAGGAGGAACCAGAGGCAACGGGCACTCGTCAGAATGATAAAGGGAATGGCAAGGGATCCAAGGGGAAGAACAGAACAAGAGACACAGAGAAACCTGAAGTGTTCACCCCTCTGACCAAGCCCATCTCAGAAATCATGCAGTTAGTAAATCTTCCACCTCCTCGTCCGTTGAGTGAAAAACCAAAGTACCCTCGTGACACTTCCAAATACTGCGATTTCCACAAGGACAACGGGCACACCACTGATGGCTGTTGGGCCCTCAAGAAAATAATCTAACGATGGGTTGACGAGGGGAAGCTAGATCGCTACGTCATGAAGAAAGATAACAAGCGAAAGCGGAAGGAAGAGGAAAGCGCAGATGATGATAAGAGTGAAGACGGAGAGCGTAGGCCTCCTAGAGCCAAATTGCACGTGATCCATGAAGAAGTGACTTCTACCAGAAAGCTAAGGGACCAGATCCATGAACTAAGCAAAGTGTACCACGTGCCTACTTGGATTCATAAGGCGGAAGAGGTCATCAGTTTTTCTCCCAACGAACTGGCAGGAAGCCGTGCTGCCCACGAACAACCCTTGGTGATAAAGGGTCGGATTGATAATGTGGAATCGGAAAGATTACTTGTAGACACGGGGGCCTCCCGTGACATTCTGTACTATTCCGCTTTCCAACAAATGGGATTGAAAGACACTATGCTGGAACCATATAATGGTAGACTGGAAGGTTCACCAACCATAAGGTTGGAGCTAAGGGAACTGTGGAACTGGAACTCGAAGTCGGTGAACATCCCTTCCGAGCCAAGGCTACTGTCAATTTTGTAGTCATGGATTTGACTAGTGATTATCATGCAAGCATAGGCATTCCAAGTCAAGCTAAACTTTGAATGGTGGCCTCCCTTCCTCATCAACGAGTTAAATTTCCCACTCGTGCTGGAATTGGATGTGTGAGGGCAACCCCCAAAGACTTCTTGGAACATGTCGTAAAGAGCAGAAATAAATCTAAAAGTGTGGAGATAGATACCCCCGAGGAAAACATCAAGATCTCCAAGTCCCAGAAAACCACAGAAACTAGCTCCAGAATGAGCTATATCCGTGAGGTACTTGATAATGAGGAAGAGCCTATGGTCCTAGAAATTGCAGATGACCAAGGCACAATTCCACCCGTATCTGAGGAAGTACCTATGGTCCAAGAAATTGCAGATGACCAAGGTATAGTTCCGCCCGTCTCCGAGGTAAACCCCATCCTTGTCAACGGCCAGAACTCGAGGGCCAACCATGAATTGGGGAAGGTCGATCTTCCTGACGTTGATAAACTTATGGAGGAAGAAGGCCTCAATGTGAACGACAACGAAGGGAGGAGAATTAGAGAAATTATTATCGAGTCTCTGGAATTTCGAGACGGTCCTGAAATGAAGCCTGTAGATGAGCTGGAAGAGGTAGTCATCAATCCTGACTATCCGGAACAAAAAGTCAAACTCGGGGGCCAACTATCTCCAGAAAAGAAAGAAAGAATCATCTCCCTCTTGAAAAACAGTCTCGACGTCTTTGCTTGGAGAGTCGAAGACATGAGAGGGATCAATGAAGAAGTAGCCCTCCACCGCCTGAAAGTTGATCCTTTGGCGAAGACTATCTCCCAGACAAGGAGAAACTTTGCAAGGGACAAGGAGGAAGCTATTAAAGAAGAGGTGCAGAAATTACTTAGCGCCGAAATTATACGTGAAGTCAAGTACCCCGTTTGGTTGGCTAATGTAGTAATGGTGAAGAAGCAAAATGGGAAGTAGCGTATGTGTATAGACTTCACTGATTTGAACAAGGCTTGCCCCAAGGATAGCTATCCTCTCCCCAGAATTGACAAGTTGGTTGACTCCATTGCTGGACACCAAACTCTCAGCTTCCTAGATGCCTATTCAGGCTATCATCAGATAAAAATGGCGGAAGAGGACATCGAGAAGACGGCCTTCCAAACACCTGGGGGAAATTACTGTTACATCATGATGCCCTTTGGGCTCAATAATGTCGGTGCTACATACCAACGGATGGTGAACAAGGTATTTGAAACACAAATAGGTCGCAACATGGAAGCCTATATCGATGACATGGTCATAAAGACCAAGGAGGGCAGTCACGTTCCTGACCTGGAAGAGACAATTGACAACCTCCGAGCTAATAACATGAAGCTGAATCCAAGCAAGTGCGTATTTGGAGTAATGGCAGGGAAGTTCCTAGGCTTCATGGTATCTCAAAGGGGAATAGAGGCCAACCCTAAAAAAATTAAGGCGCTCATTGACATGAAGGAACCTACCACTATCAAGGAGGTTCAAAGACTTAATGGAAGAATAGCGGCACTTGGAAGATTCATTGCCAAATCTGCCGAAAAGTCACTGCCTTTATTTAAGGTATTGAAGGGTACCAAGAGCTTCTCCTGGACTCCCGAATGCTCGGAAGCGTTCCTCCGATTGAAGGAGTACTTGGGTTCCCCTCCCTTGCTCAGCAGTCCGACTACCGGTGAGATGTTGTATGTCTTCCTAGCTGCCATTGATCATGCTGTCGCAGCTGCCCTAGTTCGAAATGACGAAGGAATTCAGAAACCCGTCTACTATGTCTCTAAGGCACTGTCGGACGTGGAAAGCAGATACTTTAATGTGGAGAATATAGCGTACGCGCTAGTCATTGTCTCAAGGAAACTGCGTGCTTATTTTTCTGCACATCCTATCACCGTGTACACAAATGAACCACTGAAGAAGATATTACATAAGTTGGACGGCTCCGGACGTCTCCTTAATTGGTCCATCGCTCTTACCGAGTTTGATATCACCTACCAACCAAGGAAGACCCTCCTGGCACATCCTTTGGTTGACTTCATGGTCGAGACTGCCTTTATGGGTGAGCATCTCCCCACCTCCCGGAAGCAAAATGCACCGGAGGAAAAAGACTCTCCCATCGAACTCCCATCGAACTGTTGGATCCTGTATACGGACGGATCAGCTACAAAGGAAAGAAGCGGAGCTGGAGCTGTGCTAGCAAGCCCGGAAGGAGAGTACACCATGCAAGACGCCATTTGTTTCAAGTTCCCTGCCTCCAACAATCAAGCAGAATATGAAGCTTTAATATTTAGTATAGAGTTGGCCTCCTTCTACGGAGCAACTAAGGTGGCAGCTTTCTGTGACTCCCAACTCGTTGTCAAACAAGTAAAGGGAGAGTATAACACCCAAGACCCCACCCTTGCCAAATATAAGGACCTTGTCCTAGACATGACGAAGAAGATAGAATTTTTCGAACTCAAGCAAATAGGCAGGGAAGATAATCAAGTCGCAGACGTTCTATCTAAACTAGCAACCATGGATGTGTCTACATCTAAGACCAGTCCATATGTAGTTTATGCCGAGGAACCTGCGTATGAAAGACTACAAGTCATGCTCCTAGACGGAGAGGAGAGATGTTAGATCGATGACTACATTGAGTACATTGAAAAGGAGAAACTCCCGGAAGATGAAGCTAAAGCTAAACTTATCAAGAAGAGGTCCCCAAGGTTCGTGGTGATGAGCGGAGTCCTCTACCGAAGATCTTTCACGAAGCCCCCCGCTAAGGTGTGTCTATCCTAAGGAAATTGAGAACCTCTTGGCAGAAGTACATGAAGGTGTTTGCGGAGGACACCCGGGGGCCAGAACCTTAGCTGACAAGATCATATCGCTAGGTTACTATTGGCCAAACCTGAGGGAGGACGCGCATGCTTATGTTAGAAAATGTGACAAATGCCAAAGATTATCTGACATTCCTAGACTACCGGCAGTTGAGCAAACACTTGTGATACCTACGTGGCCATTTGACATGTGGGGGATCGATATCATCGGACCCTTCCCTCCCGCCCGTGGTAATTGAAAATACGTGATAGTAGCCGTTGACTACTTCTCCAAGTGGATAGAAGCCAAAGCGTTAGCCAAGATAACGGAAGAGAACGCAATCAACTTTGTCCACGACAACATCTGGTGCAGATTGGGCCTTCCACACACAATTGTCTCTGATCATGGACTACAATTCTCTACGGCATTCACTACAGAGTTGGGAAGAGTCAAAGTCTGCCATGCAAAATCCTCAGTTAGCAGACCCCAAGGCAACGGTCAAGCAGAAGCTGCCAATAAACTGGTCCTAACCGCCCTTACCAAGAACCTTGAGGGACGCGAGGGTAGATGGTTGAAAGAACATCCCCTAGCCTTATGGGCTATTCGCACAACCACCCGGGCGCCAACCGGGGAAACCCCATTCGCACTAACCTTCGGTTCTGAGCCTATGGCACCAGCTGAAATGGCCATCCCTACGGTGAGAAACTCCCATTATGATGAGCAAGTCAACAAGGTTAATAGGCTCCTCGACCTGGACCTGATAGATGAGAAATGACTAGCTGCGCAGATGAGGATGGTAAATTACAAGCAAAGGACCAAGGCATATCATGACAAGAGGGTCATCAGAAGAGTATTCCAAGTAGGCGATTGGGTACTTAGAAAAATCGAGGCGACCGGTCGGAAGGCAGAACAAAACAAGCTCTCCCCAAATTGGGAATGTCCATATATCATCACTCAAGTCATTCGAGAAGGGACTTACAGATTAAAGACCAAGGAGGGGAAGGAGCTCAAGCACCCATGGCATTCCGACAATCTTAGGAAATATTATCACTAGTCTAGTTAATTTTGCAATAGAATAGTTTCTTGTTTTCTGTCTTTTACTTTTTAGTTGATAGGATTGCAGTTCGATGTAATCACGTTTCAGTTTTACGAAAGCAGTTTCTTCCAACATAAAAAAGCAACTATCAGCCCCTCACACAAACACCTGAAGGCGAGGATCTTATCCCCGACTCTTCAAAACATACACCTTACGTCTTGACAAGGTTCCGCCTTGACTCAACGACTACAGGTTCCTAACAGCCAAGACCGAGGGTCCTCCTCGGCCTAAGGGCTTTACATCATGACAAGGGTCCACCTTGATTCCAGGATTACAACTATCACAGTCAAGACCAAGGATTCTTCCTCGGCCTGATGACTTGCCTCACGTCAAGACAAGGAAACAACTTGTCACTACGACTAAAAGGCATCGCGTCCGAAACCTGTGCACGAGTCATCTTCCTCGGCATAAGGAGACGAAAAAGAAGAAATCACCAACAGTCAAAGCCGAGGAATCCTTCCTCGGCCTATATGACTTAAGAGTACAAGCTGAGGAGTCCTTCCTCAGCCTAACTACTTGCTCAATTAACAGGGAACGAGGGACCCTCCTCGGATCCCACCTTCACAAGTTTCATGCCTATGCCTAGCAAACAGACAAACAAGCAATTCATTGAAACAACATGAATTAAAAACAAAAAGGACTTTTTCATTGATATTCAAGGGAAAATACAAGTCCTATCAGCTATTACAAAAAGGAAAAAGAGAAATCATATCCTAAGTTTGCTGGCCGTCATTAAAAGGCTCTTCAAGCCATTGCTCCGTGATAGTACCAGGGGGAGGAAGAACAGCTTGATCAGTTTTGGCATCAGTCTTCTCGGCCTCTCCTCCCCCGGCCTCAACTTCTATGTCCTCGGGCTCTCCCTCGTCCTGGATCACCTCCACCAAGGCTTTGATGTTGCCGGGGACGACAGATGCAGGCCTCCACACTGCTCGGCCTGCTTGGGCATCTTTCTCGGCCATAACTTCGAAGTTATACTCAGAAAATGAAACCAAGTGGTGAAGAGCCCTAGCTTCCTCGTCATACTGATCTCGGCAGATCAGCTGGGCAATCCTGTTAATATCTAAGCCAGAGGTGGGGTTACGACGAGCGAGATGGAGGTAGCCGTCCTCGAACATTGTCGCCGTCTTCTCATCAACGGCATCCTGAAAGGCCGAGCTGGCCATCATGGCGTCTTGAAAAGCTGAGCTGGCCTTAAAACGTGCCACGGCCTCCTCCTCCCTATCAGGAAGGGTAGCCTCAAACCCCCGGCACTTGGCCTCAGCTTCCTCGGCCCTCGTTTGGACCTCGTCCTTGGACTTACTCGCCTCCTCCAACTCAGTATTTATTAGCCGGTGTTGTTCCTCAGCTTTATCTCTGGCATCCCTGACCTGAGCACGAGCTTCCTCGGCTCTCTTCACCTCTGCCTCCACTTTGTCCTGAGCAGCTTCTAACTCAGCGTCCTTGGTCTTTAGCAGAGCAGCCATGGCAGCCTTATCGGTCTCGCCCTTTACTTGGGCCTCCCTAGCCTCTTGCAGCAATTTGGCATTGGTCTTTGCCAAGACATTCTCATAATCTGAGACAGAGGCCAGCTGCAAGAAAAGTCAAAGTCAGAAATCTGTCAAGTATAAAGTTACGAGATCAGCAAGACTAAATAGTTACCTCGGCTATTAAAAGTCCCTTGCGACATAGCAAGTTATCTTGGCTAGGCCTCTCTTTGACAAGAGCCTCATAAGCTTCCTCGTCCATGGATCTCTGGACGGGAGCTCGGCCCAATCTCACTAAGGGTCCCTTTCTGGTCTGCAAGGGAATGCCCCTCAGACGGGGAACGTTGACAGCCATGCGCCGAGCTAGCTCGTCGGCCTCGTCATAGGTTTTGACGGTTTGAATGGTAAGGGGAGGAGAACCCTCAGGGTTGGAAGATTCAACAGTTGCCCGCTTAGCTGCAGGCTCCTCGGCGCTAGCAGCTTGGGTTCTTTTGGAGCCAGACTTCCTTGTGACGAGGTCATACTTCTCGGCATCCACCTCCTCGGCATCAACATGGAGGCTATGCCCCTCTACAGTTGATGGATTAGCTCGCTCCTCAGACGCCGCCTCCTCGGCATTCACCTCCCCGTGTGGCTTGATTGGAAGGGGTTGATCACCTTGAGCACTTAGCACCAGATTGTGGGCATTGGCTTTCTTTCTCCTCTCTACCAAGCTCGACTTCTTGCTTTGTTTCCTCTTCTGTTTCACCAGCTCCATGGGACTTAGTCTCTTCATGACTAGTTTTGCTTCTTCCTTGGGGGTTAAAACTGCAAAGACAAGGAAGAGATGGTTAAGTACAAGCAAAAGGAGAGCCAACAATAATGCAAAAAACTACAAGCATCAGAGTTAAATGTTTACATCCAACCACGTCTACTTCTTCCAGGCATTGGTCCAAGGGAGGGATCTTACACCTCGGACAGTCCTCATGAAATACGAGGCCAGGGTGTGTTGTCCAATCGTTAAAACGCCTTCCCCTCTTAACGGTGACGAGGGGAACCACCCCGTCCTTCGGTCCCGGCATCAATCCTCCCTGGACGTAGTAGTGATCAGTAGATTCTATTGCCGACCAGTCGAGAAGCCCCACCTCGGCAAAATTCTCAAGGCGCTGGATTAAAACCTTGGTCCACTCATATTGTTGAACAGGACCTGATGAAGTTGGAGCCTTGCAAGGATTTTGGAACTCCCAGCCTTGGCGACTCTCAACCCTAATTGCATGGTTTTCCCAACCTGCAACCTTGCTGGACATGGGAAGAAGAAGTTTGGGTTTCTTGGGTGCACTTCTGATGACGAGGAGCCAATTGTCCGAGACAAAGCTGACTTTATAGAAATGCCGAAAAGCTCCCACGGTCGGTTCAAATCCTAAACTCCTGCATAGCACTATGAAGCTAACGAGAACCCGGGTACCATTGGCTCCTAGCATGGCCGGCACTGCCCTCACGTAGTCCAAAAACTCGTTAATAAAGGGGTCCAAAGGAAGAAGGAGCCCCTGTTGAAATTGTTTGAAATAGAAGTGGATGTAGTCTTCATTATAGTAGAAGCTCGTCTCCTCCTTTTTTGTCTTCAGATTGGGTTTGCCAATATAAGTTAACTTATACTCGGCTTTGTCCACCCCGTACGTGGAATACAATTTTTCGAGCATGGGATCCCCAGCCTTTGGAGCCCTTTCTCGTTGTTTCCCTCGGCTTCCCCTTCCTCGGCCTCTTCTGCCCTCAACCTGGGCATCCTCCACAAAAGCATCAACAATCCGGGGGGACGAGGAGGTCTCTCCTTCTCTACCCGTCATATCTGCAAAAAGACGAGGGGACAAAATTAGTTACCTCGTCAATGGCTGATCTTAGGACGGGGAAGGGAGATACCCCTCCTCGTCATTATCAGAAGGCCGAGGACGTAGCCTTACCACTCAAACGCTCGCGAAATATGTGATCAGAGGAAGGATAGAATAGTTCGACGTGCTCCACTATCTCGGCCCTAGTTTCAAGCAACACTACATTACGAGTCAAAGAATCAGTTCGATCTATCCTTGTTTTATCCGAGTATTGGATGAACATCCGGGTACGGCCATAACTCCTCAACATCTTTCCTATGTCATCCAAGTTCAGCATCAACCATGGACCTCTCTCTCTACGATAAACCCTCAGATTGCCGGTGTGATATCCATAACGGAATCGGGGGGAATGGTTCCAAGAACGAGCCATTTCTAAGGGGAATCAAAGATTAAAGGGGGAGTTCATTCAATATTCAAAGAAATTCATACCAAATTCAAAGAAATTCAAAGATTCGAAGTGTTTGAGAGTTAAAAGCAGAAATTCATGAAGAAAAGCTTCATTCTTCAAAAATGGCGGTTCATTTTTCTTGGCACATTCAAAATTTCTCCTAAAAACCCTAGAAAACTCAAAATCAGGAGCGGAATGCATAAAAGGGAAGGAATTCCATACCTGAGTTTGAAAGAACGGTCGGAATCACAACAAAATCAACGCCGCCGGGAAAATAAACCTTCGCCGAAAATTGGGTTCGAACAAACTAAGTTCGCCGGAATGTATTGTCGCCTGAACCTTGCTAGTTGCTCTCAAATAATTTGGGTAAGTAAAGGTTTAAATGAAAAGGGTTTAAGCTTTTATACCCTCCAAAACAGGATCAAACCCGAGAATAATACGGGTAACCGGGTATGGCGCCCCCAACATTAAATGCTATCAACAATTTTCGAGGCACGTCAGATCTGGGACCCACCATTTATCATCATGGCAAATAACTGGCGGATATTGAAGCGACGCACGGACTGAAGCGCCTTTGACACGTGTAAAACCTGTTCGTATCCCGTAAGCCGAGGACGAGATGACTTTCTCCTCGTCCTAAGCCGAGCTAGAAAGTCGGGGGCCACTGAACAGTATAAACCGAGATACGAACATGGGCTTGCTCGAGTTGGGCCCAAATGGATTGGGCCATAAACATAATCCAATAACACAAGTGTTAGGGCCGAGTAACATCTTCCTCGTATGCCGAGGAGCATTCACCTCGGCATTATATCTTCATACTTGGTCCATCGTACTCCGAGATATCACAAAGTGACGAGGAGAGAAAAGTTCTTACCTCGGCATATCCTCAAGTGACGAGGAGACAGAATCATTCACCCCGGCATATTCACATGCCGGCCAATCATAAAATGACGAGGAGGCAAAATCATGCATCTCGACTTATATGCGAATGCCGAGATAAAACACTCTTGCTCCTCGGCGTTCCGGCTAGCAGATTACACAGTCCTTATCAAACAAGGATTCTACAGTCGTAATCCAATCAGGATTGCAATTACCAAAACCAATTCAAGTCAAACAATGACTCCTTAACAGATATAATTCTCTTAGGATTATATCTTATCTCTGTACAAGTTCACTCCAACATGGATTCTATTAATCCATCCCTATAAATACAAGCCCCCTATGGCTCATTATTTGGTACGTTACTTTTTACAATACAGAAACTCTGTCAATTTAGTATCTTACATACAAACCGTGAACTTACTCTCACGCCGGAGGGCCTTTAGCCGGAGTCGCCCTGGCTTAGTTTACGTGTTTTCGCTTATTTTCAGGCCTTGCAATCCCCGGAGCATCCAAACGCTTGGATTTGGGCTGATTTGATGATTTTGGCATCATATATATATATATATATATATCAAATTGTTCCGTTTTGATAAGTCAATTTTATAAGTGATATTTTACTTGCTTGCATAATTTTTCTAAAATTGCTTGATATTAATGTCCCAAAAATGCAACATTTGCATGGTCTCATCAAAGAGAGGCGACTTTTTTTTTTGTTATACTTCTGCCCCCCCCCCTCCCATATTAATATACAAAAAATACCCTTTGTTTATCACGAAATAATCAACAAAATTTCAAAATGAAAATGAGACTCATAATTTTTGTATCAAACTCATTTATGCATATTACTATTTTAGAGAGGAAGTATGTATTTTCTTACAAAATTGACGTAATGTGATATTAATAAAATCGCAAAAAAAACTATAATGTTGAGCGCAAAATTATTTCAAATTGTTACCTACAAAATACACAACAATCTATCATTCTCGCTATATATAACCACAACATGTTTGTTGGTTTATTGAGACTAAATCAGCATATAGACATATAGACATAGGAGAAGGAGTCTAAACAACGGAGTAGTTCAATTCAATATAATAATGTTCAAGGAGAAGAAAAGAAAGCAACCCGACAAAAGGGGGGGGTCTGAAACGGTCGTGTCATTTAATGAGCACGGTCGTGTTATTAGAGGACTTTACTTACACGGTCATTCATAATATAAAGCATGGTCGTGCTAAGCCATTTCCAGCCCATATTTGGTTTCCTTATTCAGGATTCTTCTTGTAGGACAAGGTTTAGGGTTTTTCCTACATCTATATAAACATAATTTCGGCCATAATTTGATATGATTGACGGAGAGAACTAGGATACACAAGAGGGAGCAAAAAATAGTGTCAATGAGAGGGCAATGGAGCATAGGAGATGGCATGAGGGGCACTCCTACAACCCTAGCCATGACTGAGATTTGTGTTCTTGATAAAAAAGAGTAGATATATATGAGTGTGTTGTTAATTGAGAGTTGCAACGCTTAAATCTTAGTAATTACATATGCAAAGTTGTAATAAACATCATATATATTATTATAGTGATCTTCTGGCTTGGCATCGCCCCAAGATATTGCCATGTGTTGGTAAACTGTGTTACCAAATCTATGTGTTATTTCTTTCATATTAATACATGTTGATTATTCTTCCCATACTAGAGCTGCTAGTATGGGATAGGCGAATATGTGATCTTCCCCAATCCCCAACAACTGGTATCAGAGCTCCGGTGAGAGATACGAGGGATGCATATATTTGATTGAAACGGAGACTTCAAAAAATCAAGATTTAACTGCATAGATCTGAATGATTTTGATGCAAAGATGCACGCAAAAGCAGATTTAGATGGTTCAGATTGCAGGAATCCATGGTAAAAAGGTTGCACAAATTCAGTCCAGATCATGGCATAGACTCAAGGTGTTTGTGGGATTGTAGGGCATTCAACTTGGGATGGAAAAAGATCGCAAGGGGATAAATTTTCTTAGTGCGAATTTGGGCGAGGGAGCGGAAGATATGAAAGAAGAGGAGATGAAAATTGCAGTTGCGTTAATCTTATGAGGAGAGCAGTAGATATTTTATGGGTGTTAGATTCGAGTTCTCAAGGAGATTACAAAAGAACAAATCGGTGAATAGTCGCAAGGAGAGGAGATGTGTGAGTCAGGACACAAAAGAGACTGTTTTGCAATAGCGTGAAAGAGAGTGGTATATGTCGGTTGACCACGTGATGAGAAGATCGAGGAGGACTTCTTGCAGAATAACGGAGGAGAGATCAGTAGTAAGCTCTAGGAGAGAGGAGAAGGTATTGTACACTACCTACAATAACATCAAAAGTCTTCAGGAGGGAGCCACAGGTTAAGTCGAAAAAGTCTTTGGTGGAAAAGGGAGAGCCATCAATAAACGACATGTTAGGGGGGACCATGACTACTCATAGCTGAGCAGTAAGGAGAACAAGTCATAGTACCTAACAGAGAGAAGAGGAAAACGATGAGCAGTCGAGGCAATAGAGAAGGGCAGATCGTGTTTCATGGAGACTCATTGTGAGGAAAGTGGGATTAGGAGGAGAAGGTGAAGGCGGACTTGCAAAGAAACATATGAGTGCTTGATTCATGAAGAGACAAGAGGAATCTGACACAAATATATTGAAGTGTCTCTTGGTTTAAACTCGTCTTTGTACTTGAGCGAAAACTTGGGTGGAAGCTTAGTGCTCGGCGCTGTTAAGATACAATGAGTAGGATCATTATGTAGGTGGAAGTTTCACGGGTCAGTTACTATGGTTTATTGGTTCTAGTCTCCAGGTGGGAGATTGTTGAATTATGGAGTCTAAGCCAACATGGAGATATGGGACAAGAAGGAGTCTAAACAATGGAGGAGTTCGAGTCAAGATAGGAATGTTCAAGGTGAAGAAAAATGAAGCAAATCGGCAAAAGGGGACTGACATGGTCGTGTCAGTTAATGAGCAAGGTTGTGCCACTAGAGGACTTTACTGACACGGTCATGCACAATATAAAGCACAGTGGTGCTAAGCCATTTCCAGCTCAGATTTGGTTTAAACGGATTCTTTCTTGGAGTACAAGGTTTAAGGCTTCTCCTACACCTATGTAAACATAATTTGGTGTGCTTGACGGAGAGAGCTAGGATACACAATAGAGAGCCACAAATAGTGTCAATGAGAGGGCAAGGGGGCTTAGGAGATGTCATGAGGGGCACTCCTACAACCCTAACCATGACCGATATATGTGCTTGATAAAGGAGAGGAGATATATATATATATATATATATATATATATATATATATATATATATATATATATAAGTGTGTTGTTAATGAAGAGTATCCATGTTTAAATCTTATTGATTGCATGTGCAAAGTTGTAATAACCATCATGTATTGATTATAGTGATATTCTAGCTTGGCATCGCCCCTAGATGTAGCCATGTGTTGGTGAACTAGGTTACCAAATCTATGTATTATTTTTTTCATATTACTATATGTTGATTATTCTCTCTATGTTAGGGCTGCTAGTATGGGATAGACAGATATGTAATTCCCAAATCCCCATATGATCCAATGAAACAAGTGCACCGAAGTGTTTGTTTTCCTTAATTGTAGACAAGCTACTAAATCTTAAGAACAATGGAGGGCATATACGTAAACTATCTACCATGAAAAGAGGAAATATTTCATTATTATTTCGTATGGGAAGTGAATAAATTGAAATAATGAAATGTTGCTATCTCTTTTATCCCACATCGAGGTAAGTACCTATTTCATCAATAACCTATAGTCAATTTTTCGTTTTTGTCGGGATTGTATTTTTTTTCATTTTCCCCCTTAACCTCATAATTTTTGGTTGATATCGTACTTGCGTCAGTTTTCCGTCAATTCCACCTTTAAAAAGATGATGTGATATGCTTACTCATTATAATACTGACATGGCCTAAAAACCCTAATAAAATTGGCTGAGGTGAAATAATAAGGGGTGAAAGTGTAGAATACTAAATTATTAATAACAATTTACAAAATCCCCAAACTTATATCAAAATTGGAGCTGGAAACCCTCCCTACTCATTTTATTCTCCACCTCCGACCCCTTTACATGGCAGTTACCTACATTCCACCCCAAGGCCATAGCCAGCTTCAAGCTTCACCAAAACCGATTCCTCCTCTCTAGTAAGTCGCCACTCTCCCCAACAACGCCTCTTCCATTGTGTCCCATCATACCGCTGCCCAATTCCTTTTATTATATGGTTATTTTCCAGAAATTCGGCCATTGTTGCTCGCCCTCTACCATCCTCTAATCTCTTCTTTTGTCACACTCTCTAACACCTCCGTCCCTCTTCATCTTTGGTGCATTCCGGCATTGAGCCCATAATTTGATTTGTGTTCTTTTCTGTTTTGATTTGGATTTTTTATTTCTGAAGAAATTGATTGTGCGCGTGTGCGTAAGTTTTGAATCTGATTTTGAAGTCAGATTTCTGTGTTTTAATAAGATTGTGTGATTTTGAGTTGGGAGATTTGAAGATTTTGATGATGTATGCTGTTGCATTTCAAATTTTTGATTGTCAGGGTGTTATGACCGGTGGAGATGGTAGTTGGGTGGTGCTGAAGGTGTTGGGTGGTGCTGGGGGTTGGCTTTGGTGGATGGTGGAATAGGAAATTAGTATGTGAAAAGCGTGAAGAATATGTCATCCTTTTCGAATTTGATGTTGGACTGTGGTGGTGGTGGTGGTGGTTGTGGATGTTGGACTTGCAGATGGCGGCGACTGGAAAGTAGAGATGGAGGAGGGTAGATGTAGGGTTTCAAATTCATTTTTTACAATTTGACCCCTAAGCTTTCATGTCAGATTCAAGTGTATGCCAAATAAGTAGTAATTATTACACATAAGCAATTTAATGATGTGACCATGACATATAAGCATATTTAATGGTTAAATGGATGGTTAACTGACGTAAAGACGACATCAAAAACAAAAAATAAGGTTAAGGGGGAAAACGAAAAAAAAAATACATTAAGGACGAAAACGAAAAAGTGACTATAGATTGAAGACGAAAATATAAATAATCACCATCACATGTATATAGTTATTTTAATTTTTATAATTAATTTATCTTGATAAGAAAATATAAAAAATTACTTATAGTCATGAAATTCTAGAATTTATTATTGATCAACTTTTCATTTACTCGCAGGTAAAAAAAAATTAATTTCATGAATAAATAATATTTATGTTAATGTTGAATCAATAACCATTTAAAATTCAATTAAATTATTTTTTTAAAAAATAATAAACATAAAATGAGAACTTATGCGGAAAAGGAAATTAAAAAAAAAAAAAATTGGACTTATGTTCTTGTATTTTTTTGTCTAGGTTCAAAATTTGTGTTGTTAAGAGGACCCAAAACCTAAACAAAGAAGAAGGGAGAAGCTATGACCAGCTAGTGAGCGGGTGCTTGTGATTCAAAATTGGCTGACAAAAGCCGCCGGCTGCAATGGATATTAGAATTATTTCTTACCTAAATCAAAATGTCTATGTTTTTAAAAGAAAACATTAAGATAGATGTATACCCATTTTTACTTTATTTTGCTTTAAATATTTTTTCATATTTCATTGTATATTTGTATTACTAAAAGAGAAAATTACGCCATAGTCCCTCAATAATATCTAATCTACATCCTAAGACAACCTATTTCTTAATTTACATCCTAATCTTACAAAATATTTTCTTTTACCATATAATCCCTCACCTATTTTAAAAATTAGAAAATACCAAATAATAATACTCCCTCCTCACCCACTCATAAACAGTCAAACACAACACACACTTTCTCTCTCTAAATTTCTCTCTCTACTCAATCTCTCCGGTCATCCTCCCCTTCCGGCGAACTCTATCTCTCCCGTCACCCCAACTTCCGGCGACGGTCTTCCCCAACTCCGGCGACCTATTACTCCGACAATAGTTCCCCTCCTCAAGCCTTCCTGGCGACATAATACTCCGGCGACCTCACCACACCGCCCAGATCTGCAGAGAACTCTCCGCTTCCCCGGCGAAAACTCCCCTCTCCGGCGATCTACCACTTTTCCACCGCCGTTTCCTCTATCTCCCTGCGATATTCCAGCAACAACTGTCCTCTTGCACAAGGACATCGTTGCCGATTTGCTCTAAGCCCTCCATCTCCGGCGTCTCCATCAGCATTATCTCCGGTCGTCCCTATTCTGACAACTTCTTCATATCTTGGGCCTCCTCTGTAAGTTTTTCCCTCACCGGAATCAAAGCCGAAAACTGAATTACCTCACCGGAATCTGAGCTTGGCCTTGCGTGAATCTGAGCAACGCTGAAGCTGGTGAATTTTTTAGTCACTTTTGGTTTGGAATTTTTACCAACGAGATGAGATATGGGCAAGATAAAGTACTAGTCCTTTTCTTTTCATTTCATTTATTTTTTTGTTAGTGTCACATTAATTTAATTAACAAGCTCCACACTTGTTCTTTTTACATAATTATAATTTTATGTTTATGTTATTTCTTTTTCTTTCATTTGCATAATTATCTGACAAAAATATCATTGAAAAAATTATTTTCATTTTTTTATAGTTTATTATATAATTGCAAAACTAAATTTTTAAAATTGAATAGAAAGAGTGAGAACTTACTGATAAATTAAGTTATTAATTGTTTAGTCGCCGGAGTTGGTGTTTTCTCCGGATTTAATCGTGTTCTTACTATTTTAGTTGACAACTGAGAACTTACTGATAATTTAAGTTCTCAGTTGTTTGGTCACCGGAGTTGGTGGTCGCCGAAGTTGATCGTGTTTTTAGTAGTTTAGTTGACAGAGTTTACTGATAAGTTCTCAATTGTTTAGTCGCCGGAGTTGGTAATCGTCGGAGTTGATCGTGTTCTTATTAGTTTAGTTGACAACTGAGAACTTACTGATAGGTTCTCAGTTTTTTGGTCGTCAGAGTTGATCGTGTTATTAGTAGTTTAGTTGACAACTGAGAACTTACTGATAAGTTCTCAATTGTTTGGTCGCCGGAGAGGTCGCCGGAGTTGATCGTGTTTTTAGTAGTTTAGTTGACAACTGAGAACTTACTGATAAGTTAAGTTCTCAGTTGTTTGATCGCCGGAGTTGGTGGTCGCGGGAGTTGGTAGTCGCCGGAGTTAATTGTGTTCTTAGTAGTTTAGTTGACAACTGAGAACTTACTGATAAATTAAGTTCTCAGTTGTTTGGTCGCCGGAGAGGTCACCGGAGTTGGTGGTCGCCGGAGTTGTGTTCTTAGTAGTTTAGTTGACAACTGAGAACTTACTGATAAGTTAAGTTCTCAGTTGTTTGATCGCCGGAGTAGGTGGTCTTCGGAGTTGATGGTATTCTTAGTAGTAGTTTAGTTGACAACTGAGAACTTACTGATAAGTTCTCAGTTGTTTAGTCGCCGGAGTTGGATCGTCGGAGTTGATTATGTTCTTAGTAGTTAAGTTGACAATTGTGAACTTACAAATAAGTTCTCAGTTATTTGATTGCCGAAGTTGGTGGACACTAGAGTTGATCGTGTTCTTATAAATTTAGTTGATAACTGAGAACTTACTGATAAGTTCTCAGTTGTTTGGTCACCGGAGAGGTCAACAAAACAAAAAAATAAGGTTCTTAGTAGTTTAGTTGACAACTGAGAATTTAATAATAAGTTCTCAGTTGTTCGATCGTCGGAGAGGTCATCGGAGTAAAAAAAATAGGTTCTTAGTAGTTTAGTTGACAACTGAGAACTTACTGATAAGTTCTCAGTTGTTTAGTCGCCGGAGTTGGTGGTCACCGGAGTTGATCGTGTTGTTAGTAGTTTAGTTGACAACTGAGAACTTACTGATAAGTTTAGTTCTCAGTTGTTTCATTGCCGAAGAGATCGCCGGAGTTGGTAATCGCCGAGGAGGTCGCCGGAGTTGATCGTGTTCTTAGTATAGTAGCTAAGTTGACAACTGAGAACTTACTGATAAGTTAAGTTCTCAAATGTTTGGTCGCCGGAGAGGTCGCCGGAGTTGATCGTGTTCATAGTAGTTTAGTAGACAACTGAGAACTTACTGATAAGTTAAGTTCTCAGTTGTTTGTTCGCCGGAGAGGTCGCCGGAGTTGGTGGTCGCCGGAGTTGGTAGTCGCCGGAGTTAATTGTGTTCTTAGTAGTTTAGTTGACAACTGAGAACTTACTGATAAGTTAAGTTCTCAGTTGTTTGGTCGCCGGAGAGGTCGCCGGAGTTGGTGGTCGCCGGAGTTGGTAGTCGCCGGAGTTAATTGTGTTCTTAGTAGTTTAGTTGACAACTGAGAACTTACTGATAAGTTAAGTTCTCAGTTGTTTGGTCGCCGGAGAGGTCGCCGGAGTTGGTGGTCGCCGGAGTTGGTAGTCGCCGGAGTTAAAAGTGTTCTTAGTAGTTTAGTTGACAACTGAGAACTTACTGATAAGTTAAGTTCTCAGTTGTTTGGTCGCCGGAGAGGTCGCCGGCGTAAAAAAAAAAAAAAAAAAAAAAAAAAAAAAAAAAAAAAAATCGCCGGAAAAAGTCGCCGGAGTTGGTCGCCGGAGTTGATGGTTGCCGGAAGTGTTGACCGGAGAAGATGGGGAGGGGGTGACCTAAGGTGAGGGTGGTTGGAGAGAAATTAAATTGTTAAAGAGATTGGACTTAGTGAAATGATAGGAGGGTGAACTTAATAAAATGTTGGGAGGGTGTAGTTATTAAGCTAGGGACTAAATGGTTAATCAAATTATAAATTGTCTTAGGAAGTAGTTTTGTTTCTATAGAGGGATTATTTGGTAAATGCCTCTTACTAAAAGTTAGAAAGTGGATAAAAATAATACTCCCTCCGTCTCATTACAAACCACAAATATTCCTTTTTGGGCGTCCCATTACAAATCACAAATTCACTATTTTCTCTACTCATTCTCTCTCCTATCATTATTTTAATACTCACAACACCATTATAATTTACTATTCTCTTCACTCATTCTCTCTCCTATTTTACTTTTACACTCACAACATTTATATCATTATTTTTTTCCTTAATCTACGCGTGAACAGTAAATTTCCTCTTTGTAATGGATCGGAGGGAGTATATACTATATAATTTTCAAGTGTAACCACTCGCTTAATGATATAGCGAACTCAAAGCAATGGATCCATGTCGAAATTTTTTATTTTATTTTTTGCGCTGTAAATCTTCTTTTTTTCTTTTATGTGATCTGACTATCAAAAATTCTCATACTCCCATCTTCCCATAGCAAAGACCCCAAAAAATTCAAATTTACATTTGTCAAGAATAAATTTAAATACTCCCCCCCTCCCAAAATGTTTGTCACATTTGATTTTTTTGTTAAACTTTGATCACAAATTTATGAGATATTAATCATGTTCATGAAATTCTAAAATTTGTTGTTGATAATATTATTAATGATGAATCAATAGGAATTTTTAGAATTTCATGAACATAATTAAATTGTCATATATTTGTGATCAAATTTCAACAAAAAAGTCAAATGGGACAAACATTTTGAAACGGAGGGAGTATTTTTTAACCATTTATTTGAGATGAAGAAAATAGTACATTTATAGCAAAAACCAAGCTACTCGCGTGATCAAATTGTGCGGTCCATCTCACTTTTTTTTCTCCAAAATAAATGTCACTATTCTAAATAACAAAGGAAACCTAGTACAATTTTATAATGTATAAGCACTAGCCTAGCCTAAGTTCGTGTCCAAGGCCACGTTTTTGTTTTTTTTTATATATATCACAAAAAAAAAAAAAAATATGCATGTATGTCGCACGACATACAAAGGTGGGAGGGCAAAACGGGAAAGGGATTGAATAGTGAGGGCAAAAGGGTCATTTCCGCGGACGAAACTGTTCATAGTACTGTTCCCGTGTGCTGAGCTGGACAGGTTGGATTTATACTATAGATTGTACAAGCTAATAAAACATACTCCCTCCGTCCCACGTGAATAGACACTTATTTCCTTTTTGGGACGTCCCACGTGAATAGACACTGCCCAAAATGGAAAAGAATTTATTATTTTATATTCATCCTACCCCACCCACTCATTCTCTCTCTTCATTTCCTATCACACAATTTATTCAACCAACTCCACTCATTCTCTCTCTTCATTTTCTACCACACATTTTCATTATTATATTCATTTTCCTTAGTTATTGTGCCAAGATTTTTGGTGTCTATTCACGTGGGACGGAGGGAGTATTTCTTAATTAAAAACATTGAAAGTCAAATATGATACTCTCTCTGTCCCGGACCTTGGTGCCTAGTTTGACATTTCACGTAAATTAAGAAGAGAGTATTATATTGAAAGTGTTATGAGTGTAAAAATAAAATAGGAGAGAGAATGAGTGGAGGGAATAGTAAATTATAATGGTGTTGTGAGTATTAAAATAATGTAGGAGAGAGAATGAGTGGAGGGAATAGTAAAGATTTCTTTCCATTTTAGGAAATGTGCACGTAGATTTGAGACGCCCAAAATGAAAAGTATGCACGTAGGTATGGGACGGAGGAAGTATTTATTTTGTAAGTAAAAAGTATTAATTTGCTTAAAAAAAAAACAATTGAAAATTAAAAGTTCAGATCTATGAGCTAGCAGCGAACTGCCCAGATTTGTCTTTTCTTTTCAACTTTTTCTCTTCCATTTTAATTTTAATTTTAATTCTCTACGAATATTTAAATAGCTCTGACATTTAGGGATTCTGAAACTTCTTGGAACCCAACCCAATAGGGAGCATATGAATAGAAATGCTCTTAAAAATGTCAGAAATGTTTTTATATGTCAGAATTATTTAGATGCGATTGTAAAGTAAAATTAGAGATACGGAAATTTATTTTATTCAATTTATAAATCACTAGTGAAAGCCTGTGTGTGTCCGAGGACACGTTATTGTTTTTTTTTTTTTAATTTAAAAAAAAAAATAATTTAAAGGACAAAATGGAAAAGAGACAACTTAATGAGGGCAAAATGGGAAATTCGACAAATGGAACTGTTCATAGTACTGTAGATAGTGGAGGTGTGATTTATACTATACTAGTACATGCCCGTGTCTAAGGCCACGTGATTTTTTTTTAATTTTTTTAAAATTTTTTTTTAAATTAATAAAAAAAATTGTAAGGGCAAATGAGAAAAGGACAAATGTATGAGGGCAAAATGAGAATTTCGCCGCTTAAAACTGTTCATACCACGGTAACAAACCCCTCCCTCGTTTATACTATAGATTTATAAATCATTGTTATGTCATCAAAATAGTACACGCCAACTTATACAAATTGGAGCAGGTTATTTTTCCAGAGGACCACTTGTACATTTATTTTATAATTGATTTATTTAATTCTAAGGTCGGTAAAGTCATAATACTAATATGAGAATCACAACTAAAACCAGCCCTACTAGCCAACGTAGTACCATCAACTTGTACATTATGCAGAAAAACAAGTAACTACATATGCATAAGAAGCTGTACATTGTATGCATAATGTTGTACATTTGAGGTGGTGGGTGGGGGGGTGCAAATTACCTCTTATTTTGAGCAGCAAAAAAGTCGGATAGTCGAATGCAATTAACTTTATATCTTGTTCTTATTTTATTTTGATATTGACTATTTACGTTAAAAGGTTTTATTAAAAGTATTTTTAACATTTTACTCAATTTCGTGTATTTTATTAGTTTATTCGGTTCACTCAGCATTTTGGTCGTCGTGCACCTCATATGACTTTTATGGAATAATACTGACTCCTAATCCCTAAATCACAATTTCAACAAATAAATTGAAAAAAAAGGGAACAAATAGTAACATTTGACAAGTACTTTCTAATATTATTAAGAAACTGTGTGTTGAAAAGAAGTGCCTGAAAAATGGCCATATAATAGTAAAGATATTCCAGCTGTTGGGATGCCATTACTCAGTCAGTAATGTGATAATCAAATGCACCAATTATGTGTTTTATGTATTTTTCATTTGGTTGACAGCTCTCTCTTAACTACTAGAGTACTATTCCTTAATCCTACCTTTATTATATATACCCTTTTCCTTATTCATTACCCCTACTCAAAACAACATCTTTTTTCTCTCTCTCTCTCTCTCTCTCTCTCTCTCTCTCTCTCTCTCTCTCTCTCTTTCTTTCTCACATTCTCTAAGCCTGAAAAAGGCTCAACGATTCTTACACATCATTGACCGAAGTGTGGCGGTCCGGCAGCGGCTTAGTTCTTAGCTATGAGAGTTCACCGTAGCGGCCCTGCCTATGGGGGACGTCTAAGTCTATCACAATGGGTAGTGGCATCGGCTATTTTGGTTGTTTCAGTTCTTGCAATTTCCGTTTCAGCGGAGGAAAAGCCTTACATTTACTCATCACCTCCTCCTCCTAATGAGTACAAGTCTCCACCACTACCTTCACTATCGCCACCTCCTCCATATGTGTACAAGTCGCCACCACCTCCGTCACCTTCACCTCCACCACCTTATGTGTACAAGTCGCCACCTCCACCTTCCCCTTCACCACCCCCACCATATGTTTACAAGTCTCCTCCACCACCTTCTCCGTCTCCACCTCCACCATATGTGTATAAGTCCCCTCCACCACCTTCACCATCTCCACCTCCACCACATGTGTATAAATCTCCGCCACCACCTTCACCATCACCACCTCCTCCATATGTGTACAAGTCTCCTCCACCACCTTCACCATCACCTCCCCCTCCATATGTGTACAAGTCACCTCCACCACCTTCACCATCACCACCTCCACCATATGTGTACAAATCTCCTCCACCACCATCACCATCACCGCCTCCACCATATGTGTATAAATCGCCTCCACCTCCTTCACCATCACCACCTCCACCATACGTTTATAAATCTCCTCCACCACCTTCACCATCACCACCACCACCATATGTGTACAAGTCTCCACCGCCACCATCACCCTCTCCTCCACCACCATATGTGTATAAGTCTCCTCCACCACCTTCCTCATCCCCTCCACCTCCTTACTATTACAAGTCTCCACCCCCTCCTTCACCCTCTCCTCCACCTCCTTATTACTACAAGTCTCCTCCACCACCTTCCCCATCACCTCCTCCACCATACTACTACAAGTCTCCCCCACCACCTTCCCCATCTCCCCCACCTCCATACTATTATAAGTCTCCTCCACCACCCTCACCATCTCCTCCACCTCCTTACTATTACAAGTCTCCCCCACCACCTATCAAGTCACCACCTCCTCCATACTACTACTCTTCCCCACCACCACCAATCAAATCTCCACCACCACCATATGACTACACTTCCCCACCCCCACCAGTAAAGTCACTACCTCCTCCATACAATTATACTTCCCCACCGCCACCAGTCAAGTCACCACCTCCTCCATACCACTACATTTCACCACCACCACCGGTAAAGTCACCACCTCCTCCATACCACTACAATTCCCCTCCACCACCGGTCAAGTCACCACCACCACCATACTACTACACTTCTCCTCCACCACCGGTCAAGTCATCACCACCACCATACTACTACACTTCCCCACCACCACCAGTCAAGTCACCACCACCACCATACTACTATACTTCCCCTCCACCACCAGTTAAGTCACCACCACCTCCATACCACTACACTTCACCCCCACCACCGGTCAAGTCACCACCTCCTCCATACCACTACACTTCCCCACCACCACCGGTCAAGTCACCACCTCCTCCATACCACTACACTTCCCCACCACCACCGGTCAAGTCACCACCTCCTCCATACCACTACACTTCCCCACCACCACCAGTCAAGTCACCACCACCACCATACTACTATACTTCCCCTCCACCACCAGTTAAGTCACCACCACCACCATACTACTATACTTCCCCTCCACCACCAGTAAAGTCTCCACCTCCTCCATACCACTACACTTCCCCGCCACCACCAGTCAAGTCACCACCTCCTCCATACCACTACACTTCCCCGCCACCACCAGTCAAGTCACCACCTCCTCCATACTACTACACTTCCCCGCCACCACCAGTCAAGTCACCACCTCCATACTACTATACTTCCCCGCCACCACCGGTTAAGTCACCACCTCCTCCATACTACTACACTTCCCCACCACCACCAACCAAATCCCCTCCTGCTCCATACTACTACATTTCCCCGCCACCACCAGTCAAGTCACCACCTCCTCCATACCACTACACTTCCCCACCACCACCATTCAAGTCACCACCTCCTCCATACCACTATACTTCCCCACCACCACCTGTCAAGTCACTACCTCCTCCATACTACTACACTTCCCCACCACCACCAGTCAAGTCACCACCTCCTCCATACCACTACACTTCCCCACCACCACCAGTCAAGTCACCACCTCCTCCATACTACTACACTTCCCCGCCACCACCAGTCAAGTCACCACCTCCTCCATACTACTACACATCCCCGCCACCACCGGTTAAGTCACCACCTCCTCCATACTACTACACTTCCCCACCACCACCAACTAAATCCCCTCCTGCTCCATACTACTACACATCTCCACCACCTCCCCATCATCACCACCATGATCTCGTAGTCAAAATGGTCGGAAAGGTTTATTGCTATAAATGTTATGACTGGAAATACCCAGCAAAATCCCATAACAAGAAACATCTGAAAGGTACGTACAGTTCAATTCCATCAACCCTTCTTCTTCAATTTTTAATCTAGCCTTTATATTATAAGAAAACACCTTACCAAGCCAACCCATTTGAAAATTTGGAATCTTTCTAATATAGTAAAAATTATAAAAATTAAGTTCAGTCCATTTTTTATGTTGAGGACATAAATAACATATTACCTAAAACACAAGTATATTAAATATTACATAGTGTTTGTCTCTATCTAAGAAAGATTCTTAATCTTTAACAACTTGTCAAATCTTTTGTCCCTTCGCCAGAGGAATAACATGCATATTTTGTAAATGAAAAGTGGGTATTGGCTGTAATTAGTTAATAATGAAAATTAGTGATGCAATCTTTTATTAAAAATGCAAAATTTACTTAATGTCATAGGTAAAATTGAAATGATTTAGTTGACCTTTTGCTAACATAAATTATTGTACATGGAACAGATGCGGTTGTGGAGGTTACATGCAAGGCCGGTGACAAGGAAATTGTAGCATATGGCAAGACTAAGATCAATGGGAAATATGCAATAACTGTTGAAGGTTTTGATTATGCTAAATATGGAGGAAAGGCATGTACGGCTAAGCTCCATGCGGCACCAAAGGGTTCGAAATGCTCCGTCCCAACTAACATTCATTCCGGTTTGAAAGGCGCAAAGGTCCATGTCAAGTCGAAGACTTATGACGAGGTTGTTCTATTTGCTAAGCCATTTGCTTACGCTCCCAAGACTCCTTATTCTGAGTGTGACAAGCCTAAGCCAACCCCGACGCCTGCTCCTTACGTTTACAAATCACCACCACCACCTGCTTACATCTACAAGTCCCCACCACCACCTGCTTACATCTACAAATCCCCACCACCACCCGCTTACATCTACAAGTCACCCCCACCACCTGCTTACATCTACAAGTCACCACCACCTCCGGCTTATATCTACAAGTCTCCACCTCCACCAGTCAAGTCCCCACCACCACCTTACTATTACACTTCCCCACCTCCACCAGTAAAGTCTCCACCACCACCATACCACTACAATTCCCCACCTCCACCGGTCAAGTCTCCCCCACCCCCTTACTACTACTCTTCCCCACCTCCACCAGTCAAGTCTCCACCACCACCTTACTACTACATTTCCCCTCCCCCACCAGTCAAGTCTCCACCACCACCATACCACTACACTTCCCCACCTCCACCGGTCAAGTCTCCACCACCTCCTTACTACTATACTTCCCCACCCCCGCCAATCAAGTCTCCACCACCACCTTACCATTACACTTCCCCACCTCCACCAGTCAAGTCTCCACCACCACCCTACCACTACACTTCACCACCTCCACCAGTCAAGTCTCCACCACCACCCTACTATTACACTTCCCCACCTCCACCGGTCAAATCTCCACCACCACCATACCACTACACTTCCCCACCTCCACCGATCAAGTCTCCACCACCACCTTACTACTACACTTCCCCACCCCCACCTGTCAAGTCTCCACCGCCACCTTACCATTACACTTCCCCACCTCCACCAATCAAGTCTCCGCCTCCACCTTACCACTACAGTTCCCCACCTCCACCTGTCAAGTCTCCACCGCCACCCTACTATTACACTTCCCCACCTCCACCAGTCAAGTCTCCACCGCCACCATACCACTACACTTCTCCACCTCCACCGGTCAAGTCTCCACCGCCACCTTACCACTACACTTCTCCACCTCCACCGGTCAAGTCTCCACCTCCTCCTTACTACTACACTTCCCCACCTCCACCAGTCAAGTCTCCTCCACCACCCACTTACATCTACTCTTCTCCCCCACCACCAATCCAATACTAGTCTGCAATAGCAAAGTCACCTTTCAACAACAATCATGTACGTAAGCATCCAGCATCCTTCGCCATTTCATATTAATCTTCTCTATTTTGGCAACTTATTATGTCCATCATGCTTATTAGTCCTCTATCATTATTTACAGGTTTTAGTTTCATTCACACAATAAAGGAAGGGTCCATGAAGAGAAGTTTAAAAAAACAACCACCCAAACAAGAATTTCATTTCAATAAGGTCATCAGCAGTGGATTCCAAAGTTCAAATCTTTTTGAGTTTGACCAGTTCAAGTTTACATCTCTTGTAGCGATCATACATGTTCTTCTCATTCTATCTCCAAAGGGGAATATGCCATCAAAGAGGAATGGGTAAGAGAAACAAGAGAAGTCAAATATTAATTTATGGTTTGGTTGTGGGTGTAATTAGGGTGTGCTATATCTTTCTTCATATGATTTCTTTCTATTAATTTATATTACTATATTGTTTGATTTGATGGTGTATATTTTGATTAATTAATCGATCTACAATTTATTTATTGGAGTAATTCCATGTATTCATCTACCTTGTTGTGCTGTGCTGTGTGCACTCAAAATAATCAATGAGTTGGCCTGTTTCGTGAATAACAAATTTTGTTTCAATCTTCACCTTATAACAACCTAAATAGTCCCTACGCCCCGTAGTAGTAAGGTTGTTAGTTTAATTTTACACGGAAATTAAAAAATAAATAAATATTGTGAGTATAAAAAATAAAGTAGCGGAGAGAAAGTAGTTTATGAGTTTTTGTTATAAAAATAACAAGTATGTCTAATTGTCCATTTTAATTGATAAACCAGCTAAAAACCTTACTTTTAAATGGACTAAAAATGAAAGTAAGAATTTAATGGAAACGAAGGAAGTACCTGTTTCTCTGAAGGGAGTACGTGTTTCTCTATAGCTATAGCTGCATCATATTCCATCAATCCCAAAAATACTTGTAATTATATGATATTTTAAACGTATTAAAAAAACAATTAATAAATATCAAATATATAAAATATGTTAAATTATCTTTTAAATATTTCAAGTACTTACGCAATTAATTTTTTTTTCAATGATAACAATTTAATAATAAATAAGGATAGTTTAGGCAAAATGTGTCAATATTTTATCGAAAGCTACAAAAGCATTTTAAAATAAAAAAATATCTCGTTCTCATGTAAAAGTGTAAATATTTTGGGACGTTCTCATGTAAAAGTGTAAATATTTTGGGACTTAAGGAGTAACTCATATTGTTCATATCTATATAATTGGATGTTTTGGAGACTGTGAGTGTGAATGGTGGGTGGTGTATGGATAAAATAATGACATACATACAAACTAATTACAAAAAATTATAACTAATTATTCATGTGAGGGTAGTTCATTGAGGTTCCCAAAATGCTCATATGTCCCAAAATAATAAATCAAAAATTATATTGCACGTTCTTACACCAAAAAGATTATTTAACCAATAAGGATCAACCAAAAATATGCATTAGTAGGAGAACTTTTTTTTTTTTTTAGTCTACATCTCTTCTTGCCAGCCACAACAATTTAGCTACAAGTTGACATTAAATATTTAAAGAATAAATATTTACAGAATAAGAAATAACATTAATTACAATAAGAAAGAAAAGATTTATTACCTTTCTACCAGCCCCGAATAGAGTGAGAAAGGCTCTGATATCACTTTAGTGGGAGATGATGAGTGTGATGATGAGTGTGTGTGTGTATGAGAGAGAGTATATGAAAGAAAATTCTTTCTATTACGTAAATTGAAGCGTCTTTACAAATGAAGGAAAATTCTCCTCTGGTTTCGATGCCGGGAAACTAACCCGGGTCCCCTGGGTGAAAGCCAGAAATCCTAACCGCTGGACGACATCGGAACCAGAGAAGAGTTTTCCTTCATTTGTAAAGACGCTTCTTTTTACGCTTCAATTTACGCAATAGAAAAAATTTTCTTTCATATACTCTCTCTCATACATACACACTCATCATCTCCCATCAAAGTGGTATCAGAGCCTTTCTCACTCCATTCGGGGCTGGTAGGAAGGTAACAAATCTTTTCTTTCTTATTGTAATTAATGTTATTTCTTATTCTGCAAATATTTATTCTTTAAATATTTAATGTCAACTTGTAGCTAAATTGTTGTGGCTGGCCAGAGATGTAGACTAAAAAAAAAAGAGTAAAAATTGAAATATTTTTAGTGTTTTCTTGAAACTTCATCTATTAAGCCAAGATGAAAAAAGGTTGTTTTTAAGATGAAAATGGAAAAAGAAAATTTTTGCTAAAAATATTTCGCATCTTTGATTTTGTGATTTTTTCACGTCTATCCCTTCGGGTTGATAGTTAAATGAGTACTTCATTCGTTTGAAATTTTTCCGTCTATCCCTTCGGGTTGATAGTTGAATAAGTTATTCGTTTGCAAAGATGACCAAAAATATTGTACTTTTATGTCATTTACTTTACAAAGTTAATAAGCCATACTTAGCAAGAAATCTATTATTCGGCCAATCACATCAAAGTTCTTATGAATATGGATGATAATGATTATCATGAAGAATTGATAAAGAATGCAGAATTGGTAGAATATTCAAAAAATTTGGATAAATTGAACAAATGGGTAATCTCATCCGTTCCTTCGAATCAAATTTATAATATTGAATTGTTTGATATGCGATCTAAGTTTGCTATTAAAACCATAGAGCAAACCATTAGAATGTCCGAAAATACTCAAACAATTAATTTGTTGAGTAAAAAGGATTTGATTCCTTTTAGGAATTATAAATTTATCCATATAGGATTAGGGCAAATTGCCTTCAAACCCTTAACTTTATTAGGGGTTAATTATAGTATTATGGCATATGTTAGAGATGGTAGATGTAGAGACTTCAAACCTTCTTTAGCAGCTTTAATTGAAACCAGTCTATGCCATGGATCGATTTATTTTGATGTATCTCCTAATTTGAATCTATCTTTATCTGATAGTAATTTATTAGATGCTATGCAATTAACCATTCATACTAATGGTTATAATTTTAAACAAGGAAGCGAAATAATAGCAATATGCTATAGGATTTATCACAAGGTTTTACATACTCTAAATCCTAGAGTAAAACAAATATCATTTCCAGGAACTACTACGATATTCCAAACTAATTTATTAACCTCAAACATAGCAACTAATATGTTGATTAGATGGGATGAAATAAATTTCCCTACAACTTGGTCCCTTCCTCAGAAAATAGAACCTGGACCAAAATTAAATAAAAAGATAGATCAAATAATTCAAACATCCGAAGGAGATGTAGAAATAAAGTTTAATTCTCAAAGAACAATAAAATTACCTAGGTCAATGTCAGCTAGGTATTCCACTTCTAGTGAATTCTATACTCTCCCTAAGGAGACTTTTAGAGCCTCAACCTCTCAAGAGAGAGAAGAAATAGAATCTTCTGTAGAAGAAATAAGAATAAGTCAAAATAGCATTCCAGAAGGAATTTATAATAAAGTTGAAAATAAGAGTAGACAATCTACTACTCAATCAGAAATGAGTTTTCATCTATGATTGATTATTCTTCAGGCAGTCTAATAAGAGAAATTCTTAATAAAGAATTTCAAGGAGAAGAACACGAACAATTTCGTGAATGGTATTTTAATAAATACTCAAAGAAATAATTAATAGATTTCAAAAATAAATATTATGAGTATTTAGAAAAACCCCAAGAGCTTACATTTTTTTGTAAAATGGTTTTTAAAATATCATATTGATGAGATAAATAATGAAATTTTAGTAATACAAAGATTGTGGAATACGAAACAAGGGGAAACGGTTAAGTCAACTTTTCCACCTAAACAAACCTTTTGTTTAAATAAAGATACAGAGACTACTGCCTATGAAAATTTGCAGAGAATTGAATCTGCTCAAGTAAAAATTAGAGAACTAAATGCTTAAATTAAATCTCAAAATTATACCAACACCTTTTTGATCTGTTTAGGTGACCAATTTGTATTACTAGAAAGAGAGTTAACCTCTCTTGAGGATACAATTGACAAACAAATGGATCAACAAAGATCCATAATTGATCAATTAAAACAATTAAAACAATTAAATAAAGTAAATCAAGAAGAATCATTTTCATCTGTGCAAACAGATGCTCCTATGATTCAACCTCCTATCCCTGTTAAAGGATTTAAAATGGAGGATAATATTAATGAGTTTGTTCATATTTTAGAACAAAAATTGAGAGATTTACATCTTAGTGTTCTTTCTAAAGAAGGAACATCGAATCAATATGAGTCTTCTGAAAATGATGAGACTGAGACTCAATCTGAATCCTCAGAAGAGAATGAAGAGATTAATCAGTTAACTAATATGTTTGCTGATTTAAACACTGTTGGTCCCAAAGGTGGCAACAAGGGTGAAAATACAGCTAGAGGGGGGGGTGAATAGCTGTTTAAGATTTTTCGCCCTCGTTTAAAGACAGAACCTCTTGCTTACAAAATCCTCTTGCAGTTGATAATAGACTGCAAGTGATAGTGTAAAATGCACAGCGGAATAATAGAGTGTAAAGCGGTTTTGAGAGGCGGTTTGTAAAATGCGGTTTTAGTGGTGCGGTTTTGGGAAGAGCAGTTTTACAAACACGTGTGGTTTTGACTTTGTTAACTCCAAACACTATTTCACAATAATGGATAGCTTAAATAAAGATCAAACAGAGACAAATATAGATAATTAGCAAGCACAGTAAATATAAATGCGTAAAGTAAGAACACGCTATTTGGAGTGGTTCAATCGATAAACGATCTACGTCCACTACCAAGATGGTTAGTCTTGGATTTCTAAGAGAGATTTTATATTAAGTATTGTGAGATTACAAAGTACAATAAAATCTTTTCTATGAAGAACAAATCCAAAACTATAACCAGTGTATCTCAAATGAATAAACTATGTGTTTAGACAAGAGAGGTGTGTGTGTGAGAAACAAGATCAAGGCTCTTTAAATCTGTGAGATGTAGAGCTCAATGATTCTTGAATGTGTTTAAGGCTTGATTTACGGGTCGGGAATATTTCTTGAAGTATGAAGATGAAGATTCAAAGGACTAATAATTTTCTGGGCAGAGCTTCAACTTCACATGAACACAGCAATTTCTCAATTTTTCAAGCCATCTTCAAATGGTGAAGATTGGGGGTATTTATACCCAAGCATCAAGAAACTAGCCGTTGGATACAGTTTGTTGAAGGACGGTACTTGATGCAATCCTATTGGTCCACAAAGAACCACTTTTGTCCTTTGAGTACAGTGCTTTGCAGTAAAGCCGATCGGGCTCATTGCAAGCAATGAGGTTAGGACACTGTCACCTTTTCAAGATCCTTGCGGATCTTTTCGACATTGAATCACGTGACAAGATATGATGGTTGACTTTTGATATTGCGACGTGGATTCCAACGGATAAAAAGTTGTTCACTTCAAGTAGCCAATCATTGGATGCGGTTGGTGAGAC
The DNA here is from genome assembly GCA_022495995.1 of Adenophora triphylla var. japonica. Lineage (NCBI taxonomy): Eukaryota > Viridiplantae > Streptophyta > Magnoliopsida > Asterales > Campanulaceae > Adenophora > Adenophora triphylla. The sequence continues at coordinate 405,362 of JAFEMH010000155.1, read as the reverse complement.
GCGGTTAGGAACATGCGGTTTTGCTACACCGGGAGGTTGCAAGGATGCGGTTGCACATGAACTGCACAGGTGCGGTTCAATGGCGGTTGCATGCGGTTGGTTCAAGAAGTAAGTTCAAGACTTTGAACTGCACTTGCGGTTCATGGTGCGGTTTTGAATACTTCAGGAACTACAACCTTACTTCCAATGAAACTGTGCCAGTCTTCAAGCCTAAGATTAACCTATTCTATAAAATGGACTTAGCTAAAAAATTGAAGTCTAAGCTTCATTACATAGGGTCCTAAAGTCCTTAAAATAGACAGGAGGTTATGGTATCAATCAAATCTAATACAAAATAGGAGGGTTAAAACATGCATACCCAACAATCTCCCCCTATTTGATTGATGCCATTACCTACTATAACAAAAGCAAACATTGTACTTGGTAAGAACATGTCCATAAGAATTAACATGGTAATTCATGTCCCAAGTCAATGCACACACTTAGCTTAAGCTATAGATTTCTATACTTTCTAAAAGATGAAAACTTACAATGTGGAAAGTATAGAAATGCATTCAGTGCACTTAAGAAATTGTGAGTTTAAGTTCAAAGTGCGGTTCAAACTGAATGTTTAAACATCAATTCAAAATAGTGATTTTAAGTTAGAAAATATTTGAATGAGTTTATAAACCATAAGAGATTTCATTGTTCTACAAACAAGTAGTTTGATATGAACAAGGTTTTGGAACCAATGATGCATTTTTCATTACTACCAATGCGGTTACACTTACAATGGTAGAGAAGCAAAATACAAAGGTTTCAAAAACAAAAGAAAGTTGGACAAGAATTACATGGAGTGTGGTCCAACAAATCAAAAAGGAGTTCAGCAAAGAAGGATAAAGGAATTACAAAATGAGAAATCCTAATGCTGACGCGGTTGATGATGCGGTTGATGATGGCGCGGTTGATGTTGATGGCGTGCTTGCTCTCTTGGTTGATTGACTTCTTGAGGTAGCTGCGGTTACGAAGGTCGAAGGCCGAGCTTTCACCTCGATATTTCTTCGAGGGCTCCGAGGTCTTCGGCTGTCTAGCAAGGGTAGTCTCAGCGATCCGTAGTGCGGTTCTGAGAATCGGCGGCGGCGGTTCCAACAGCATCAACGGATCTAGTGTTTCCATCAACACTTTCCTTGATACGAGTAGTGAATCCTTCAATGCGGGCCTTCAAGGAATTGTAGAATGTGAAGATCTCATCCTGAATGGCTCTTGTTTGAGTAGAGAGAGCATCTCTAAGCGGTTCCGGATCAGCAGTCACATTCGGGTTGGACTTCAATTCCTTGATGGAGTTGTCTAGCTTGAGGTTGAAGCACTTTGAGGTTCTCAAATCTGAAGGAAATGTCATTATCGAGAATTCCTTACTTGCTCTTTGATCTTGTCTCCCATTATGTTGAGATCAACATTTATTCTTTCTTTAAGGGAGTCCGGTTCGGTAAGAATTTTAATTGCAGTCATCTAGAGCGGTTTTGGGAAGGAGCGGGTGAGGTGGAAGCTTGCTTTGCGGTTGGGTTAGGGAATCTTGGAGGGTCTTCATGAAAGCTATCGCGCGAGTTGGTGGAGGTGACAAACTCACTCGGAAAGATTTGTGAGCATTTCATGAAGTTGGGTCTTTGAAACACGCATCACCCATGGCACTAAGCACTCCTCGGGCAAGATCTTCTTTAAAGCCACAGAAAACACTCGTAGGCTGCGGTTTTAAGGTGCGGTTGGATAGAGGAACTTCTCTCCCCCTTAATGGTATCAATCAAAAAGGCTTTAAGGATTTGCCAATTCTAGGGCTTGAGCATCCACCTTGGCTAGAAGGGTTTGGTTGGAAGCGGTTAGGGAATTATTGGAGGCCTCAAGAGCGGCATTTGAAGCGGTTAGCTTAATCATGTGGCCTTGGTTTAAGAGAAGTTAGCCTTGGATAAGATTAAGGGTTGAAAGAATTTGGGAGTAATGCGAGGGTGCGGTTTGGAGTTGATTGGAATTTGGGTAATTGAGGGAGGCGGTTGAGAATGTGTTGGATGTGCGGTTTGGGAAATGGGTTGAAGGAGGGTTTGAAAGGCGGGCGGGGTGGACCGTATAAGGTGAAATTGTTGAGGGAGGAATTTGTGTTTGGGGTAATGGAATAGAAGCGGTTGGGATAGGATGGAAGGGATTGGTGCGGTTGAGATAGGTGCGGTTGAGGGTGGAATGTTGGTGGTTGGAATTTCGAATTTATGGGGTTGGAATTTGATGAAGAACTTGTATGAGAGGTATGGACAGAAACGGGAGGGGTTCTTTGCGGTTGAGTGGGTGCGGTTTCGGGAATGGGTGAGGTTTGATGAGGCGGAGTAGGAAGGCGGTCGGGAGTAGGGGATTTTGAGGTGGTGAATTTGAGGAGGAGGAGTATTGATGCGGTTTGGGAAGGAGTTACGTCGCGGTTAAGGTTGGAGATTGAGAGATTTGGGGGTGTGATGTGAGTAAGGTGGTGATTGGGCGCGGTTTGAATTTTGGATAGATGGGGAGCGGTTTGTTTTACGAGGTGAGGAGTTGGTGATTTGGATTAATAGGAGGAAGAATGAGATTTAGAAGGAGATTGGGATGGTGTATGGGAAGTGGAGTAGGAAGAAGATTTAGAAGGGGATGGAGAAGGGAAGGTTGATTTCTAACTCTTTTAAGAAACCGCTTAGGGCCTTTGGTTGGGGTCTTCTTTTGGGCTACGTGTTTGACCCTCTTTGGTTTCTCCCCGAGCGGTTGCGGCTCTTTGAGGTTGTGGAGGAGAAAGCGGTTTTGGTGATAGAGTTTTGGCTGGTGAGGAATGATGTGAGAGGATAGGAGATTGAGGTGGGGTTTGGGCAAGCGGTTTGGTTTGGGGCGGTTGAGAAGGTGGCGGTTGGGGAATAGGATCCTTTGTTTTCTGAGGCGGCACCCTTCTCGGCTTGCTTCTTCTTTATCCTCTCAATCTCGGCTTCATAGAAAGCGACTAACTCCTCATCGAGTCATTTTGGCTAGCCGAGCTTGAGTTTCTTTTGCCTTCTTGGCCTTGGCAATCCAATGGAGGAATAGTTGCATCCTCCTCTTCTTCTTCTTCTTCAACCACTTCATCCGGAAGGGTCATCTTTCTTTCCCTTTCCTTGGCTTCTTCGGCTTGGGCTGCGGCGGCTGAACCACGCGGTTGGGTTGGCGCGGTTGAAGTTGGCTTAAGAAGGGGTTACTGCGAGGTGCTTTTCTTTTCCTTGAGACCTTTTTGATAGCTTTGCCAATGGCTTTTGATGCGGTCGCTGGAGTCATCTCCACATAATGTTCCTTGGGTTGAAAGGTATCAGCATCATATAGAGCCTTATAGTCTTCATTGCCAAAGGAGAATGCGGAAGGAGTGGCAAGCCTTGAGCCCAAAAGATTCTTCAACACCCCAATGATAGCGGATATCGGGAGTGGTTGTCTTCATATCTTCCAAGTGCGATAGTTGCCAAAGATGGCGGTTAGCTGATCTACCAAATGGTCTCCACAGTATGCACATCCTTGGTCTTCAATTGGTAGGCATCAATACGCTGGCCGGCTCTTTCATCAAGATTTTGGGCCAATGGAGCTTCATTCCGTTGTATATGGCACGGCAATACGCCACTTTGAGAAGAGGTGAAGTTGTTGTGGTTTCCTGTCTTCCCACACGAGTACTTCCCTACCAAGTAACACAAATGACTCATCATCTCTCCAAACTCTTTCCTAGCTATCTTCTTGTAGTTGCCGAGTTAAAGAAGCCGGGGTTCCGGTAAGAGTTGAGCGGGTAGCATCTGAACCTCTTGGGACACTTCAAGCTGGAGCACCGAGACACATGGAAATCGAAGGTGCTTACGATGTCCAAGTAATCAATTGAGACCTTAAACCCTTCAACAATTCCCACCAAGCCGGGTATCTTGGTTCCATCTCGAAAGTTCGGTTACTCCCTTGGCTAGCAGTCGATAAAATTGATCAATGAAGAGAGGGATGGTAAAGGTTTGTTGTTTGTTGAAGAGGGGAAGGATTCCGAAGCTTGCATCTTCCTAATCATATCCCTTCCAAGAGCATCGGACCGCAACTCGGGTTCATTGATTTCCCAACACAGGTAGAAAGTACTTGGTATTCTACAAAGAAAACACACAAGTTAGAATACTTTAGGAAAATCACGAGTTCACAAGCGGTTGGGGCACACATGCGGTTGGCAATAGTGCGGTTTTGGAAATAAAAAATTTCCAACCACAAGGAAAGCTGTGAACACGGGTAGGAAACAAATAAGAAAAATACAAAAGTATATACTTAGTACGTGGCATTGTAATCCAAGGTTATCCCACACTGCAAGCGGTGCTTAGAGAGGAAGGTTATTGTGTCCCGCCTATATACTTAGTAAAACTTAAGTAATTTTCTAGCATGCGGTTTGAAAATGTATATGCGGTTTTCAGCATGCGGTTTAGAAGTGAAAAGATATGCGGTTCAGGGATGCGGTTTTGAAACAAGAATTAAGCAATTATAAGTGCGGTTTCAAAACATAGCATGCGGTTTTGAATAAAGCGGTTCAAAGGCATGCGGTTTAAACATGTAACAAAGTAAAATTTTCGAAATTTTCTAAGTATGGAAAAACGGAGTTTGAAAATTAGGTCAAGCCAAAACATAAGAATTTTTCTGAAAAAGCATGATGAACAGTTACTTGAGTGCATGAAGAACACGAAGAACACCAAGAACAAGATTTTGAAAATGTTAACCAAAATGATCAAATAACATGTCAAAATGATCACATTGAGCAGTAGATTCATAATATAACAATAAAAACATCTACTTTACTCAGAATCACCCAGAAAATGGAGAAATCATAAAGTGGGTTTCGAAACTAAAGAAGTTTAAAATTCAAAATCAGTACCCAAAATATGTGTAGATCATGAAATAAAGCATATATTCTTAATCTAATCAAGATTCCGAACATAACCCAACAAATTTCATGCAAAATGGTTAAGAAATGAAGAACATATGAACAAAAGTTAGGTTATGGTGTTCGAAGCTTAAAAGGTTCATCAATGGCGGATATGAGCAAGTTAACCAAGTATGTTTGCAGAAAAATAAGAGGATTAAAGTTTAAGAAATCATACCATGTCTTCAATGGGTTTGGGAGCCATTGATGAAGAGAGACTTAGAAATTTAAGAAGTTTTTGAAGAATGGGTTTGGTGAGCTCTGACAGAAACGTACGGTGACAGAGAGAATGAAGACAGTAAAAGTTTGAAAAGGTGTATTGTGTCTTCTATATATAGAAAAAGATTAGGGTTTGGCAGTTGAAAGGACACATTGGTTCACCAACTTAGTGAATCATTGCAAAAACAATCATCCTTTCAGCTTCACACATCAACCAATGACGGCTGACATGAAGGCCATTTAATGCTAATGTTCCCTTTGCATTAAATGCTCTCAAAATTTAAATTTTCGTGGGAAAACATTTGCAAATAAACCCTTAAAGAAAAAAAGAAGGACTGAAAAATAAATAAAAGGAATTTGAACAGTTTTTTTTTTTTTTTTTTTTTTTTTTTTTTTTTTTTTAAAATAACTATAAGTAAAGGTAAAGATAGAAAATACTCCAAGTTGAAATGCGGTTGAGGTCCAAGCGGTTGAGCTGCAGCATGCGGTTTGAGTGAAGCGGTTGGCTGCAGTGCGGTTGGACATCCTTGCGGTTTGATGCACGCGGTTTCAACATGGCCTTGAAACTATACTTAACACCCAATTTAGTTAATAAAAAGAATGGAATTTATTTAAGTTCAAGCATACCCATTTCTCCTCTAAGGAATGAAAACCTCTTGGAGTCAAGAGCCTTTGTGAGGATATCGGCAATACGGTTGTCTGTCCCCACATACTCTAAATGGATATTCCTCTTCTCCACATGATCTTTGAGGAAATGATACTTGATATCAATATGCTTGGTCTTGGAATGCATGACAGGGTTGTTGGAGACTGAAATTGTTGAAGTGTTGTCACACATGATGGGGCAATTCCCTTCATGGATTCCATAGTCTACCAAGCTATTTGCTTCATCCAAAGGATTTGACCGGCAACAACTACCCTGACAATATACTCGGCCTCTGTGGTTGACACTGAAGCGATGCTTGCTTCTTGCGCCCAAGCAACTAGTCTGTTCGAGGAAGTGACAAGTACCACTAGTGCTTTTCTGTCAATAGTACAATTTGCATAATCTGCATCTGAATAACCTACAAGATCGAAGTTCGAATCTTTGGAATACCAAAGTCCAAGGTTAGTGGTTCCGGATAAATAGCGAATTATACGCTTGGCGCAATAAGATGTGCTTCTCTAGGATGCGCTTGATAGCGAGCACATACACGAGACACTAAACATGATATCGGCCTACTAGCAGTTAAGTAAAGTAATGAGCCGATCATACCTCGATATAAAGTTTGATCAACTTTCTTACCTTTGAGATCCTTATCTAGCTTATTGCCGGTGGCCATAGGAGTATCATATGCTTTTGCATTTTCTAATCCAAACTTCTTTATCAACTGCTTGGTGTACTTGCTTGGCTGAGGAAAATACCTTCTTCGCATTGCTTGATTTGAAGCCCGAGGAAGAATGTTAATTCTCCCATCATGCTCATCTCAAACTTGCTTTTCATTAGCTTCTCGAAACGCTTACAAAGTAACTCATTAGTAGAACCAAAAATAATATCATCGACATAAATTTGAACAAGTAAAGTATGCTCATTATATTTGGCAATAAAAAGAGTTGTATCAATTTTACCACGTTTAAATCCCTTTTCTAGTAAAAATTTAGAAAGAGTCTCATACCATGCCCTTGGAGCTTGCTTAAGTCCATACAAAGCCTTTTGGAGTTTGTAGACATGATTGGGAAATTTGGAGTCTTCAAATCCAGGAGGTTGGACAACATACACGGTCTCTTGCAGTTCGCCATTAAGGAATGCACTCTTTACGTCCATTTGATATAACTTGAAACGCTTGAAAGAGGCGTAGGCTAAGAAGATTACGATAGCTTCCAATCTTGCAAGCTGGAGCAAAGGTTTCATCATAATCAATTCCTTCTTCTTGCCTATATCCTTTTGCAACCAACCTTGCTTTATTCCTAGTGATGCTTCCATTCTCGTCCATCTTATTCCTAAATACCCACTTAGTTCCTATCACTCCTTGATCTTGAGGTCTAGGCACCAAAGTCCAGACCTTGCATCTTTCAAAGCTGGTTGAGTTCTTCTTGCATAGCAACAACCCAATTGGAATCTTGGAGTGCTTCATCAATCTTCTTGGGTTCAACTTGAGATAAAAGAAGTATGCTCATCATAATTTGATCTCCTTGTTTGAACACCGGAAAAACATCACCAATCACATTTGTGAGGGGGTGGCTAGCGACTTCACGAACCTCAGGGGTAAGTCTGGTTGGGCGAGGTTTCTTGAAGATCTTCAATTGGAACATCGTTAGATCCTTCGGCGAAGTCATGAAAGGTAAGTTGACGAAGAGGTTCTATAATTTGGATAGGGGAATTCTCAACTTCATCTTCCCTTGCGGTTGCATACGGAGAGGGTTCTTCGGGTGCGGTTTGAAATTGTGGTTTGAGGGAATGTCGGTTGAGGGTGCTGGATTTTGCGGTTGAGGTTCGGGTGCGGTTTGAGATGGTTCACCTGGTTCATTATGCTCAACAAAATCATCAGCAACACTTGGAGCCAAATGTGGCTCAAGGAGAGAATGATCATCGAAAGTAACATGGACAGACTCTACTATTTTTAAACTAGTTTTATTGAAAACACGAAAAGCTTTAGAATGTTTAGCATACCCAACAAAAATACCTTCGTCGGCCATGGCTCCAAATTTACCTCTATTTTCTCTTCCGTTGTAGAGGACAAAGCATTTGCAGCCAAAGCTTTTGAAGAATGCAATGTTGGGGGTTCTTCCTCGCCAAAGCTCATAGGGAGTCTTATTATAGGTTTTGTTGATGAGGGAGCGGTTACGAGTGAAGCATGCGGTATTGATTGCTTGACCCAAAAATGCGAGGTAGCTTCGCCGGATATCATTGTCTTTCCGGCCTCAATCAACGTCCTATTCTTCCTTTCCACAACCCCATTTTGTTGAGGAACACCGGTGTGGAAAAATTGTGATCAATCCCATGGTCATCACTGTCTTGAGCAACATCGTTGTTCTTGAATTCTGTTCCATTATACGATCGAACACTAACGATGTCATCTTCTTTTTGAGTTTGGAGCCGTCTAAAAAGTGCGGTGAGAATTTCATAACAATCATCTTTGGAAATCATCATCTCAACCCACGTATATCTTGAGTAATCATCCACCACCACTAAGGTATATCTATTTCTTCCAATCTTTGGCGGTGGTTACGGGTCCAAACAGATCTATGTGAAGCGATTGTAAGCATCTTGAAGTTGATGGAGCGGTCTTCTTTGGTGAAAGACGACGCGGTTTGCTTACCAAGTTGGCATGCGCATTTCTCTGGATGGTGGTCGGCCACTTTGGGTAAACCACGAACGAGGTTTTCCCTACCAATCTTTGCAAGATACTTGAAGTTCAAGTGACTCAACCTCTTGTGCCATAGCCAACTATTTTCGCTCACATTCTTAGCTACAAAACGAGAGATTAGTAATACTACATGCGAATTTAGATCAATAATGTAAATATTACTCTTACGAATCCCCTGTGAGTAGGGTGACGCCGGAAATGCTATCTTTGATAAAGCAATTTGATGACGTGAAGTTGCAAAGCATTCCTTTGTCGCAAAATTGAGAAATTGAAAGGAGGTTGTGCTTGAGTCCATCGACAAGAGAAACCTTCTCAATAGTTAGGTTTCCTCTCCTTATCACACCATATCCAATGGTCTTGCCTTTGTTGTTATCACCAAAGGTTACAGATGGACCGCTTGCTTCAACGACATCTTCAAGTAATGATCTATCTCCGAGTCATATGTCTTGGCGACCCTTTGTCAAGATACCATTCATTATCCTTGGAGTGACCGGCCATGAAGCGAGAGGACTGAAATGTAAACATTAAGAACGAGGTCCCCCTTTATTTCTTGGGTCCTGAAGTTAGCAACCCTTTACGACCCACACTTGCTTGACAGAAGGAGGTTTACTCTTCCTGGCATTGGATGTGAACCGCAAAAGGCATTCTGCAGCCTTGTGACCTAAACCATCACACACAGAACATTTGTAATAGCTACAAGCTTCATGAGGTTTTACTAACTCCTTACTCTTCTTAGGAGTTGCATGCGGTTTTGGACAAGGAAGCGGTTTGGGAGGAGTGGTTCCAGCTAACATTCCAGCTGATACAAAGGGAACAGGCTTTGGTTTGACCACGTATTTTAAGGAACGCTATTCACGCTTTTGAAGGCGGGAGGAGCGGTCGAAGAAGAAGCGCGGTCGGACACAGAGTTAGCAGAACCGCCTTTTCCACTAGAAGCGGTTGGAGCAGGGATTTTACCAATTCCATAAGCCATTTCCTCTTCAGGTGCTTCCACAGAATTCTTAGGTTTTAACACAGAATTCTTCCCATATTGCTTTCCTTTAGGGTAGACATAATTTACTTGTCTTCCTTTACCCTTTCCTTTAGCATGCTTCCCCTTGGGAATTTCTTTAGTTAGTTCCAAAATTTCCTCATCCTTTTCACTCGAGGATGCACACTTCTCCTCTTCCTCGAGATCCAAACCCTAGACCATCCTTAGTTCCGGGAGGAACTTGGAAGTCCAAGATTTTATCCTTGGTGGATTGAGACTTGAGCCACGAATCAATAATCTTTTGACGATCGTCGATTTGGGTTACCAAGTCATCATTCTGAGTTGAAGTGCGGCAACCTTAGTTTCAAGGATGCGGTTTTGATCGACAAGAGGAGTCATCTGTTTGATTTGGTCCTTAAGATTAGAAATTTCAGACCTCATCACGGTTTTCTCCGTCTTGTACGGATTAAGTTCATCATGAGCTAAGCTTAAGGCTTTCTTAAGATTTGAGAAGCGATGGATCACCATTTCAGCTTCCTTGAACATCTTTTCATGTTCCATGGGAGAAACCTCTTCCACCACCTTTTTCAAAATTTTCTTTGGAATAGCTTTTGAAGGTGGAGCGGTTTTAGATGAGAAAATGGGACGTGAATACGAACAATTTCCTATCTTAACGCTAGGAGTAAGTTTAATATCATCATCCAATTTATAATTTGGAAGTTTTGCAAAAACCTCCTTTTCCTCCATATCATGCAACTCAAATGATTCAGAATGCGAGTCATCGAAGCGTCTGCAACTAAGCGAGAGGTTAACCTCTTCGGTTTCACCGTCACTTCCATCCTCGGAATCTGTTTCAATCCAAGTTGCTAATTCCTTGGAATTCTCTTCCTCCTCAGCAACCATTCCCTTTCGATGAGAAAATTTCGAAGGAAAAGTTTTCTTTTTCATGTATTCATATTTAGAAATTTGTGGACACTCGGATGCAAAGTGGTCGGGTTTCCTACGGTTGTAGCATACCAAGTCACTCTTCTTCTTTGTATCTCGTAGCCCTAGAAAATGTTGCGGGAGGTTTGCCTTTTGAAAATGATTTTGTGAAAGGTTTTGAGGATTTTCTAAATTTTGAAATCTTTTCACAAACATGGCAAAATCATCATCATCCATCTCGATGAGTGATGAGGTTGATATGGAAGGATCGGTGGTTTGATTGGATGTGGATGGTTTCTCTTCATGTTCCACTACGAGACATAGAAAGCGATTTGGTTTTTCCTTCTATCTCTTCAATATGATTTAGTTTAAGTTCATAGACTCTAAGATAGGCATACAAGTTACTTAATGACCAAGTACCCAATACTTTGGAGTCTTCTAGAGAGGTAGCCTTATTTACCCATCTAGAACCTAAAGCGAGATAGGAAAGTCATATTGATTTCCTTATCGCTTAAAGTTTTACCAAGAGATCTACAAGCGTTAACTACCTCAACATAGCGATCTTAGGTTTGACGCAAGGTTTCGTTGGGTTTTGTTGAAGTTGTTGTAGGATCTTTCAACGGTGTATAATTTGTTTTCCTTGCACTCATCATCACCTTCGAGGTAGCTCTCTATGGCATCCCACATACGCTGCGGTTTTGAGGTACATCACTTTACGTAGAGTTGATACGGGGAGGGTTCGAAATGATGAACCTCGCCTTGCTGTCCAAGGCAACTATTCTCTTCTCTTCATCCGACCACTCATCTTTTGGCTTTTTGACCTCTGGAGTTTCAGCATTGGTGGTTGCATCAGTATTAGCCTTCATTGGAATTAGAGGGCCATTGATCACGCATTCCACCAAAGATCTCATCTATGGTTTCCAAATGAATAAGCATTCGGCACTTCCAGATGTCAAAGTGGTCTTCGTCCAACATTGGAATGTGTGAATAGTTAACGGTAGTCATTGTCTTAGAGGTTGCCATATCGAATCGGCACACAAGCTCGTTAAGCTTGAAAAACGATGGTTTTAAAATGTGTTAGCTTTGATACCACTTGTTGGTCCCAAAGGTGGCAACAAGGGTGAAAATACGGCTAGAGGGGGTGAATAGGCGTTTAAAATTTTTCTCCCTCTTTTAAAGGCGAACCTCTTGCTTACAAAATCCTCTAGCAGTTGATAATAGACTGCAAGTGATAGTGTAAAATGCACGGCGGAATAATAGAGTGTAAAGCGGTTTTGAGAGGTGGTTTGTAAAATGCGGTTTTGGTGGTGCGGTTTTGGGAAGTGCAGTTTTACAAACACGTGTGGTTTTGACTTTGTTAACTCCAAACACTATTTCACAATAATGGATAGCTTAAATAAAAATCAAACGAGAGACAAAGATAAATAATTAGCAAGCACAAGAAATATAAATGCAGAAAGTAAGAACACGCTATTTGGAGTGGTTCAATCGATAAACGATCTACGTCCACTACCAAGATGGTTAGTCTTGGATTTCTAAGAGAGATTTTATATTAAGTATTGTGAGATTACAAAGTACAATAAAATCTTTTCTATGAAGAACAAATCCAAAACTATAACCAGTGTATCTCAAATGAATAAACTATGTGTTTAGACAAGAGAGGTGTGTGTGTGAGAAACAAGATCAAGGCTCTTTAAATCGTGAGATGTAGAGCACAATGATTCTTGAATGTGTTAAGGCTTGATTTACGGGCTAGGAATATTTCTTGAAGTATGAAGATGAAGATTCAAAGGGTTGAATAATTTACGGGCGAGCTTCGGCTTCTATGAACACGGCACTTCTCAATTTTTCAAGCAATCTTCAAATGGTGAAGATTGGGGGTATTTATACCCAAGTATCAAGAAACTAGCCGTTGGATACACATTTGTTGAAGGACGGTACTTGATGCAATCCTATTGGTCCACACAGAACCACTTTTGTCCTTTGGTACAGTGCTGCAGGTAAAGCCGATCGGGCTCATTTGCAAGCAATGAGGTTAGGACACATGTCACCTTTTCAAGATCCTTGCAGATCTTTTCTGACATTGAATCACGTGACAAGATATGGTTGTTGACTTTTGATATTGCTGACGTGGATTCCAACGGATAAAAAGTTGTTCACTCCAAGTAGCCAATCATTGGATGCGGTTGGTGAGACGCGGTTAGGAATGTGCGGTTTTGCTACACCAGGAGGTTGCAAGGATGCGGTCGCACATGAACCGCACGGAGTGCGGTTCAAGGGCGGTTGCATGTGGTTGGTTCAAGAAGCAAGTTCAAGACTTGAGCTGCACTTGCGGTTTGCATGTGCGGTTCGCCAAGTGCGGTTTTGAATACTTCAGGAACTACAACCTTGCTTCCAATGAAACTTGTGCCAGTCTTCAAGCCTAAGATTAACCTATTCTATAAAATGGACTTAGCTAAAAAATTGAAGTCTAAGCTTCATTACATAGGGTCCTAAAGTCCTTAAAATAGACAGGAGGTTATGGTATCAATCAAATCAAATACAAAATAGGAGGGTTAAAACATGCATACCCAACAATGAGCCTTGTTGTTTTTTTTTTGCAAGGGTGTTAGTGTTTGGACTGGTTTGGGGAGGTTTTTTTTTTTGCACTGGTTTCGAGCAACCGGGACAGAATATTCCTCTTTTGGTGTAGTAGCTTGGAACTGCTGCAGATTTTTCTGATGAAAACAGACATGTCCGCGCGGAGGGGACCTGCGTCTGACATTGTCCTTTGATTTTGCTTTAAATCTGGCTTTGCTTTATTTCAAATTCAAATATCTTCTTCAACCTCCAGTCCAAATAGCCATTTTCGGGGAGGAAGAGAGAAAAAACCATGGAAAACCTTAGAAAAGCTCCCTCAAAGTTATCCCAAGAATCCCAAATGTTATTTTTCAACAAGTTCAAGGATTGGTCCCGGGAAATTATGCATGAGAGAAGGTCTTTCTTTGAAGAACGGTACAAGGTGAGGTGCTTGTGGTCTCTCAAAGAATTGGTTCCGGATTATGACCTCTTAAGAGCTTCTTCTTCGTTTTGGGATACTAGAAGGCATGTCTTTTGCCTTTCCTTCAACGAGATTGTTTCGTCGAAGAATTTCGGGCCTTACTTGGAGGTCCGGAGGTGGAAGAGATAGCGGTCCCTTTACCCGGAGGGGCTTCTTTTGCTGACAGATTGTGCGTCCTCCTTCATCTTTCCCCGGAGGAAGCGCAAGGTATGATCCGCGGTCCCGATCATCTTGATATTTCCGGTCTTCCCGACAGATTTAGGGGCCTAGGCTTGGTGGATGATGCCTATTGGGATGCCTTTGCACTTTGTATGTTTGGCACCCTGTTCATGGTCTATTCCTTTGGGATCTGCCATCGGTCTCGCTTGGATGTTGTCGTTCACTGTCGCCCGGCGAGAGATGTCGTTCCTTTGATTCTTGGGGAGACTTTTCATGCTCTCGACAGATTAGCTACCGGACGGCGGTACATGCACGGGGCAGCCCGTTTCGTTGACCACATGGGCGATGGAGCGTTTGGGGGTTCTTCGGGAAACCTCGATATGATCGAGCCTTGGACTTTTGCCGGGAGAGGTGTTGATGTAGATTTTGATGATCAGGGCTCGTGGGAGCGTTGGATGGCGGGTCGCGGGCTGAAGATATCGAGATGGTTGGTGCCTCATTGGCGGGTGGAGACTCGCAGAGTGCTTCAGGACGGGTCCCATGTGGTTATGCTTCCGGGGCTTTCTCGGTCCGGTTTCTACATTCCGGCTCTGGTCCTTAGGCGGTTTGGCTTGGAGCGGAGTTCCTTTGGAGGGCTTTGATGATGTAGCCACCGGGGTGGTGGCTCCTATTTCCATGGATGATCCCTCGGTGTTTCCATTTCTTTCCCGAGCATGGAGGTATGATGCCTTTCCTCCTCGGGTCATTCTCGAGCGTCCGAGACCGGTGTTCACGACCACTTGGTACTGGATTGGTACGAGGGGCATGCAGGAGAGACTCGGATGGCTATTTTGAGGCGGCGTGAGGCCATTATGGGTGCGGAGGACCGGCTTGTTTCGAGAGGAGGAGGGCCGAGGCGAGGGCCAACCCTCATGACGGGGAGCGGAGACGGCGTGGCGGATTATGAGGCTTACGTCAAGAGACGGGAGAGGAGGGCTCCTATGTTACCGGCTAGGTTACGAGGAGATGAGGGATGACGCTAGGGCTACTAAGGCCCCGACGGAGGCTGGTTTGATAGACCTGTCCCTATACCGAGCTTGGTAGGAGGAATACCGACATTTTTCCGGTTCGAAGAGAAAGACTCGGAGGGGGAAGAAGAAGGGAGAAGCCGATGCGAGTGGCTTGGAGTGACTACGAGGTTTCCAAGTATCCCTTTCTTGCCATGACAGACACATTAGTTTGATTATGTATCTTAGTTTTCTTTTAGCGGGTTGCCGGTTGTAGGAATGAATCGGGCTTAGACTCATCAAAGAGCTTTTAACTTGTAATGAACATTTGAATTGCTTTAGAGTTTTTCGAGACGCTTTCATGGTCTCGATCAATTGTATTGATGCCAAAGTATGGCTTTTATTTGTGTTTTAGACCGAACCGTTTCCATTGCCTACGTTCCCCTCATTTTGAGGAGCTCGGGTCTTCGTAGTTCAACCTGGTGAACTCTTTTTTTTTGTTTTTTTGTTTTTTTTTGGTGCAACCACTGTTTTTACCTAGGCCGCCCTTTTCGGGTTTCTAACCTAGTTGGGTATTACTCTTTTAGCACTCTTTTTTTTTTCTTGTTTTTTTTTTTTGTTTTGTTGTTTTTTTTTTTGTTTTTTTTTTTTGGTGCAACCCTGTTTTTTTACCTAGGCCGCCCTTCCCGGGTTTCTAACCTAGTTGGGTATTACTCTTTTAGCACTCTTTTTTTTTGTTGTTTTTTTTTTTTGTTTTACGCGTAGTATCTGCGCAGCTTGTCACCATTTACTGGGTGTACAAA
The DNA here is from genome assembly GCA_022495995.1 of Adenophora triphylla var. japonica. Classification (NCBI taxonomy): domain Eukaryota; kingdom Viridiplantae; phylum Streptophyta; class Magnoliopsida; order Asterales; family Campanulaceae; genus Adenophora; species Adenophora triphylla. The sequence goes on along the minus strand of JAFEMH010000155.1, from coordinate 389,978 downwards.
GGGATTCCCGTCGAGGTCTGCAAGTTGCATGGCTCCTCCGGAGAAGATCTTCTGGACGACATATGGCCCGACCCATACAGGCTCCCATTTGCCGAGGGGGTTGATACGGACTGGGGGCTTTTCTTTTAAAACGAGATCCCCTTCTCGGATTTCCCGATGCTTTACTTTCTTGTCGAAGGCTCTAGCCATTCTTCCTTGGTAAGCTCGGATGTGTTCCATGGCCTTCAGTCGGCGTTCGTCTAGTAGGGCCAATTCGTCATGGCGACTCTGGAGCCATTCGACCTCGTTGATCTGGCTTTCCAGCAGTATACGGAGCGAGGGTATTTCCAGCTCGATTGGGAGTACGGCTTCCATTCCGTATGTGAGGGCAAACGGTGTTTCCCGGTTGCCGTTACGGCCGATGTTACGTAGCCCGAGTGCCGAGTGTAACTTCTCGGGCCAATCTACGCCTTGGACAGCCATTTTCCGGATGATATTTTCGAGTCTTGTTTCTTTGCTTCGACAGCTCCGTTGGTTTGGGGCTGTAGGGTGATGACTTGTGACGGGTTATTCGGAATTACGCCGGTAGTTTTTCACATTCCCCTTCGAAGTGGGATCCATTATACGAAATGATTTCGGTGGCAACCCGTATCTGCACATGATGTTTTCTTTGAGGAAGAGGGCCACTTTCTTTGAATTGAGGACTTTGTAGGACTTGGCTTCAACCTACTTGGTGAAATAATCCACGGCTACCGGGGCGAACTCGTGGCCGTTCTTGCTCGATGGTGTGATTTTGCCTATGACATCAATTCCCAAGTGACGAAAGGCGAGGGGTTGTCATGCGGTATAACTCGTGAGGAGGCAAGTGATTAAGATTTGAGTATCGTGACATTTGTCGCAGACTTTTGACAAGCTGGATGCGATCGGCTTCCATGGTGATCCAAAAATACCCCATTCTCGGTATGATTTGCATCGAGCTCGAGCATTCATGTGAGGGCCGCAGTACCACCATGTATTTCTTTCATGAGTTCGGTAGCCTCTTGTTTGCCGATACATCGCGGGAGGGGGCCTTGATAACGTTTTTTGTATAACATGTTTCCCAAAAGAACATAATGGGAGGCGAGCCGCTTCGAGTGAGAGACTTTTGCTTTGATTCCTTCTTTATATTCCCCATCTTCGTTTTGAAAGAGGCCTCGCCATCCTTCAGTGCTTGGTAAATCCGAGTGTACCGGGGATCATTGATCGGTTCGGCTTCCGCTTCAATTTCGAAGCAATAGGCGGGGTTTTCTCTTCTCCCGACTACGAATGGTTTAACAGACTTTCCTTCGGGTATCTCGACAAGAGAGGTTAGTGTAGCGAGCATCTGCGAACTGTTTCGGTCTCTTGGCGAGGTAATGAAAGCTGATTTCTTTGAATTGAGTTACTAACTCTTCCATGTAAGCATGATACTTACGCAAACCCGGATCCACGGTCTTCCATTTGTTAGAGACTTGATTGATGATGAGGGCGAGTCACCGTACACCTCCAATTCCTTGATATTTCTTTCAAGGGCGGCTTCCAACCCGGCTATGCAAGCTTCATATTCGGCGGCGTTGTTGGTGACTTCGAAGTTTAGCCTTCTTGCTATGGGGGTGTGTTCGTCGGTAGGATCGACCGAAGCATTCCTATCCCGTTCCCTCTTTTGTTTGAAGCCCCGTCGAAGAAGAGTTGCCGGCGATTTTCTCCTTCTAGAGCGAAGATTCCATCATCGGGAAATTGAGGTTCGGGTCCTCGGGACTCATCACTTGGGAAATCGGCCGGATGTTACGCCATTATGCGTCCTTTTACGGATTTCCTTGAAACATAAGCGATGTCATATTCGGCCAAAAAGAACGACCATTTTGCCAATCTCATGGAGATGGAAGGCTTGTCGAACAGATATTTGATGGGGTCTATCCTTGAAACAAGATGTATCGGGTGAGGCGCATGTAGTGTTTCAACTTTCCCACTACCCGGACCAAACTGCGCAAGTCTTCTCGCAAGCGAGTAATTGAGTTCGCTTCCTTGGAGCTTTTACGCTACGAAATAGATGGCGTTTTCGACTTTGAAATCTTTTTCTCTTGAGCTAGCATAGCCCCAATTGCTTTGTATCCGTGACAGTTAGATATAGCAAGAGTGGCTTTTGCCGATGTGGTGGGCGAGAGAATCGGGGATTCACAAGGTATGCCTTAATCTGTTCAAAGGCAAGGCGACATTACGGGGTCCATTACGTGTAGGCATTCTTTTCATCAACTTGAAGATTGGCTCGCGAGATCGAGGTCGGTGATTTACAAAGCGGCTTATGTATTGCGGTCTTCCCATGAAGGATTTCACTTACGTCGGTGTCCGTGGTGGCTTCATTTCAACTATCGCCTTGATTTTACGGGGATCTACTTCGATTCCCCGTTCTGTCACCATATATCCTAGTACCTTGCCTCGTCTTACACCGAAAGTGCACTTGGGCTGGATTCGGTCTCATGCTGTGGTCTCGGAGGCGGCCGAAGAATTTTCTCAAATCAACAAAGTGCGGCCATCGATCCTCTGGAATGTATTATCATGTCGTCCACATAGACCTCAATTTCTTTGTGGATCATGTCATGGAACAGCAGTGTAGCTGCCCTGCAGTACGTAGCCCCGGCATTCTTTAGTCCGAATGGCATGACCGTGTAGCGTATGTGCCCCGAGGGGTTGTGAAGGCATGTTTTGGCTTGATCTTCTTACGCCATTTTGATTTGGTTGTAGCCGGCAAAACCATCGACGAAAGATTTGACTTCGTGGTTGGCCGTGGAATCTACCAAAATGTCGATGTTTGGCGGGGGAAATCGTCTTTTGGTGGCTTTGTTCAAGTCTCACGAAGTCTACGCGGCATCGGATCTTTCCGTTGGCCTTGGTCACCGTCACTATGTTGGACGGCCATGTTGGGTATTCAATGACCACGATGAACCACATACGAGCATCTTTTCTATTTCCTCTTTCACTTGTAAGGACCATTCGGGCTTAATTCTTCTTAGCTTCGCTGCGGCTTGACTTACGGGTCGAGCGGTATTCGGTGCTCAACTATGGAAGGATCGAGGCTGGCATATCTTTATAGGACCATGCGAACACATCCACGAATTCTTTTAGCGGCTCGATTAGGGCAACCCTTTCGGTCCCTTCGAAGAAACTACCAATCTGCGTCTCTTTAGGCTCTTCCGCGGTTCCCAAATTCACACTTGTCAAAATCTCTTCGGCGGCTTGGGCTCGATTTTCCTCTTTAGGACAACACGCTTAAAGATTTCTTTGATATATTGTTCATTTAATGTGTACGCCTCTTCATCTAGTGAATCGTTATTAAGCTTGTTTTTAGATTATTAGTTAATTCATCATTAGTTAAAGTGGCAATTAAGGGATACTCGAAAGGTTCATCATTTCATTGAAGACGAAGGGGAATACAACGTTTGCTACTGATTCGTAGTCTTCAGGCGTAAGGCCATCGGACGACTCGAGAGACTCGAACTCAACAATGAGAGACTCGGAGGATTTTACAAAGGTTGACACGAAAGGACGGGGGACCAATCCAAGCTTGGTGATCATTTCCTCTTTGGTCGCGGACGGGCCCGAGAGAGTTTCCCAATTCTTTAAAGGCATCGGTCGGTGGCTTCAAAACCGGGAAAGGCATGGTCTGTGCTCCCTCTTGATCGTTGCTATCATCTCTTTGTGCGAACCGAGAATCAATTGTGTTTGGCATCGAAAGGCGAGCATGTGGATGTAGGGATCTTCCTCAATTCTAGGGACTTCCGTTTCGTCACAATCGACCGCTCAATCCCGGATGTAAGGACGCATTGCGTCTCGGTGAGCTGCTAGAAAAATCTCATGTCCCATACTCGAGCGGAAAGGCTTGGCGGGTAGTTCGGCAAGGAGGACGTCCCACACGACGTTCATAGATTCGAGCCGAGTACGTCGGTGTTTGCTTGACTTTTATCATGAAAATCTCCTCGCCGGCGAGGTGAAAGAATGGGTTTGCGAGAATGCGACAAATGCGTGATTGAGGATCGGGGACTTGTGTGCTGTATCATGGCGGCGTTCGGCGTTTCCTTCAGTACGACTCCAAGTGTTGGAAATAGCAATTAAATTTGATGAATCGAACTTCTTCGGAGTGCTTGCTTGAGTGTGTCGACATAGTTGGCATCGCTAGATTCCAAAGGATCTTTGGCGAGACTTGCCTCTTGAAGGATGTAGCCCGGTGTTTGGCGTGGGTGTTCTTGGCTATTGTTTCGGCTTCGTTCCCTATGAGGAAGCTGTCACCCCTTATGACTTCAAGGTCTCCCTGCCGGTTGATGAATTTGACGCATTGGTGGAGAGTGGAGGCTATGGCTTTCATGTGATGCAACCAAGGGCGCCACTAGTAGAGCTGTGAACTCGGAGGGGATATCCATTACATGGAACTTTGCGGGCACCATTTGGGTTTCGTACCGAGTTAGAGTCACTGTCCCCGAGAATGGGACGAGACGAACCGTCGTAGGCTTTGACGGTCAGGGTAGATGGGATCACGCGCCTTTCATTTATGCGGAGGGCCCTCATCATGCGAGGAAGGACATTTACCGATGATCCATTGTCCACTAATACCCCGAGGAGTGACATGGTGTTGAGCCGAATAGTGATGTACAAAGCTTCATTGTGTTGGGAGACATCTCTTGGCAAATCTTCATCGCGAAGGTGATCATACTCCCATATAGGTGAGGATCATAGATTTGGTCCTTGTCTCGGGATGGAGAGTCATCAAGCCGGTCACTTCGTGCCTTTTTCTTGCGAGCGAGTCTTTGCCGAAGCCCCTGGGTTATGCGATGCCTTTTGTGGCGGTTGCCATCTCTAGTCAACATGTTGATTGAGTGGGAGCGCCGGGCCCAGCGTCGGTTTTTCTTCATCGGTGTATATTCGGGAGGCTGGACAAGGCGAACCTTGGGCGACCCCAGGGGGGTTGGACTTTTGTTGCGGTACTACGGTATCCGAAGGTCTCAACTCTGTCGTTGGCAAGGCTTTTACTGTTCTTTCACCCCTTTTTGCTTTGGGGAAGGCGGCCGGAGTAGAGTACATAATAATCAAATCCCCGGATGGCTCTCCGAGCGTTCCCAGCTGTTATCACCGGCCTCGAATCTCTCCTTCCAATTTTCTTTGGGGAGGAAATTTTCTTTTCTTAGGAGGACGGTCCTCGTGTATCCGATCTGATAGTCCCTTTCAAGGCAATCGGGACAGTCACAAATATCCCACCAAATGTGTTCTACGGTGGTGGCGGATTTGGGACCTCGGGTTGGCGGTCTTTGGAATGACTTTGAGTGGGCGGTCAGGGGATCTGCTGCTGTTGGACTCATGCAGTAGCGAGTGATTGGACTCTGTCGGATAATGAGAGATATTGAGGTCAGGGAACGGGCACATGTTTGTCTTTCAAGGTAGCCCGGTCGGTTGGGATATTGTTAAGGTCCCGAAGTGGCGTGTGGCCTCTTGAATCCGGGCTGTATGCCTGTACATTGCAGCGTTCTTCCGGGGACTTTGATGGTGACCATATTCCTTCAAGCTGTTCCACGATTTTCATCACTCGGGTGATATTTGTGAGATCATCACTTTGAGAGGGGACAGCGACGGTATACCGAACTCTTTCGTCCACTGGCTTCTTTGTTTGGGGGCCGGTTGCCACTGTAAGTCGGCGGGCGGGAGTCCCGGCGGTGGAAACATAGGAATCTTGGGGTAGCATTTTGATGTATCAGGGACTATTAAGAAGAGGAGGAGAACCCTCTTACGTCTTTGCGGTAAAAGTGCCATCGGAATTGAGGCCGATAGTCAAACCATGACTTGCGACTACCCCCGGTAGGTCATCAATTTGAGCCTCATGTCGAAGTCTCATTTGTTCTACCAAGCTGGATCCAATGCGAGTGCATGCGAGGGATTTTGGAGGACGGAGCAACGTTATCCCCATCATTACCGGTGATGCGAGACATTACGAAACCCGGAGTTGGAACAAACGGCGAAGGCGATGACGCGCTTGACTCTTCCCAGCTGATCAAACGGTGACCCGGTGCCCGAAACCAAGCTTTGTGCGGAGGCTGCGGGGAAAGGACACGAAGGTTCGAGATGTGCAGGAATGGAAGGAGGGTAGGTGTTTGGGCTTTTGGCTCATGCAACATGCGGTTATTTGTTCACGTTTACTTAAAACATGTTTTATTAACCTAATCGGTTGGAAAAGATTGCTCTTCTTTTCGCAAACTACTCGATTCTGGATCGGTGGGCCCCGTCACTACGTCTATAAGCCCCTCGTATTCCACTTTGTATTTCGACCTCCCGGGGTGGACGGCCCGGGCGAGGGTCCTATAGGGCAAGCGGGTCCCACCGACCGAAAGAAAAACGATCCTAAAAGTCGGCGGGTAATCGAGTCTTAACGAGCATTCGATGTAAATTACGGACAAGGCGACGTCGAAAGTCAAGATCATGTCAGGGCTCGACGAAAGTCGGCATGATTTGGGTGATAAATGTCCACAATTGATCTTGACTTGTCGTCGGTTAAGCCGTAATTAGGCATGGAATATTCATTAATCCTTGATGACTCGGTGTCAATCTTTGGGAGTCGGTGTATAATTTGTGCCGATCGAGCCGAAGTCAAGGCGCCGGTCAATATCTTGGTCAAAGTCTGCGGCGGAAAACCGGCGAGAACTTCGGCGATTAGGGACCCGAGAGATATTGAGTCGGTATGCCGACAAAGGCTTGAAAGGAAAGGTCTATACACGGACGGGGCATGACACGAACCGGACTAAAAACCAGCCGGGTCTCGGACAAAGTGTGTCACGGACAAGTGCATGGTCGACACGAGGCTCCATGGGATGTTTGGGTAGTCTGTGCTCATCCGAGAGGCGTAATAAGACCAAACGGACCGCGACAAGGATTTCCGGGTTAAGGACGTAGTGTGCGGTGTACGGTCACGTGCGCGTAGTGTGCAAGTGATCTATATTCTTTTACGAGTAAAATAGAAATTTTTTTTTATGTGTCTTAAAAATATGATGCATGATTTTTTGGAAATTTTCTTTTTTTTTTTTTGAAAATCCTTTTTTTTTTTTTTTTTTTGATTTTTTTTTATGAGCACATAAGCACGAAGGCACGGAAATTCCGACGGTTAGGGACATTATTCCGACGGTCAAAATTTTGACTTTCTCCGAGGCGGCCAAAACAACATGAAAGCGTGCAAAAATCAACACACACACAAAAATGATTTTCAAAGCCGGGACGGAAGCTTGACCCTCAAAAGCTTTTTTTTTGAAAACGGTGATACCGGTACGTGGGATTGTTAGACCACAATTTATCCCCGACTCGTGTTAGGAGGCGATAACGGGAAATTTAGTGGTTTCCACCAATATACCAAATACCATTTTTTTTAAAAAAAAAGCTTAGTCCCCAGTAGTCGCATTTGTGATGATGTTGCCATTTCGCGGAAAAAATTCGATTTTTGCGTTTCTTTGAAAAACCAAATAAAACCGGAAAAACGGAGTCGCCACGCCATTTTAATTTTGAGGGCCAAAACTTTGAAAAAAGCCCGAGATCAGAGATTTAGGTTCGGAGGTCATGTTACGCGTCGGGAAGGACGTTAGTGTGCACCCGACGCGCCTCGTAAAACGAGTCTTCCAAGCTGAAAATCATTTGTGTGTGTGTGTGTGTGTGTGTGTTTTGGCCAAAATAAGTTGAAACTCAGAAAAGTAAAAATTGGGATATCTTTTAAGACTTTAAACTGATCCCATGATTTTTGGAAGATTTTTGGATTGAGATTTGGTACTCAAAAGACCTTTTGAAGTTGAGAGCCATTTCTGCCAGAATGAAAAAGGCAGTGGACCTTTGATTTTAAAAGGGATTCAAGGGTCTTAAAACTTCATAATCTGGATAAACTCAGAGAATGAAAGTTGTTCTAGACACCTTAAATAAAGTTTTTGGGAAGGAATTTTCCATTTTGGAGAAGATTTGAGGGGTCAAAACCTTCTGGAAACCTCAGATATGAGATCTGGATTCCCAGAAGCTGATGAACTAGCCTCTGAAAGAAAATTTGAAAATAGGAGTTTTACTCACCCAAAAAATAAGGTAAAAATATGTCTGGAAAGCTCTGGATGTTGGCTACAAAAAGTGTTTTGTAGTCAACACCAAATTCCAAGTTCATCTGTGTCCAAAATTTAAGACCATGGACTGAGGTCTGAGAAAATTGCTACTGGACAGCAACTTCTCAAGAAAGAAAATATGATTTTAAGGGGGGTTTTGCATCCATGCTTGTCCCCATTTCCCTAGGTTTTGGTTAGTGATCACTAGACATTTTAGTGGTGAATCAACTATACCAAACCATCCTTGGGGTACATTAGGACTAAGCATTTCATTTGCTTGGGGAGGGGGATTTTACCCTTTGAAATCAAGATTTAGTGCTTGAAAATGGTTTTTTAGGGTTTTGAAAGTGCATTTTTGCAAGTAAGCAAGAAAAACTTTGAAAATAATGTTGATCTTTGTAGAAGATCATCCATGGAGATGGTCTTCCATGGTGATCTTCTTAGATCTAGAGAAAGAAGATGAAAGAACTACATTTTGTAGTTTGAAGATGCATGCATGGATGAGATTTAGGGTTAGGAAGAGGAGGGTTTACCAATCTTCCTTGTGTTCTTGAGTGTTTGGCTTGAGTATATGAGTGTTTAGGGCTTGAATATGAGAGTGAGTGGATGAGTATGAGTTGGGAAAGATTGGAGAGAAAAAGGTGACAATTCTTGGAGAATTCTCACTGTTTTCTCTCTATATTTCGCTTGAGAGGTTCGGTGCAAATGTGTTCTTCTTCCTTGTTTTTGTGAGTTGGAGGGCTCAATTTATAGCCCTCTGAAAATTGACAATCTCATCCGCGCGGATGGATCCAGCGGCGTGCCTTTGTTCATTAAATGCAGCTCCAGCTTTGGACAAGAAGAATATTTCTTTTTGAAATTCAAATTAGACAGCCAGTTTATGTTTCCAGCATTGCTATATTTGGTTTTCTTCTTTTGTTTTTCTTTTTGAGATTCTTTTTAAGGTTTAAACTTAAATAACAATGCCCATTTTACCCTCACTTTGTTAGGAAAGTTAGGATTGTTAGGAATTGTTAGAAATGTTATAACTTTCGTTAATTTTCTAACGAAAATTCTAACAAGCTCAAATTGGAGCACTTACAATGAGGAATCATTAAGGTTCAAGTTTGATGCTTCCAACAACCAAGCCGAATATGAGGCTTTAATTGCAGCTATTGAGTACGCCAAGTGTTTTGGAGCTACTAAGATCATGGCCTATTGTGATTCCCAACTGATAGTCAACCAGGTCAGAGGCGAGTACGAGGTGCTTAGTGCCACACTGATCAAATACTGCGACCTGGTGAAGGAACTGATAAAAGATTTGGAATTCTGGAAGATTCAGAGAATTGGACGAGAAGACAATGAGCTAGCTGACCTCCTCTCGAAATTAGCCACTTCGGATGAACCACATGATGAACCTATCTCCTTCCTCGAAAGTCCAGCCTATGAAAGAGTAAAAATTCAATGCATAGATGATCCCTCAAGAAATTGGACTCAGGAGAAGTGTTGGATCGAGGAAATGAAGGCGTATTTAGAAGGTAGTGAGCTGCCAGATGACGAGAAGAAGGCTCGAGCTATCAAAAAGAAAGCTCCGAGGTATGTCATTCAAGGAGGCGACCTGTTCAGAAGATCTTATACTCGACCATTACTAAAGTGCATCCACCCTCAAGAGGTCGCCCTATTGATACACGAAGTGCATAGTGGAATTTGTGGTGGACACCCGGGGGCCAGGACTCTTGCTGACAAGTTAATCACCTTGGGATACTATTGGCCACATATGAGAGTTGATACTCATAACTTTGTTCAGCAATGTGATCAATGCCAAAGGTTTGCCAACCTTCCCCATGTGCCTACAACAGATCAGACTCTTGTGATCGCAGCTTGGCCATTTGACATGTGGGGCATCGACCTGATTGGACCCTTCCCTCCCGCCCGAGGAAACTGCAAGTATGTGATAGTTGCCATAGACTACTTCACCAAATGGGTTGAGGCCAAACCACTAGCTCGCATCACAGAGGAGAATGCTATCAACTTCATCCACGACTTCATTTGGTGTCGATTTGGTTTTCCTCGTGCTATAGTGTCCGACAATGGTTTACAGTTCTCCCAAACCTTCGAAACAGAAATAAATCGAGTAGGGATCAAACATTGGAAATCGTCTGTCGCCTATCCTCAAGGTAATGGGCAAGCTGAGGCAGCAAATAAACTTGTTCTATCTTCGCTCAAGACGGGTCTCGTAGGTCGACGAAACAATTGGTTGGACGAACTTCCCCTTGCTCTTTGGGCAGTTCGTACAACCACTCGGGGGCCTACGGGGGAAACCCCTTTCGCTCTCACTTACGGATCAGAGGCCATGGCACCTGCTGAGCTCAGATTCCCTACTGCTAGAGTGACCTTCTTTGATCAAGAGCAGAATGATACCAACAGATTGATCGACTTGGACCTGATCGACGAGAAGCGAGAAACAGCCTACCTCCGAATGGTCAACTACAAGCAGCGAACTAAAAGTTATCACGACAAGAAGGTCAAGGCAAGGTCGTTCCAAGTTGGAGATTATGTGTTGAGAAAGATTGAGGCAACGGGTAGAAGGACCCAGCAGAATAAGCTATCTCCTAACTGGGAAGGTCCCTACGTGGTTACTCGAGTCGTCAAAGAAGGAACCTACATGATAGCTCATCCCGGAGGAGAAGAGTTGAAACATCCTTGGCACGCCACTCACCTCATCAAATACTACTTTTAGTTTTCAGTTTCCAAGTTCAAGTTTGTGGTAGTTCTAGTGTCAAATTGATGTAAGCATGTTCCATACTTCAATGAAAAGCGCAGTTCATTCCATCAAGCATAGTGTTACACTAACCCCAACAAGCTCGACTCTTAGTCAGCTTCGTTTTAACAAGCTCGATTCTTAATCAGCTTTGTTCAGTTAACAAGTCTGACTCTTAGTTGACTTCGTTCTAACAAACTCGACTCTTAGTCAGTTTGTTCTAATTAGCTCGATTCTTAATCAGCTTTGTTCAGTTAACAGGTCCGACTATTAGTCGACTTCGTTCTAACAAACTCGACTCTTAGTCAGTTTGTTCTAATTAGCTCGATTCTTAATCAGCTTTGTTCATTCAACAAGTCCGATTCCTAATCGACTTCGCTCTAATTAGCTCGACCCTTGGTCAGCTTAAATAGTTTGAACAGATCAGATTTATAGTCAATCTCGTTCTAACCAAGTCTGAGGTCGACTAAGGCATCATAAAGTCAGGCCGACCTTAAACTCAAGATTGACTCATTTACCCTATCTATATCGACACTTACTTCAAAAAGCATACAACATGCAATAAAGAAGGGTTGACTACAATCAAATATGAACAAGTCTCCCAAAAGCGGGCTAAGACTTAGGCAAAAATAAACTTACATGTCTCCATGCCTCCTAAAAACTGGGCCAAGGCATCAAAGTATTCATAGAGACAAAAAACAAGAAATGTTTGGGACTTGTTCATTACACAACCAACAGTTTCAAAATTTAGTCTTGGGGATCACCTTCAACATGACCACTAGTAGCCGCTTGTTTATCTACGGTTTCCTCCTGCTGCTGGGAGCCGGTTGGTTTACCTGACTCAGAAAATCCGTGTTGTGGAGTATCACCATCAAAGGCTGGTGAGTCAGGTTCTTCAAGCTCGGCTAAAATGGTGCTGTAATTAACTCGAGCAACAGGAGGAGGAGTCCAAACTTCAGCTTCGGCGGCCTCATCATCTTTAGCAATAATCTCCAAGTCATTATCATTGTAAGGCACCAAACTATGTCCCGGTCGAGCCGCCGTATTATAGGGATCTTCTGCAGCCCATTGAGCGAGTTGTTCAACTGAGATATTGTAAGCAGGATCCACCGTAATACGTCGAGCCATGTGAGCTCGACCTACATCCCAGAAGGCGCTGGCTTCCTTGGTAACATGAGCATGGAGCTCGTCACTCTCTTTGTAAGCTTTCACAGCTTCATCTTTGGCCCCCTTCACAGCCTTGTTGAGTTCCAGCTCCCATTGTTGTCGAGCAGCATCCAGTTCCTCCTGTTTTTTGGCTAAGGTGACGGGAACCTCCTCCATGCTGTTGCTTTGCACCAAGATCAGCTGTCACTTTCTTTTTCTCCTCCTTGAGACGAGCGAGTTCACTGTTGGCTTCCCCCAAGCTCTTCCAGGCCTCCTCCTTCAATTTGATCTCATTATCCTTCAAAAGCTTCAAAGCTTCATAAGAGTTATCCAAGTCCGAGTTCTCTTCCTTCAATTTGTCGAACTCTCCTTTCAACTTGGTATAGTCCTCTTTCAACTGAGCTTGATCACCTTCCAGCTTCCCCAGTTCCTCGTTCTTACGAGCCAACATAGTCTTGGCCAGCTTCTCCTGCTCCTCTGCCGCCTTCCAATAAGTGGTGGCTAAATCAATCATGGCAAGAGACTGAAATAACGAGTCGATACAAAGGGTCAGATCAAATGAAAAGAAAAGAGAGGGAAATGGTAAGAAGAATGAATACATTAAAAGCTCAAGGGTTACCTCGGAGGAAGCCAGCCCAACTCGAGCTCGACAAGCTTCTGGAGTCAGTGGCTTATTAGTAAACTCTCTGATCAAGTCCTGATCGCCTCCTCCTGACGACTACCTGGCCATACTCCAATTCTGGATACTCCCTAGCCAAGCTGTTGACTCTGGTCAAAGGGGTCACATCACTTAGCTCAGCAACTCGAGCTTGAATCAACTTGTCATATGAAATATGAATGGGAGAGGCATGTGGACTTCTGGCTTCAGTCTCCACTGGTTCACTGGCACTGACTAGATTGGATGTCGAGCTCACCCTTGAAGGGCCAATTTTGATCACCTTGCTTATAGGGGGCAAAGATCATCTTCATCTTCCTCTTCATCCAAAGAAATGACATGGGATTTTCTCTTGGAGCGGTTTGGGTCTTGGTTTTGGTTTTGGTCCTAGCACGAGCTCGGGTTACGAGTACGAACGACCTCCCTCTCTCGGCTCCACATTCAGCTCGGCCTCCTCCTCACCAAAGAACATGGACCTCTTCGTAGAACCTTGGGCATCATCACCCTCAACATTTTCCCCTTCGGGACTTCGTTTCAATCCTTCCAAATTCTCCTCACAGAATGAATTTGGTAGTATCCCGTCGACCAGCCTTCACAGATCATTTCTCTTGGCCCCCTCCATCTCACGATTCTCCTTGGCATTAGCTGCTCCATAGCCCTTCTTGGCCTTCCTGATATCAACGGCTCTTCCCATATTGGCTTCCTGAGCAGGGGTCAAAACTGCACGAGTCAAAAGAGGAAGAGTATTAGCTCGACATCATAATTATAAGTTCTATGTACGAGCCCCGAGTTCTACATACGAGCAACATAAGTAACGAGCTAAGAAATTCAAATACGGAGGTTACACCTATACAAGATACGAGTTCTACGCTGAGATCAATAAGTAACGACTAAATGATCAAATACAAATGCCAAACAAGATGGAGCTCGCCCATAAGAAATCATCACACAAGGAGAAGAAAGGGGCGAGTAAATCCTTACCACCAACATGTTCCCCATTATCTCTGCAGTAGTTCTTGGTCTTCTGACAGAGGGAGCACATTTTCTCAAGCCTAGCATGAGCATGAGTAACCCAATTTGGATACCTCGAGCACCTGACTATGGGAACTAAAGGCACAACATTATCATCTCCTAGCATCATTCCTGCTTGGATGTAATTGTTCTTCGTGGTCCCCAGAACCTCCCAACTAATGGGCGCACGGGCAACCAACTCTGCCAACTTCCCACGCAGGTCATTATGCCAATGGGGCTCCCACTGATCTTCATCCCTTATCACTTTGGTGTCCTCACCTGGTAGAGGGAACTCCCAACCTAACCTACTCTCCACTACTGCAACGTGGGAGTTCCAGCCACTGACCTTGCTGGGCAAATTGATAAATAGTTTGGGAGAATTGGCTTTAGAGGGAGTACTTATGCCGCCACTCTTGTCGAACTTCACAGCAAAGAACTCTCTGAACACCCTCATACAAGGCTCATAACCTAAGAAGCGGCAAACCATTGCAAAGCGTACTCAAGACTCTACAAGTATTGGCGCCCGGTTGGATAGGTAGGGCATTGGCGCACTCTAGAAACTCATTAATAAAAGGGTCCAAGGGCAATCTTAAGCCAGAATGATAGGCCATAATAAAAGGCAACCCTGGTGGCATCAGTCTTGTAAGTCTTCCCAAATTGTTTGAAGAAGTCAGTCCTGCTATAGAGGGTAACCTCAAACTCCTCCCTGTCCACCTCACAGAAGTCATAAATGGTCGACAATCTAGAAGGAAAATTCTGCCTCCCTCTCAGTGGCCCTTGAGGAACATAACCCCTTTCATTCCTGCCTGACGCCACATTGACCTCGAAGGCGTCAACAATACGGGGACTTGACGAGATCGACGCATTGGCTTCTCCTTGAGTCTCCATATCTGTACAAGAAGAGGGGGAAACAGGGAATCAGCTTCTACATGAAGTCTCGGGAGACCTAATCGATAAACTAAGGGCGACCTAGATTCCCAGGAAATCCAATTCTATTCCTAAGGAAGGAAGGTTTGTTGGGACCCTGAATGTAAAATGTAGCAATATGGTCAAGAAGTTCGTGAAAAAGATGGAAGGACTCAACTCTTGGGTCATTCGTTCCTAAGGTACCTAAGTTCTCTCCCACAGGCAAAGCCAACTCAGTAAATTGCAAACCCCATCGGGTTAAAATTGAAGTACATTCCTCCATGGTCATCTCCCTCCACTCTCCGTTCAAATGTTTATAAACCCTACGGTTGACTTTACAGTACCCATACCAAGCTCCGGGTTCTGTACTAAAGGTCCTAGCCATGGCGAAATCAAAGAAATTGCAGAAATTAAAGCCCTAATTCTAAAGAATAAGGGGAATACCTTTAGCAGTGAAGGGAAACGGAACAATGGAGGGCGAAAACACCAATTTATAGCAGGAATCAACTTCCTTTATCACCGCCGGAATCACGCACAGAGTTCAGAGAAGGCAAAAGTTGTAAATGGAAAAGGATTCTCAAATTTATAGCTCCCCGAATTGGAAAGGGCAAAGGGAAATTCGAAATTAATTTTCCTAATTAATGGCGGAAACAGTTTCCTAGGCGGACTCTCAAACGACAGAATTGTAATCATTATGGCAAAAAACGGCGCTCCTTTATCTATAACCGTTCATCGCCAATGTCCAGGATTGTGCCACGTCATCATGGTCGACTTACTTCAAAAACTAGTAGCGACCTGCGGGTAAAATAATTCATATCAAAAATCTTCTTAACTTCCAAGTCGACAAAGTCCACTCGAAAGTTGGGGGCCACTGAACATACCAAAAATGTCGAGTTGGGCCAAACGGGTAAAGCCCAATCACAGGCCGCTTTGACTGTCACATTTTCAATAGGGCCGGCCCAATCGTAACGAGGCCCAAAGCCCATCTCAAGCATCGCCGACTAAGCCCATGGTCCGACCTACCAGGTCCCGACCTAACTTAGTCCGACCTCATGATTCATACTACAATTCGGGTACGAACCATGCTCTACCCGACAGTCAGGTCGACCATTCCACAAGTGGCGACCTCGACCTAAATTAGCAAATGACGACCTGACACTTGCCGGCTTATTTGGTTAAACAATTCTCATAACCACATCCCTACAAATCAGGGACCGTTATAGACACGTGCCCACGACCAAGTAACTGTCGCTACAATCTCGGAGGACATGTTGCCTCCCCAAAAATACATCACATTTTCCTATAAATACTTCATCACTACCAAACGGTGAAAGGTAACTGCCATTTTGTTATCTGAATTCACTATTCAATACATTTTGAGCTATAATATACCGTTATCTTACTCTCACGCCCGAGTGTCTTCGCCGGAGACACATCCGGCTAGTCGTGGGTTCTGATTTCAGGTCAAGGAGCCAGGTGATTAATCTTGCCACGTGGAGGATTATTGATAAGCACAATTCCTGCAGCATCAATAATTTTAAAACACATATCGTCATCTATCATCTGATAAACACTAACCTATATTTTAAAATTATAATTGGTGATAATTTTAAAACACATATCATCATCTATCATCTGATAAACACTAACCTATATTTTTAAATTATAATTGGTGATAATATTAAAGCAAATATCATCATCAATCATCTGATAACAATTAAATGTGTTTAAAATATAGGTTTTCTATATAAATTTACTTAATTTTAGAATTAGATATTATCATAATTTATGGAGCTTTGAACCATCCTTGGTAACTTAAGATGGGATGACAGCTTTAAAAAAAAAAAGGGGATAAATTGAAGTTGTTGACTATAACCTTCCAATCATTTGAATTTCACGGTATTATAACAATGAAATGTGTTTAAAATATGGTCTTGCTTTTAAATTTTAAACTAACCTATTTTTTTAAATTATAATTGGTAATAATTTTAAAACACATATCATCATCTATCATCTTATAAACACTAACCTATATTTTTAAATTATAATTGACGATAATTTTAAAACACATAATATATAATAAACTATGAATCAAAATGATAAAAAATAATTTAGGTTTGAATAGAAATTGACGAATGAGAAATTGCCACGTGGAATTCCAGGTCATAAAGCCACGTGGCAAGCTGTGGGCACGACATTTTCTTCTGCTTTAATATTATATATAGAAGATAGATAGATAGATACTTAAATAAATTTAATTTTATTGCTCAAAATATCCACAAAAGTAATGCTTGACCATAAATTCAAACTCATACAAGATTATGGATAAACCTCAATGAGTGATCTCAAACCCATAATGGGAGTTATTTTGTAGTCACTGAATCCAGCATCAAAGAAGAGTTTTGCCCAATCGTCCTCACTTCGCTCTCTTCCGGACACCAACACCATCATCAACATATCAAAGTAAAGTTGTGTTTCCATTGATTTATCATCATCTCTCCTTCCCTTGTTCTCCACCACCATGTCGATGATCATCAACTTACCGCCTTTTTCCCTACTTGGAATCGCTTCCTTGCACCGTTTCAAGATCTGTAAACACTTGGTGTCGCTCCAATCATGCAAGATCCACTGCACACCATGCTTAGTATCCCATACAAAATCTTACTCCCTTCGTACGGAAATATATTTTCATTATTTTGTTGTTACTAGGACGAACGAATTTTGATTAATAGTTTTAAGTTAATTTAGCTCTCCTAATTTATGAAAATCTAAAAAATTGCTTTCGATAGTATTTATAATGAGTAGGTCTGCTGAGAAACGCGTTTCTTCATAATTATGGAGAAACGTGTTTTTAATAGACAGAAGCTTTGTATTTGATATCCAGGAAAAAAAATCCAAGGCCAAGACCAAAGCTTCTGGATATCCAGAAGCTTTGGGTTTGATATCCAGAAACTGTTAGGTGCATATCCAGAAGTATGTGAAATGTATATCCAGAAACTGTTAGGTGCATATCCAGAAACTGTTAGGTGCATATCCAGAAATGTGTTAGGGCATATCCAGAAATAGCTATTGAAGGTTTCTGGATATCCAGAAACCTTCAAATGTATATCCAGAAACCATTAAATGAATATCCAGAAACATTTTGAAGGTTTCTGGATATTCATTTGAAGGTTTCTAGATATCACTTTCATAAGGTTCTGAATATCCAGTTCATTGTCGCGCGGCAAGTCGGGACCCGTTTCTCCATAACATATGGAGAAACGCGTTTCTTCCTAGATTTTGGCATTTATAATATTGTATCAATAACAAGTTTTAAATTTTTATTAGAATATATAAATTAACCTTAATTATTACTCAAATTTCTTTCGTAATAAAAAAAATGGAAATAACATTTCATCAGGATGGAGAAAGTATTTTTCATTTTTCAAATATTCATGTTATATGCTCACGGAGTTCTATATTATAGTCAGTTTGATTTATTAATTCTCACTCATACACTTTTGTATTTATTAGAATTTGTACTAAAGTCTTACCCAAAAATCTTATAAAATAACAATTTATTTGTTTAGAGAACATCTCTAAACAAATCAAATGAAAATTATTTAATACGCCCCTCTCATAACTGATAAATCTAAGTTTTTAAGTGCTTTCTTATTCTAAATTACCCTATTTTTTCAGCTTATTTTAAGAGGTCATATTTAAGCAGCTTGTTTTCAAAAACCCAATGTAGAAAAATGACCAAATTATATGTAAATGCGATATTTATTTTGAGACGTATTAAAATAAAGAATATGACATTTAAAAAAATGGAGAGCGTATTCTTTTCAATTATGTTCACTTAGAACTACCAAAAAACTTTAGTTTTAGTGATATCCGATATTAGTTTTAATAGTGAATATAGTGTGTTTGAATCTTATTAAAAACATGTACTCCTTCCGTCCCAGACCAAGGGTCCTGAAATTGAATTTCACGCTTCTTAAAAATAATTAAAAAATGAATAAAGTATTGTAAGTGGGTAGAAGATTACAGGAGGGGTAATGTAAAAGTTAAATGTGGGGGTAGGGAATAGTAGTTAATGATTGATTTTTTTGAAAGTGGGTAGAAGATTAGAGGAGAGAGAATGTAAAAGTTAAATGTGGGGTAGAGAATAGTAGTTAATGATTGTTTTTTTTTTTAAAAAAATATATTAACATTATAAGGGTATAATGAATGATTTTTTTGTAAATATATTTAAATTATGAGGGTATAAATATATTTGAAACTTGTTATTTATGGAAAGGACTCTTGAAGTGAGACGAATCAAAAAGAAAAATAGGACACTTGATTGAAGTGGGACGGAGGGAGTATTAGTTTATTATTAGGCCAATTGATTGATGAAGTGTAAATGAATGTTTATCCACCATTAATAAAATAAAAAAATTCAATGTTCTTTTATTTATTTTTATAACCTAGAACCACTGCTCTTCCCATGACTATCCCTGTTGGATACTATCTCTATCTTCGCCATTTCAAGGGCACTAACTCCGTTGAATATGGTTCAAGTATAATTATAGTTTTATACCTTCTTTTGAGAGGCCAAAATGGCAATTTTTTATGTGGACTGTACCTACTAGCACAGTAGTAGGTTTTTATTTATATAAAAATACAATAAGCTCGTATTTGAGGACACATTAATTTTTTTTTATTTTATTTTTATTAATTAAGCCCATATCTGAGGACACGTTTTTTTTAACTTAATTTTTTTTAAGGGCAAAATGGGAAAGGGATAAATGTATGAGGGCAAAATGGAAAAAAACCCATTTGAAACTATTCATTCAACTGTTCACCCATTCTCTCATTTATACTTATAGATATTTATTTTTGCTCATGATTTGATCCGAGTAAATTATGAAAAGGGCAATGCTAGGAAAAAAAATTTACAAAAAATAACATGTTACTATATTTTATTGGCTAAAATCTGGGGAGAAACGCGTTTCTCCGTAACTTATGGAGAAACGGGACCCGACTTGTCGCGCGACAATGCAGGCCAAGGCTTCTGGATATCCAGAAGCTTATGAAAGTGATATCCAGAAACCTTAAATGAATATTCAGAAACTTTCAAAATGTTTCTGGATATTCATTTGATGGTTTCTGGATATACATTTGAAGGTTTCTGGATATCCAGAAACCTTCAATAAGCAATTTCTGGTCTTGGCCTTGGATTTGGCTTCAAATCTATTTTTTCTGGATATCCGTTCCAAAGCTTCTGGATATCCAGAACCCTTTGAGACTGATATCCAGAAATTTTTTTCTGGTTATCAAATGCATAGCTTCTGGCTATTAAAAACACGTTTCTCCATAGTTATGGAGAAACGCGTTTCTCAGCAGACCTACTCATTTTATTGGTTGCAACGGTGGTTGTGAACCCGCAACACTTTAATTAAAAACCCAAAACAATTATAAAGAAACATTTTATAACCCAAACTATGTACCGTTTTGAAAAATATTCTTTGTGTGATAGAAGGATAGGACTCCAAAAAAAGATACTTTCTTTGTTCTAAAAATATAGATTTTTTTTTGTTTGATGGTTAAACTAATGAGTTATTATTAACATTTTTTAGAATTTTCTAAAATAATTAAAATGATATTCATATTTTTGTGATGGATGTATAATTCACAACAACATTTAAAAAAAAAAAAAGAAAAATGTGTACCTTGAGTAAAACAGTATCAGCTGGAGGAACAGACACAAACATGTCACCCACAACATGTCTCAAATTTTTCTTATCTTCCAAACCAGAAATTACATGAGGCAGATCAAAATTGATGCAACTCATGTGTGGAAAAGCTTCAGCAATGGCCTTAGCCACGGTCCCAGTCCCGCCCCCAACATCCACCAGCGAATTCAACACCTCAAACGCTCCCGCACACTCTTTCAACACCACCTTCGTCACAAGTCTTGCATCACTAGCCATGGCATCGTTAAATAACCCGTTAAGCTTCTTCTCCACCCCCATATAATCCCAAAACGTCTTCCCGTGAGCCGTCTCAAAAGGGGTAAAATCGTCATTTTCAAACCACTGACTAAGACTATGCCACGGGTCCACCAGGACCGGGTCAAGCATGGCAAGTAGAAATGGCCTCACGCTTAACGGCTCCCCTTTCAGGAGGAGACGTGATGAAGGCGTGAGGCCATAAACATCTTCGTCTTCATTTTCTTCCCCAAGAGCAGTTTTGAGGTTATTAAGATTGTATAGGCGAGTTTTGGGAACTTTAAGGTTAATAAAGAAACCGGAGAGTGTTAGGATGTGCATGAGGCGTTTAATGCAGGCAGACTTTTGTTTGTTGACCGGGAGAGCCTCGATTAGCTTGGAGAGGGACATTGATCCGCCGTGGTTGTTGATGATATCAGGTATTTCTAGCTCGACGGCGGATTTGAGTGACATGGAGCTTATGAAATGGAAAATGTGATTCCATATATGAGTTTGAGATTGGAGAAACTCAGAGTTGGATTGCTCACCATTGCTTAGTTTCATCATTTTTGGTTTTAATTTGCTTAGATGGGTAGTGAGTTTAGTTTAGTGTGATAGTGTGGGGGATTGGGTAGTACTAATGATCTATATATAGAAAATTGGAGGGTAAAATATTAATAAAAAAATTCACTTTACAACGGGTTTATTTTAACATATGCCATTTAATTTTATTTCTATTAATACTAGTGAGTAACCCATCGGTACTTGACGGGGGATAAAACACTGAGGTAAAAGTTAAATGTAAATATAATTAAAAAAATGAATGAGATAATTTTATGTAATATATTACAACTTGTCGAAAACTTCTTTGTACACAACATTTGTAGTCGTGTCATCTGACTGTTCATGACTATTACATATAAGCACTTTAAGTCCTTTCCTTGTAGTTACTCTAGAAAAAGCAACATATAATTGTCCATGACTAAATACTGGTCTTGAAAGAAAAAGGCCAACATGAGCGAGCGACTGACCCTGACTTTTATTTATCGTCGTTGCAAAAGAAACGGTATGGGAATTGTCTCCATTGAAACCTAATCGAGAATTTTGTTGTATCAGAAGGTGACATAATCATCATCGGTATCAACACCTTCTTACCAACATTCTTTTCGAACAACATTACCGCCTCGACAACGTGCTTACCTATATATATATATATATATATATATATATATATATATATATATATATATATATATATATATATATATATATATTAAAATAACAGTATGTTTTGTGTCAAATAGTCAAATAATTAATTGTATAAATGTATAATTATATACTAACAAAATTGATTTGCTTACCTATATATATATATATACTCCCTCCGTCCCACGTGAATGTGGACTAACTTTTTGGGTGTGGGAATTAAGGAAAAGTGATGTAAGAAAGAGAAAAAGTTAAATGTTGTGAGTATGAAAAATTAAATAGGAGAGAGAATGAGTGGAAGGAATAGTGAGGAGAGAGAATGTTGTGAGTGTAAAAGTGAAGTAGGAGAGAGAATGAGTGGGTGGAATAGTGAATATTCTTTGCCATTTTGGGAAGTTTGCATTCACGTGAGACGGACCAAAATAGAAATAAGTTTGCATTCACGTGGGACGGAGGGAGTATATATTAAAAACAAACAAATATTTTTTATACGATAAACTCAGAAATACGTAAAAAATTATTAATTTATACAATTGATCAGAATACTAACGAAATAATAACGATAACAAAATCATACCATTGCTGATGTTAGATAAAAAAAAAGTATAATTTTCTTATTCACATATATAACTGAAAATAGGCTTAGTTGGGTGAGTTAGGTGAGCTACGCTTTAAAGTTCAAAAATTAGCTTTATCATGCCACTTTCTAATTGAAATTTTTTTGGACATTCATTTTAGGACGGGGGTAGTATTATACATAACAGAACAATGTTCACAAATCAAAGAAAAGAAACATTAAAAATTAGAAGTATGCCTCGTCGATACTCGACGGGGCATAGTAAAATTAATTAAATTAACGTAATAGTTAGCATTAATTGAACTTTTAATTTATATTTTTATAGTAAAATAAAAAAAAATTGTGCTTCAATCCATTTTCATTTTTAACTAATTTATTGTATAAAATATACCCCTATAAATTTTAAAAGTTACTAATTGAATTTCAAATGGATGATTGTGATTGGTGGATGATGGAAAGATATGACAATGATTTTGTGTCACTTGGAGTTTTCTAGGAGCTTGAAAAACTTTTGCTATTATATATAGTAGATTCACAAACTCTTTTTTTTCGGATTTGTGAGTGACTTATTTATAATCCCTTTTGGCTTATTTTGATTAGGATTTGTTTTTTATATTTATGTTTGTATTTATTATTTTGATTTTGATTTTAATTTTAATTTTAAATTTTATCTTATAAATTTTTGACTTTATTTTGATTTTATTTCTTGCTTTTTTCTATTTCTTGTATTTTGTGAATGTTTCTTTCACTTTTTAATTATTAGAATTTTAATTTTCGTTTTTTATTTGCATTTTATTTTTTCGTATGTTTTTATATTGACATTGATTTTCTTTTGTGCATTAGATTTTTTTTCTTTCTTAATTATTAAAGTTTTTTTTTCATTTTGCTTTTGCTCTTTTTGTAAGACAATTATTTGTGCTTCAATCCATTTTCATTTTTAACTAATTTATTGTATAAAATCAACCCATATAAATTTTAAAAGTTACTAATTGAATTTCAAATGGATAATTGTGATTGGTGGATGATAGAAAGATTGGCCAATGATATTGTGCCACTTGGAGTTTTCTAGGAGCTTGAAAAACTTTTGCTATTATCTATAGTAGATTCACAAACTCTTTTTTTTTTCGAATTTGTGAGTGACTTCTTTATAATCTCTTTTGACTTATTTTGATTAGGATTTGTTTTTTATATTTATGTTTGTGTTTATTATTTTGATTTGATTTTGATTTTAATTTTAATTTTAATTTTAATTTTAATTTTAATTTTAATTTTAATTTTAATTTTAATTTTAATTTTAATTTTAACTTTTATTTTATAAATTTTCGTCTTTATTTTGATTTTATTTCTAGCTTTTTTCAAATTTTTTTATGTTTGTGAATGTTTCTTTCACTTTTTAATTATTAGAATTTTAATTTTCAATTTTTTATTTGCATTTTATTTTTTCGTATGTTTTTATATTGATATTGATTTTCTTTTGTGCATTAGATTTTTTTCTTTCTTAATTATTAAAGTTTTTTTTATTTTGTTTTTGCTCTTTTTGTAAGACAATTATTTGTGCTTCAATCCATTTTCATTTTAAACTAATTTGATGTCTAAAATCAACTCCTATAAATTTTGAAAGTTACTAATTGAATTTCAAATGGATGATTGTGATTGGTGGATGACGGAAAGATTGGCCAATAATATTGTGCCACTTGGAGTTTTCTAGGAACTTGAAAAACTTTTGCTATTATATATAGTAAATTCACAAACTCCTTTTTTTTCAAATTTGTGAGTGACTTCTTTATAACCTTTTTTGGCTTATTTTGATTGGAATTTGATTTTTATATTTATGTTTGTGTTTATTATTTTGATTTTGATTTTAATTTTAATTTTAACTTTTATTTTATAAATTTTTGTCTTTATTTTGATTTTATTTCTTGTTTTTTTCTATTCCTTGTATGTTTGTGAATTTTTCTTTCACGTTTTAATTATTAGAATTTTCATTTTCATTTTTTATTTTCATTTTATTTTTTCGTATGTTTTTATATTGATATTGATTTTATTTTGTGCATTATATTTTTTTTCTTAATTATTAAAGTTTTTTTTCATTTTGCTTTTGCTCTTTTTGTAAGACAATCCATTTTCATTTTTAACTAATTTATTGTATAAAATCAACCCATATAAATTTTAAAAGTTACTAATTGAATTTCAAATGAATGATTGTGATTGGTGAATGATGAAAAGATTGGCCAATGATATTGTGCCACTTGGAGTTTTCTAGGAGCTTGAAAAACTTTTGCTAATATATATAGTATATTCACAAATTCCTTTTTTTTTTGGAATTTGTGAGTGACTTCTTTTTAATCTCTTTTGGCTTATTTTGATTAGGATTTATTTTTTAAATTTATGTTTGTGTTTATTATTTTTATTTTGATTTAAATTTTAATTTTAATTTTAACTTTTATTTTATAAATTTTCGTCTTTATTTTGATTTTATTTCTTGCTTTTTTCTATTTCTTGTATGTTTGTGAATGTTTCTTTCACTTTTTAATTATTAGAATTTTAATTTTAATTTTTTATTTGCATTTTATTTTTTCGTATGTTTTTATATTGATATTGATTTTCTTTTGTGCATTATATTTTTTTCTTTCTTAATTGTTAAAGTTTTTTTTTATTTTGCTTTTGCTCTTTTTGTAAGACAATTAATTGTGCTTCAATCCATTTTCATTTTTAACTAATTTATTGTATAAAATCAATGCATATAAATTTTAAAAGTTACTAATTGAATTTCAAATAGATGATTGTAATTGGTGGATGATGAAAAGATTGGCCAATGATATTGTGTCACTTGGAGTTTTCTAGGAGCTTGAAAAACTTTTGCTATTGTATATAGTAGATTCACAAACTCCTTTTTTTTCGAATTTGTGAGTGACTTCTTTATAATCTCTTTTGGCTTATTTTGATTAGGATTTGTTTTTTATATTTATGTTTGTGTTTATTATTTTGATTTTGATTTTGATTTTGATTTTGATTTTGATTTTGATTTTGATTTTGATTTTGATTTTGATTTTGATTTTGATTTTGATTTTGATTTTGATTTTGATTTTGATTTTGATTTTGATTTTGATTTTGATTTTGATTTTAACTTTTATTTTATAAATTTTTGTCTTAATTTTGATTTTATTTCTGGCTTTTTTCTATTTCTTTTATGTTTGTGAATGTATCTTTCACTTTTTAATTATTAGAATTTTAATTTTCGTTTTTTATTTGCATTTTATTTTTTCGTATGTTTTTATATTGATATTAATTTTCTTTTGTGCATTAGATTTTTTTCTTTCTTAATTATTAAAGTTTTTTTTTTTCATTTTGCTTTTGCTCTTTTTGTAAGACAATTATTTGTGCTTCAATTCATTTTCATTTGAACTAATTTATTGTATAAAATCAACCCCTATAAATTTTTAAAGTTACTAATTGAATTTCAAATGGATGATTGTGATTGGTGGATGATGGAAAGATTGGTCAATGATATTGTGCCACTTGGAGTTTTCTAGGAGCTTGAAAAACTTTTGCTATTATATAGGAGATTCACAAACTCCTTTTTTTTTTCCAGATTTGTGTATGACTTCTTTATAATCTCTTTGGCTTATTTTGATTAGGATTTGTTTTTTATATTTATGTTTGTGTTTATTATTATGATTTTGATTTTGATTTTGATTTTGATTTTGATTTTAATTTTAATTTTAATTTTAACTTTTATTTTATAAATTTTTGTCTTTATTTTGATTTTATTTCTTGCTTTTTTCTATTTCTTTTATGTTTGTGAATGTTTCTTTCACTTTTTAATTATTAGAATTTTAATTTTCATTTTTTATTTGCATTTTATCTTTTCGTATGTTTTTATATTGATATTGATTTTCTTTTGTGCATTAGATTTTTTTATTTCTTAATTATTAAAGTTTTTTTCATTTTGCTTTTGCTCTTTTTATAAGACAATTATTTGTGCTTCAATCCATTTTCATTTTTAACTAATTTATTGTATAAAATCAACCCCTATAAATTTAAAAAGTTAATAATTGAATTTCAAATGGATGATTGTGATTGGTGGATGATGGAAAGATTGGTCATTGATATTGTGCCACTTGGAGTTTTCTAGGAGCTTGAAAAACTTTTGCAATTATATATAGTAGATTCACAAACTCTATTTTTTTTTTTTTCAGATTTGTGAGTGACTTCTTTATAATCTCTTTTGGCTTAATTTGATTAGGATTTGATTTTTATATTTATATTTGTGTTTATTATTTTTGATTTTGATTTTGATTTTGATTTTGATTTTGATTTTGATTTTGATTTTGATTTTGATTTTGATTTTGATTTTGATTTTGATTTTGATTTTGATTTTGATTTTGATTTTAATTTTAATTTTAACTTTTATTTTATAAATTTTCGTCTTTATTTTGATTTTATTTCTTGCTTTTTTTCTATTTCTTTTATGTTTGTGAATGTTTCTTTCACTTTTTAATTATAAGAATTTTAATTTTCGTTTTTTATTTGCATTTTAATTTTTCATATCTTTTTATATTGATATTGATTTTCTTTTGTGCATTAGATTTTTTTCTTCTTAATTATTAAAGCTTTTGTCATTTTGCTTTTGCTCTTTTTGTAAGACAATTATTTGTGCTTCAATCCATCTTCATTTTTAACTAATTTATTGTATAAAATCAACCCCTATAAATTTTAAAAGTTACTAATTAAATTTCAAATGGATGATTGTGATTGGTGGATGATGGAAAGATTGACCAATGATATTGTGCCACTTGGAGTTTTCTAGGAGCTTGAAATTTTTTTTCTATTATATATAGGAGATTCACAAACTCTTTTTTATCAGATTTGTGTGTGACTTCTTTATAATCACTTTGACTTATTTTGATTAGGATTTGTTTTTTATATTTTTGTTTGTGTTTATTATTTTGATTTTGATTTTGATTTTGATTTTGATTTTGATTTTGATTTTGATTTTGATTTTGATTTTGATTTTGATTTTGATTTTGATTTTGATTTCGATTTTGATTTCGATTTTGATTTCGATTTTGATTTCGATTTTGATTTTGATTTTGATTTTGATTTTGATTTTGATTTTGATTTTGATTTTGATTTTAATTTTAACTTTTATTTTATAAATTTTCGTCTTTATTTTGATTTTATTTCTTGCTTTTTTCTATTTCTTTTATGTTTTTGAATGTTTCTTTCACTTTTTAATTATTAGAATTTTAATTTTTGATTTTTACTTGCATTTTATTTTTTCGTATGTTTTTATATTGATATTGATTTTCTTTTGTGCATTAGATTTTTTTCTTTCTTAATTATTAAAGTTTTTTCATTTTGCTTTTGCTCTTTTTGTAAGAAAATTATTTGTGCTTCAATCCATTTTCATTTTTAACTAATTTATTGTATAAAATCAACCCCTATAAATTTTAAAAGTTACTAATTGAATTTCGAATGGATGATTGTGATTGGTGAATGATGGAAAGATTGGTCAATGATATTGTGCCACTTGGAGTTTTCTAGGAGCTTGAAAAACTTTTGCTATTATATATAGTAGATTCACAAACTCCTTTTTTTTCGGATTTGTGAGTGACTTCTTTATAATATCTTTTGGCTTATTTTGATTAGGATTTATTTTTTATATTTATGTTTGTGTTTATTATTTTGATTTTGATTTTGATTTTGATTTTGATTTTGATTTTGATTTTGATTTTGATTTTGATTTTGATTTTGATTTTGATTTTGATTTTGATTTTGATTTTGATTTTGATTTTGATTTTGATTTTGATTTTGATTTTGATTTTGATTTTAATTTTAACTTTTATTTTATAAATTTTTGTCTTTATTTTGATTTTATTTCTTGCTTTTTTCTATTTCTTTTATATTTGTGAATGTTTCTTTCACTTTTTAATTATTAGAATTTTAATTTTTGTTTTTTATTTGCATTTTAATTTTTCGTATGTTTTTATATTGATATTGATTTTCTTTTGTGCATTAGATTTTTTTCTTTCTTAATTATTAAAGTTTTTTTTCATTTTGCTGCTTCAATCCATTTTCATTTTTAACTAATTTATTGTATAAAATCAACCCCTATAAATTTTAAAAGTTACTAATTGAATTTCAAATGAATGATTGTGATTGGTGGATGATGGAAAGATTGGCCAATGATATTGTGCCACTTGGAGTTTTCTATGAGCTTGAAAAACTTTTGCTATTATATATAGTAGATTGCGATTGTCAATTCATTTTCTCCCTTTACGTTCCCTAAAACGTTTTGAATATTTACAAACTTAACGGGAATGATAAACTTTCCATTAGAAAATTAATGAAAAAATCTACCTATACACATTAAAATGCTAACTTAGCCTACAACGTGAACCTGTAATAATGACTATGAATTAAATTTTAAATTATGTAAAACTAATTTGTTTTATTTTATTTTTAACAACAAATTTTTTAATTAGTTTAAATTATATTCAAGCTCAATTATTTTTGAGGGAAATAATGGAGCTGGATCGTTATCAGTTCAGAATAAAAACCCTATAAATAACATCTTCTCATATGCAATCTTACTTACTCCCTCCGTCCCGCTAATATTAGCACACTTTCCTTTTTGGACGTCCCGCTAATATCCGCACACTCCCAAAAAGAAAATTTTATATTAATAAAATATTCACCCAACCCCACTCATTCTCTCTCCTACATTATTTTAATACTCACAACACCATTATAATTTATTACACCCTCCACTCATTCCCTCTCCACTCATTCTTTTACACTCACAACATTTTATTAAAATATTATATTCTTTAATTCTCGCGCAAACAGTGTTTGTGCTAATATTAATGGGACGGAGGGAGTAGTAATTTAACTTTTTCTTAAGGCCAAAATACGTTTACCCTGCAAAGTATCAACTGATTCCCGCCGTTTGAAATTTATATTTTGTTTATCAATTCAGAATAAAAACCCTATAAATAACAATATTTTTATCTACTACAACAATAATAATGTCAAAAAACATATACTAATGAAATTTATATTTTGTTTCTATCGAATTGTTTTTTGTTTTTTTTTTTGTGAAATATCAAATAATTGTTATAAGAAATAGCAAGTTACTAATATTAATATGCAAAGGCAAACTCCAATTATTATTTGAAATGATAAAATAATTTACAATGACAAATTCTCCCCTCAACCACTTACCTTATTCAATACACAACTTGTCAAGTAAGCTATTTTTTTAATGAGACTATTTTGTGTATTTACATCTTTGTCCTACATTTTATGCAAAATAACAAAGTTTCACCAAGATAATGATATTTTTACCCTTGATTGCCAGGAGTATTTGATAAGTGTTGGATACTTGAGTTTTTTATCAATTTAATTTAATTTTGACCATAAAATAACTCAAATTAGTCTCACGAAATTGTGAAAATTGCTAATTGTAATAATTGTAATAGAGAATCAAATACAATTTTTACAATTTCTTGTAGATAAAGTAAATCGTCACTAAAGTTTGATTAAATTTCAACCAAATTGAAAAAAAAGTAAAACATGCGACAATTATTCATTAGCTCGACGCTTATTTGGTAGGTCGAGGTCGCCTGTTCAGCTTAGGTCGACCTGACTGATGGGTAGGGCTGGACCGTACCCGAAATAGAACGCGGATCATAGAGTCGGACCAAGCTAGGTCGGAACCTCATGGGTCGAACAATGAGCTCAGGTCGACTGATTCTATCGATGGGCCTTGGGCCTAGTAGTCGTTGGACCAACACTACCATAAAAACAGGTCTTAGCGGCGAAAATTAGTCAAATTCTGTCGCTAAAGTTAAACACCGACGGAATTTTTCCGTCGGTGGTCCGCCGCTATCATCCCGCCGCAGTGGTCCGACGGCTCAAATTTCGCCGGTATATTTTGATTTTACCGACGAAATTAATTTCGTCGATGATCTTTTGACATCAGCGACGGAAATTTCCGTCGCTGAAATTAATTTATTTTAATTATTTTTTATTCCAGTGACGGAAATTTTCGCCGGTGAAAATAAAAATTAAATTAAATTAAAATTAAATTTAATTGATATAGCGGCGGAAATTTCCGTTGCTGGAATAAAAATTAATTAAAATAAATTAATTTCAGCAACGGAAATTTCCGTCGCTGATAATGAAATAAATTAAAAAAAATAATTTAAAATATCAATTTACCAATTTTTTTGTACCTGATATAACAATTCAATTCATAAAACTAAAACTATAAAACTAAAAACCAAATATCAGCGTACCAAACTAAAAACTAAATATCACCGTACCAAATCGGGAGGGGGGAGGGTGAGGAGAGGGGGGGAGAGGGGGGGGGAGAGGGGGGAGGGGGGTCGGGGCTCCCGCGGGTACCAAATATCACAAATGTTTACAAACAAGTATAAAATAGTACCGGTCCCGTACCAAACTAAAAATCAAAATCAACGTACCAAATCGGGAGGAGAGGGGGAGGGCGGGGCTCAGCGGGTACCAAATATGACAAATGTTATTACAAATAAGTCTAAAATAGTACGTAATCAACTCGGGAGGGGGGAGGGGGGGAGGAGGGGGCCGGGGCTCCCGTGGGTACCAAATATCACAAATGTTATTACAAACAAGTCTAAAATAGTACGTAATCAACTCGGGGGGAATTGGGGGGGAGGCTGGAAATTACCCTGGTGCAGATTCTCCATACGGGCCATCAACATCGCAAATTTTCTATCAGTCTCTTCCTGACGCCGATCATTCTCCTCCTGCATATGCGCCTGAGCCTCCAAAGCCTCCGCAAGCTTTGCCCTAGCCTCTGCAGCCTCGCGTCTCTCCTCGGCCCAACTCGGCAGCGAGTGTCGATCCTCGGATCATGATACCTGGGCGGGAAAACATTTGGCCGACGGCCGGTCGACGTCGATGGGCATTGCCGCCTGTAATCCCCCATCCCTAATACTCGGTCTCCTCTCTTTGGATGTCCATCCAAGGTGGTCGAGCGCCAAACATCAGGTACAAAGGGAACGGGCTGGCCGGGAGGCGTACCTTCGGGAACAACGGCGGCTTGATATGTACTCTGTCAAAATAAAACAAACAATTATAATCATATACACAATGTAATGTGCATAAATAAATTTACATATTCAAAATCAAGTCATTTAATGATAGTTTACTTACAAAGGCCAATGCAGAGCGATCGTCAACCCATTGCCGAGGTTGATCGGGCGATGTAGGAGTCCGAACATGGGTGCTAACGAAAACATCCAAAAAACTGACATCCGGGCCATGTTTCTTTTCCTATAAATAAAATAAGCGAGATTATTATTTTGAAATTATATAAATGCAACATATAAACTGATTTAAAAGCATGCATACACTACATTTACACTAAAACCATGGATTTCATAGCATCAACATGGCTCCCAGCTAACATAAGTACATAAACTGATTTAAAAGAATGTATACACTACATTTAAACTAACATACATACAATACGGTAGTGATGCTCGCTGACCCCGATCGTTCCCATCGTATGCTTTGTTGCCGACCCCGTGGAGCCTGCTCTATTTGCCTTAGCCTGTTCGGCGATAGCTCTCGCCCCATCCGACGACCAATATTCGCAAAAGCTACAAAACACCTCCCCGGTCATCCAAGGAGGTGTCAAGGGTGCTAATCCCGCCTCGAGCCGCTTAATATAAAATTTAGACTTCGTCATGCCTATAAAAAATATGAATATCTCGTAAACATATAATGATAATATTATAAAATTAAAAGAGTATAATCATTGTTAATTAAACTAATTAAGGATAGATAAATATGTTACCAATATGATCCCGAAATAACTTATGAGCCTGTTTCTTGAAAACATATTTAGCCGTCGCCTCGTCGATATCCGGCGTCCATGTAAATTTCCCCTGCAACATATAATGATAACATTACAAAACTAAAAGAGTATAATCATTATTAATTATAACATTTTAATAACAAACTAACATTTAAGTTTTAAATAAAAACCATTAACACATTACCTTAAACTCCTCCCAAGCATTCTCCTTCTCCTCCGGTGGCAATGATTTCCAGTTGGGTCAAAACTCTGCCATGACCCGAGACCGCCAATACTGTCCAATCTTTGTCCCTGGTGTAAGTACCCCAATCTGGATCACCCTCTTCCGAGCACACGGGAATCACCTCAGACTCACACAATCGCAGTCTCGAAGACCCGTGACACTCAAAACCCTCAAAAACCCCCAACCAAACCAAGGGAGGGACCTTCCTGGGAATAAAAACACAAAAGGACCTTTTAGCTTTTTTTTCAGAAATTGGAAAAGCATAAGTGGTCCGTACGGACCTCTTTGCTTCAATGATTACTGAATCCCCTTAAAGTCCAATATATTCCCTCAAATCCCGGAGTGCATCATTACTGAAATGCATGATAGGTTCGTACGGACCTTATTGTATGACATATTGGTCCGTACGGACCTTCTTGTCACCAGACATTATCATTTCAGAATCCTCTTAAAATCCACATATTCCCTCAAATCGAGGAAAACCAAAATTTTGGACTACCTGCAAGGTCCGTACGGACCTTATTGCACAGATCCTGGCACTATAAATAGAGGGCTCCCCCTCCCTCATTTCACACACCTCCCTCTTCTCTCCTCTCCCCCCAGCCTTCAGGCACCCCTCTAAGACCCTTTGGGGCAATTCCGGCCCCTTTCGGATCATTCCGAGGCCTTCCGAGCCCCCTTGTGGTGCTCCGAAGCCTCTCCGAGCGCTCCCGCGACGCTCCCGCGCTGCCCCGAGGCACTCTCGAGGTACTCTGAGGCCCCTCGTGGTACTCCGAGGCCTTTCCGAGTCTTTCCCAAGGCGTCCCGGCTCTTTCCGAGTCAAACCGGCAACTCGAACGCACGCCGAAACTCTGCCCGAATCCAACCGACGAATCCAACGCACGCCGAACCTCTGCCCGAGTGACCATTGCCATCTCAACGCACGCCGAACCTCTGCCCAAGTGATCCCCGCGATCCCAACGCACACCGAAACTCTGTCCGCAGACAACCAGCTCATCTCGAAGCAATCCCGGTCCGTCCCGGAGCACTATTCCATCATCAAACACTATTCTCCAGCGGAAGACAGACACGAACCAACATTGGTAAGGCTTTCTTCCATTAATATTTCAATACATTTTAATAAAGCAGTGTACAATGTAGACATCCGATACAGCATGCATTTTTAAAAGCACATACACACACACAACAGTTAAACAATATTAGGGGTATCCGAATGACTCGTTTTTACGAGGCGACTCGGGTGAGCTCTAAGATTCTAATATTCTCTTCCCGAGGAGTCATCTGACCTCCGAACTCAAAAATCTCATCACACAACAAAAACAATTTATTTTTAAACTGATGCCCTTTTTCAATGTTTTGGGCTTAATAAAAACGGCGTGGCAACTCTACAAGCAAAACACAGCGAGACACCTCCAACAAACGCAAAACGCAAAACGGGAATAAGCCAGATGCCGGGGCGCGAACGCGCTGCCTCTCGGATCCGGGCGACATTCCCGAACGCGACGAAATGCGAGATGTGCCGGGGCCAAATCCGCGCGCGAGCCGGATCCGGGCAGTTTCAGTTGGCGACTCTGCTGGGGATATTTTGTTTTAAAAACTTTTAAACAAAACAAAAGATTTTTAAAACAATGATGAGGGTCAAACTTTCATTTTACCCCTTTCTTTAACTGTTGTGTGTGTATGCATGTGCTTTACTTTTTATTTTACAAAAAAAATAAAAATACAAAAAAATGCATCAATATACATCTGTGTACATATATTTAAAATTCTTCAAAAACTTCTGTTTTACTCAGAAAAAGAATTTTATAGACCGCACACTACGCGCACTGCTGCCTCGGTTACACCGCACACTACTCACACTGCTGCCTCGGTTACACCGCACACTACTCACACTGCTGCCTCGGTTACACCGCACGCTATGCGCACTGCTGCCTCGGATACACTGCACACTACAACCCTCAACCCGGGGTGGTCTCAGTTGCAGTCCGTTTGGTCTTCCTAGGCCTCTTGGACGCGCACAGGATCATTCCAAACATCCCATCCTAGCCAAGCGTCAACCCTGCACATTTGAGTCTTGAGTCACACTCTGTCCAGACTCGATTGGTTTTTACCCAGTCCATGTCATACAAGCCTGGATACATATCCCATGTCGGCCATTTTTTGAGTCGAAGCTCGAAACTCAAGATCCCTTCCGCAAGCAAAGCGATGAAAGGTCATGCTAAAATCTTGACCTGATCTTGATTTCCAAAGCTACACCAAGACGATGTTCTGTCCCGGATATACATCCGTGCTCACATGACACCATGTCATCAAGCCTTTA
The DNA here is from genome assembly GCA_022495995.1 of Adenophora triphylla var. japonica. NCBI lineage: Eukaryota > Viridiplantae > Streptophyta > Magnoliopsida > Asterales > Campanulaceae > Adenophora > Adenophora triphylla. The sequence continues at coordinate 355,273 of JAFEMH010000155.1, read as the reverse complement.
ATACGTCAGCCATGACGATATGACCCAGCCAATGCCTAACGTCACAGATCCCTTACGCAAGCAAGGTAAAGAGAGGTCATGCCGAACTCTTGACCCGATCTTGACTCAATGGGCGGCTCGGTTCACTATTCACATGGCTAACACATTAAAACGAACATGACAGGCTCGGTCCTTAGGTTCGATTTTTCTTTTAGGCCGGTGGAAACCGCTTGCCCTATAGGACCCCCGGGGCTGTCCACCCAGTGATGTCGAAATACATGTGCAAAACGAGGGGCTTATAGCCGCACAGACGGTCTCCACTGACCCAGGATCTAGCATAGTTGCGAAAAAGAAGAGAAATCTTTTCCAACCTACCTAGGACTCTAAGAAAACACGTTTTAAGTAAATTAAAACAACAAAAAAATATATAAAAATAAAAAAGAAACGGAAACCGCATGTCACGTGAGCTTTCCCCCTCCTATCCCGAAAGGCCTTCCCGTGTCTAAACCTTGCCCGTCACCCCCTCCAGCGAACCGAGAGTGATCAAGAATACCCGAGAACTACTCTCCCAGTGTCAAAGCCGCAAGGTCCAACATCCTTTCCAAGAGCCTACCTGTGATGCCTTTCCAAATCCTCATGGCCAAGTCGTGGATAACAAATAAGAAAATGGGACCTTACCCCGAGAAATTTCCCAACATTGGAAGAAGTTTGGCAGGTCCTCATGGCTATTGAGAAACGCCAAGGTGAACAACAAGCCCGGATCGAAGATGCCATGCACCACTTCGGAACATTAGCCACCCCCCCAACCACCTGGGACTTCCAAAGGCACGCCTCTTCCTACAGTCTCTAACGTCTCTCATGGTCTCCCAGAAGTCAACCTGTTGCCCTCATACGAGCCATGCAGCTACGACATAAAGCCACAAGACCCCCTGGGGGAGGACATGTCTGGTCAACATCTTGAGGTCCCGATACCACCGCCGAACAACGAACACATCTGGTGGGACGTCTGCGATTGCACTGCTTGTCTGGAAATGGAATTCCAAGATGAAATGAACGAGGGCCGCCCTCGAAGAAAGAAGAAACCCTCTTCTCAACAAAAACTGAAGAAGAGATACGAATCCGGCGACCCCACAGTGGGAACCCTTGGAGAACCATCAGGAAAGTTTGACTATTACGTCATCTACTCCAGCAAATCTCCTCAGCTTAACTCTGCACGAGACCATGACAATGTCTGCTCCATGATCAGCTGGGACGAGCTCCGCACCGCCACCGATGGCCCGAGGATTCAAATACCTCAACCCTGTCTTGGGAAGATCTCAAAGCCACTGTTGACGCTTCAACAAAAGCAATGACGGTAAACGAACTGAAGTGCGCAGTATGGCCCTACGCCAACCAAGGCCCTCCCATTACAGAGATAGGAGAGACAAGCAAAGCAGCAGAGCCAGATGTGAACGTCCTGACACGTTCCGATCAAATCCCAGCAAATCCTCCATGGGCAGACAAAAGGCCAGCCATACCTGAGCCACTAACTGAAAAGGGGCCCTATGCCAAAGAAGCCGAAACCCTTGACCCGAAGCCTGAAGATCCTGTCTTAACTCAGCTCAAGCGTACTCAGGCTAACATGTCACTCTGGTCCCTACTCACTTCATCTTACCCGCACAAACTCAAATTGGAAGAAAGCCTGGCCCAGACCATGGTTCCCATCACTGTGACACCTGATGAAGCGGTTCAGATGATCGGCAATGTTCATTACAGCAATATCATCACTTTCACGGAGCTCGAACTTCCAAAATTTGGGGCTGACCACAATGAGCCTCTCTACATAACAGTTCAACTGGACGAGCGCTGTCTCCCTCGGGTCTTGGTAGATGGGGGATCATCCATGAACATCCTCCCATCCAAAATGATGGATTTGCTAGGGATCAAAGCAACTGATCTGAAACCCTAAACTCAGGTAATCAAGGTCTACGACTCAACGTCTCGCCCAGTGTTGGGAATAGCCACCTTGAACCTGTGGTTCGGAAAGCAGATGGTCCCGACCGACTTCCAAGTCATCGACATCCCGATCACATTCACTGCCATTTTGGGACGCCCTTGGCTACACCAGATTAATGGGGTGGCATCCACCCTCCATCAGTGCGTAAAGTTCGTCCAAGGAACATATCTGACCATCATCTACGATGATAGCATAATCACTGAAAGGGCCGACACAAACGGCGTCCCAGTCTTAGAGATCAAACACGACAATGACGGCATGATGCTGACAGGATTCACAATCGAAAGTCCAAAGGCCCAGGTGTGCCACATAGACCTGCCTTTGACTTGGGACCAGATCCCTCCCCCGATGAAAATGATGAAGCGCATGAACTACATCCCGGGGCTTGGATTGGGAAAACGCCATCAGGGTACCCAGCAAATCATCAATATCAAGGAACAGAATACCCTCCATGGCCTGGGATACATTCTTACTCTCGAAGACGCTGCAGAAGACAAACGAGCTGCATGGAAACGCTTCGCCAATAACAAAAGAGGCTTGCACGCAATCTCCGATCTCCGCCCTTACAGCTTCGACATGACCAGGTACTTCACAAAGAAGGATGACAACTTGAATGAAGACACAGGAAAGGGAACAGAGCTGATCAACGCCAAACAATACTGGCCCACAACCATGGACAAGCTCCAGTGGAACCTAGCAAGATTCAGAGGCCTCAAGCCAAATCCCGTCAGAAGAGCCTTTCTCGACACACCACCTCTGTCGGGACCCACAACCACCACTATTCACAATGAATTCTGGTTTGGGAAAACCCCCTCTTTGGCAAAAGAACTCGAAAAACTCTCTGTCAATACCCCTGCCCCCAACAAGCGGGACGAGTCTGCATTCGAGCTAGCAACGCCCAAGACAAAAGCGGAAGACTCCGCAGACGATGCTTGGAACGAGCCACTGCTCCACCTGCTCTTCAATGAAGAAATCGAGGTGCCAGACCTAATCGATTTTGTTTCTGATAACTCTGTGATAGCCATGATCGGGAACGGTGACACGAAACCTTTCAAACCCCGCCTCCTATCAAGCTCCTTGCCGCTCAATAACTGGGCCACCTTCTCCGGACCCACCGCCAGCAAAAAGGACATGATCGAACGACTTGGTCTGACCCCTCGAGTCCTAGAGTCCAGTGTCAAAACCCATCCTGAGTCCATTATCTTTGAATTCAAGTCTCTCGAGTCATCTGATGGCCTCACGCCAGAAGATTACGAACTCATTGCCAATAATGTATTCCCGTATGCTCTTAATGAATGCTTCGATCTTTCCGAGTATCCTCTCATTGCATCTTTAACAACTAATAAATTAACTAACACACAAACAGTTAATAACGATTCACTTGATAAAGAAGCAGACACATTAAACGAACAATACATTAAGCACATCTTTAAGCATGTTGTCAAACGAGAGAAAAACCGGACCCAAGCTGCCGAGGAGGTTTTAACCAAAGTGAATTTGGGAACTGCTGAAGAGCCAAAAGAGACGCAAATCGGAAGTTTCTTCACCGGCACAGAGCAAGACGCATTGACTGCACTGGTCAAAGAGTTCATGGACGTGTTCGCTTGGTCTTACCGAGACATGCCCGGATTGGATCCAAACATTGTAGAACATCGGATTCCCTTGAATCTCGAGGCTAAGCCCATCAAGCAAAAGCTACGCCAAATCGAGAAGATGCTCCGCGTCGGCTTCATCAGGGTAATCGAGTACCCCACATGGCTCTCCAACATAGTCACGGTCACCAAGGCCAACGAAAAAGTGCGCTGCTGCGTGGACTTCTGAGATCTCAACAAAGCAAGTCCCAAGGACGATTTTCCACTACCCAACATCGACATGTTGGTAGACACTACAGCCAATTTCGAGGTCAAGTCCTTCGTGGACGGGTTTGTCGGCTACAATCAAATCAAGATGGCCGAAGAAGATCAAGAAAAAATAGCCTTCACAACCTCCTGGGGAACCTACTGCTACACCGTAATGCCGTTCAGACTAAAGAACGCTGGGGCTACCTACCAACGGGCAGCAACCGCCCTCTTCCACGACATGATCCACAAAGAGATCGAAGTATACGTCGATGACATGATCATCCACTCAAAGGGATCAGATGGACAACACTTCACGGACCTGAGAAAGTTCTTTGACCGCCTCCGAAAATACTCAATGAGGTTAAACCCTGCCAAATGCACATTTGGGGTCAGCCGAGGCAAAGTCTTGGGGTACATGGTCACCGAGCGAGGCATCGAGGTTGATCCTCAAAAGATCAAGGCCATCATCGAAATGAGACCACCGCAAACTCAAACAGAGGTGAAAAGCTTCATGGGCCGCCTGCAGTATATCAGTCGCTTCATCAATCAATTGACCTCCATGTACGAGCCCATCTTTAAACTAATGAAGAAGAATGCCGACGTCGAATGGAACTCAGAATGCCAAGATGCCTTCGAAGAAATAAAGGCGTACCTTGTGAGTCCTCCAATTCTCTGTCCTCCCCACGAGGAGAAGCCACTGTTGCTATACCTAACTGTGACTGACACCGCGGTTGGAGCCATGCTCTGTCAAGAAAAGAAAGAGTCGAGAACGCCATATACTTCGTCCGACGAAAATTTCAAGGCAGCGAACTCAACTACTCAGCTCTCGAGAAAACTTGCGCAGCTCTAGTATGGGTCGTTGGAAAATTACGGCACTACATGCAGTCGCACACGGTGCACTTGGTTTCCAAAATGGACCCAATCAAGTACCTCTTCGATAAACCATCTCTGTCAATGAGGCTCGCCAAATGGTCTTTCTTCCTAGCAGAATTTGACATCAAGTACGTGAACCAAAAGTCAATCAAGGGACGGGCAATGGCCGAATAGCTGGCTGACTTCCCAACCGACGAGGCTCGAGGCCCCGAACCACAATTTCCAGACGAAGGAATCTTCGCATTCGAAAGCCAAAATTGATGGCAACTGTTCTTTGATGGAGCAGCCAACAAAAAGGGAAACGACATCGGTATGCTCTTGGTCGATCCCAAGGACGAGCACACCCCAATCGCCATAAAGCTCAATTTCGAGGTAACCAACAATGCCACCGAATACGAAGCCTGCGCCGCCGGACTACATGCCACACTCGAAAGGAACGTCCAGAAACTCGAGGTCTATGGGGACTCAGCCCTGATCATCAATCAAGTTTCCAACAAGTGAAAAACCATAGACCCAGGCTTGCAAAAATATCACGCCTCCATGGAGGACCTCATCACACAATTTGCAGAGGTCACCTTCCACTACTTGCCGAGAGACCGAAATCGGTTTGCAGACGCCTTAGCCACCTTGGCTTCACTTGTGAAAATCCCCGAAGGAAAAGCAATCAAGCCATTCAAAGTAGGGCAAAAAGAAATTCCAGCCTACTGCTGCGAGATCGAACCAGAGCCCAAGACTGTCAATGAGCCATGGTACAACCAGATCTTCCAATAACTCAAAAACGGGGAAACCGCCTTCATGAACGAAGAAGGTCAACGCAGGGAAGGGGTCAAAGCCAAGAGAATCACGGCCCTAAAATGCCTCTCCTCTCACTTTATCATCCTTGGGGACATGCTATACAAGAAACGCTACCAAGGACCACTCCTACGCTGCATCAGTCAGGAAGAAGCAAGCAAGCTCATGAACGAAGTCCACAATGGGGCTTGCGGTCCCCACATGAACGCCCGAGCCCTAATGCAAATCATTCTCAGGATGGGCTACTACTGGATCTCCATGGAGGCAGACTGCATTCACTTTGTCCGAAGCTGCGACAAGTGTCAACGGTTCTCCAACCTCAATCATCTACCTCCTCACGATCTCTACTGCATGACTACGCCCTAGCCCTTTGCCACTTGGGGAATTGACGTCATCGGAAAAATCGCTCCGCCAGGCAGCAATGGCCATGAGTTTATCTTGGTAGCCATCGACTACTTCACCAAATGGGTCGAAGCCAGGTCCTACAAAGTGCTCACATCCAAGAAGGTCACACACATCCTCAAGGAAAACATCTTCTGCCGTTACGGCATCCCGGACGAGGTCATATCAGACAACGGCTCCCACTTCGAAGGAGAATGCGACAGACTGCTAGCCAAATTCAAAATCACATGCCACAAGTCTTCCCCCTACCGGCCACAAACAAACGGCGCCGTAGAAGCAGCAAACAAAACTCTCGAACGGATCATCCGAAAAATGACCACCCGAGGACGAGATTGGCCCGAGAAGCTGCACCTTGCACTTTGGGGCTACCGAACATCGCCGAACAGCCCACGGGAGAAACCCCATTCGCCCTGACATACGGGATGGAAGCAGTCCTCCCCTTTGAACTGGAAATTCCCTCACTCCGAGTGCTGCTAGAAAATGACGTCAACGAAGTCGAATGGCTCCGAAGCCGACACGACGAATTAGCTCTGCTAGACGAGCGATGACTAAAGGCCGTGGAACACGTCCGAGCCTACCAAAGCAGAATGGCTAGAGCTTTTGACAAGAAGGTTAAGTCCCGAGACATCAGGGAAGGCGACCTAGTACTCAAAGAAAAGCCTCCCACTCGAACCAACCCACTGGGAAAATGGGAACCAACATGGATCGGCCCTTTCGTGGTTCAAAAGATCTTCTCCGGAGGTGCCATGAAGCTGACAGACCTAGACGGCAATCCCTTCATGAATCCAGTCAACGGAAGCAAACTTCGCAGATACTTCACCTAAAGAAGAACAAACGGTGCATCTTTTGGCACTCCATGTAGTGTCGAACTACGCAGACCTGATCCCTCTAGTCCGAGGGAACGTAGGCAACCTTAATTGGTCCGATCTAAAAACACACAAAAAAAGTCAAAAGTTTGAATGTCAAGCAAGACCTCCATCAAGCTACACACTTTCCAAGAGCATGCCCCCAACATCACCTTGACCAAGTCAAACGACGGCGGCAATATCAAAGGACATCCGAAGGTCACTCAGCGTCAAACGACTGACCCATGTCAACTTCCAAGCCAGGGGCTTGCCTTCGTCCTCACGCGCTTCAAAAAAAAAGAAAAAGAAGAGCTCGAGCAAAGTATCTCAAAAAAAAATAATAAGCTCAAGCAGAAGCTGCAAAAATGAGGTCAAGAGCTCGACGCCAACAAACAAGAGGCAAGGAAGCTACAGAAAAGACCGTCAAAACGACTTGTTCGGGGATCATCCAACCTCTCAGCCAAACACAAAGCCCAAGCGAAGGGGATTGCCGTCAAGGCCCCAGCTGATTCAGTCCACAAATACAACAGAAAAGTCCAAAGATGGACGCCGCCAAGGTTCACAAAAGAAACAAAGGCAAACAAGAGATCATGCGTCTCGACAAAGCTTTAAAAGTAAATCACAAATCACTAACGGTTACAACATTTCTTGATGAGTTCAAGCACGGTCTACTCTCAAGTTCACAACATGCTAAAAGACAGCTTAATACATTTAACAAATAATGTGTTTGCAATGCAATGAATGGATACCTAGGAGGACATTTCGCGCTATCTGCGCTTGTCCCCTCGCCATTCTTCCCTTTCTTCCCTCATCCCCGGCGAGTCTTCTTTCGCTCCACGCGAGCCAACTCTGCGTCTCTCAGTCCGAGATTAGGGGTCCTCCCTGTAGAGTCAGACAATCCAGCAGCTCACAGGGCTTCATTCGCCCGTGCTTCGGCTCGGATCTCCTCCCTGTGAGTCTGCAAAAGAGGACCTCTCTCCGTTAGTCGGTCAACTCTAGTCTCGTAGTCAAACAAAGTGTCCCCCGTAACATCATGAGGGTCAGACCAGGCTTCGGCACTCCTAAGGCAATAGCTACTACGGCAATTGGGCCCCAGAATCGCTCCACGCCTGCTCCCCAAAGCCACTTGGGACTGCCCAACGCGCTGCTCATACCAGGCCAAGTACCGGGTAGTCAATACGACACTCTCCCGACGTCTAAGGAGCACCACAGGAGGGAAAGCGGAATACTTCCATACCCTCAAAAAATACGAAAGAGCACCCAGAGCTGCCATACAAAAGGGAGCTACCTCCGCAGTAGCAAGGTCAGCCCAGCCCAACAAAGGCTCCTTCTTCATCCCAAACTGCCAGGAAACAAGTGACGGAATATAAAGAGGACCAAGACAAACCTGGAACTATGACAACATAGGACCCTTCCTGAAAAGCCCTCCTAGTCTCAATCCCCCAATGCGGAACCCACCAACGGATCTGATGCGTACCAAGCTGTGCCATCCATCTCTCCCAGGCAGACTGGTCCATATCCAACACAAGAGGACGCTGAGCAAATGTCCACGGGCTGAACGACGCCGGAGCCTCACACATAGCCTGAAGCCTCTCCCGCAGCCACAAGGTGAGCAAAGCAGGGCTTCCCCCTCTCATGAACCGATCCCCAGTCGCCAGACGATCAATACCATGAAGAGTCTCCCCCAGCACCAACGGGGCAATATCCTCTCCAGCTCTGCAGTGTCCAACCACATTCAGCAAAGCACCGTCACATACCCCAAGGGAGCTGACCATGAAAAGCGTCGCTATCACGCACAAGGTAAATGCATCCCAAGAGACATCACTCTCATCATCAATCATAAACTGCTCCGGCAGCGCAGAAATGTCAATATGACCCGAATCAAGGATCATGCCCTGCACTTCTCCCAACGAAGTCCGAAGAAAGCATGCAAGACTCACGTTCACGGCAGCACCGCCAATCAAAGGAAGCGAGATGGCCTCCACCTCTGGTCCTCCAATCAAAGCCCGAAAATCCTCGAAGGTGGGCACCATCTCATTATAGGAGAAGCAGTACACATGCCTCCTAACATCCCAGAACTTCGCGGCAGCCCGCAACAACTCCCAATCAGGAACCAACTCCTGAAGAGACCAAACCGAGCAAAGTCAAAACCTTACCTCGAAAGCCCGCCTCTGATGCCTCATACGGTGTCGCATCCACATTTTCAGCCGCTCAAGGAAGTGTGCTTGCCGCTCCTACGAAAGCCTTGGCAAAATTCTTGGAACGTACGAAGATTCCATGGAAAAAATGGAGGTTCCTAGAGAAAATGGGGAAGAAAGCTCGAAATCACTGTAAATGGGGAATGGGGAAAGTCCAGACATTCGGAAAGCCTTTATCCCTTCCCAAAAGCAAAGGTGATCCGTACAAACCTCTTTTCACACCAAGTTGATCCGTACGGACCTTGTTGCAACCTGGCCCCACTTTCCCAGCAAACAGGCCAACAACCACTGTTCCCAGCAGGACCTTGCTCCAAACTGTCCAAACACTGGCCAAAGCAATTCCCGGAAAGCATACACTACCCATAAATGCGCTCCCAGCTCACGTAGCATGCACAAATAAAACAAAATAGCAACAATTCCTAGGACAATTCCCGGGAATCACAAAACATGGCATTACATCTTAAAATAGAATACTTTGCGGTGTAAATGCAAATGTTTATTACAGGTACATATAATGTCTGTTGCTAAATAAAAAAAAGAAGATATGGAAAGAGGGAATGCAAACTAGCCCTAATTCGACTCTTCAGCATCATCGTCATCACCAACGTCCTCAAGTGAGAAATTGAGCACCCCGGCAAACTCGCCAGCTACACCCTTGTCATAAGAATACTGAACCCCCTCCTGGGGTGGGTAATCAAAGTACTCGGAATGGTTAAACTCGATAAAAGGGTCAAATAAGGAGGGCTCTGACGAACTCTCCCCCGGTGCCTCCTGTGAAGGCTAGAACTGGTGAAAGACCGGCGGCCTCTGGAGTCCTGAAGATGTCCCGACATCCATGCTATGCCGCCCCCGAGAAGGTCCCTCCTGCTGCGGCTCTGGCTCAACCCTCGGTGGAGGAACATCCACCGAATGCCTCGAAGGCATCGGCTTGTACGCCGGCACCCGCCTCGATGACCCGCAAGACAGCTTCCCCGACATCTTCTTTGCAAAAGATCGCATCGCCACATAACGGCGGGTCAGCATGTCATAGGCTCTCCCCGGGACCTGTACAAGCAAACAGCCAAAGAAACACTCAGCTAAAGAGATACAGGCATAAAAAAAATATAAAGAAAAGATGCCAAGATGGAAAAGAGTAAGCACACTCATCGGCATATCAAGGTCAACCCGGTAGGCAGCTGGAACCTGCTCAGGGACGGGTACTGACACCCTCCGCCTCGAGGAATTCCCGCGAGCATATGTGAAATCCGGCCCAGGCACCGGAACCTCTGGGGGATCTGGCGGGCCATCCTCCCTCTCCCTCGCCAACACCTGTGGCGTCCTCAACTTCCTCCTCACAAAGGTCCCATACTCCTCTCCAAACAAAACAAACTCATCGGCACTCATGCCGCCTAGATATCTCTCAAACTCCAGCACGTCCATCTCACGGGAATCCATCATCCCAAAAGGCGGGTCCCTCGGAGCTAAGGGGAGCATACCTGGGCCATACTGCCAGAAGACCCTCTCTCCCAAGTACATGACGTCGTAGGTCAGGCCCCGCAGCATCTACCGCTGTGCCGTCACCACGGTAGCCCCCTCAAACTCGTCAGCCCCATATCGAGCCCAGGGGTACAGATCAAACTCTGTCGGTGAATGTGCGCTCGCCGAAAAAATAAAAATAAGGAGTCGCCACGCCGTTTTAAGAGGAAACATTGAAAACCTTTTTTAGAGAGAAAATGGGTCCGGGGGTCAAGTTACGTGTTGGGAAGAATCGAGAGTTCACCCAACACGCCTCGTCCGTAGACGAGTCTTTCAATGTTCAACATTCCATTCATTCAAATGTGTGTGCAAAATGTGTGTAACAAGATATGTGTAAAATGCATAAGAGTGCTTTGTTTTATTACTCAGCAAGGAGAAATACAATTTGTAAGCCATTTGCCATGGGAGGCCACATCCCATTTACAACTAAGAGGAACAATATTTACAACTGAAAGTAGTTTCTGCAGAGGACACGTTATGTCGCGTGACACAGGACCTGAGGGTCCAATTGTGTCGCGTGACACAACGATGCCTTTTGCAGAGACTTTAGAGATTTGAACACAAATCCAATAACAACCAAACAGATCCCAACACAATATCAAAATAGATCAGAAACCAACAAATTTACAATAGATTGACCAAGGGGACGTGGATATAGGGGGATCCACACTCCCTTGGCCAATAAACAACAAATTCCACAATATCACATTATGAACATCAACAATACAAAGAAAAGCAATTAAACAGAGAGATCGGCAGTTGGGACATGATAATTGGGGGACAGATAGAGTCTAATTATCAAGTCCGGGGAATATCAATTGCAATGAAACAATTAAACAGTAAAATGCGAGATAGAGGTAGAAATGGATAATTACCCTCGTAGTCCGCGTTCCTTAAACCAAGTTAGGTTTAAGGATCTTCAACAATCAGCTTTCGGAACAGGATCAGGTTATAGACTCAATAGCTTTGCGATTCCCAGTACGTGCTTGTGTGTTGGAGCGGAATTGGGCCTTGGAACAGAATAGGGGAAGAGCACGGCGATTAGTTTCAGGTTGTCGGCTGAGGGTCTGTAAATAGGGGAGGCAAGTGGCGATGGCTGTGATTGGCATTTGGGTAGAAGATGGGTTGTGGAACGGTGATGATGGAGAACAGTTATGTTTGCAGAGAGAGAGAGAGAGAGATCCGGTCATTGGCCTTGGTTTAGGTGTGAGGAAATTGGATCTGTGAACAGAGAGAGAGAGAGACGCTGGGATTGGAATAGGGCCGGAGGAATAACAGGTAAGGTTGGCTGAGATTGGATTGGGTTAAGTTTTCTGGTGAGGTTTCAAGGGGAGAGGACGGGCATTGGCTTGGATTTAGATCGGCGTTGGTGGAATGACGGTGAACGGTTTGGAATCTGTAAACGGGAAGGAGGTGATCGGCGTTGGATTGAGAGAGAAGTAGGATTGGTTGAGGTTGTTGAGGAGTGAGGTCGTCGCCGGTTTGAAGGAACGGTGAAACCAGGTGAAGGTTTGGCCGGAGAGTTGGGTGAAGGTAATCGTTGTTGGGGGAGAATTGGTGATCGATTGGATCGGGGAGAAAGGTATTTGAGGAGGAGGGAGGTTGCGATGGTGGAGGTTAAGGTTGGAGGTTGAGATGCCGATGAGGAGGAGCTTGGTGAGGATGAAGGAGATGGTTGAGGGAGCTGCAATGGGGAAATTACGGATAGAGAGAGAGAGGAGAGAGAGCGGGTGAATTGTGTTAACTGTATGTGAGTTGTGTGAGAAATGTGAGAGGCCCCTCTGTGTTTTCCTTGACAAATGAGAAGCAATTGTTATTTATACGTAAATTGGAAATTGGATTAGTTGGTCGCACGACCCAACGTATCCAATTTCCATGCCTCAAGCTGTCGCACGACTGGAGGAGTCAATAACCAGTGGCGCCAAAACCGCATTCCTGGAACATTCCGGGTTAATACCCAAAAGGTCCAAACTGATTAATTCCTTTTAGGTCCTTTTGTCCGGGAAAAATACTAAAATATACTTCCTTCGCGGGAAACTTATAAAAAGTTCCCGGAAGTCTCGGAACGGACCGGGAATTTACCAAAACACCCCTTAGTGCAATTTTATTATTTAAAATGCACCTAAAAGGGTTGCGAATTGGATTGGCGTACTTACAGAGCCCCTCGGCAATGTCACTTTTGAAAAAAAGTGGGGTTGTCGATAAAATAAGACCCAATCCCAATGAGCATCAAGGGACAAGATAACGGGCTAGAGGGTGAATCGGGGAGTCTAATGGCTGGACCTTTCTGAGAAAGGATTCCTACGTATCCCTTTAAGAAGGGAATCAAGCCAAATCGTAGTTCGGAGATTACTAACTACAAGCAAGAAAGGGGTAGAAATGTGTCTTCATAACTTTGATGTGCTTACCTGTGACTTCTTGCGGGGTCGGTATTACTGCGGTTGGGTAGTAGCTTCCTTTCACACCAGGTTGTAGCTGCCAGAGGGTCTCATGCTGCAACTGGTATTTCGCGAGTAGCTGTCGGAGGGTCTCATGCTGCAACGGGTCTTTTGTGGATGCCAGGGGGTCTCATACCACTTCTCTAATGCAGGGTAGTTGTCGGAGGGTCTCACACTACTGCTGCTTCTCTTCGTGGATGCCGGAGGGACTCATACCACTTTTCTTTCTTCTTTGCTGGGGATGAGTATAGCTGCCGGGGGTCTCACGCTATCTCTTTTCTGCTCTGTTGGGGATAAATGTAGCTGCCAGGGGTCTCACGCTACTTCTTCTTCTTCTTTGCTGGGGATAAGTATAGCTGCCGGGGGTCTCACGCTATCTCCTTTCTGTTCTGTGCTGATAAGTATAGCTGCCAGGGGACTCACGCTATCTCCTTTCTGTTCTGTGCTGATAAGTATAGCTGCCAGGGGACTCACGCTATCTCCGCTTTTCTGTTCTTTGCCGATCTTTGTGGATGCCAAAGGGACTCATACCACTTCTGCTTCTGTTGGGGATTAGGTGTAGCTGCCAGGGGACTCACGCTACTTCTTTTTCTCTGCTCTTTGTGGATGCCAAAGGGACTCATACCACTATGTTGGTGCAGGGTAGTTGCCAGGGGACTCACACTACTTCTTTCCTGCTCGTTTGTTGTTCTTTTACCGATTTTGCTGCTGGACGGTCTTTGTTGATTTTTGCTTTTCTTTCGCGTCCTGGGTTTTGCTTGGGAAACTGGGGACTTTGCTTTTTTGTCTTGGGATTGTGGGGCTGCTGGTCTTGCTGAGCTCTGCTTGGGGGCTATCACAAATACGGGCCTTTGTTCTTTCTCCTTTTGGTGTGCTCTGCTTTGGGAGGCTATTCTTTCTCTTTCTCTTTTGGGGTGCTCTGCTTTGGGAGGCTGTCCTTTCTCTTTCTCTTTTGGGGTGCTCTGCTTTGGGAGGCTGTCCTTTCTCTTTCTCTTTTGGGGTGCTCTGCTTTGGGAGGCTATTCTTTCTCTTCCCTCTTTTTCTCTTTTGTGGTGCTCTGCTTTGGGAGGCTAACATAGATACGGACTCTTTGTCTCGATGCTGTTTGAGGATCAGTCTTCGAGGTTCGGTGATGCTCGGTTAATTGTTGTACCTGCGAGGGAAGGATGTCGCTGTCGGGGTCTTAGGTCAGAATCGCTTGTTGGTAGGTAGCTGTCTAAGGTCTCATGCTACCATTGGTTCTGCTGAGGGATAGGTTGTGGCCTCTGTCACTTGTCGATGCTTGCTGGGTGGCCATTCGCAGGATGGTCTTTGCAATATAGGCTTTGAAGTCGTCGGGACCGGTGATTATTATTGCTTGGGTTCTGTGGCAGCTGGGGCTCTTCTTTCTTTGACAGGCATTTGTTTGGGGGCTGAGGCTACCACTTGTTGACGTTTACTGGGGAGATTGACAGATGCAGGCACTTTGTCTCGGTTTATCATGTAGAATAGACTTTTGAAGTCGCTGAGCCTTGTTATCTGGTATCTGGGGCAGCTGGGGCTCTTCTTCTTTGACAGGCACTGCTTGGGGGCTGAGGCAGCTAAAGCTCTTTCAGATGATGCTGGTGAGATCGGATGGCTGGACCTTTGGAGAAAGGTTTCCTACGTATCCCTTAAAAAGGGAATCAAGCCGGTCGTAGTTCTGGGCCTTATGAAGATAATAGAGGCGGGGTCTGCCACCTGCGGGGCTTGGAATCTCTGTCCAAGATTGTGATTCGAGGGGCAGTCCTCACAATCTACTACAAGAAAGGAGGCTTTTTACGGCGCTCATATACGGCGGTGAACACGCGTCCGCCGTATATACTTATATATACGGCGGTATTAACAGCCGCCGTAAATAAATAATATATACGGCGGACGAGGCCGCCGTAAATAAGTAATGTACGTACATTTGGTATGTACGTATACGAGATCGAAGTTATATACGGCGGTATATTAGTAGCCGCCGTATATAGGTACTTATTATTGGCGGTTGATACGCGTCCGCCGTAAATAATTCAATTATATACGGCGGTATATCAGTAGCCGCCGTATATATGTACTTATTATCGGCGGTTGATACGCGTCCGCCGTAAATAATACAATTATTTACGGCGGTGTACAATTTCCGCCGTAAATGTCATTAAATACCGGGAAACCCAATTTCCCTCTTCAGTTCGCGCTCTCTATCTCTCTGTCTCTCTTTCTCTCCTCTACCTTACCTAGGGCACGAATCCTACCGCCGGTGACCGTGAAAAATGAATCAGGTATGCGCTTTTACTGATTTACTTTTAATTTCTAAGTTTTTTTTTGTTTTTGTTGTTCTTGGTGTGTTCTTGGTGTGGTTTTGATGATTCTTTGTTTCGCGGTAATCTCTGTATCTCAGCAGTCTCTCTTTCTCTCCTTAGCTTGGGCACGAATTGAATCGAAAGTGGGTCAGCTCCAGTTCACTTAAGGTAAGATTTTTGATTCTTCACTTTACATTTCTTGTGATTGTGGGTCTTAGTTGCATTTTTATATTCTTGAGTAAATGAGAATATCTGGGTTGTTCTATGTTGGTATACATTTGGGGATTCTTGCATTTATGTTAGTTAATTGCTCGATTACACTGAAGATCTGGATTGTTGCAATTTTTTCAACTTGTTGCATTTT
The DNA here is from genome assembly GCA_022495995.1 of Adenophora triphylla var. japonica. Classification (NCBI taxonomy): domain Eukaryota; kingdom Viridiplantae; phylum Streptophyta; class Magnoliopsida; order Asterales; family Campanulaceae; genus Adenophora; species Adenophora triphylla. The sequence goes on along the minus strand of JAFEMH010000155.1, from coordinate 339,724 downwards.
TTTCAATTTGTATACATCTGAATCTGGAAATATATTGTTCTTTGGAGACTTTGGGACCTGAATTTGAGCTAGCTAACTAGTGAATCTGTACATTTTCAATTTCTATACATTTGTATGCTCTTGTTGCAATTTTAGGATTGTTTTGGGATTTTATGAAGATTGTTGTTAGTGTGATTAACCAACCCTATAACCATTTGATGTTTCTAGTGTTGATGATTTTCTATTAGGTTTTTTTGGGGTTTGTATTGAGGCAACTCAAGTATATGATTTCCAAGTTAAATACGACAACGATATTTTCGTATCAAATTTCTATATGATCTCTTTTATTGTAAGTTCTTTCGTTTTTGGGTGAAGATGACTATTATTTAATGAAGAGTGGATGGAATTAGATGTTGAATTAAAAAGGTTTCTTGACAATTTATTTTTGAAATGATTTTATATTCAAGTAGTAGCTTTATAGGACCACAAGTATTCATTAATCATGTAAGTGTATGCATGCCACATTTTGAGATGGAAATTGTGTAAGTATATAACAACTGATGATTGAATCTAACTTGAATATAGGCGTGTCTCGTTTTCTAGTAGTTTGGACCACAAATTTCAACCTAGTTCCTTAAATTAGCTTCTCAATTAGGGGGGGAGGCTTGTGAGAGAGAACGAATGAATGTTGTCATAGGGTTATACTATATCATGGGCCCAAGTTCGACTAATAGGCTAGGCTCCAACAATGTATATTATCTATATTTGGACAAAAGTTGTACATATTTAGATTATGTTTGTTTAGAGTTTATTTTTATTCTAAAATTTGTGTCTCTCGGTCTTATATATAGGTTGTATTTTAACGTTAAAAATATCAAGTCAAGTCATATATGGACAAAAGTTGGATTGATTTGGATAATCGAATTTCAAATGAGTATTTGTCTGGGGTTGACAACTTTCTCGATTTTGCATTCTCAAAAAAGTCTGTTGGTGTTAAAGAAATATATTGTCCTTGTAAAAAATGCGCAAATTGTTACCAAAAAGACCGTGCAACCGTGAGATCACATTGTATTGAAGTGGGATTTCAAAAAGATTACAAGAATTGGATTAGGAGAGACAGGGTGGTCAGGGAGGAGAGTAGAACCAGAGCCAGCAGGGTTCTTTTGATCAGTGGGATACCATGAGGGCATTTTTGGAGGAGCAGGAGCGATCAAGGATCGCTCGGGAGCAGAGCCGACATGCTTTGGAGGATGCTAGATGGGGGGAGGTTATCGCTCAGGAACAGAGTCGACAGACTTTAGAGGATGCTAGATGGGGGGAGGTGCAGGATCGTTTTGAGGGGTTGGAAGATGAAACTGCCATTTTGGGAGCCCGATATACGGAGCTGGAGGCTTGGCCGATGTAGACAGAGCCCCGGAGTTACGAGCCAGTTTCAGAGGATTATTTGACTATGATGCATTCGAGAGCCACTGCTCGTGCACAGAGGCGTTCTTCCCGTCAGACCTACTATCAGGGACAAACCTTCGACTCTCATCAGTGATGTTATTATTGTGATGTTATTATTAATGTTTCATGTTTCAATCAAACTTTTTATTTTGTATGGTTGAATATTAATATTGTTAATTATAATATGTATTTGTTTAGATCTTATTTGCTTACTATTACTAAGACAATGTTATTACTTATGTTTCATATTTCAATCAAACTTATTATTTTGTATGGTTGAATTGAATATTAATATTTTTAATTGTAATATGTATTTGATCTGCTTCTTTTGATCAAACTCTTATTTCCTACAGGATCTTGTTGCAGCAGCTCTCTTACTTTCCACCTCCGTCATCTGCTTCTCTAGGTACTCCTTTGATGCCTGTAGAAATTTGAATATATTAAATGAATATCCAATTTTTACTTTGGGATGTCCCCGCCCCGCTTCCCCACCGATTTGGTACCCGCGGGAGCCCCAGCCCCCCCCATACTATTTTATACTTTTTCTGTATCAAGCAAGGCTTGCCCTATAGTGTTGTTGTTGTTGTTGATGTTCCTTGTTGTTGTTGTTGTTGTTCCCCCTGCCCCGCTTCTCCACCGATTTGGTATTTGTTTTTTGTTAAATGTGACATATAACAAATGTGTCCACAACCTTTCAATGTTGATTTTCCATGGTTTATGGTATTTGTTTTTTTTTTTTTCAATTTTTTGTTGATTCGTTGGAAATGTTAGTGTAATGTCATGTTTGTTGTTTCCCCTGCCCCGCTTCCCCACCAATTTTTTGTTTTTTTGTTGATTCGTTGGAAATGTTAGTGTAATGTCATGGTTTATGGTATTTGTTGTTATTGATCACATTTAAATCATGTAGGTCAATTTGGTATTTGTTTCTTGTAGTATGCTAATAATTTCTTAACAAAGCAAGTGGCAACCTTAATGTTGTGATTAGCCTGTGATGGTTTATTCCAAACGTAATGCATTTGTCAAGTATCCTGCCAGTTTATTTTGTAGCTTGCCTTGATGAGATTTTAAATCAACTCTACGGCGTATTTGATTGGACATGCCCTTCAATGTTATACTCCCTCCATTCCAAAGAAATGGTCCCACTTCATTTCTAAAAGTAGTACTCCTTCCGTCCCTAAATGAATGTCCAAATTTCATTTAAGGGACATTATGAATAGGTTTTGTCAAGTGAGACTAATCTTTTGGGACAAAGGGAGCATGTACGTATGTGTGTTGTGATCTAGCGTTGTAAACTTATTTTAAAACAACCCTTTCTGTTTACCATATCCTAATTTTAAGACATGTTTTTTTAACTTGTTCCAGATTTCGAGTGAAGATTCTATTGAAACGGCAAAACAGTTGGCACTCCAAGAAGGCTTGTTGGTCAGTGCTTTGTCTTTATTCCTGAAATCACGTGAACGTTTCTATAGCATCAAAGTTGGTCATATTATATATGTGTGTGTATGTGTGTGTATGTGTGTGTATGTGTGTGTGTATACTGCAATTTTAGTTTAGATTAAATTTTTGCTTATGCTGATGAGGAGTCTGTTATGCCCCTATGACAATTGCAATGCATAAGGAAGTGGTTTTCTTGATTGTCCGATTGCTGTTTTAAACTCTCCGTCATCGTCTAATTTGTTAGATTTTTTTTTTGATAAGAGATTTGTAGCGACATTTGTACAACACATATACTTTCTCAGTTTGGTGTTTCAGCTAGCCTTATTGTGTTTTTGAATAGTATGAAAATTAATTTACTCAAAATGACTATTTTGTTCAGATTAATTCTTATCTAGTGTTTAACTGTGTATGTTACACAGCATTGCCACTATGGTCATATATGATATTGATTGACATTTTCATACCCCCTCCGTCCCAAAATGAATGACATTTTCATATTTAAGGGGCACTTTTAAAAGTTTGACTTTTAATAGTAAAAATTCATAAATCTTCGTCTTATATAAGATACATAAGACCTATAATAAATTTATAGGTCTTATACATATATTATAAGACTGATTTTTTGGGTCCTTTACTTGGTTTATCCAATTTTTGTGCTATAATTGAATTGTCATATGACAGATATGCCGCCAAAGAAAAATTTATTAACAGGTCAGGGCTCGAACCCTAAAGGAAGAGGGCTGGCAAAACCAACCAGCAAATGGGGTAAAGAGAAATTGGATATAATATGGAATAAATATGGTCAACCAGTTGGTGGGGAAATGGCAAAACTAGCTACTCAGATAGGAATTTTTGCTAGAAATGGGGAACATTTCCCATTAACTAGAGAGTGGCCTCAGATGGACCATGAGTGCATAAATGTCGTATGGAATGACATTTTGGTAAGTTGTAATCCATATTTCTTACATAAATCTCTAGTACGTAGTCAAAAGTCTTATGATTCTCTAACAATTATTTTTTTTTTGTTGAATTGTGTATATAGGATAATACAAATGCGCCTCCGGAGTATTACCCGGTTATGAATCTTTCTCTCAGTAAAGCGTGGCGTGACTGGAAATACCAGGTGAGACAAGCATATACTAAGTATTACTCAGTTATGAATATTACTCAGTTATGACTTTGTTATGAATATTATATCACTTATATGACTCAGTTATGAATATTACTCAGTTGAAATCTCATTATAAGATGTATGAATCCGACCAAGAAGCATTGGCTAACCCACCCCGTGGGTGCGTTGCGGATCAATGGGCTGCACTTGTTACGATGTGGGGTACGGACAAGGCTCGGGTATATTTCAAATTAATCTCAATCTATTATCGTGAATGTCTTATATAAGTAGTCAAATTAATACTAATATTATCTTTTTTTCCAGGAAATATCAGAAACAAATAAATTGAATCGAGAAAAGCAAGCGTGCCTGAACCGGACCGGAAAAACGTCCCATTCCCAACTCATAAAAGAGGTTTGTCATCGTTCAATTTAGTTCTCAGTTGTCAATTAATGTTTCTTTTTGTATCGTATATAAATATACTTTTTTTGGTCAAATGATTCTATTATAAATTGTAGAGAGACAACAAGGGTTTACCAACTGATCGCGTAAGCTTGTTCATAGCTACGCGCACGGGCAAAACACCTGCAGATCAAGAAACCACTCAAATGATTGTAAGTTAAAGTTTCAACCTTTTCTGTTTCAGTTTTGTTATTCTATAAAATACTTTTTTCATTTCTAACTTCATTTTCATAATATTAATTAAAGTTAAAACATTTATATTGAACATGTTGTTTTTGTTACAGCAAACACTTAATGATGCAATTGATGAGCTGCCAGAGGAGCAACAAAACTCTCCCACGGCGCGTGAAAAGATTTTTGTTGGTATGATGGGCATTGATGACCACGGGAGAGTGCGATGTATGGGAGGCGGTGTTAACAAAACTAAGGTGTTTGGTAAATCCCCAACTACTCAGACAGCTGTATTGGAGGCGGTGGCATCCGTCAGAGCAGATTTTGAAAGACAACTTCAGGAGGAACGCCGATAAAATGAGGAGCAACGACAACAGTTACAACAATAGTTACAACAACAAATTGATGATTTGAAACGTTATTTGATGGAACGTGGAAAAGACGGTAATCAATAGGTGGTGAATTTGGTTTTTGTGATACATTCAACATTAATGGTTATTATGTTTGGAAACGACAAACGTTATTTGTATAATGGTTATTATGTTTGGATACATTCAACATTAATTTTGTGTTAATATGTAGATTGTAAACATTGATTGCATTTGTGTATTTTTGGTTATATACAGGTTGCATTTGTGTGTATACAGGTTGAATTTGATTTTTGTGAACGTATTTTTGGGGAAAGTGAATTATACAGGCCTGGGAAAAAAAATAAAAAATAGGCTTATTTACGGCAGAACCCTTCATCCGCCGTAAATAAGGCCTAGACGACTCGTGCCCAAAGGGGGGACGAGGGAACCAGTAGGGGGTGCAAATGGGATGACTCGTGCCATGTGGGACGAGTCGTCTCTATCAAGTTATTTATGGCGGTGACTAAATCCGCCGTATAAAATGGCCATGGACGACTCATCTACAAAGGGGGGACGAGGGAACCAGTGGAGGGTGCAATTGGGATGACTTGTTACGGAGCGGACGACTCATCTCTTATTTACGGCGGTTACACCTACCGCCGTATAAAGATTACTCAAATACGCCTTAAAATACGTATTGTATTACATTTATATACGGCGGTGTTATTTCTGCCGTAAATACTACATTTATATACGGCGGTGGTATTTCCGCCGTATATAGTATTTACGGCGGTTATACCGTTGTATATAGTATTTACGGCGAGGCTTTATACGTTGGACTATTTATGACGGAAATTCCGCCGTATATACTATTTACGGCGGGGCGCGTTTTATATACGGCGGATTTTAACCGCCGTAAATAGTCCTTTTTCTTGTAGTGATCACATTACGATCACCTGATTATTGTACTCTATGGGGGGAGACACAACACTCTAGACACTTTGCATTTTATTTAACCTGTTGCTTATGCATTATTAATCTTTTGTTGCACAAGTCCATCTCAGCTGGGGAGGATAGGAAGTGAGGGTTTTTTTTTTCTTTTGCACGGCTTGGTGAGCAGATGCGTAGGTAGCCATTATGCTATGAGGGGTTGTATATAGGACGAAAGTGTTTATGATGGGGTGGACCCTCTCCCATGAGTGATGGTGTATGGATGGTACGGTGCAGCTTAGGCAAATCGGGGACGCTCCCGGGAGCACTGGTTGCAGCAGGTCCATTGCTAGTGAGGACAAAGTTAATCGCGCGTCTGAGACAGCAAGCAGCAAAGCGAGTGCAGAGGATAATCCCGGCTTGGCGAAGCCCCAGTTGACAGTGCAAAGCAATCTTGGAAGGAATCTGGTAAGGAGAGCCGGAGGGATACCTTAACCAAAGCCCCAGCTTGAGGACATTCCATGCAGCTTCGTCGCGGGCAGAGTCATCTTGTGGCCGAGGAGGCAACCCATCATTTCAAATCGCAGTCAATCAGTCGCTGGACAAGACTCGGAAATGTTTACGTGCAGGGGCATATTTTTCGAGGGTGGGAATGAATCCCGAGCTTCTGTATGACACTCTCGCTTTAGGTTTGACTCCTTTGGGAGAGTATAAGCACAACAAGGTGTGGAAAAGTGTATGGAAGCCCCTGCTGACCGAAATGGTGTTTAGCTCTATCTTCCTATGATGTAGCAAGAGAAGACTTATCGAGACACTTGAAAACTTGTCTTATTTGTGATGATCACAAAGCTGCTTAAAACCCTTTATTGATGTTCGGGTTAGTCAAACCGCCAAGCTGATATGAGCAAATATTTTTATCAATCCTGAGGAGAAAGCCCACTGATATCGAGAATCAAACTCGGAAAGATGAACAGTGTATGTTCATGGTCCTTGAGGTGACCGGATTTTGAGATTTGTTTGCAATTTCGTCCGAACCAGTTATGGTTGCCTACGTTCCCCTCCATAGGAGGAGCTCAGGTCGCCGTAGTTCGGGCTTATCCCGAATAAAAAGAATGAACGTTGGAATTCGAGGACCTGAGGACCTTTTGAGGATTTTAAGAATTGAAAGAACATGTCCTCTTAGAGTGTCGATGGGAGACACGGATGTGAAGCCCCAGTGGGACATCCACGGCGGGTGTTTGCGGAGGAGAAATGAAATATGCTCACATGCAACGTCGAATGAACGGATAGAATTTGCACAATCTCCACTTGATGGTCCTTTGAGCCGGGATGGACTTGGCTCCGCTTTAAGCAATAATCTGTTTTAAGATCTCGACGATACTGGAATGAAACTGCTATCCGGTAGGGACTGCGACTGGGCTTCGGGATTTCGATCGGTCTTTGGGTGATTCAGGATATCATGACCTCTTAAAACGAGAGGTCGGCTAGGCTTTTTGCTGACTGGACCTCTAAAAATGATAGGTTGGCTCTTAGGTATCTGTTTGGGATTTCTAAGGTGAGGGAAATCTGTGGTTGCATCTTTGCTGCCTCTAAGGATGAGAGGTCAATTTTGGCTTTGGCTAAAGGCAAGGGTAATGGTAATGGGAATGTCCTTTAAAATCGAGAGGACGGCTCGGGATTAGTCAAGGTAGTGGTGAGGGACATCCGTGCTGTCTCTTTATCCACTCTGAGACTCCTCTTGAGTAACAACCGGATCCTTTGACTTTCGCTTCTGAGAGAATCGCTGGGGACTAGGCTCTCTTTCTTTTCTTCTTTTTTTGTATATTTTTTTTTTGTATTTTTGCCTCTCTCTCTTTTCTTTTTTTCTTTTTTTTCTTGAGAGAGAATTTCAGCTAGTCCCCAGGATGGATCATTGCATTCGTCGTTCTTGAGCTTGGAGCCGGTCGATCTTTCTTTGAATCACGAGAGTCTCAAGGATAGTCCCTCTTCTTCTGGCGATGGCTAAATGGGTTTCAAAGACATGCCGATCTTGAATTGAAAGGGATATTGTCTAGTGAGGGTAAGGTAAAGGCTTTCCTAAGGGTGAAGGGTTTCAACCGCAGTTCCCACCGGATGATCCGAACGAGATCAAGTCTTCGATTGCTTGCTTGAGCCTACTTCGGGGAAGATCCGTGCAAATTCATCGAACAACGAGATTATGAAAGAGGTGTGAGCATATGGGACGCAAGATGGGGATATCAGTCGATTTTCTCGCTCCGATCAATTTAAACATTAGTCATTTCAAAGCATTAGTCGGTGAGCAGCACGAGTGATCATTTGGAATAAGACCATTTCAATCGAGTGTAACATGGGTGTACTAGTAATGTCTCGAGTCTAACAAGAATAGAAACAAAGATTTTTATCACTGCAAAGCAAAATTGGTCTAACTTGGACTCAACAGACTCATGTCCGATAGTGGACATTCTAGACCCTACGAGGACTGATCGACTGCTTCAACATTGGATGGGAGGAGGAGCATTGTTGCCATCAGTGCGGTGAGGACCCTTCTCGATCTCTTTGTCATTCGCAAGTCGCCCTCCTTATCTTTAGTAATCTGAGCAAGCAACCGGGCCTCCCGCTCGTGAGGAAAAACAGCTTCAAGGGTAGCTCTCTGCTCTTCAATGGACACACCTTTTACACTCTTTTGACCCATGGGCTACGAACCTCCAGACTGGTGGGCCATAATCTTTTCTGCACCGAGCGTTTTGGATTCCGCATCAGATGGACGACTGCTCGGGCACTTGTACTGCTTCCGCCTCAGGAATATAGACCAATGAGCGCCGGGAACGAGAGCGCACACCCAACTTGCCGTAGCCTTTGCAAAGGTATATAGGGCGGAGGATAGGAAACTTTGAGATGGTACGGGAGAGGGAAGAAAACGGGAGGAGATGGACTCATGCAACACTTTATTAATCTTCAAGTAGAAATCGGTGTTTTAAGTCCTAGAGACGGTTGGAAAAGGATAAGCCTTTATTCACGCAGTCTAGACCTCGGGGGAACCTATCGACACATCATCCAAAAATACACCAAATGCATTGAGTCAAAATTAATAATTGGTGATAATACCTAAACAAAACCAAAGCATTTATGGGACGAACGAGCAGCCCCAATTTCTGGAGAAATTTGGGCAGCATAACGGGTATTTCTGAAGAATTTCAAGGAAAAATCCGGCATGACCTCTCATCGGTGCACGTTGACAAAGCAACATGATCTCTCGTTAGAACATGCCGTGGGAACGACATGTCCTCTCGCGAAACCATGTTGCAATGGCAACATGCCCACACGTGCTAGGGTTTGGGGCAGGTACGAAAGTCCATTAGAAATTTTGAAAAAATTCATTTTAGTGTATTTGAAAAATGTCGCGTCAAAAACCAACTGTTTTGGGTGAGGTTTAAAAGTGTGGTGCCACCTATGATGCGCTAGGGGAATAGGTTTGATATTAGGCGCTCAAGCGTAGGCGAATTTCATGGCCGTCCGCGATGCCGTCAATCGCACCCGAAGGTTCTAAATCTAAGTGATGTAGTGTGCGGATGACTATATTCCTTTATTTACAAAAAACAAGATTTTTTTATTTTTTTTTTATTTGAAAAAAGGGTGATAAAAGAAAATAACACACACACACACACTTCCGCAGAGTACAATAAATCAAGTATCAAAAAATCTGATCATGGGGGACTGCCCCACAATCACAACCTGTATCAAAATTCTCAGTCCTGCAGAATGGCACCTTCTGTCGCGTGACACAGGATATGGAGGGCACTTTTTGTCGCGTGACAGAAGGAGTCACCTTTCCAGCATCTGAACAGCAATCAAAATCAGCCCCAGTCTCCAAGCATGATGCAATATCTCAGCCCCAGCATCAGCAACACAATCAACAAAGATGGGACACAAAGGGGGGAAAGGAATAAAGCAAAGCACGTAAAATGCAATTTAAACACATAACATGTCACACAATAAAGCACACACAAATGAATGAAATGATTGTTGAACAATAACGAAAGTCTGACCCACTTTTGAAAAACAAGTTTCATCTCCCCAGCGGAGTCGCCACTGAAAGTGCGCTCGTCGAAGTCGCCACGCCGTTTTAAGAGGAAACATTGAAAACCTTTTTTAGAGAGAAAATGGGTCCGGGGGTTAAGTTACGTGTTGGGAAAAACCGAGAGTTCACCCAACACGCCTCGTCCGTAGACGAGTCTTTCAATGTTCAACATTCCATTCATTCAAATGTGTGTGCAAAATGTGTGTAACAAGATATGTGTAAAATGCATAAGAGTGCTTTGTTTTATTACTCAGCAAGGAGAAATACAATTTGTAAGCCATTTGCCATGGGAGGCCACATCCCATTTACAACTAAGAGGAACAATACTTACAACTGAAAGTAGTTTCTGCAGAGGACACGTTATGTCGCGTGACACAGGACCTGAGGGTTCAATTGTGTCGCGTGACACAACGATGCCTTTTGCAGAGACTTTACAGATTTGAACACAAATCCAATAACAACCAAACAGATCCCAACACAATATCAAAACAGATCAGAAACCAACAAATTTACAATAGATTGACCAAGGGGACGTGGATATAGGGGGATCCACACTCCCTTGGCCAATAAACAACAAATTCCACAATATCACATTATGAACATCAACAATACCAAGCAAAGCAATTAAACAGAGAGATCGGCAGTTGGGACTTGATAATTGGGGGACAGATAGAGTCTAATTATCAAGTCCGGGGAATATCAATTGCAATGAAACAATTAAACAGTAAAATGCGAGATAGAGGTAGAAATGGATCGTTACCCTCGTAGTCCGCGTTCCTTAAACCAAGTTAGGTTTAAGGATCTTCAACAATCAGCTTTCGAAACAGGCTCAGGTTACAGACTCAACAGCTTTGCGATTCCCAGTACGTGCTTGTGTGTTGGAGCGGAATTGGGCCTTGGAACAGAACAGGGGAAGAGCACGGCGATTGGTTTCAGGTTGTCGGCAGAGGGTCTGTAAATAGGGGAGGCAAGTGGCGATGGCTGTGATTGGCGTTTGGGTAGAAGATGGGTTGTGGAACGGTGATGATGGAGAACGGTTATGTTTGCAGAGAGAGAGAGAGATCCGGTCGTTGGCCTTGGTTTAGGTGTGAGGAAATTGGATCTGTGAACAGAGAGAGAGAGACGCCGGGATTGGAATAGGGCCGGAGGAATAACAGGTAAGGTTGGCTGAGATTGGATTGGGTTAGGTTTTCCGGTGAGGTTTCAAGGGGAGAGGACGGGCATTGGCTTGGATTTAGATCGGCGTTGGTGGAATGATGGTGAACGGTTTGGAATCTGTAAACGGGAAGGAGGTGATCGGCGTTGGATTGAGGGAGAAGTAGGATTGGTTGAGGTCGTTGAGGAGTGAGGTCGTCGCCGGTTTGAAGGAACGGTGAAACCAGGTGGAGGTTTGGCCGGAGAGTTGGGTGAAGGTAATCGTTGTTGGGGGAGAATTGGTGATCGATTGGATCGGGGAGAAAGGTATTTGAGGAGGAGGGAGGTTGCGATGGTGGAGGTTGAGGTTGGAGGTTGAGATGCCGGCGAGGAGGAGCTTGGTGAGGACGAAGGAGATGGTTGAGGGAGCTGCAATGGGGAAATTACGGATAGAGAGAGAGAGGAGAGAGAGAGCGGGTGAATTGTGTTAACTGTATGTGAGTTGTGTGAGAAACGTGAGAGGCCCCTCTGTGTTTTCCTTGACAAATGAGAAGCAATTGTTATTTATACGTAAATTGGAAATTGGATTAGTTGGTCGCACGACCCAACGTATCCAATTTCCATGCCTCAAGCTGTCGCACGACTGGAGGAGTCAATAACCAATTCTGGCGCCAAAAACCAGATTCTGGAACATTCCGGGTTAATACCCAAAAGGTCCAAACTGATTAATTCCTTTTAGGTCCTTTTGTCCGGGAAAAATACTAAAATATACTTCCTTCGCGGGAAACTTATAAAAAGTTCCCGAAAGTCTCGAAACGGACCGGGAATTTACCAAAATGCCCCTTAGTGCAATTTTATTATTTAAAATGCACCTAAAAGGGTTGCGAATTGGATTGGCGTACTTACAGTCGGGCTGTCTCTCCCCAGATGCTCCTGCACATCCCCGTAGGCAATGGTGAGCTTCCCCCTACTGGTCCTCCTCCTCCTCGCCGGACGGGCCCAACCCAACATAGCAGGATAGGCCGCTATGGCCTCAGGATCTTGATCCCACGGGAAACAACGGAAGATCTCGTAGAACCACACTTGTGACAAAAGCAGAAAAGGTTCAGTGCAAAAGAAGGCGGAGAAATGACAGATTGCTAAATCAAAAACAGTAATAAACTCATACCTCTAAAGCAAAATCAAAGCAGCCTAAAGAACTGGCCACGCATCGGCTAAACCGGTCCAAGGAGAAATAAAGCTCCGCCAGGCCCGCCTCGCCCCAGGATATGTCACAGACCCTCTCCAAATCAGTCAAACTCTCCAGCAGAGCAAAGGGAGCCGTAGTCGCGTGGTTCGAGAACAAAGTCTCGGAAAGGGCAAACCACAGGAAGGAGCCTGCCAGCTGCTCCGCCGTCACCATACCGGTACCACAGCAATAGGCCCCAATACTGGCCGTAATCCTCATCTCCACATCGCTGTACAGCATGCCCAGGCCCCTGCGAGGAAGAGGCGCAAAGCCCAGCAGCTCAGCCAGCACATCCTCGGCTATCCTATCCCTCCACCGCACTGGCCCTCCTTTGAAGGAAAGCCCGGTGATAGCAGCAAAATCGGTGGGCGTCATCGTCACCTCGCCCCAGCTCAGATGGAAGGTGTGGGTGGTATCCCACCAATAATCTGACAAGCCTAGGAAGATACTCTTGTTCTTCCTCGTATCAGAAATCCCGGCCAGGTTCTCCACGAACACGCCCAAGCCGGAAGCATACACCAGCCTCTTAGGGCTCGGCTCGCCCTCTACAGAGATATCCGGCAACTGCTGCCACAGCTCCACTACTGCCTCGAGCGACCCTCGAGGCTTCATCTTCTTGGCTTTCCCAGACAAAAGCCCCACATCCTGCAGGTAAACACAGCAAAGGTACGTCAGTCACAGTACTTAATGCAAAACAAAAAAAATATATATAATATATGGGTCCGTCCCAACATTGCACATAATTTTCACATGTAACCCGTCACAAAACACGGCACACACTGTACAAATTTTCTCAACAAAGGGATTAAGCCCTACACGACACATTTTCAAAATTAACCCGTCACAAAACACGGCACATATTGCACATATTTTCCCCACAAAGTCCGTCACCAAAAACACGGCACACACTACATTACACATTTTCAGAAAAGTCCGTCCCTACACGGCACATACTTTCAGACAAAACCCGTCACAAAACACGGCACATGTCACATTTTTCACAAAATTTGTCCCTACATGGCAATTTTTCTCACAATGTGCATACGAAAATAGCATAAGGTACAAAATACCAAAGCATGCATTTTCAAAGAGAGGCACTTTATTTTTACAAATAAGAGCTAATCTACACATTTTTGCACAAAAATCACATACCCACAATTTTTACATGCTCAATTTTAACAATTCATCACGAATTTCACAAAAAGCATGGCAAATAACAAAAGCCCCAAATATGCGAAAAACTAAAACCTAGTTCTAGCATTCAAAAATTCAAGCAAGAAATCAAGGCGAAATTGATTTCTTACCTCCCCGACGTTCCTAGCTTGCCTATTGTGCATCTCCGGATTTGGATACAATACATCCGGGTTCTTCGAAGAAGGATTGAAGGAAGTGCAATTCCTTTGAAGCTCCATCCTTTGCTCGATCATCTCTTGGCTCCGTTGACGACGTCCTCTCCTTGATCCTTCTGCCATTACGAGAAATTCAAGCTAAGTGTGGAAGATTTTCTAGGAATTTTGGGACAACAAAGGAGTTTTCTCCCTCTCTCTCTCTCGTTGGGAAAAGCTTCGGTTCCAAAGCTGGTCAAAATCTGGGAACTGGGGAAATCAGCATTGGTCCGTACGGACCTCTTTGCAGAGGAAGAAGAGCCGTACGGACCTTCTTGCAACCCGTGGCCAAATTACTTCTCTGCCCTTATAATCTTTGCCCCTGACTGTCCAAAGGCCTATTTCAGCAGATTCAATGCAGTTTGGTCCTTAACCCAACAAAATCAACACCGGCCGTCAACGTAAGTCCGGACTTCGCCCACTAAACGGCAACTCAACCACCGGCCGTCATCGTAAGCCCGGATTTCGCCTACTAAACGGCAACTCAAGCACCGGCCATCGAAGTAAGCCCGAACTCCTTCCCCATCAAGTCAAAAGGGAATTTTTGCAAACCCGTACAAGACAGCATATCCCAAGCATCGGCCGTCATTGTAAGTCCGGACTTCGCCCACTATACGGCAACTCAACCACCGGTCGTCATCGTAAGTCCGGACTTCGCCCACTAAACGGCAACTCAACCACCGGCCGTCATCGTAAGTCCGGACTTCGCCCACTAAATGGCAACTCAACCACCGGCCGTCATCATAAGCCCGGACCTCGCCCACTAAACGGTAAAGCATGCGCGAAAAGGAGCCAGCACCTCCAAGCACAATTCTCAAGGCACAAGATGCCTCCAAAACGCCAGACGGTGAATCAACCACCGGCCATCAAAGCAAGACCGAAGTCACCTTCTTAGCGGAAAAAACCCCTATAAGGCCGCATATCCCCAGCAGATGAACATCGGCAGTCAGCGTAAGTCCAACCTTTCCCCCAGCGGATAAAATGCAAGGCAGTCACGCCTCTCACAATCGAAGCACAAGGCAGCCACGCCTCCGCAAACCACAGTCAGATGACGAATCAAGTCCTCATACATGACACAACCACAGTCAGAAGACGAATCAAGTCCTCATGTATGACACAACCGCAGACAGAAGACGAATCAAATCCTCATACCTCCAGCCTGGAAGGCTTTAAATCACTCGGTCCGGAAGACCGCATAAACCTCCAAAATCACTACCTCCAGCCCGGAAGGCTTTAAACCACCCGATTCGGAAAATCGTAAAATTTCCATCTCAGGACGCCACCACGTCCTCACAGTCGACCTCGGCGGTCACACCACAAACCATCTTCTCGTAAGATTACCCATCTTCTAGTAAGATTGCACACCCAGGACGCCACCACGTCCTTACCACTGACCTATGCGGTCACCCCAGGACGCCACCACGTCCTTACCACTGACCTATGTGGTCACCCCCGGACGCCACCACGTCCTTACCACTGACCTATGCGATCACCCCAGGACGCCACCACGTCCTTACCACTGACCTATGCGGTCACCCCAGGATGCCACCACGTCCTTACCACTGACCTATGCGGTCACCCCAGGACGCCACCACGTCCTTACCACTGACCTATGCGGTCACCCCAGGACGCCACCACGTCCTTACCACTGACCTATGCGGTCACCCCAGGATGCCACCACGTCCTTACCACTGACCTATGCGGTCACCCCAGGATGCCACCACGTCCTTACCACTGACCTATGCGGTCACCCCAGGATGCCACCACGTCCTTACCACTGACCTATGCGGTCACCCTAGGATGCCACCACGTCCCTACCACTGACCTATGCGGTCACCCCAGGATGCCACCACGTCCTTACCACTGACCTGTGCGGTCACCCCAGGATGCCACCACGTCCTTACCACTGACCTATGCGGTCACCCCAGGACGCCACCACGTCCTTACCACTGACCTATGCGGTCACCCCAGGATGCCACCACGTCCTTACCACTGACCTATGCGGTCACCCCAGGACGCCACCACGTCCTTACCAATGACCTATGCGGTCACTCCAGGGCGTCACCACATCCTCACAGTCGACCTCGGCGGTCATACTACACTTCAGGGCACCACCACGCCTGCATATACTCATAATTTCATGACCTCTGAACTACGATCAGGCTTGACTCCCGCTAGGGATACGTAGGAATCCTATCACAGGGTCCAGCCATCAACCTATACGGTCACCCCGGGACGTCACCACGTCCTTACCATCGACCTATGCGGTCACCCAGGACGCCACCACGTCCTCACAATCGACCTATGCGGTCACTCACAGGATACCATCACATCCTCATATGGAGTTTAAGTCAGAGGACATCTCACGTCCTCGTACACAACAACACTCACCCCACACACGAACTACGATCAGGCTTGATTCTCGCTAGGGATACGTAGGAATCCTATCACAGGGTCTAGCCAACTGACCTAAACTGTCACACAACAGGACACCGCCATGTCCTCACACACCGACCTACACGGTCACTTCTTCTCCCAACACGCGATCCAGATTAGGACCCTTATCTTATCGACGACCCCACTTCCTCCATAAGTGACGTCGCCGAGGGGCTTCTGTAAGTACCCCAATCTGGATCACCCTCTTCTGAGCACACGGGAATCACCTCAAACTCACACAATCGCAGTCTCGTTCAGAAATTGGAAAAGCATAAGTGGTCCGTACGGACCTCTTTGCTTCAATGATTACTGAATCCCCTTAAAGTCCAATATATTCCCTCAAATCCTGGAGTGCATCATTACTGAAATGCATGATAGGTCCGTACGGACCTTATTGTCACCAGACATCATCATTTCAGAATCCTCTTAAAGTCCACATATTCCCTCAAATCGAGGAAAACCAAAAATTTGGACTACCTACAAGGTCCGTACGGAACTTATTGCACAGATCATGGCACTATAAATAGAGGGCTCCCCCTCCCTCATTTCACACACCTCCCTCTTCTCTCCTCTCCCCCCAGCCTTTAAGCACCCCTCTAAGACCCTTCGGGGCAATCCCGGCCCCTTTTGGATCATTCAGAGGCCTTCCGAGCCCCCTTGTGGTGCTCCGAAGCCTCTTCGAGCGCTCTCGCGATGCTCCCGCTGTGAGCGTTGTGATTAATTTCGAGTCGCCACCTATATTATTCATTTGGAAAACATAGAAAACCCATTTTTTGAAAGAGATTGGGTTCGAGGCTTAGGTTATGGAATGGGTAGGTCATGGAGCATCCATTCCACCCAATCCAGAGATTGGTCTTGCTAAAGAAAAGAGAGGTTTTCAGAGAAGAGAAAAAACGATTTTTAAATATAACAAGTAAAGATCCATTTAACGGGGTTAAACGGAATGTAGGATCGATTGCTTCGAGACCGTCCCCATAGTTTGGAGAGGCTCTAGGCCGATCCTAGATTCAATAGATTTATACCACTCTAATAATCAATTAGAAAGGGATTTAGGGGGTTACCTCGCGTGTGGTGATTTGGGCAGAGTTTCGACTCAAGTTTAGAATCGAATCTTGATACGGACAGAGCTTCGCCTCAGTCCTTGACTTGGATTTTGATGTTTGTTTATCAATAAGGTTGAAAAACAAACTTTGAGGTGATTTTTTTAGGATGATTTTGTAGGAACCTTTCAGGGAAAGAAACCAACAATATGTGTGTGTGTTGTGAAAATTCGCGGTTTTTTGAACCTTGGAAGTCACCAAGTATTTATAGAGATTGGAGAAGTGTTGAAGATGATATCAAACACTCCAAGAAGCTTCCAGACTCCAAATTCTATTGGTTGGACGGATGGATGAAATTTTATCTCGAAAAGAGGTTGAAATCGACGAGGAAACTGTCATCTGCATGCTGCAGAGGGATGATATCTCGCGCGAGACACGCCATCTCGCGGCGAGATATTGTTTCTGTTGGGCAATTCCGTCCTTTCCCCGTTATCTCGTATGCAGTTTAGTCCCAAACTAACGATGGTTAGTCAAAACTTAACGAAACATGACGAAATGGTGGATTTCTACTTCTTGACTCAAGGTGAGACTTAGAGTGGTATAAATATGATCTGATGTGTTCAGAATGGGGTGTCTATAGAGCCCTTCGGTGACAAGACTGATGGAAGAAGTCATGTCATCGATAGAAAAGACATCATTCTGAACATCGGGATGGTCGGGCTGCACGGCTTCCTACGTATCTCTATCAGAGAATCAGACCATGACGTAGTTCGACTCCAAAACACGAAAAGACTGCTTTAGGTATTTTGAAAATTATTTGAAAATCGAGGAGATTTTGTTTTGAAAGATAAATTCATACCGAGGAATCAAATCAAGACCCAATTCTGAATATACCTGTCTTTCTGAAGATTTGCATGTCTGGGCTCCGAACCTGCGGGAAATATGTTAGAAAACAAAGGCTTACCTTTTCAGTCCTTTGAGTCCTGTCGGTTTTGTGACGATTCGCCTTTCCAGGCTCCGAATCGGGCTTTTTGTTGTTGAGGATGACGATTCACCTGTTTGGGCGTTAAATCGGGCTTTTGGTTCGACGATCCACCTGTCTGGGCATTTGGACTAAGCTTTTCTTTTGACGATCCACCTGTTTGGGCGTTGGACCAGGCTTTTGGTTCGACGATCCACCTGTATGGGCGTTTGGACCGAGCTTTTCTTTTGACGATCCACCTGTTTGGGCATTGGACCGGGCTTTTATGATGACGATCCACCTGTTTGGGCATTGGACCGGGCTTTTTCTGTTGACGATCCACCTGTCTGGGCGTCGAATCGGGCTTTTTCTGTTGACAATCCACCTATCTGGGCGTTGGACCGAGCTTTTCTTTTGATGATTCACCTTTCTGGGCTCTGAATCATGTGGATTGAGTTGATCTTTGGACCACTCGGTTTTCTGGCGACTGGTGCCGTACCGGGCGATCGTGTGTATGTCACGTTCGGCTCATTCCGTGACTTGCGGTGCCGATCTTTCCACGTTTCCTTGCTAGTTTATCATTTCCAAGGGTAAATCTGTCAAAATTTTGAATTTTGACGTTGCGTAGACACTTATTGTCGAGGACAATTTTGTCAAATTCCAGAAGGAATATCTCGCGCGAGATAAGGTATATCGTGCGAGACTTGTACTGTCGGGGCTAATATAACAGCAACTCCTCTTTCAATTTGAAAACATCTTTTTCAAATTTCCCCTCCCTAGCTCAAGCCAAGGTCATTTTTCTCTACAATTTTTCGTGGATTGCTTGGTGATTCTCCTCCCAATCAATTCTCAATCCTCTCTCCCTCCGTAATCAATGGCGCAAGAACAAAGGAATCCTATTTTGGGGAGTTATTTACTAGGGAAGGACTATCCCCGCGATGACCTCACCTTCGATTGGCACGCGCACATCTCCACCGCCGTTCGGGAAGGTTTGGTAAGAGTTTCTCTCTCAATTCTTGTTTCTTGTATTGCATTGTATTTGAATTCATGCTTTTTGATTCCCCATTTCCATCAATGGCAGTTTTTCCTTTGTCTTTGTCTAGAACTTGGCTCCACCTTGCATGTATTGGTTTTGTGGAATTTGTTGGATGTTTGTTGTTGCCTTGTGTGCGTATGAGCCTCCTACACATCATGGATTGTAGGAGAGGTTGATTCGAGTTATCCATTGCATCCTTGGGCAAGCTTTTCTTGTACGCATGCCAAGCGTTCGATGAAATGCCTCAATGAAAATTTTCTTCTATTTCATTGATTTTCTAACATGGAATAATTTCTAATGTTGCCCTTTTTGCTTTTCCTCTGTTTTGCAATCATTCAGGGCGACGAAGAATTGTCGAGGGAGTTCGAAACTGGCTAGAGTTATGTGGGACAAGATCAAGGATCTTGAGGGGGTTAGAGATAGGATGGCCCAAACGGGGCTATAGACCTTTGTTGATAATCTTCAGGGGATGAGACGGACTCCCCAAGTCCTTCAGGCGATCAGGGAGAGGTGGTGGGATACTACCCACACCGTGCATTTGCGCTTCGGGGAAGCGACCATGACTCCGACTGATTTTCTTGCTATCACGGGGCTAGAGTTCATTGGCGATCCCCTGCCGAAGACTTCGGGTTATAAGCCTGCGGGTCCAGCCGTGTGGAGACAGTTGATCGGTTTCGTCCCTAACAAGGTTAAGGGATTTGCTGCTGAGTTGACACCCCTCCGGCGTCAGATTGAGGATTATGCGCTCAAGCCAAATGCAGTCACTGATCGATTGGTGAGGGGTGCCCTCTGGTATATCCTTTCTGAGACCATCTTCGCGAACCACTCTTCTACGGCTCGTCTTTCTCTGTTAGGTTTGTTGGTGAATCGGGATGAGGTGAGTGGATATGATTGGGGCTCAGCGGGGCTGGCCTTCTGCTATCACGCCATGGACGAGGCATGTAGGCATACCAAGGATTCCCTATCAAGGTATTCTTATGCCTGGGAGGTATGCTCTTGGTTCTGTTTCTGTTCTCTGTATGCCCTGTCTGTGTTTCATACTGAATCTGTTCTGTTTTCTTGTACAGATATGGGGCTATACTGTCCTTGAGCTGTACAAGTTTGAGCTAGAGAGCCGGACCCCTTTGTTCCCGGATATCAGGAGGTGGTGCCACCCCAATCGGAGCGTTGATGAGGAGGAGGACCAGGAGTGGACCCTGACGGTCGCGGAGGCGCGGGCCATGCTGGATACTTTTGAGTATGAGAGGCTAGGCCTTTATCCATGGACCCTGTTGGAGCGGGAGGTGCATCGCGCTTGGGATGCTACTGGGATGCAGAGGATGCTGGCATCTTTGGAGGGGGATACCATGTATCTCGGTGATCGGGTCTTCCCACAACATGGCCGGGGTAGACTACCATATATGGTGCCGGCGGATCCGCCTAGGGCGATGTACCCCACCTACTCCATTCCAGATGACGATTATGCTAGTCTTCTGGTGGGTGATGCGGTGACGGCTTGTGTTGTCCACGGGGCCTCCTATGAGAAGTTCTTGCCTCGGCTGATGGGTCCCCTCCTGGTGGGTGATAGGCGATTGCACGCTCGTGGCTCCGCCTCTGCTTCTGCCTCAGGTTCATCAGCCCCTAGCACTTCTTCCCAGTCTGCTGGTTCTCTGCCTTTCGCCCCAAACTTTGGTCCTTTGAGCTACACATACATGATGGGGAGTATGCCGATGGTGGGCCACATCCTGACTCTGGACCACATTCCCGAGAGTTATCGCCTTCCGCCGGATGTCTCCTCGGTATGTTTCTGTTTGTATTTCATGTATTCGTCCATATAAATGTATATGTCCAACTTCATCTGAGCATTTCTTTTCCTTTGTTGTCAGGTCACTCTGTCCGCGGCCGATTACAACCGTGGAGCGACCAAGATGGCGGGACTGATGGCCCTGGTGTCGGACCTGTCTGAGAGGCTGTTCCATAAGGCTTCTTTGGCGGCCTCGGCGGTGACCCCTACTTGCAGAGCCAAGAGGTCGAGGAGGGATGGTAGCCCCCGTAGTGGTGATAGCGGAGGTGCCGGCAGCTCGGGCGACTTGATGGCGTGATCCCCTCCTTTTCTCTTTATCTGATTTCTGATGATCTGTACATATTGGCCGTGTGGGCCCAGACAATTTTTCTTTTTCTTTGGTACCTGTTAGAAACAAGTAGGTAGCACAAAAACATGTATTCTTAATCCCTAATCCTAGGTCTAATTAGTTAGTTAATTGACTTTCTCGACTTTCCATGTTTTTGGAAATGGATTGGAATGGCCATCAAGGCCACAATTTTGAGCTTGATCTTGGTGTCGCACTACATATTATGAACTGTATGCGCAGGTTTTTTCGAGACTTGCTTCGTCAAGTTGGGGCTAGATTGTTGTTTGAGCAGAACTATTGTTGTTTTGCCATAGCGATATCTCGCGCGGGATAAGGTGTCTCGCACGAGACACGCTACCCAGGCAGAGTTCTCTTCCTTTTTCGAACAAGATTTTGTCAGTTTTCCCTATAAAATCCCCCTGTATTCCGGCCAGATAACTCATTCTAGCCTTTCAAACTCTAGAGATATTCTGTTAGGGTGAAACTCTTGTCCTCTTCTCCAACCCTACGATCCATGGCTTCCTAGGAGATTGCCCCAACGTCCATGATTGTCGATGATTTTTCTCTATCGTCTGAAGTGATTGAATCTTTCAAGCAAGCATCAAGAGATTTTGTGAGGTCATTTCGCAACCGATCTCGCAATAGGTTTATAGCCAAATTCGGATTTAGAATCCTTTTCCCCTTGAAGAACCTCCAACCGGATTGGAATCTCTTGCAGGGTGCTGCTCAATTTTGGGATCCCTCTATTCATCTTTTCAATTTTTCTTTGAATGAGATGGTGCCTACTGTGGAGGAATTTGCTATTATCTTGGATATGCCTTTGACTGGTGAGATTGCTGTTCCTAAGTATCATAGGAATCATTCGGAGGCTTTGAATGAATTGCTAGGGATCCCCCTTGATACTTGCTATGAGTTGGTTCACCGCAAATGGGTTGATTGCTCTTCTTTTCCAGAACGCTTCAGCGGGGATTCAGATGATGACGCCTTTCATGTCTACAAACGGAACTTTCTGGCCCTTTCTCTTTTCGGAGATGTTTTGTTCACATGCAAGGATGGCTTGGTTGACTCCCAACTGGTGGAAATTGTTCTGCAGGCTAGAAAACGTTCTAGGAACATTATTCCGCTAATCTTGGGTGAAACCCTGCATGGTCTTGATGAGCTGCATAGGACCAGTGCCATGACTCAAGGGAGTCCTCTTCTGTTGACTATTTCACTTAGGGAGCATCTCAAGCTGGTAGGCCCCCCCATTGGAATATTCCCCGTTCACATATCATACGCGAAAATTACTGATCAAGGATCTCTCGGTGGACGAGTGGGCTGAGTTGGTTGCAAAACTGCTGATATTCTTTGGTGTCCGCCTTATTGGAGGTTGAACAAGTATGTTACCAATACCAAGGGCTTTGACAGGGTTGTTCTTCCGGGTTTACGAGATTCCTCCTTCTATTTTCCCAAACGGGTGCTCCGTCAGTTTGGTCAGCAGCAGGACACTTATCTTTTTGAAGGAGCTTCTCGTGAAGTGTCCTATATTGGAGTAGAGTTTGCGCAGGTGCTAGCTTAAGCATGGGGTGAAGGAACTAGTCGGGACTGCTGGTCGAACCTTCGGACTTTTAATGCAAGTATCTTCTTATCCGACAAGTACTTGGATTGGTTTCTTCATACTGGCCATCCTAGTGTGGAGAAGATTGATGATCTGCGGCTTTCACTGCTAGGGGATTCTTTTGTGGCTAGCAGTATTTTGCGAAGGAGCGAGGCTCAGTCTGATCCTGCTAATGTGCGAACCGATCCGACCCAGGATTTTCTTGATGGGGATTGGTACGAGAGGCGAGGCAAAGGGATGCCTGGAAAGACGCAAGCTTTAGATAGGCCCAGTGTCTTCAAGAGGCTTTCGGAGTCTGTCTTTGATCGCTTCGAGGGATGTTCTGCTTTGAGGGGCTCAAAGCGCAAGAAAGATCGTGAAGACGGTGGTGACCATGTCCGCCGGCCTACCAAGTCAATGAAAGGCTAGATCTTAAGGAGTACCGAGAGATTGCTTTGATAGATCAATTGTTTTGATTTATTAGTATTTTTTTTCAAGGTTGTTAGCTTAATAAATTAGTCGTTGTGGTTAGGATTTCCCTTTTGCCGTTAATAAAATGCATTCGATTAATAAAAGGACAAAAGTAGATTTATTTATTTGATTAGACCGAACCCGAAGGCTGCCTACGTTCCCTTTTATAGCAATTAAATAAGAGGCTCAGGTCTAACGTAGTTCATTTTTGAGAGAAAAAGGACAAAAATACTGCTTCAGGCCGAAGGTTAATCTCGCGCGAGACAAGGCCCCCCCCCTTTTTTTTATGCACACCCTTTCTTTTCCCTAGACTGCCCCTTTGGGTTTTCACTCTAGCGGGCTTCTTTTCTTGTGCAAGCTCTAATTTTTGCCTAGGCCGTCCTTTTCGGGATTTTCAACCTAGCGAGCGATTTCTTTTTAGGAGGCCAAGTCACGCGAAGTATTTCTTGAGCTTGTCCATGTTGACCGGCTTCGGTAGTTGATCTCCGTCTAAGTCCACCAGCTGAAGGGCTCCCCCAGAGAATATCTTCTTCACAATGTAGGGTCCTATCCATCTTGGTCCCCACTTGCCTAATGGGTTGAAAGATCCAGGACGATGCTCACGGAGAACCAGGTCACCTACTCTGATGTTCCTTGTCTTGACCTTTTTGTTGAAAGCTCTTGCCATTCTCCTTTGGTAAGCTTGGGTGTGCTCAGCTGCCTTTAGTCTTCTTTCATCTAGTAGGGCTAACTCCTCGTATCTGCTTTCTAGCCAGTCGACTTCGTTCACTTGGTTTTCTAGGAGAACCCGCAGTGATGGTATTTCTAATTCTATCGGCAAGACAGCTTCCATTCCGAATGTGAGGGCGTAGGGAGTCTCTTCTGTGGCTATTCGGACTGAAGTGCAGTATCCCCATAGTGCGAAAGGTAACTTGTCAGGCCAGTCTTTTCCAGTGACTGCCATTTTTCTGATGATAGTTTCGATTGTCTTGTTTGCGGCTTCAACTGCTCCATTCGTTTGAGGCCTGTAAGGAGATGACTTGTGCCTTGTGATTTTGTACTCGGTTAGGAGGCGATCGGTTTCTTTCTTGAAGTGCGACCCATTATCGGATATCATCTTGCGGAACCCCATATCGGCAGATGATGTTGTGCTTGATGAATTCTGCAACCTTTCTGGCATTCAGAACTTTGTAGGAGACGGCATCGACCCATTTAGTGAAATAGTCGATGGCTACTAGGACGAAGCAGTGCCCGTTAGCTCCTACGGGTGTGACCTTTCCAATCACGTCTATCCTCCATGTATAAAATGGCCAAGGAGAAGTCATAGGGTACAGCAAGGAAGGCGGTGCATGCTGAAGGTTGGCGTGTATCTGACACTTGTGGCACTTCTTGACCATTTTGGTACAGTCGGCTTCCATGGTTAGCCAAAAGTACCCTTGTCTGATGATCTTTTTAGCAATCATGTTTCCGCTCATGTGGGTTCCACATATGCCTTGACGGACATGGTCCATTATTTCTCGGGCCTCTTCCTCGGTGGCACAAAGGAAGTTTCCTTGGGAATGTTTCTTGAATAGGCGGCCAACGGTGATGACGTAATTAGCGGCCAACCTCTTAAGGGAAATCTGAGTCTTCTGGTCTGTCTCAGGTGGGATGGTTCCATCTAGGATGAAATGCCAAATGTCATGGTACCACGGTTTCTCTTCGGAGTTCTCAACAATGGTACACTCGGATAAACATTTGTCTTTGCAGTCATGGAGATCTATAACAGCGCAGTAGGCAGGAGTTGCACGCCGTGTTATTTTGAAAGGTTTGACTACCTTCCCTTTAGGAATTTCAACCAAGGAAGCAAGCGTGGCCAATGCGTCAGCAAACCGATTTTTGTCTCTAGGGAGATAGTGGAATGAGACATCCTGAAACTGTTGTGCCAACTCTTGGAGGTGGGTACTGTATCTTTGAAGGGTTGGATCTTGGACCCTCCACTTTTTCAGTGTCTGATTGATGATTAACTGGGAATCCCCAAATACTTCGAGTTCGGTCACGTTGCGCTCTAGGGCTGCCTCAAGCCCCGCTATGCAGGCTTCATATTCTGCGGTGTTGTTGGTAGCGTCAAAGTCAAGACGTACTGCCAGTGGAGTATAGATGTCATCAGGGTCTACTAACAACATTCCAATGCCGAACCCTCTCTTGTTGGCCGCGCCATCGAAAAATAATTGCCACTTATTTTCTTCTTCTATACTCATGATGTCTTCATCAGGGAATCGCGGGTCTTCCCCCTTCACTTCGTCGCAAGGAAATTCGGCCAACTGATCTGCGAATACACTCCCCCTGACGGATTTCTGAGTGACGTAAGTGATATCATATCCCGCGAGCATGAAGTACCATTTGGCCAATCTTGAAGACAAATTTGATTTGTCTAGGATATATTTCAACGGATCCATCCTTGCAATTAGACGAACCGGGAAGGCTTCCATATAGTGTTTTAGCCTTTGTGAAACCCAAACGAGAGCAGCGCAGGATTTGTCGAGTGGAGGGTAGTTGATTTCACTGCCTTGGAATCTGCAGCTGACGAAATAGATGGCATTCTCTGTGTGTGAGGCAGGCTGTTCTTGGGCGAGCATAGCCCCTAGCGCATTGTTAGTAACCATGAGGTACAGCTTCAAGGGTTTCTCCTTGTGTGGTGGAACCATGATGGGCAGGGAAGTTAAGTAATGCTTAACTTCCTCGAATGCTTCTTGACATTCTTCGGTCCACTCTTGAGGTGCATTTTTCTTGAGTAGCTTGAAGATGGGATCGCACATTGTAGTCAGTTGATTGATGAATCGACTGATATACTGGAGTCTGTCCATGAATCCCTTTACTTCTTTCTGTGTTCTGGGTGGAGGCATGTCAATGATAGCCCTTATCTTAGCCGGGTCTTCTTCTATGCCACGCTCTATGACCATGTACCCTAAGACTTTCCCTTTGACCACTCTGAATGAGCATTTGGCGGGGTTGAGTCTCATCTTGTGCTGTCTCAGTCGATTGAAGAATTTTCTGAGATCTCTGAAGTGTTGACCATCCGTCCCTTTTGAGTGAACAATCATGTCATCCACGTATACCTCTATTTCTTTGTGGATCATGTCATGGAATAGTGTAGTGACTACCCTTTGGTAGGTAGCCCCAGCGTTCTTGAGACCAAACGGCATGACCGTGTAGCAGAGCGTTCCCCAAGGTGTGGTGAATGATGTTTTGTGCTGATCCTCCTCTGCCATGAGGATTTGGTTATACCCTGCAAAACCGTCGACAAATGAGCAGACTTCGTATGCGGCTGTGGTGTCGACCAACATGTCTATGTTTGGTAGCGGGAAGTCATCTTTAGGGGATGCCTTGTTCAAGTCTCTGAAATTGACACAGACTCGTATCTTCCCATTTGACTTGGCTACCTGTACCGTGTTTGCTAGCCATTCCGGATACTCGATCACTTTGATAAACCCTACGTTCAAGAGCTTCATGATTTCCTCTTTCACTTGCATTGACCATTCCGGCTTGATTCTGAGTAGTTTCTGTTTGACTGGCTTGGCGTTGGGTAGCAGCGGTATCTTTTGTGCTACAATTGACTGATTCAACCCAGGCATATCTTTGTAGGACCAAGCGAAGACGTCGACATATTCTCTGAGGAGCTGCGTCAAGGTTTCTCTGTCTTCCCCCTTTCAGAAGCTGCCGATCTTTGTTTCTCTGGGGTCTTCCGTTGTCCCAAGATTAACCGTTTGCATTTCCTCGTCGTCAATAGGGCCATTCTTTCCACAACGACCTACTTGCTTAGCTAATTCTTTTAGGATTTATTCGTTTTCTTGATCTATCTCATCGTATGATTCATTATTAACGTGTTCGTTATATTGATTGTTATTAGTTAATTCATCATTCACGATGTTAGCAATCTCAGGGTACTCGGAAAGATCAAAGTTTTCATTAAGGAAGTAAGGGAATACATGTTCAGCCACCACCTCGATTTCCTCTTGAGTGTGTTCATCGGAGGTGGAGCCTGCTTCTAATGTGAAAGTTACAGGGCCTATCTTCCTGCGGGGATGGGGAGTGCAACCAAGTTCTTTGATCATGAAGTCATCATCAACAACTGGTCCTCCGGTGACGTGCCAGTTTAGAATTGGCTCATCACATTTCTGTATTAGTCTTGTGTAATCAATAGTTGGAGCGTCCCCCTTGGAGATTGCATGGATCTGGCTATCTTCTAACCGGCACAGGTCTTCAAACTGTCGCAGCATGTCTTCTCCCAACACAAAGTCCCATTCGCTTGTCATTTTTGCCTTCGTGCCCCACAAATCTTTAGGGATTAGCGGGACAGGTTCTGTTTCATCTGGAGAAGCATCGCAGTCGCTGAATATTTCAAATCCCGGTTGGCGCTTTCCTTTATCATCAGTCCATGGTTCTGAAAAGATAAAGTAGGGAGTACTTTCCCCTTCCCAGATGAAGTAGCCATTGAGTGTCTTTCGATATGGCTCAAGGTTGTAATTCTTGGCCCTTGGGTCTTTGTGGCCTTTGTATGCGGTTCCTTCCCACTTGATTTGAGTGAACTCCCACTCTTCTTCGTCATCCCCATCGTGGATGGAAATGATGTATCCTAGGCCATGCTTTGTGTGAGGTGGGGGAACCGGTGGTGGTTCTGTTATCCCTTGTAAGTGCTTTCCAAGCCCCAATCCAGGAAAGTATCCTTTTGCTTGCATCATTTTCCAGACAGGAAGGTTTCCAGAAAACCAAGATGCTTTGGAGTAATCGTTTTCGTTGCAAGTTTCTATGACATTCACACTGCTTTCTTTCTCGATCTCAAAGAAGTAATCAGAATTGAAAAGGGAAATATTGACTAACTATTATTGAAAAGCAAACTTGATACTCTTGCTCACAAATGAAGTCTTTAGGCAAGTAGTACCCGACTAAACTAAACTAGACTACCAATCGTTTCTTTTGCAAATAAAGGTAAATGACTGAAAGGAAAAAAGAAGATTTCATTCCTCTAACTCTTCCAACTTATGGCACCTCCGCTAGGAGCAATTTTGACGAGGCCGCTGTCAATTAAATCTTGGATTGCATTCTTCAGGTTGAAACAATCATCGGTATGGTGGCCATAGCATTGGTGGTAGAAACAGTAGAGGTGTGGAGCTCGCCCTTCTCTCTTGGGTATGTAACCCTCCATTGGGCTCATCTTTCCATCCATGCGAAGACTTCTGAAGAGATGACTGAGAGAGATATTTCTGATGTCGAAGAAGATCCTACCCTTCCTTCGCTTAGCCATTTGATTGTGAAGGTCTCGAATATGGTTCTCGTAGTGTTGTACAAAGACGAGGTGGCGAGACTGATATTTTTCTTCCATTTGCTCTTTGAGGTCACGGTAGAGAGTATTGAGGCAATACTTGACCCTCTCATCAATGTCATCTTCAATGTGGGTTTCGAGGTTGATACACTTTTGGGTCATAGCCTCGAGTTCGCTTTTGACTTCTTCAAGTTCTTCGATCAGCATTTTTGTCTTGTCAGCTTGGATGGATTCTTCCAAGTTGTGCCATGCATCGTTGTTGTCAATTTGCTGCAGGGCTTTGGCGAGTTGAGCCTTGATGTCACTTAGCTCTTCTTGCACAGATGATTGCCCGCTATCGGAGCCACTTTCCATCTTCCAGAAGTCTCTAGCAATGCGGGTGGAAGGTAAATCAAAGGCTTCTCTCCAACCTTCCACATGTTCCATTTCAGCGACAAGGGTCTTGGTTAACCCTTGCAAAGTTGGTTGTTCCAGGTCCTTCTTGGTGATGACGTGCTTTTCGGTAGACATTGTGTTGGGAGTCTTGATGTTGAGTAGTTTCGGAAAACTGACAGAAGAGATGCAGAGACGATATCAGGATCAAATCTAGCCCCAACAAGTCGGAAGCAGGCTTAAATGGCTCTGGCTCAGTTTCAGCAAACAGAGGCATTATCCCGCGCGAGATATGTAGTCCCGCGCGAGATAATCATACGGAAAGTCGATTTTTATTAGACCTAAATTTTGGTCGGAACGGAAAATCCGTTTTGAGGGGTTTCTAAGGCCTTTATCAGAACCTAACGACTAAGCAATCAATCAGATTTTTGTAAAACAAAGCCATGTAAGATCGTTTTTTGAAGGATTATATGTATATATATTTTTCCAAAGGGACATCCGAAAGGGTCATTCCGAAGGGACTTTTTCCGAAGGGACTTTTCCGAAGGGACTTTTCCGAGTCCTTCTTTATTGTCAATTTTACGTGGCTTTATTTTGGTCAAAAACAAGAAAAGATCACCGAGTCAAAACCGACCGGTCACGGAGTGATCCTAAAAGGACAATCTACATAAGAATGTGGCGATGCAGGGCTGGAAGGCTAGGCTCCCCACGATATGACAATCTAAGTGGATTGAATACGCGGAGTGGGATGGTCCAACTTCGGAGAGACCGGCGACTAGGTGGTTACCGTCATCCGTCCTTAGTGTGGGTCCCGGGTTTATAGAGGGTATGCAGTGCAATGACAGATATATCATGAGTGCGCATGTGTGATAGTCAATCTAGGTGATAGATAAAATAGAGATTTTTTTTTTGAAGATCAAAAGGAAAACAACTAGTGGCCGCACCAAGTGGTTGCCTACGTTTCTCCCAATTTAGGAAGACTCAGGCCGTCGTAGTTCCACATAAAGAGAGAGAAAGAGAGATAAAT
Organism: Adenophora triphylla var. japonica; assembly: GCA_022495995.1. Taxonomy (NCBI): domain Eukaryota; kingdom Viridiplantae; phylum Streptophyta; class Magnoliopsida; order Asterales; family Campanulaceae; genus Adenophora; species Adenophora triphylla. The sequence goes on along the minus strand of JAFEMH010000155.1, from coordinate 309,702 downwards.
AAATTAATTTACAACTCCCGAATCCCCAATGGACCGGACTTTAATTAAATAAAACCCAATCACACGCAGTTTATAAATAATAATCAATTATTTAAATGAAATAAAGATTCGATTTTTACCTCTTAAGGGAGGCCTTAAGATGCGGGAACTCTGCAGATAATGAATTCTGGGATCCCCCTTGCGTGTTCGGCTCTCGTCTTGGACCATGAGATGAACGGGAGAAACCAGAAAACAACCAGATTGCCGAGGCGATATCTCGCGCGAGATAGGATATCTCGTGCGAGATATGCCTCATCTGAGAAAATCGAATTTACAATAATTTTCTTTGAAAACCTATCTTTTAATTTTGACGCAAGTTTAAGCCTCTTAATTTCAAATTCCCAGCGGAGTCGCCACTGTGAGCGTTGTGATTAATTTCGAGTCGCCACCTATATTATTTGTTTGGAAAACATAGAAAAACCATTTTTTGAAAGAGATTGGGTTCGGGGCTTAGGTTATGGAATGGGTAGGTCAAGGAGCATCCATTCCACCCAATCCGGAGATTGGTCTTGCTAAAGAAAAGAGAGGTTTTCAGAGAAGAGAAAAAATGATTTTTAAATATAACAAGTAAAGATCCATTTAACGGGGTTAAACGGAATGTAGGATCGATTTCTTCGAGACCGTCCCCATGATTTGGAGAGGCTCTAGGCCGATCCTAGATTCAATAGATTTATACCACTCTAATAATCAATTAGAAAGGGATTTAGGGGGTTACCTTGCGTGAGGTGATTTGGGTAGAGTTTCGACTCAAGTTTAGAATCGAATCTTGATACGGACAGAGCTTCGCCTCAGTCCTTGACTTGGATTTTGATGTTTGTTTATCAACATGGTTGACAAACAAACTTTGAGGTGATTTTTTTAGGATGATTTTGTAGGAACCTTTCAGGGAAAGAAACCAACAAAATATGTGTGTGTTGTGAAAATTCGCGGTTTTTTGAACCTTGGAAGTCACCAAGTATTTATAGGGATTGGAGAAGTGTTGAAGATGAGATCAAACACTCCAAGAAGCTTCCAGACTCCAAATTCTATTGGTTGGCCGGATGGATGAAATTTTATCTCGAAAAGAGGTTGAAATCGACGAAGAAACTGTCATCTGCATGCTGCAGAGGGACGATATCTCGCGCGAGACACGCCATCTCGCGGCGAGATATTGTTTCTGTTGGACAATTCCGTCCTTTCCCCGTTATCTCGTATGCAGTTTAGTCCCAAACTAACGATGGTTAGTCAAAACTTAACGAAACATGACGAAATGGTGGATTTCTACTTCTTGACTCAAGGTGAGACTTAGAGTGGTATAAATATGATCTAATGTGTTCAGAATGGGGTGTCTACACCCGCGCTTCCCCAAGGCACTCTCGAGGTACTCTGAGGCCCCTCGTGGTACTCCGAGGCCTTCCCTGGTCTTTCCTAAGGCGTCCCGGCTCTTTCCGAGTCAAACCGGCAATTCGAACGCACACCGAAACTCTGCCCGAATCCAACACACGCCGAACCTCTGCTTGAGTGACCATTGTCATCTCAATGCACGCTGAACCTCTACCCAAGTGATCCCCCGCGATCCCAACGCACGCCGAAACTCTGTCCGCAGACAGCCGGCTCATCCCGAAGCAATCCCGGTCCGTCCCGGAGCACTATTCCATCCTCAAACACTATTCCCCAGCAGAAGACAGACACGAACCAACATTGGTAAGGCTTCCTTCCATTACTATTTCAATACATTTCAATAAAGCAGTGTACAATGTAGACATCCGATACAACATGCATTTTTAAAAGCACATACACATACACACACACAACAGTTAAAGAATATTAGGGGTATCCGAAAGACTCATTTTTACGAGGCGACTCGGGTGAGCTCTAAGATTCTAATATTCTCTTCCCGAGGAGTCATCTGACCTCCAAACTCAAAAATCTCATCAGAAAACAAAAACAGTTTATTTTTAAACTGATGCCCTTTTTCAATGTTTTGGGCTTAATAAAAACGGTGTGGCGACTCTACAAGCAAAACACAGCGAGACACCTCCAAAAAATGCAAAACGCAAAACGGGAATAAGCCAGATGCCGGGGCGTGAACGCGCTGCCTCTCGGATCCGGGCGACATTCCCGAACGCGACGAAATGCGAGACGTGCCGGGGCCAAATCCGCGCGCGAGCCGGATCCGGGCAGTTTCACCTGAGGTAGGGTATCCACCTATAAACCTGCCAAGTATATATTTATACAATAACATTTAAACTTAAATAATGAATTATATATAAAACAAAAAGAAACCAACTTATATCAAATTAATGAAGAGTTACTTACTGGTCATAAAGTGGTGATATCTGGACATATATCCTCCCCTCAGAATCGTCAGGAGAAGGAGTATCGGCCCCAGAGGTGGAGCTTGTACTACTAAGTAAAGGGTCCACATCATCACTACTGGTAGCACCTGTACTGGATCGGGACGGTTGCATCCCAGTAATAGATGTGTATACGGGGCAGGTCTTCCTGCCAGCTCTACTAGAACTCATATCTAAATACACTAAAAATATTAAAAATATTAAAATATACAACTTCAATTTTAATCCAATCCATCATGTTATTTTTTTGACAGAGCACACTCACCAAATAAACTAAAACAATCGTTGACAAATTTTAATAATATAAAGCATTCACAGTACATATAAAACTTTAAAGTTCTAATAATCTAAAGCATTCACAATACATATAAAACTTTAAACTATTAATAATATAAAGCATTCACAATACATATAAAACTTTAAAGTTCTAATAATCTAAAGCATTTACAATACATATAAAACTTTAAACTATTAATAATATAAAGCATACACAATACATATAAAACTTTAAAGTTCTAATAATTTAAAGCATTCACAATACATATAAAACTTTAAACTATTATTAATCTTCATCCCCATCATCATCACTGGACTCTGAATTACTACAAAACTCGAGTTCTTCATCTTCGTCTTCGGACTCTGATGAATCAAACTCTGGTTCGACGTCCTCTTCCTCTTCCTCTAATTCATCAATATCAATGTGCGCGAGATGACCTAAACGAGGCAAAGGAGGTGGCAAATTCATTGGTAAGAAATCCTCCTCGGGTTCATCAACATTTTGAGGAATATGAGTGACATCATCTAATGGATGATTAGCTGATGAAACGTTAGGTGGCACTGGCATTTCATCCTCTTGATATGGTGTTTCTAATGACGACTCTGTAGTTGTCGATGAGGGTAGGCTGTCAATCATGCTCCTAGCCTTGGTCATCCAGACAGCCCACCATCCGTCGGGTCACGGACGAGGGTAGGGAGTCATGTATACCTGTTGTGCTTGAGATGCTAAGATGAAGACGTCGTCGCCATTATGTCTGGACGAGTCCTTTACATCGACGAGGTCAAATATGGCGTGCTTCTTAACACCTCGCACAACATCTCGCCAATCACAATTGAACAAGATAACATTGTTTCCACCCAAATACTCCACCTCGACTACTTCTTTCAGGACGCCATAATAATCAAGGTTTCCTTTAAGCTTTACACCGCTATTCCACGTTAATTTAGAGCCCCTTTAAGCTTTGGTATGAAACACATATCCATTCACGAAATAACCGTTGTATAAATTAACGTTCAAGTACGGAGTTGCTGCTAAATGTCTTAACCTCGCAGCTTTGGCATCACCTGGATGTTCAGCTATCTATAAGACAATATGTAACCAATTTAATACAATTTTAAGATTGAATGTTTAAAAAAGTGTATAGAATAAATTTGAATGAAACGAAATATTTACATATTTCCTTAGCCAGTTTGGAAATTCTCTGTCTGTCCTAGTTGCGATGAGTTCTGGAGATAAATCCTGAGCTAAATCTTCAAACATTCTGAAATAGGGTTAAATGAGGCATTTCATATGCAGGTAATAAACAGCATAATTTAATCGATGAGGCGTAAACATAAGATCAATGACTTACTTGATATATTCCCCAACCTCGTCACAGTTAAGAAGAACATAGAGTGAGACCGCGGCAAACTCTTTAGCGGTTAACGTATGCGTACCAACCCGTTTGCCGAGGAACCGACCAGGGGATGAAAATACAGAGATGTTTCCATTAGACGGACAACCACCATCGTAATTGCGGCCAACCCTAGTCAATCTCGTATCAATATTAGGAGGAAAATATGTTCCAACAAAGGCAACAATCTCATCTATAATAACAGCCTCTGAAATTGAGGCCTCGACCATGGCCCTATTGCTCATCTTCCTTTTCAATTGGCCTAGATACCTAAAAGTCATTCGTAGATTAAAACATAAATAACGTTAAAGAAGGTATATTGTTAACGCTCAAATTATTTAGAAATAGAATAAATTCAATTACCCCTCAAATGGATACATCCATCTGTATTGAACTGGACCACCGACTCTAGCTTCGTATGCCAAGTGGACCGGTAAATGCTCCATAGAATCAAAGAATGAAGGAGGAAATATCTTCTCAAGTTTGCACAAAGTCACTACGATGCTCTCCTCAAGCTTTTTCATGTGATCAACACGCAGTGTGGTCGATGTTAACGCTCGGAAAAACTCACTTAACTCTGTTAACGCCACCCAGATATTGTCAGGCAAGAGACCCTTGAGAGCAATCGGAAGTAGCCTATCCAGCAAAACGTGGCAATCGTGACTCTTCAAACCCTGCACTTTCCCCTCCTCTACATTGACACAGTTACCAATGTTAGACGCGTAACCATTTGGAAGCTTTAAATCCTTGAGCCATTTCAGGAGGAGGAGTTTGTTTTCCTTTGTAAGCACGTATTGAGCCATCGGTCTGACTGGTTTACCATTGACGTATGCCAAGTCTAAGGCCGGCCGCTTACAGATTTCCTTAAGGTCCATTCGAGCTTTTTCGTTGTCTTTAGTTGTTCCCTTGAAATCCATCAACGTGTTAAAAACATTATCGAATACATTCTTCTCAATGTGCATCACGTCCAGGTTATGTCGAATGAGATTTGTTTTCCAGTATGGCAGCTCCCAAAATATACTCCTCTTAGTCAAGTTATGGGAAGTCCCAAACCCTTGTATTTTGGTCTTTGAAAACTTTTTCCCCCACCGAGGATCGGGCAATCTAGATACCTTCTCATAGACCATGTTACCACTTAAACGAATCGGGGCCTCATCATGGTCAATCTTGTTCTTTTTAAACGCATTCTTCTGGATCCTGAATGGGTGGTCCTCCGGAAGAAATTGTCTATGGAAATCGAACCAACATGGTTTTCCAGAGTGCTTGAGCGTGAAAGACTTTGTGTCACTCATACAATATGGACAGGCTAACTTCTCGTGGGTGCTCCAACCCGATAACATCCCATATGCAGGGAAGTCATTAACTGTCCACATCAACGCAGCCTTTATGCTGAAATTCTCTCGCTTGAAAGCATCCCACCTTTCGACCCCATCCTCCCAAAGCTATTTCAATTCGTCCATCAAAGGTCGGAGATAGACGTCAATGTTCCTCCCAGGGTTGTTTGGGCCAGGGATGAATAACGACAAGAACATGTAGGGATCACTCATACACAACCAAGGCGGAAGATTACAGACAGTGGCTATAACCGGCCAATAAGAGTAAGATTTTGCCCCAGGACCAAACGGATTGAAACCATCAGAGCAGATGCATAACCGTATATTACTTGCTTCAGACGCAAAGTCAGGATATGTCTCATCAAAGTGTTTCCATGCCTCCCCATCACTGGGATGAATCAACACACCATCTTCACGCAAACTTTCCTTATGCCAACGCATTGGTTCTGCAGTAGATTTAGACGCGTAGAGGCGTTGCAATCTTGGAATCAATGGCATGTAACGCAACTGCTTATGTGGTTTGTTTTTCTTGTGCTTTGAACTACCCCTCCGATTTGGCTTACATCTACTTTGTCCGCAAATTGAACACTTTGTCTTCTGTGAATCTTCCTTGTAGAATAGCATGCAGTCATTCTTACACGCTTCAATCTTTTCATAACATAGCCCAATCTGCCCAACCAACTTCTTTGTCTCATAAAAGTTTGTAACCATCTTATTCTCTTTCGGCAACATCGGCTTAATTGCTTTCATGATATGATTATAAGCAGACTGGCTAATATTGCAATCAGCCTTTATGTTAAGGAGCTCAGCCACAGCCTCCAACACCCTGATCTCGCATCCTGGATAGACCTTCTCTTTTGCAGAGTCCATAGCATCAATAAATTTCTTGGCTGCAGGGGTTGGTTCTTGCTGTTGGTTCTCTAACCAATCGAATTCAGGACCGGCTGCATCCCTAACCATATCTTCCATATTTAAAGGTGGTTCTTCATTGTCCTGAATAATAGGTTCAGGTTCGAGAGGTACATGAATATTCCTGGGGGGATTATTCGCAACATTTGTGCACAATATCATTTGCTCACCATGACGAGTCCACCATTTGTACCCAACTTCAAACCCGTTACGCAAAAGATGTTTCTGAGTATCGATCAAGCTTAGATACTTGAAATTACAACACCTGGTACATGGACACCTAATCTTACCATCATCATTCATGTGACTGGGATTTGATTCAGCAAATTCAATAAACCCTTTCAACCCTCTTATAAACTCAGGATTTATACTGCTATGATTCGGAAACTTCCGCTTATATGTCCAACTACGATCATCGTTGACAGACATCACCCCTGCATTGAAATCCATATATTATACGTACACTCAATTTAATCGATGGATGAAACAAAATTGGGATGTTAATAATTATTTGATTTCATAATATATTAACAGTTTAGAAGTAATCAACATATTATCATTCCCTAAATTTGAATTACAAACTTAAAAGCAAAACAGATCTTCTTAAAATAAATTTAAAGCTTCTATCTCATATTTAACAATATATTAACAGATCTTCTTAAAAGTGTCTAGGAACTCGTTCCCGCTCTCGAACTCGAATCTCTACTCTTCCTCTGCCTCGGTCCCCGGGAGGTCTTTGGTCTAGGTATGTCGAAAAAGTCAGTCTGACCTCGTCCTGGCTCAGGTATCATGTGAGCCGGTGGATCAATCAGTCTGGTAGCTCTTAGTACTGCTCTTTCCTGCCTCAAGGGGTCTAGGTATGTCGAAAAAGTCAGTCTGACCTCGTCCTGGCTCAGGTATCGTGTGAGCCGGTGGATCAATCAGTCTGGTAGCTCTCAGTACTGCTCTTTCCTGCCGTCTGCGAGCTATCACTTCGGGTTCATTTCTCAAAGCAGCTCTCCGAAGCTCCCGTCTCTCATAATCTGCTGCAATGTCGCCATTGATTTCATCAGGGTTACTCTTGGCCTCTATGTCTCTTAATGTTCGGCTGGAAGAATATTCTGCCCCAAAATACTCTCGGCGTCGAGCCTCTATCATCAGCCGTACAGGACCTTGCTGCTCCTCGTACCATATCAAATACTCGGTGGTCAGAAATGTGATACCTCTAGTCAGACGGAATAGTGGTCATATCGGAAGAAAGCCCTCTAGAAATGCTCTGCCAAAGAAATGTGTAGTCTGAGGCTCAGTCATAATTATCGGCATGGTATTAGTCGTCAACTGCTCTCTCAAAGTCCGAATTGTCTGCTGCGGGTATCCGTAATGTCTGCTCACTAGAGATGGAATGCAAAAGGATGATACATGTAGTCCCAGAAGTCGGACAATCACTGACTCGTCCTGAATATCTCTCATAGTCTGCAATCCCCATGCCGGAATCCAATAGTACCGGTTTGCGGTCTCATATCGGGCCAAGGCCAACCTACTATGCCAACTCTCAGTAGCGGCATCCCTCAATATCCTGCGCTATCCAGTCACCCAAGGTAATGCCGTCTGCCCCTCTGGAAGTGGCGAGATCAAGCGCAATCTCTCATACAGCCACAATGATAGTAATTTGGGGCTGCCTGAACCCATGTACTTGGATCCTCCGGCTAATCTATCAATGCCGTGGTATGTCTCCGCTAGCAACAGTGAAATGATGTCCATCGCTCCCTATCCAGATTGAATATGCCAGATGTCAACTCCTCGATCACCTCTCAGCTACCTGATGATCTCTAACAGCGTAGCTGGACACACTCTGATGTAGCCACAGAAGTAGTGCGCAGACAGAATGAGCAACATGAATATATCTAAGGAAGTGGATAGATCAAACAGTCTGGGGCTGGTCTGACTCAATCTGGCTATATGAGTCAAGTCTATGAATCTATCGTCAACGACAATGTCTGATACCCAGTCTGCTGATAATCCCAAGAATTCAGATAGTTGCTCCGTAACTGATCGTCTGTCTCGGGGAAATGCCACAGTCCTCGACTCAGCCACACCAATTAGTGCTCGAAAATCCTCCATCGTTGGCATCAGATCATTATACGAAAGGGTGAACACATGTCGCTCCGAATTCCAAAAGCACGAAGCAGCTCGGAGCAGATCCCAATCAATCTTCCAATCTTTTAGAGACCAGATGCATGGCATGCTATACCTCCTGTCAATAAGTTTCCGATGTTGTTTTTGGTGAAAGCGCGAGAGTTCAAGAATGTCTTGTTGAAATTGATACTCTCGGGAAACAATTTCTCCATTGTAATGCTCCTTGCTACCTTAAATTGGGGCTGCTGGGATTTTTTACCTATATTGTGAATAATTGTAAATTTTTAATATTTAAAATTAGGTTTAGAATTGGGGTTGGCTTCATAGTATCAACAAATCTTGAGCTCTAGTTCAAACTAAACTAAAGGATAATGGTGTCCCTACCTAACCACTTACGCCCCTAGATATAACTTTATACAAATTAATTGTCATATAGGTTTCAAATTTTACAATTCTTTAGCAATATAATTATTGTGCACTTTATTAATATATGTTTCAGGCAGCTTAGTTGGTTAGGTAGTTGAAATTCAACACTTGTTTACCTGGAATCAATACCTACTCTATCCTTTAAGTGCCTGTTTGATAAACCTATCACATCCCGAAATGCACGATTATATGAAATGCAAATATCACTTTGTCTACTTGATTTATAATCGAAAATAAAGAAATTTCGGCTTTTGGATAGACCTAAATTATTACTATTGTGAATAATTTTAAATATTAATATTTAATTCTTTGTTGTAAAATATATAATTTTACAATGATGAATTAAATTAACATTTATAAATAAGATGAGAGTCTTTCTCATCCACAACTATCAAAACCATATCCAATCTTTGACCAAGAAAGACAGAGCAAACAAGTTCTCCACTGTCCGAGCAAAAGATTTTCTGTTTAATAAGAATTTTTTCCAGTTTCACTGTCCTCTTCTCTCTAAGGATCTCAAACATCACAGCCATGTTTGTTATAGTGCCTGTTTTACTCTTCACTGGTGTTATACGGTCACAAGTAAAAACAAGGTAACAGTATAACACCAGTGAAGAGAAAATAGACATTGTCACAAACATGGCTGTGATGTTTGAGATCCTTAGAGAAAAGAGGTCAGTTAAACTGGAAAAACTCTTATTAAACAGAAAATTCTTTGCTCAAACAATGGAGAATTTGTTTGCTCTGTCTTTCGAAACGAAAGATGGAAGAATTTTGATAGTTGTGGATGAGAAAGGCTCTCATCTTGTTTATATTTTAAGATGTTAACCACCAACCACAATACCCTATAAGCAGTGCCACTAAGAGTTTTCTTCCTAATTTTAGACAATGAATAGGATTCTAATTCCTTAACAATACTTCCATCCAAGTCTTCCTAATTTTAGACATTCACCCCCCTCCCCTTTGATTTTACACAAGATCCGACCTAAGGTGCATCTAGGGTGCCAGGATTGATATCAGGCGCTCAAAGGTAGGCGACATACATCACCGTCTGCGATGCCGTCAATCGCCCCAAAATGGGATCTAGAACCAGTAAGGTAGTGTGCGGTTGAATATGTTACATTATTGAGACATTCTCCCCCCTTCCTCCCCCTTTGACTTTAAAAGACTTGAAAATTAGATATTTAGTAACTTATCTAATGTATTGATTGGTGCTGAAATTATTAAAATTAGATATTTAGTAACTTAATTTATATACATCACATTTTCCATTTTTTCCATTTATGTTATGGGTGGTAATTGTGTTGATTATGAGTACGGTTGTTTATTTCTCTAGTTTGTTACCTAGGTGTGAGATAGAAGTGTTACGAACAAATTCTCGATCCTAGAGTAGATGTTTAGGAAGATGAACTATCCCAGTGACATCGCTTTATGGATCCGAGAAGAAACTCAAGCAAACACCATTACAAGCAAGCATCTTAGTTGTCAGTAATTTACGCTAAATCTAATAGATTTAAAAATGGCATGTGTATACAAAACGAATTAAGGCACAAATTAAGAAAAAACTTACTTTTGTTAATAGAAAACAAAACAGGAATGCCACACAGGTTAACACACAGATAAGACAAACAACAAGGAAACACATAAGGACAAAGAAGAATTGAGGATATCAGCGAAAAATAATTATTGATTTTCATTCATTATTTGAAAAAATAGAGCTAAAAAATTATTGATCAATTTATAATCTTCATCTTAATACGCAATCAACAATCGAATAAGTATACATATGGATTGAATTCTTTAAATCCCAGAATGGAACATAGACTGACTCCAAAGAGAACTATGTTACTCATATTTCGAAAACCAATTATCTTGAAGATAGCCGTTCACCCAGCATTGTTATTAGAAGTTCACCCAGCATTGTTATTAGAACTGGAAAAAGTTTCAAGAAATAAAACAAAAGGAGTTCACAGTGTTCTCCAATCACACAAAACAAATACAAAAATAAACCTACTCATTATACAGGCCACTCCACCTTTATAAATAATCTTTCCACCAATAATTGATCATAAGAAGACTAAAATGGCACTCACATACAATCATGAACCATTAAAAAAGGTAAACATAAAAAAGGGGAAAACTAAAGCATTGAAAGAGCATAAATGAAGGCTCAAAATCAACTCATCCAAACAGTAAATTGCTGAAGTCCAAAACACATACCCACACTGCCCAAGTCAACCGAACTCAAATTTTTTAGATTTGACAGAACACATAAATTATTCGAACTAATTCAGTTGTTCAACTATGAAATTAACAGAAGCTAAGAAGAAAAATTGGGGAAGATCATGAGAAGCAGTGTGAAGAGGTGGACGGCGGCGGTCTGAGAGCGAGGGAAGAGAGAGAAATGAGTCTGCAGCAGCTCGTCGCCGGGGAAGAGAGAGAGAGAGAGCGGGAAGAGAGAGAGAGAGAGCGGGAAGAGAGAGAGAGAGAGAGAGAGAGAGAGTTTCAGAGAGGCTGTGATTTTAATTAGGGTGTAAAAATTTTAATTTATATTTCACCTCATCGACGGAAAATTCCGCCGCTGGTAATCCGCCGCTGGTAATTACGTAATCACACGGATCGATGACGTGGCATGTACCACCGACGGAAATTTCCGTCGCTGGTTTAATTAACCTTAGCGACGGAATTATTCCGCCGCTAAATATTAAATCTACCGACGGAATTTAAATTCCGCCGCTAGAATTAATATTTAGTAGCGGAATAATTCCGTCGCTGAGGTTAATTAATTTTAATTTAATAAATATCATTATTTTTATTTATATAAAACATGAAAATTATTTTAAATAATTTTTTTTAAATTACTCTCCAAAAAATAAATATGAGTCAATAAATATTATTTTTGAAAAAATAAATAAATCATAAATTAAAATAAAATAAAAATAAAGCTAAACAAATTTAAAAAAATCTAATTAACACCGAGATAATTATCTCGCCGCTACTACCACCACCATCACTATCATCACTACAATCACTACTACCACCACCACCACGCACCACCACCATCACTATCATCACTACAATCACTACTACCACCACTACCACCACCACCACTCCACCACTACTATCACGTACAACCACTAGCACCATTACTATACGTCTATACCACACCACAACTATTACTACTACCATGTACCACTACTACCACCACAACCACCACCACTATATATATATCACCACTACAATCACTACAACCACCATGTACTACCACCACCACCACTCCACCACTACTATCACAACAACTACCACCATTACTATACCACACCACAACTATTACTACTACCACCACGACTACCACAACCACCACGCACCACCACCACCACTATACCCCTATCACAACCACTACCACCATTATTATACCCCTAAACCCTAAACACTATATCCCTAACCCCTAAACTCTAAACCCTAACCCCTAACCCCTAAACCCTAAACCCTACACCCTAAACCCTAAACCTCAAAACCGTGGATTATCTTAAACTTATGATCCATCGGCATAGACCTTGGTTACTGGCTGTTTTGGAACCAAAAGGCGATGGTAGTAAGATTGATAAAATAGCCAAGAAATTGAAGTTCAAGAGGGCAGCTCATGGAAATCCCATCAATACTCACATATGGTTATTTTGGCAAGATGGTGCTGATATAGATATTGTTCAGGTTACAAGTCAATGTATTACAGTGGGAATTACTAAAGGAACTGATACCCCAGGTATATTCTCAATTGTTTACGCAAGTACTGATGAGGGGAAAGAAGGAATTTGTGGAATGATCTGTTACAACTCAATCCTGACAATTGTGAAGCTTGGGTGGTAGGTGGAGATTTTAATGTGATAACTCAATCCATTGAAAAAGTGGGAGGCAACGGATGGGACTTTGGTGCCATGGATGAATTCAATAATTTCATCATGACTGCTGGATTGTCTGATATGGTATTTGAAGGGAGCAGTTTTACTTGGAGTAATGATCATGCTGATAGTAGTAGAATTTGGCAGAGACTGGATAGAGTTCTTGCCAATGGTGAGTTTCTAAGCAAATATGGGCAGTTGAAAATCACTCATCTAGCAAGGGTGGCTTCTGATCATTCCCCTCTTCTAATTAAATTAAAAGACATCCTTAAACCTGCTAGTGTGTTCAGATTCCAGAAAATGTGGCTGGAACATCCTAATTTTCATCAATTTGTGACTCAAATCTGGGGCTCTATAAACTTGGAGGGGTATGCTATGGGTGTGTTTCATAGAAAATTGTATTTCTTAAGGAGAGCTTTGAAAAACTGGAACTGGAATATTTTTGGCAACATTTATAGAAACTTAGACAAACTTCAAGATGATATCATTCGTGTTATGGGTAAAATTCAGGATTGATACATCTTGAGTTTTTGCCAGCATGTCAACATCTTCACACTCGAAGGCAAGGTAAAGATTATTTATTTAAAAACAATTATTTATTTCTGTTATATTTTATCACAGGGATAAAAAAGGCACGTGAGAAAAGCCATGACCAACGGACTCCTTTCAACGGATCGAAGACTAGGTCAAGATGAGGATGACTTACCGAGATTGTAGGAGAGTTAGTTAGGATTTGATTTTTTTTTGTTTTCTTTTTATTATTTAAAGCTCATGGCTGGAAAAAAAAACACACACACATATATGAACACATACGCATTACACTCACACAGCTCAAGAACACGTTGTAATCCGCCATAGCTTTCTACCTTGTAATTCATAGATAATACAATTGTTTGGGAAGGTAGTGTATACACCCCATTCTGAACACGTCGGATCATATTTATACCACTCTCAGTCTCGCTTTGAGTCAATAAGTAGAAATCCATCATTTCTTCATGTTTCGTTAAGTTTTGACTAACCACCGTTAGTTTGGGACTAAACTGCATACGAGATAACGAGGAAAGGACGGAATTGTCCACAGAAGCAATATCTCTCCGCGAGATGGCGTGTCTCACGCGAGATATCCTCCCTCTGCAGCATGCAGAAGGCAGTTTCCTCGTCGATTTCAACCTCTTTTCGGGATAAAACTTCATCCATCCGGCCAACCAATAGAATTTGGAGTCTGGAACCATCTTGAAGTGTTTGATCTCATCTTCAACACTTCCCCAACCCCTATAAATACCTAGTGACTTCCAAGGTTGAAAAAAAAAGAAAAAAAGAGGAGGAGGACAAAGTCCAGAATTTCACAACACACACATATTTTGTTGGTTTCTTTCCCTGAAAGAATCCTACGAAATCACCCTAAAAATCACCTCAAAGTTCGTTTGTCAACCTTGTTGATAAACAAACATCAAGATCCAAGTCAAGGACTGAGGCGAAGCTCTGTCCATATCAAGACTCGATTCTAAACTTGAGTCGAAACTCTGCCCAAATCACCTCACGCAAGGTAACCCCTAAATCCCTTTCTAATTGATTGTTAGAGTGGTATAAATCTATTGAATCTAGGATCGGCCTAGAGCCTCTCCTAATCATGGAGATGGTCTTGAAGCAATCGATCCTACATTCCGTTTAACCTCGTTAAATGGATCTTTTATTGTTTAAAATATTTTTCTTCTTCCTTTTGAAAACCTCTCTTTTCTTTAGCAAGACCGATCTCCGGATTGGATGGAATGGATGCTCCTTGACCTACCCATTCCATAACCTAAGCCCCGAACCCAAATCTCTTTCAAAATGTTTTTTCTATGTTTTCCAAATGAATAATATATGTGGCGACTCAAAAAGATAAAATTCTTCTCACAACGCTACAGTGGCGACTCTGCTGGGGACTTAAAATTAAGAGGCTTAAACTTGCGTCAAAATTAAAAGAGAGGTTTTCAAAAAATATTGTAAATTCGATTTTTTGCTCTCATATGAGGCATATCTCGCACGAGATATTATATCTCGCGCGAGATATGGCCTCGGCAATCTGGTTGTTTTCTTGTTTCTCCCGTTTATCTCATAGTCCAAGACGAGAGCCGAACATACAAAGGGGGATCCCAGAATTCATTATCTGCAGAGTTCCCGCATCTTAAGGCCTCCCTTAAGATGTAGAACTCGAATCTTTATTTCATTTAAATAATTGATTATTATTTATAAACTGCGTGCGATTGGGTTTTATTTAATTAAAGTCCGGTCCATTGGGGATTCGGGAGTTGTAAATTAAATTATTTCTCTCTCTTTCTCTCTCTTTATGTGGAACTACGACGGCCTGAGTCTTCCTAAATTGGGAGAAACGTAGGCAACCACTGGGTGCAGCCACTATCTGTTTTTCTTTTGTTTTTTTTTTTAAAAAAGAAATCTCTATTTTATCTATCACCTAGATTGACTATCACACACGCGCACTCATATTATAACTGTCATTGAACTGCATACCCTCTATAAACCCGGGACCCACACTAAGGACGGATGACGGTAACCACCTAGTCGCCGGTCTCTCCGAAGTTGGACAATCCCACTCCGTGTATTCAATCCACTTAGATTGTCATATCGCGGGAAGCCTAGCCTTCCAGCCCTGCATCGCCACATTTTCATGTAGATTGACTTTTTAGGATCACTCCGTGACCGGTCGGTTTTGACTTGGTGATCTTTACTTGTTTTTGACCAAAACAAAGCCA
This sequence comes from Adenophora triphylla var. japonica, assembly GCA_022495995.1. NCBI lineage: Eukaryota > Viridiplantae > Streptophyta > Magnoliopsida > Asterales > Campanulaceae > Adenophora > Adenophora triphylla. Next base: position 294,221 of record JAFEMH010000155.1, on the reverse strand, counting down.
TGTAAAATTGACAATAAAGAAGGACTCGGAAAAGTCCCTTCGGAAAAAGTCCCTTCGGAATGACCCTTTCGGATGTCCCTTCAAAAAAAAATACATATACATATAATCCTTCAAAAAAGGATCTTACATGGCTTTGTTTTACAAAAATCGAATTGATTACTTAGTCGTTAGGTTCTGATAAAGGCCTTAGAAATCCCTCAAAACGGACTTTCCGTTCCGACCAAAATTTAGGTCTAAATAAAAATCGACTTTCCGTGTGATTATCTCGCGCGGGATTACATATCTCGCGCGGGATAATGCTTCTGTTTGCTGAAACTGAGCCTGAGCCATTTAAGCCTGCTTCCGACTCGTTGGGGCTAGATTTGATCCTGATATCGTCTCTGCATCTATTCTGTCAGTTTTCCGAAGCTACTCAACTTCAAGACTCCCAACACAATGTCTATGAAAAATCACTTCGTCACTAAGAAAGATCTCGAAGAAGAAGATTTGCGAAAGATGACCAAGTCTCTTGTCGCTGAAATGGAGCATGTTGAGGGTTGGAGAGAAGCCTTTGATTTACCTTCCACCCGCATTGCTAGGGATTTCCGAAAGATGGAAAGTGACTCCGATAGTGGACGATCATGTACAAGAGGAGCTAAGTGACATCAAAACTCAACTTGCCAAAGCCCTGCAGCAAATTGAGGACAACGATGCATGGCACAACTTGGAAGAATCCATCCAAGCCGACAAGACCAAGATGCTGATTGAAGAACTTGAAGAGGTCAAAAGTGAACTCGAAGATATGACCCAAAAGTGCAGCGCCCTCGAAGCCCATATCGAAGATGACATTGATGAAAGAGTCAAGTATTGCCTCAATACTCTCTACCGCGACCTCAAAGAGCAAATGGAAGAAGAATATCAGTCTCGCCACAACGTCTTTGTGCAACACTACGAGAACCATATTCGAGACCTCCACAATCAAATGGCCAAGCGGAGGAAGGGGAGGATTTTCTCCGACATCGGAAATATCACTCTCGGTCATCTCTTCAGAAGTCTTCACAACGATGGAAAGTTGAAACCAATAGAAGGATACGTACCTAAGAGGGAAGGTCGAGCTCCACATCTCTATTGCTATTACAATCAATGCCATGGCCAACACACCAATAATTTTTTCAATCTGAAGAATGTAGTCCAATACTTAATTGACAACGATGCCATCAGAATTTGCCCAAGCGGTGGAAGAATTCAAGCAAATGAGGGATCTCTTTCTTTTTCAGTTATTTACTTTTAGTTGCAAAAGAAACAATTAGTAGTTAGCTTAGCTTAGTCGGGTACTACTTGCCTAAAGACTTCATTTGTGGGCAGAGTATCAAGTTTGCTTTTCAATAATAGTTAGTCAGTATTTCCCTTTTCAATTCTGATTACTTCTTTGAGATCGAGGAAGAAAGCACTCTGAATGTCATAGAAACTTGCAACGAAAATGACTACTCCAAGGCACTTTGGTTTTCTGGAAGCCTTCCTGTCTGGAGAATGATGCTAGCAAAAGGGTACTTTCCTGGATTGGGGCTCGGAAATCACTTACAAGGGATAACGGAACCACCATCGGTTCCCCCACTTCACACAAAGCATGGCCTAGGATACGTCACTTCCATCCACGATAGGGATGACGAAGAAGAGTGGGGCTTCACTCAAATCAAGTGGGAAGGAACCACATACAAAGGCTACGATGACCCAAAGGCCAAGAATTACAACCTCGAGCCATATCGAAAGACACTCAGTGGCTATTTCGTTCGAGAAGGGGAAAGTATTCCCTACTTTATCTTTTCGAGAACCATGGGTGATGATAAAGGAAAGCGCCAACCGGGCTTTGAAATCTTCGGCGGCTGCGATGCTTCTCCGGATGAAACGAGAACCCGTCCCACTAATCCCTAATGATTTGTGGGGCACGAACGAGAAATGAAAAGTGAATGGGACTTTGTGTTGGGAGAAGACATGATGCGACATTTCCAAGACTGTCTTAGGTTAGAAGACAGCCAGATCCATGCAATCTCCAAGGGGGACGCTCCAACTACTGATTACACAAGACTAAAACAGAAATCTGATGAGCCAATTCTAAACTGGCACGTCACCGGAGGACCAATTGTTGATGAAAACTTCATGATCAAAGAGCTTGGTTGCACTCCCCATCCCCGCAGGAAGATAGGCCCTGTAACTTTCACATTAGAAGCAGGCTCCACCTCCGATGAACTCACTCAAGAGGAAATCGAGGCGGTGGCCGAACATGTATTCCCTTACTTCCTTAATGAAAACTTTGATCTTTCCAAGTACCCTGAGATTGCTAACATCGTGAATGATGAATTAACTAATAATAATCAATATAATGAACACGTTAATAATGAATCATACGATGAGATAGATCAAGAAAACGAACAAATCTTAAAAGAATTAGCTAAGCAAGTAGGTCGTTGTGGAAAGAATGGCCCTGTTAACAACGAGGAAATGCAAACGGTTAATCTTGGGACAACGGAAGACCCCAGAGAAACAAAGATCGGCAGCTTCTTCAAGGGGGAAGACAGAGAAACCTTGACGCAGCTCCTCAGAGAATATGTCGACGTCTTCGCTTGGTCCTACAAGGATATGCTTGGGTTGAATCAGTTAGTTGTAGAACACAAGATACCGCTGCTACCCAATGCCAAGCCAGTCAAACAGAAACTACGCAGAATCAAGCTGGAATGGTCAATGCAAGTGAAAGAGGAAATCATGAAACTCTTGAAGGTATGGTTTATCAAAGTGATTGAATATCCGGAATGGCTAGCAAACACGGTACAGGTAGCCAAGTCGAACGGAAAAATACGAGTCTGTGACGATTTCAGAGACTTGAATAAGGCATCCCCCAAAGATGACTTCCCGCTACCAAACATAGACATGTTGGTCGACGCCACAACCGCATACGAGGTCCGCTCATTCGTCGACGGTTTCGCAGGGTATAACCAAATCCTCATGGCAGAGGAGGATCAACACAAAACAGCATTCACCACACCTTGGGGAACATTCTGCTACACGGTCATGCCGTTTGGTCTCAAGAACGCAGGGGCTAGTTATCAAAGGGCAGTTACGACACTATTCCACGACATGATCCACAAAGAAATAGAGGTATATGTGGACGACATGATTATTCACTCAAAGGGGACAGATGGTTAGCACTTCAGAGATCTCAGAAAATTCTTCAATCGACTGAGACAGCACATAATGAGGCTCAACCCAGCCAAATGCTCATTCGGAGTGGTCAAAGGAAAAGTCTTAGGGTACATGGTCACAGAGCGTGGCATAGAAGCAGACCCCACCAAGATAAGGGCTATCATTGACATGCCTCCACCCAGAACACAGAAAGAAGTAAAGGGATTCATGGGCAGACTTCAATATATCAGTCGATTCATCAATCAACTGACTACAATGTGCGATCCCATCTTCAAGCTACTTAAGAAAAATGCACCTCAAGAGTGGACCGAAGAATGTCAAGAAGCATTTGAGGAAGTTAAGCACTACTTAACTTCCCCACCCATCCTGGTTCCACCACACAAGGAGAAGCCCTTGAAATTGTACCTCACGATTCTGAGACAATGCATTAGGGGCTATGCTCGCTCAAGAACGCCTGCCTCGCACACGAGAGAATGCCATCTATTTCGTCGGCCGCAGATTCCAAGGCGGCGAAATCAACTACTCTCCACTCGACAAATCTGCTTTGCCCTTGTTTGGGTATCACAAAGGCTAAAGCACTATATGGAAGCCTTCCCTGTTCGTCTCATTGCAAAAATGGATCCACTGAAATATATCCTAGACAAATCAAATTTGTCTTCAAGACTGGCCAAATGGTACTTCATGGTCGCGGGGTATGATATCACTTACGTCACTCAGAAATCCGTCAGGGGGAGTGTATTCACAGATCAATTGGCCAAATTTCCTTGTGACGAAGTGAAGGGGGAAGGCCCGCGATTCCCTGATGAGGATATCATGAGTATAGAAGAAGAAAATAAGTGGCAATTATTTTTCGATGGTGCAGCCAACAAGAGAGGGTTCGGCATCGGAATGTTGTTGGTAGACCCTAACGACTTCTATACTCTAATGGCAGTACGTCTTGACTTTGATGCCACCAACAACACCGCAGAATACGAAGCTTGCATAGCGGGGCTTGAGGCAGCCCTAGAGCGCAACGTGACTGAACTCGAGGTATTTGGGGATTCCCAATTAATCATCAATCAAACATTGAAGAAGTGGAGGGTCCAAGATCCAACCCTTCAAAGATACAGTGCCCACCTCCAAGAGTTGGCGCAACAATTTCAAGATGTCTCATTCCACTACCTCCCCAGAGAAAAAAATCGGTTTGCGGACGCATTAGCCACACTTGCTTCTTTGGTCGAAATCCCTAAAGGAAAAGCAGTCAAACCCTTCAAAATAACACGGCGTGCAACCCCTGCATACTGCGCCGTTATAGATCTCCATGACTGCAAAGAAAATGATTATCCGAATGTGCCATTGTTGGGAACTCCGAAGAGAAACCGTGGTACTATGACATTTGGCATTTCATCCTAGATGGAACCATCCCACTTGAGACAGACCCAAAGACTCAGATCGCCCTTAAGAGATTGGCCGCTAATTACGTCATCACTGCTGGCCGTCTATTCAAGAAACATTCCCAAGGAAACCTCCTTTGTGCCATCGAGGAAGAGGCCCAAGAAATAATGGACCATGTTCATCAAGGCATATGTGGAACCCACATGAGCGGAAACATGCTCGCCAAAAAGATCATCAGACAAGGGTACTTTTGGCTAACCATGGAAGCCGACTGTACCAAAATGGTCAAGAAGTGCCATAAGTGTCAGATACACGCCAATCTCCAGCATGCACCGCCTTCCTTGCTGTACCCTATGACTTCTCCTTGGCCATTCTCTACGTGGGGGATAGACGTGATTGGAAAGGTCACACCCGTAGGAGCTAACGGACACTGCTTCGTCCTAGTAGCCATCGACTATTTCACTAAATGGGTTGAGGCCGCCTCCTACAAAGTTACGAATGCCAGAAAGGTTGCAGAATTCATCAAGCACAACATCATCTGCCGATATGGGGTTCCGCAAGAGATGATATCTGATAATGGGTCACACTTCGAGAAGGAAACAGATCGCCTCCTAACCGAGTACAAAATCACAAGACATAAGTCATCTCCTTACAGACCCCAGACAAATGGAGGCACATTGAAGCCGCAAAAAACAAAACAATCGAAACCATCATCGGAAAAATGGCGATCCTTTGGAAAAGGCCGGCCCGAGCAAGTTACCTTTCGCCTTTGTGGGGATACCGCACTTCGGTCAGACGGCTACGGGGAGAGACTCCATACGCCCTCACATTCGGAATGGAGGCTGTCTTACCAATAGAATTGGAAATACCATCACTTAGGGTTTTCCTAGAAAACCAAGTGAACGAGGTAGACTGGCTAGGAAGCAGATACGAAGAGTTGGCCCTGTTGGACGAAAGAAGGTTGAAAGCAGCCGAACACACTCAAGCTTACCAAAGAAGAATGGCAAGAGCTTTCAACAAAAAGGTCAAGACAAGGAACATCAGAGTAGGTGACCTGGTTCTCCGTGAGCACCGTCCTGGACCTTTCAACCCGCTAGGCAAGTAGGGACCAAGATGGATAGGACCCTACATTGTGAAGAAGATATTCTTTGGGGGAGCTCTTCAGCTGGTGGACTTAGACGGAGATCAACTACCGAAGCCGATCAACATGGACAAGCTCAAGAAGTACTTCGCGTGACTTGCCCTCCTAAAAAGAAATCGCTCGCTAGGTTGAAAATCCCAAAAAGGACGGCCTAGGCAAAAATTAGAGCTCGCACAAGAAAAGAAGCCCGCTAGATTGAAAACCCGAAGGGGCGGTCTAGGCAGAAGAAAGGGTATACATAAAAAAAAAGAGGGGGGGGCCTTATCTCGCGCGAGATTACCCCCTCGGCATGGAGCCGTATTTTGTCCTTTTTTCTCTCAAAAATGAACTACGTTAGACCTGAGCCTCTTATTTAATTGCTATAAAAGAGGAGCGTAGGCAGCCTTCGGGTTCGGTCTAATCAAATAAATAAATCTACTTTTGTCCTTTTATTAATCGAATGCATTTTTATTAATGACAAAAGGGAAATCCTAACCACAACGACTAATTTGCTAAGCTAACAACCTTGAAAAAAATACTAATAAAATAAAAACTATTAATCTATCAAAGCAATCTCTTGGTTCTCCTTAAGATCTAGCCTTTCATTGACTTGGTAGGCCGGCATACATGGTCGCCACCGTCTTCGCGATCCTTCTTGCGCTTTGAGCCCCTCAAAGTAGAGCATCCCTCGAGACGATCAAAAACAGATTCCCATAGCCTCTTAAAGATACTGGGCCTATCTAGAGCTTGCGTCTTTCCAGGCATCCCTTTGCCTTGCCTCTCATACCAATCCCCATCGAGAAAATCCTGAGTTGGATCAGTTCGTACATTAGCAGGATCAGACTGAGCCTCGCTCCTTCGCAAAATACTACTAGCCACAAAAGAATCCCCTAGCAGTAAAAGCTGTAGATCATCAATCTTCTCCGCACTAGGGTGACCAGTATGAAGGAACCAATCCAAATACTTATCAGATAAGAAGATGCTTGCATTAAAGGTCCGAAGATTCGACCAGCGGTCCCGACTAGTTCCTTCACCCCATGCTTGAGCTAGCGCCTGTGCAAACTCTACCCCAATGTAAGACACTTCACGAGAAGCTCCTTCAAAAAGATAAGTGTCCTGCTGCTGACCAAGCTGACGGAGCACCCGCTTGGGAAAATAAAAAGAGGAATCTCGCAAACCGGAAGAACCACCTGTCAAAACCCTTGGTATTGGCAACATACTTGTTCAACCACCAATAAGGCGGACACGAAAGAATGTCACTGTTTCGGTCTTCGCAATCAACTCGGCCCATTCATCCCATTTGAAAGATCCTTGATCAATAACTTGCGCGTATGATATGTGAAAGGGGAATATTCCAATGGGGGACCTACCAACTTAAGATGCTCCCTAAGCCAAATGGTCAACAGAAGAGGACTCCCTTGAGTCATGGCACCGGTCCTATGCAGCTCATCAAGACCATGCAGGGTCTCACCCAAGATTAGCGGAATAATGTTCCTAGAACGTTTTCTAGCCTGCAGATCAATTTCCACCAGTTGGGAGTCTACCAAACCATCCCTGCATGTAAACAGAACATCTCCGAAAAGAGAAAGGGCCAGAAAGTTCCGTTTGTAGACATGAAAAGCGTCATCATCTGAATCACCGCTGAAGCGTCCCGGAAAAGAAGAGCAATCAACCCACTTGCGGTGAACCAACTCGTAGCAAGTATCAAGGGGGATCCCTAGCATTTCATTCAAAGACTCCGAATGATTCCTATGGTACTTAGGAACAACAATCTCACCAGTCAAAGGCATATCCAAGATAATTGCAAATTCCTCCACAGTATGCACCATCTCATTCAAAGAAAAATTGAAAAGGTGAATAGAGGGATCCCAAAATTGAGCAGCACCCTGCAAGAGATTCCAATCCGGTTGGAGGTTCTTCAAGGTGAAGAGAATTCTGAATCTGAATTCTGCAATAAACCTATTGCGAGATCGGTTGCGAAACGACCTCACCAAATCTCTGGATGCTTGCTTGAAAGATTCAATCACTTCAGATGACAGAGAAAAATCATCGACAATCATGGACGTTGGGCGAATCTCCATGGAAGCCATGGATCGCAGGGTTAGAAAAGAAGCCAAGAGTTTAACCCTAATAGAATGTCTCTAGTGTTTGAAATGCTAGAATGAGTTATCTAGCCGGACTATAGGGTGATTTTATAGGAAATACTGACAAAATCCTGTTCGAAAAAGGAAGAGATCTCTGCCTGGGTAGCGTGTCTCGTGCGAGACACCTTATCTCGCGCGAGATATTGCTACAGCAAAACAGCAATATTTCTGCTCAAACAGCAATCTAGCCCCGACTTGACGAAGCAAGTCTCGAAAAAACATGCGTGTACAGTTCATAACATGCAGTAAAACACCAAGATTCGAGCTCAAAATTGTGGCCTAACGGCCATTCCATTCCATTTAAAAAAAAAACATGGAAAGTCGAGAAAGTTAATTAACTAACAAATTAAACCTAGGATTAGGGGTTAAGAAAAACCATTGTTTTGTGCTACCTACTTGTTCCTAACAGGTACCAAAGAAAAAGAAAAAATTGTCTGGGCCCACACGGCCAATATATATACAGATCATCAGAAATCAGATAAAGAGAAAGGGAGGGGATCACGCCATCAGATCTCCCGAGCTACCGGCACCTCCGCCATCACCACCATGGGGGCTACCATACCTCCTCGACCTCTTGGCTCCGCAAGTAGGGGTCACCGCCGAGGTCACTGTCGAGGCCGCCAAAGAATCCTTATGGAACAGCCTCTCGGACAGGTTCGACACCAGGGCCATCAGTCCCGCCATCTTAGTCGCTCCACGGTTGTAATCGGCCGTAGACAGAGTGACCTGACAACAAAAGAAAAGAAATGCTCAGATGAAGTCGGACACATACACTTATATGGACGAATACGAGAGAGGATATCAACAGAAACATACCGATGAGACATCTGGCGGGAGGCGGTAACCCTCAGGAATATGATCCAGAGTCGGGATGTGGCCCATCATCGGCATACTCCCCATCATGTATGTGTAGCTCAAAGGGCCGAAGTCTGGCATGAAGGGCAGAGAACCAGTAGCCTAGGAAGAAGTGCTAGGGGCTGAGGAACCTGAAGCAGAAGCAGAGGTGGAGCCACGAGCATGTGATCGCCTATCCCCCACCAGGAGGGGACCCATCAAGTGAGGCAGGAACTCCGCATAAGAGGCCCCGGGGATAACACAAGCCGTTGCCACATCACCTACCAGAAGACTAGCATAATCATCCTCTGGAATGGAGTGGGTGGGATACATCGCCCTCGGCGGATCCGCCGGCACCATATATGGTAGTCTACCCCGGTCATGCTGTGGGAAGAGCCGCTCACCAAGATACATAGTGTCCCCCTCCAAAGATGCAAGAATCCTCTGCATCCCCGTAGCATCCCAAGCACGATGCACCTCCGGCTCCAACAGGGTCCATGGATAAAGGCCCAGCCTCTCATACTCAAAAGTATCCAGCATGGCCCGCGCCTCCGCGACCGTCAGGGTCCACTCCTGGTTCTCCTCCTCATCAACGCTCCGATTAGGGTGGCTCTACCTCCTGATATCCGAAAACAAAGGGGTCCGGCTCTCCAACTCAAACCTGTACAATCCAAGGACAGTATAGCCCCATATCTGCACAAAGAAAACAGAGCGAATTCAGTATGAAACACAGACAGAGCATACAGACGAAGAGCAAAAACAGAATCAAAGAGCATACCTCCCAGGCATAAGAATACCCTGACAGGGAATCCTTGGTATTCCTACACGTCTCATCCATGGCGTGGTAGCAGAAGGCCAGCCCCGCTGAGCCTCAATCATATCCACTCACCTCATCCAGATTCACCAACAAACGTAGCAGAGAAAGACGAGCCATAGAAGATTGGTTCGCAAAGATGGTCTCAGAAAGGATATACCAGAGGGCACCCCTCACCAACCGATCAGTAAACGCATTTGGCTTCTCCGCGTAGTCCTCAATCTGACGCCGGAGGGGTGTCAGATCAGCAGCAAACCCCTTAACTTTGTTAGGGGAGAAACCAATCAACTGTCTCCACGCAGCTGGACCCGCAGGCTTATAACCCGAAGTCTTCGGAAGGGGATCACCAATGAACTCTAACCCCGTGATGGCAAGGAAATCAGTCGGAGTCATAATCGCTTCCCCGAAGCGCAAATAAATGGTGTGGGTAGTATCCCACCACCTCTCTCGGATTGCCTGAAGAACTTGGGGAGTCCGCCTTATTCCCCGAAGATTATCAACAAAGGTCAATAACCCCGTTTGGGCCACTCTATCCCGAACGCCATCAAGATCCTTGATCTTGTCCCACACTGCCTTAGCCATTTTCGGGCTTCCTCGGTAATTCTTTGTTGGCCTTTATGACTGCAAAACAGAGGAAAGACAAAAAGGGCAATGTTAGAAATCATTCCATGTCAAGAAATCAATGAAATAGAAGAAAATTTTCATTGGGGCATTTCATCAAACACTTGGCGTGCGTACAAGAAAAGCTTACCCAAGGATGCCATTCATGATCCGAATCAACCTCTCCTACAATCCATGATGTGTAGGAGGCCCATAAACACACAATGCAACAACAATCATCCAAAGAAATGCACAAAATCAACGCATGCAAGAAGGAACCTAGTTCTAAGCATGAACAAGAAAAGAAAAGCCATTGATGGAATTTGAATTCAAGAAAAGTGAGTTCAAGCTCAATGCAATACAAGAATCAAGAATTGAGAAAGAAACTCTTACCAAGCCCTCCCGAACAGCAGTGGAGATATGCGCGTGCCTATCGAAGGTGAGATCATCGCGGGGATAATCCTTCCCTAGTAAATAACTCCCCAAGATAGGATTCCTTTGTTCTTGAGCCATTGATTATGGAGGGAGGAGGGATTGAGAATGGATTAGGAGGAGAATCACCAAGCAAATCCACGAAAAAATTGCAAGGAAAACGACCTTGGCTCGAGCTAGGGAGGGAACTTTGAAAAGGATGTTTTCAAATTCAAAGAGGAGCTGCTGATTTATATGCCCCGATAGTAAAAGTCCCGCGCGGTATACCTTATCTCGCGCGAGATATACCTTCTGGAATGTTACGAAATTGTCCTCGACAATAAGCGTCTACGCAACGTCAAAGTTCAAAATTTTGACACATTTACCCTTGAAAATGACAAATTAGCAAGGAAACGTGGAAAAATTGGCACCGCAAGTCACGGAACGAGCCAAACGTGACGCCCGCACGATCGCTCGCTACGGCACCAGTCGCCCGAAAACTGAGTGGTCCAAAGATCAACTCAATCCACATGGTTCAATGCCCAAACAGGTGAATCATCAAAACAAAAGCTCGGTCCAACGCCCAAACAGGTGGATCGTCATCACAAAAGCCCGGTCCAACGCCCAAACAGGTGGATCGTCATCATAAAAGCCCGGTCCAACGCCCAAACAGGTGGATCGTCATCATAAAAGCCCGGTCCAACGCCCAAACAGGTGGATCGTCATCAATAAAAGCTCGGTCCAATGCCCAAACAGGTGGATCGTCAAACCAAAAGCCCAATTCAACACCCAAACAGGTGAATCGTCATCCTCAACAACAAAAAGCCCGATTCGGATCCCAGAGAGGTGAATCGTCACAAAACCGACAGGACTCAGAGGACTAGACAGGTAAGCCTTTGTTTTCTAACATATTTCCCGCAGGTTCGGAGCCCAGAGAGGCTAATCTTCAAACATACAGGTATATTCAGAATTGGGTCTTGATTTGATTCCTCAGTATGAATTTATCTTTCAAAACAAAATCTCCTCGATTATCAAATGATTTTCAAAATATCTAAATCAGCCTTTTCGTGTTTTGGAGTCGAACTACGTCATGCTCTGATTCTCCGATAGAGATACGTAGGAAGCCGTGCGGCCCCACCATCCCGATGTTCAGAATGATGTCTTTTCTATCGACGACATGACTTCTTCCATAAGTCTTATCGCCGAGGGGCTCTGTAGACACCCCATTCTGAACACGTCAGATCATATTTATACCACTCTGAGTCTCGCTTTGAGTCAAGAAGTAGAAATCCACCATTTCGTCATGTTTCATTAAGTTTTGACTAACCACCGTTAGTTTGGGACTAAACTGCATACGAGATAACGAGGAAAGGACGGAATTGTCCACAGAAGCAATATCTCGCCGTGAGATGGCATGTCTCGCGCGAGATATCCTCCCTCTGCAGCATGCAGAAGGCAGTTTCCTCGTCGATTTCAACCTCTTTTCGGGATAAAACTTCATCCATCCGGCCAACCAATAGAATTTGGAGTCTGGAACCATCTTGAAGTGTTTGATCTCATCTTCAACACTTCCCCAACCCCTATAAATACCTGGTGACTTCCAAGGTTTAAAAAAAAAGAAAAAAAGAGGAGGAGAACAAAGTCCAGAATTTCATAACACACACATATTTTGTTGGTTTCTTTCCCTGAAAGAATCCTACGAAATCACCCTAAAAATCACCTCAAAGTTCGTTTGTCAACCTTGTTGATAAACAAACATCAAGATCCAAGTCAAGGACTGAGGCGAAGCTCTGTCCATATCAAGACTCGATTCTAAACTTGAGTCGAAACTCTGCCCAAATCACCTCACGCAAAGTAACCCCTAAATCCCTTTCTAATTGATTGTTAGAGTGGTATAAATCTATTGAATCTAGGATCGGCCTAGAGCCTCTCCTAATCATGGAGACGGTCTTGAAGCAATCGATCCTACATTCCGTTTAACCCCGTTAAATGGATCTTTTATTGTTTAAAATCTTTTTCTCCTTCCTTTTGAAAACCTCTCTTTTCTTTAGCAAGACCGATCTCCGGATTGGGTGGAATGGATGCTCCTTGACCTACCCATTCCATAACCTAAGCCCCGAACCCAAATCTCTTTCAAAATGGTTTTTCTATGTTCTCCAAATGAATAATATAGGTGGCGACTCAAAAAGATAAAATTCTTCTCACAACGCTACAGGTAGGTTCTCATAATCACCTCCCGAGGTTTTGTGTTGGCGAGATAGTCATCTCAAGGGTTTTCCTCATTACATGAGCGAGCCATTTTGATTACATTATTGTACCAATTTTACTCCATTTCACCCTCCTTCGTTTCATTTCAAATTTCTTCTTTGTTGATTGTTTTTTACCAAAACAGTTTGGCGCCCACCGAGGGGTCATTGGTTTTTTAATTGGTTCAATATTCTTACCTTTTCTACCATGTCTACTCAACCTTTGACTTCCGCCGTCACCAAAACTCTTCCTAGCAGTGTGAATCCTCAAACCAGTAGCCGATCGACAACCGGAAGCCAAGAAACATTGCCTCCTCCTCCTCCTCCTCCTCCTGTGAATTCTGGCAAGAAGCAGATGTCACCATCTCCTGATCTTGAGATCAAGAGCATGCTAATGCAGATGAAGAATTAGCTAGATCGTCAACAGAATAGCACCTCCGTGATAGCCGAAAGCTTGATCAAGGTGTAAAAGGAGCAGGATTTACTTTCCAAAAGAATGGATAATGTTTCTCCTTACCGTCCTAGAGTCCTTGATTTCAACACTGGGGACAGCCCTCAAGCTTTCAATGAATTCCTACCAATGGCTTCATCTATAAGGATGTCAACATCTTCCCTTCCTGTTACTACTTCTGTGGCAATGTCAACACCCTTAGCTACCGGTGCCTACAGGATGACCTTTCCAGAAGGGCCCATCTTCACTAATAGCACTGTTCTGACATCCTCTAAACATAATGTTAATTCTTTCGTTAATTTCAATAATAATCCTGCTTTAGATAATACTGCTCGTACCACTAACCCTTTTACAGGAACCTACGTTGCGAATTAGCTTCAGGAATTGAGAGACATGATCATGAATGTGCCTGGTGTCACCCCGCCTATCCAACAAGTCTCCCCGACATGTTACAATCAATCTCGCTTTACTCCAGCAATTGCACATGTTGACATCCCGAAAGGATTCAGCATTCCTGCCATGAAGCTATACGATGGAAGTTCAGATCCTGAGGAGCATGTTGCCCACTACCAAGAAAAGATGGAGATCGTTCGCATCCCGCTCCAGTTTCGTGAAGCTTGCTTATGTCGAGGATTCGGTTCAACATTAGTAGGCCCGGCATTGAAGTGGCTGATCCGTCAACCTCCTGGTTCTATTGTCTCATTCGCTCAACTTGTCAACCTCTTCAACAATCAATTTTCTTGCAGCCGGCAATTTGAAAAGCTCACTAGCGACCTTTATCGTATCACTCAGCAACCCACAGAAGCATTAAAAGACTTTATTAACAGGTTTAACAAAGAAGTCTTGGAGATCCCCAACTTGGACATGGCAACAGCTACAGAAGCTTTCAAAATGGGCTTGAAGAAGGATTCTCCTTACTATGAAGACCTGGTGATGAACCCGTGCAAGAAGATGGAAGATATCCGAAATCGGGCCGTAAGATTTATCAGACTGGAAGAGGACAAGATGCAACAATCCAAGAATCCTGATAAAGCTTCAACATATGACCATCCTGACAGGAAGATAGAGTCATCTCATCAAAAACAGAATAGATCTAGACCCTACCACAGAAATGAACATAACAAAGTCAATTATGTGGAAGATGACGGGGATGATGATATTGAATCTCCTAAAATATCTGATTATTGTTTTTCTGTGGATGTTTCAGGTATTCTCTGTGCTATGAGCAATCTTGGAGATAAAGCAAGGTGGCCCCGAAAGACTGACAAGTCATCCGGCTGGAAGGACAAATCCAAATGGTGTGCCTATCATGAAGACTTTGGACACCTTACCGAAGATTGCATCGCCCTAAGGAAGGAGATTAGTTACCTATTGTCTAAAGGACATCTTAAAGAGCTCCTTGGGAACCGCAAGACCAAGATGGAGAACAAAGAGCCCGTTACAACCATTCCACCATCTCCTCCAGCGGTAACAAAGGTAATTAATGTTATTAGTGGTGGTTCTGATATTTGTGGTACTTCTTATTCTGCAGCTAAGAGATTCGCTAAGCAAGCTAAGGATGAGAAACCCGAGAGATCCTCCAAGATGTCACAGCTCACGTCTCAAGATACCATCTCCTTCGAAGAAAGTGACCGGTACAATATTATGGATCCACATCATGACGCCTTGGTTGTTGCACTTCAGATAGCCAACTACAAGGTCAGACGTATCCTAATAGATGGGGGCAGCTCTGTGAATCTCATCATGTTGGATGCTCTGATGGAAATGAAAATCCCTGAAGATAGCATTGTAAAGAGGACCTCGGTGCTCGTGGGTTTCAGTGGAGAAACCAAAAGTACAGTGGGTGAGATCACACTTCCAGTCTACGTCGAAGGTATCAATTCAATGGAGAAATTCTGTGTAATCGATAGTACAACTTGTTATAATGTGATCTTGGGAAGACCATGGATTCATGGAATGAAGGTTGTACCATCCACCTATCACCAATGTGTCAAGATGTCGACACCTTGGGGAGTTGTCAAGGTTTTCAGTGATCAACAGTTAGCTAAAGAATGTTACATGACTTCCATGAAGGCGTCAACGACCCCTAAGACAGCATAGCAATTATAAAGAAAGGCCCGTGAGGTTCTGGAGGTGAAGGAACATAATTTGAAAGAGATACTCTTAGATCCCTCAAACCCAGATCTCAAAGTGCTGGTTAGCCAAGATGTTCCAGCAGAAATAGAAGAAGACCTTACCAAACTCTTACAGAGCAGAATTAAAAGCTTCGCATGGAGACATGAAGATATGACAGGCATCAGTAAGGATGTAATCACCCATAAACTCAACATTGATCCATCTTTCAGACCAATCCACCAAAAGAGAAGAAAGTTCGCACAAGAAAGGAATATTATCATTCAAGAAGAAGTGGATAGACTACTCAAAGCTAAAATGATCAGAGAGGTCGAATACCCGAGATGGCTAGCAAATGTGGTGGTAGTAGAAAAGAGGAACGGAAAATGGAGAGTTTGTGTTGATTTCACAGACTTAAACAAAGCTTGTCCAAAAGATCCTTTCCCCTTGCCACACATTGATACTCTGGTAGATGCTACTTGCGGACATGAAGTTTTAACTTTCCTAGATGCGTCTTCAGGATTTCAGCAAATTCAGATGGAGCCATCCGACCAAGAGGATACCGCCTTCATCACCCCACAGGTATTTATTGTTACATTGCAATGCCTTTTGGACTAAGAAATGCAGGTGCTACCTACCAGAGGCTGGTCAACATGATGTTCAAAGAGCAGATTGGGGACACTATGGAAGTATACATCGACGATATGGTGATAAAATCAAAGAAAGCTGAAGATCATGTTCGAGATCTTGCTCAAGCATTCGACATCCTAGACAAGTTCAACATGAAACTCAACCCAGCAAAGTGCAATTTTGGCACGAAGTCCGGGAAATTCTTGGGCTACATGGTGACACAAAGAGGGATAGAAGCAAGCCCAGAACAGATCAGAGCAATCATCAACTTAATGTCACCCAAATCAATAAAAGATGTTCAAAGATTGACAGGGAAGGTGGCAGCATTGAATCGATTCATCTCAAAATCCTCAGATAGATGCAAACCGTTCTATGACATCTTAAAGAAGAATTCTAGGTTTGAGTGGACTGATAAGCATGAACAAGCCTTTCAAGATTTGAAGTTGTACCTATCAACACCTCCCCTTCTTTCAAAGCCTCAAGAAGGTGAGCCATTGTGTGTCTACTTAGCTATCTCTGAAACCACAGTTAGTGCCGTCCTGGTCCGTGATTAAGATGGCATCCAGCAGCCAATATACTACGTAAGTAAAACATTGCTCGATGCGGAAACCAGGTATTCACACCTTGAAAAATTCATCTTAGCTTTAATTTCTGCTTCAATTAAGTTAAGGCATTATTTTGAAACTCATATTATTGTCATTCGTACTAACTATCCAATAAAAAGCATAATGAGAAAACCAGAAATGTTAGGAAGGATGGCCAAGTGGTCCGTTCAGTTAAGCACTTATGACATCAAATATGAGCCTAGAACAGCAATAAAATCATAAGCACTTGCAGATTTTGTGGCAGACTTTAGTCCAAGTATGCAACCAGAAGTAGAACGTGAAGTCCAACAACTCCAAGATGGGGACATCCTGAGGACGTGGACTCTTTACACAGATGATGCTTCTAATATGAGGGTCACAGGGCTAGGTGTTGTCCTAAAGTCACCACAAGGGGACATCATACCCCAGGCCATTAGTTGTGATTTTAAAGCCACAAATAATGAGGCAGAGTACGAAGCCTTAATCGTGGGCCTATCTGTGGCTCTAGACATGAACATCAAAGCAATACAGGTATATAGTGATTCATTATTACTTGTAAATCATTTTAACGGTTCCTATGCAGCAAAAAATGCCAAGATGACAGCTTATTTGGGCATAGTAAAAATTCTGGCGAGCAAATTTCAAATATTCTCTTTCGAACAAATACCCCGAGAAGACAACTCTCAAGCAGATGCATTGGCCAATCTTGGATCAGCTTTAAAAAGCTTATCTCAGACCAATATCCCAATCATACATGTTGACATCCCTGCTGTAGAAAGGTTAGACCTATTCTGTATAGATGATGAGATCCCTGATAGACAGATGGAGATATCTTGGATGATGCCAATAATTAAATATTTCCAAGATGGCTATATCCCTGATAAAGAAAAGAATGCCAGAGTATTCAGGGTAAGGACCTCAAGATTTATATTAATAGATAATGTGCTATTTAAGAAATCATTTGCAGGACCATATTTGAGATGTCTCGAAGCCGACCAAGCTAAAGAAGTCCTAAGAGAACTTCATGAAGGATCATGTGGTAACCATGCGGGGCGAAGCTTATATACGAAAGCTCTAAGGATGGGTTGTGCGGCCAACAATGCGACAAGATGCTACCATCTTTGCCAAGAAATGTGATTCCTGCCAGAGACACAGCGACATCTTGCATCAGCCTGCAGAATTGCTTCATCCAATCCTCTCTACTTGGCCGTTCATGAGATGGGGAATTGATATAATGGGTAAATTGCCTAAAGCTCCTGGGGGAAAAGTTTTCTTGCTTGTTATGACTGATTATTTCTCTAAATGGGTTGAGGTTGAATCCCATGTGCAAGTTCGTGACAAGGAAGTTATATCCTTCATTAAAAGAAATATATTTAGTAGGTTTGGAATCCCATCTGAAATAATATGTGACAACGGCACTCAGTTCATCAACAAGAAGACCCAAGATTTTCTCACTAGGTGGGGAGTTAAGATGGTGACATCTTCACCTGTTCATCCTCAAGCTAATGGCCAGGCAGAATCAAGCAACAAAATAATCATCAATAATTTAAAGAAAAGGCTAGATCAAAAGAAAGGAAGATGGGCAGAAGAGCTTCCCTTTATCCTATGGGCAGATAGAACCACACCAAAGAACGCAATAGGTCAAACCCCCTATTCTTTAGTGTTTGGAGCAGAAGCGGTCATCCCAGCAGAAGTTGTCATCCCCACTGCCGGATTCAAGATGGTGACACCTGAACAAAATGATACCAACCTAAGTCACGATCTAAACATCATTGACGAACTAAGGGACCTCACTAAAATCAGGATAGCAGCATATCAGCAGAAGATTGCAAGATCCTACAACAAGAATGTGAGGTTGCGAAAATTCCAAGTTGGTGATCTAGTCCTGCGTAAGGTGTTTCAGAACACAAGAGAGCCCAATGCTGGAAAGATGGCTCCCAAATGGGAAGGGCCATACCTAGTGGATGCTGAAGCAGGTAAAGGTTCTTATTGGCTATCGACTCTAGAAGGAGCAAGGATTCCCAGAAGCTGGAACGCAATCCACCTCAAAGCCTACTTTATGTAAGTTTACGTAATTACAATTCAAATAAAACCAAGGTACGATCTTTACCATACTAAGTTCAATAAAAGTACTTGTTTCCATTTTTATTCTATTCTTGAGTAATTACTGACTTAAGCATCGTAGGGGCGTTAGCTAAGCTAATGCCCACCTCTAACATGTTTCTGTTTTGTAAGGAAATAAGAAGCATTAGAATACAACTCATTGGTTAAGATGTAAGCATCCTCCCAGGAACTTAACATCTTAAATCAGGTACGAACTATCTCTTACTCTTTATTTAAAAAGTATTCTTATAGTTCTTTTATCAAATGAAATGTGACATCAGAAAAGATGTCAAAATCTTTCATTAACTTGTTATTTTGCAAGAAATAGAAGTCTCCAAATTCAATACAAGTCCTCGTGAATACAACCATTTTGAGACTGGCCATCTCACCTCCGTTTAAGGTACTTAATCCCTTCAAAGGTTTAAAGAAATTACTTTCTTTCACCGCTTTAAGGTTTAAACACCTCGCCTGGAGCGCACAATGTCAACCTTGATTGAGGTGTGTGGTGGGCCCATATGTTTAATATATACGAATTACCCATCATCACTCAATCAATGGGTTAGACCCTAAGATCTTTACAAATGGTTATGAAACTTACGTGTCATCTAAGTACAAACGGTTATTGACATTTACATGTCAATCTACGTAATTGCAAAGGATTTCTACATCCACTCGCAAGTTGTTACCATCTATGAAGAAGTTAACATACCAACTTCTTAAAACGTTTTCATAAAGATACTTGGGGAAAGTTTTTCCAAGAAACCAAGTAAAGATTTTCCTACAGAAATCATAAAAAAGTTGGACCAACCCAACCCTTGAAAAACATATTGTCTTGACCCTTATGGGTCCATTACAAACCAAAAAAGATTGTCTTTGGGACGCAGCCCACTTAAAACCAAAATATTTCAAAGTTTTCAAAACCAAAAAATTTTCTTACCATGTTCCTTCACGGGGTGGCTACTGCCGCTGATGTTGCTCCTTCATCCAAGATATCATTGCCTTTGGCTGCAGAGGATCCTTCTCCTACATCCTCTCCTTTAGCCTCCAAAGTCTTCAAGAGGGAACGTTGTTGCTCAACATTCCACTCTGTATGCTTCCCGGCGTAGAACTCTTCCATCATTTGAATTTTGATTGCAACCATACTCTGAGCAGCAGAAGCCATCATGTTCTTCTTCAAATCCTCAATCTCGTGCAGCTGTGTGTCTTGAAGGGAAGACATCCCTGTCATCAAGCTTTCCACTTCCTTCTGCAAATCTCCAATCTTCTTTGCCCCAGCTTCACTCTGTTTCTTAACTTGAATATTTTCCAGCACTAGCTTCCTATTTCTTTCCTCCAGACTACTCATTTTTGCCTTAGCAGTATCAATACCCTATAAAAGCCAAAAAATTCAAATAGTAACCTTAAGATACATTATTCATTTAGGAATATGTTAGAAACTCTATTTTCATAGAAACCTACCACTGCAACCCTCGCCAAAGCTTCTTCTACATCTCCTAAGCCCGTTTCATCCAAAACAGTTACCTCCTTAGAACTGCTTTTCCTCTTCTTTACCCTGGCTCCAACAGAAGGTGCCTCCATCTCCCTTTTTGGCACCAGCATCTGGCTACTCGACTGGGTTTGGCCCATAAAGTCCTGAAGGTCTTTAAGAGAAAAAGCAGCAGTTGATTTTGAAACTGTCAAAAGAATTACACTATCAGAAGAATGCAGAATCAAGAGATATCGAGGAAAGTAACACAAGGATCAAATAAACTTACCAGTAGACATTTCAGTGGAGGGTGGTATCTCCTTGTTTTCAGAGACTGTTATGTCTTCACCAGGTTGAAAGGATCTTTCCCCTTCAGAGAACTCTAACAGCCTATTCACCTTCCCAATCGTTTCAGTAGGTGGAGGGAAAAGCTTCACCCAATCAATGGCTGCAAAATCCAACAGAGAAATTACAACATGTAAGTGCGGGAAAGAAGAGAAAATTGGAATTTATAAGAGGGATACCTTCCTTATTCCATTCAGTCGCCAAGAAGTCTCCTTCCTCCAAAGAGTCCTTCTCAACAAAAAAGTACTTCGATTTCCAACCCCTATCACTTACAGTGACTTTCAAAAACAAAGGCTTCATACCAGACCTAGTCTTAAGAAGGTATCTCGTGGAACCAAATGTTTGAAGCTCATACACAAAGGCTAATTCCTTCAAACCTATATCTAAACCGAGTTCACGGTTCACCCTCAAGACACAAGAAAAGATTCTCCAAACCATGGGCATCACTTGTACAAAAGCAAGGTTAGTCTTTCTAAAAAAAACTCATTTATCATTGCAGGGAAAGGGTAGGAAAAACCTAGAGTAAAGGGATACTCATAAAAACAAACCCATTTTAGGGAAATGAAGTTAGACCTAAGAAGAACATCGAACGGCCTAAAGATGGTAGAATCTGGGAAGCAGTGTCGATCTTTGAGAGATTCGATCAGTTCATTATTGAAAACACAGATTTCTTCATCCGGTTTTGTCAACAAACCTTCACACGAAAAACCCCCGTCCTTGTGTAAACTCGGAAGATTTTTCACGGCTTTTCCTTTTTTTTGATTTCACCATGTTTGTAAAAAAGAAACAGGAAGAGAAAAGGAGGGAAGGATTTTACCTTCAAAGCAGGAATCACCGCCGTGAAGAAGAACGGATGAAAATGATTGGAAAAGGTAAAGGAGAAAGTGAAAGGAGATTTTGGTTTTGAGCCCTAGATCTAGGGAAGTGGTTACGGTAATTAATTAAGAGATTAAGCCCTCAACCGCCACGTCTCTTCTCCATTAATTAAACCGCAGGTCTTCTAGAAGGTTGAAGAAAAAACTGACCTTTTAAATTCATTTAAAAGACAGTTTTTTGGGGACAATTGTTATGGGTAAAATTCAGGATTGATACATCTTGAGTTTTTGTCAGCATGTCAACATCTTCACACTCGAAGGCAAGGTAAAGATTATTTATTTAAAAACAATTATTTATTTCTGTTATATTTTATCACAGGTATAAAAAAGGCACGTGAGAAAAGCCATGACCAACGGACTCCTTTCAACGGATCGAAGACTAGGTCAAGATGAGGATGACTTATCGAGATTGTAGGAGAGTTAGTTAGGATTTGATTTTTTCTGTTTTCTTTTTATTATTTAAAGCTCATGGCTGGAAAAAACACACACACACACATATACAAACACATACACATACGCATTACACTCACACAGCTCAAGAACACGTTGTAATCCGCCGTAGCTTTCTACCTTGTAATTCATAGATAATACAATTGTTTGGGAAGGTAGGTGCTCATAATCACCTCCCGAGGTTTTGTGCCGGCGAGATAGTCATCTCAAGGGTTTTCCTCGTTACATGACCGAGCCATTTTGATTACATTATTGTACCAATTTTACTCCATTGCACCCTCCTTCGTTTCATTTCAATTTTCTTCTTTGTTGATTGTTTTTTACCAAAACAATTCGTATGGAAAATTCTCTTCATAATAGTGGGAATTGGGAGGTTGAACAACAGATGCAAGAGGTCAAATCAAAGATGAGCACAGTTCTAAGATGGGACATGGATATGAAGCAACAAAATTCCAGAGAATTATGGCTAAAAGAAGGAGATAGAAACAGTACTTTCTTTCATGCTTGTATCAAAGATATAAAGAAAAGAAACAAAATTAGAATCAAATTGGTGGATGGCACTTGGTGTGAGGAGAATCAAGAGGTTGGGGATTTGGAAACAATACATTTCTCGACAATGTTTACATCAGAAAATCATGTTATTGATGACTCTTTGTTTGAACATATTGAGCCCAAGGTTACT
This sequence comes from Adenophora triphylla var. japonica, assembly GCA_022495995.1. Taxonomy (NCBI): domain Eukaryota; kingdom Viridiplantae; phylum Streptophyta; class Magnoliopsida; order Asterales; family Campanulaceae; genus Adenophora; species Adenophora triphylla. Next base: position 271,804 of record JAFEMH010000155.1, on the reverse strand, counting down.
ATGGAGATGAATCACCAATTACAGGTCATGCCAGATGAGGAGGAAATTTGGAAGGTGATTAAGTCTTTGAATCCTAGTAGCTCTCCTGGATGTGATGGTTTTAATGGACATTTTTTCCAAGGTTGCTGGGACATAATAAAGAAGGATGTAATTTCAGCTTCAAAAGAATTTTTTGCTGGCCAACAAATGCACAGAGGATTCGCTTCAAATGTCATAGTTTTAATTCCTAAAGTAGAGCAGCCAGAAGAATTTAAGGACTTGAGACCTATAAGTCTTTGTACTTTCTTCAGTAAGATTCAATCCAAAATTCTCACACATAGACTGGCCAGATTCTTACCTAGTTTGATCTCTCCGGAACAAGCGGGGTTTGTTGCAGGTAGAAGTATACAAGAAAACATTGCTTTGGCTCATGAAGTTGTTCATAGAAGAGACAGGAAAGTTGTTGGGCATAATGTGGTGTTTAAATTAGACATGTCAAAGGCTTCTGATAGATTGGAATGGGATTTCCTTCTCAAAGCTTTAACAACATTGGATTTTGACAAAATTATTGTTGATCTATTCAGACGAGTCATGCAAGGTAACATATATTCTATATGGATAGAAGGAAAGTTGTATGGTTTCTTTGAGTCATCGAGGGGAGTAAGGCAGGGGGATCCATTATTGCCATTGATGTTTATATTGGCTCAAAAAATTCTTTCTTTAAATCTAAAGAGAGCTGTTCGAGAGGGTGTATTCAGGCTTTTTAATCATGGAAAAGGAGGTGATGTAATTACTCACTTACTTTATGCTGATGATATGGTGTTATTTTGCAATGGGAAACAAAGGTCGATTGAGGGATTGAGACAGATTTTGAAGAGATATGAGACATCCTCTGGGCAGCTCATCAACCTTGAGAAAAGTGGCTTTTATACAGCCTCGCATGTAAGTAGGAGAGATAGAGGTAACATTGCTCGATGGTCTGGATGCAAGGAAAGCTCTTTCCCTATGAAATATTTGGGAATCCCCTTGTTTAAAGGCCGCTTGAAGAGGGAATATCTGTCTCATTTGGAAAATTCCATTTCCAAAAGGGTTAAAGGGTGGAAATCAAGACTGTTGAGTATGGGAGGCAAACTGACTCTATTAAATGCTGTGCTAACGAGTATTTCTTTATACTCAATGGGGGTCCTTAAGTTACCCAAAGGAATAATTACTCAATTAAATAGCCTGTTCTCGGGATTTTTATGGAATAATGGCGAGGAAGAAAAGGCTCATTGGTTATCTTGGAAGAAAGTTTGTAGGCCTAAAGAGGAAGGTGGTCTTGGTTTGAGAAGAATGGAGGACATTAACTATGCTTTGATTTCAAAATTGGCTTGGTCATATCTCCAAGGAAATTCTTTATGGGCTAAATTCATGAGGGACAAGTTTCAAGGAAGAACTTCGACAGTGGCTTCTCACATATGGAAGGCTATTCTTAATGTCTTACCTGGATTAGAACAAAACAGTATTTGGGAAGTGGGTGAAGGAGACATCAGTTTCTGGAATAGCAATTGGATGGGGACTATTTTGGGAGGCAACTCAGAAGACAATTTAATAGTGAAAGATGGTTTACAGCAAATAAACAATATGTTGCCATTTATACCTGGGCAGTTTCATGAAGGAATAAATAGAGTCAGCGTAAATAGTGATGCACCTGATTTTCTGAGGTTTCAATTGACCAGATCTGGAAAATCCGAGACTGGGGTTTGGTGGGATTTCATAAGAGCAAAGGAAAGAACAACCAAGTGGGGTACAAAGATATGGCATAAATGTGTTCCAACAAAGATAAGCTGTTTCTGGTGGAGGCTGTTGTTAAATGGTCTTGCTGTAGATGAAAGACTTCAAACTAGAGGCATCACCCTGGTATCTCAATGTCTGTGCTGCACTGATCAACCTCAACAAGAGTCATGCACTCATTTGTTCTTACACTCAGCTATAGCCTCTAAGGTATGGTAGCAACTAGCAACAATATTCACAATTCCTCACCAATATGATTCATTTGAGCAGCTGTGGGACGTTTAGATGCACAAAATTTCTTTACGATCTCAGATTGGTTTGGTCAGAATGGGAGTTATGCTTATCACATGCTGGGAATTATGGAAGGCCAGATGCAAAAGAAAATATGAGGACAAGCCTATGATTATTCAAGAAATTTTGAAGCAAATTCGAAGTGGAGTTCAAGAAATCTGCCTCGGTTTTGTTCCTAAAACTGAACACAAAGCAATTGACTTGCACATTTTTCGTCTTCTCAATGTTTCGGTGAAGAGTCCAAGGATAAAGCGTCTTCTTGCTGTGAGATGGGAGGTCCCTCCTCATAATTTTGTCAAATTAAACACTGATGGTTCAGCAAGGAATCACATTTGTACAGGAGGAGGAATCATTCGGAATGATAGAGGAGCTATGTTAGGGGCTTTCTCCAACTATTATGGAACTGGGACGAACATGAAAGGAGAAATCTTAGCCTTGAGAGATGGTTTAAGGTTATGTCATCAGTTGCAAATTCAGCAAGTCCAAGTTGAATCGGATTCTATGGTGGCAGTTTCAGTCTTGCAGAAGGTTTATGAAGGTCCTTGGAACTTTTCTTATGAACTAAGAGAATGTAAAAGATTATGTGGGGATTGGAAAATTACACATGTGTACAAAGAAGGGAATGGAGTGGCAGATAGATTGGCTAATGAAGCTCATGTTCATAAAGGAGATATGGTGTACAGCTCTACACAGAGGCTTCCAAAAGAGGTTATTGAAGCTCTTCATAAAGATCATTCTGGTACATATGCTTATAGATGGAAATAGCTTTGGTCTTAGTTTTGATAGATTTATAGCCTATTTGTTTGTGGCTAATTGTGGTATGGTTTGTAGGTGGTATATCCTAGCGTAGATAGGTTTCTTTGTAATAGATAGCGTGAGGTTTAGGCTCCATTTCACTTTGTGAATGGTTGTCCCCCTCTTGTATTCTTTTATATTTTGTGTTTAATAAAATCCTCCCAGGTACCGTCCTGGTTTCCCAAAAAAAAAACCCTAAACCCTAAACCCTAACCCATAAACCCTAAACCCTAACCTCTAAACCCTAACCCCTATACCCTAAACCCTAAACCCTAACCCCTAAACCCTAAACCCTAAAAAAACCCTAAACCCTAACCCCTATACTATATACTCTATACCCTATATACTATATACCCTATACCATATACTATATACCCTATACCCTATACTATATACCCTATACCATATACTATATATCATATACCATATATTATATACCATATACCCTATACCCTATACTATATACCCTATACCATATACTATATACCCTATACCATATACCCTATATAGTATATGGTATAGGGTATATAGTATAGGGTATAGGGTATAGGGTATATAGTATATGGTATAGGGTATATAGTATAGGGTATAGGGTATATGGTATATAGTATAGGGTATAGGGTATATAGTATAGGGTATAGGGTATATAGGGTATAAGGTATAGGGTATATAGTATATGGTATAGGGTATATAGTATAGGATATAGGGTATAGGGTATATAGTATATGGTATAGGGTATATAGTATAGGGTATAGGGTATAGTATATAGGGTATATGGTACAGGATATATAGTATAGGGTATAGGGTATATAGTATATGGTATAGGGTTTAGGGTTTAGGGTATAGGGTATATAGTATAGGGTATAGGGTATATAGTATATGGTATATGGTATATAGTATAGGGTATAGGGTATAGGGTATATAGTATATGGTATAGGGTATATAGTATAGGGTATAGGGTATAGGGTATATAGTACATGGTATATGGTATAGGATATATAGTATATGGTATAGGGTATATATATTGTATAGGGTATAGGGTATATAGTATATGGTATAGGGTATATATATAGTATAGGGTATAGGGTATATATAGTATATGGTATAGGGTATAACGTTTCCAGTTAGTTTTTTAACGTTTTCAGTTAGTTTTTCAAAATTTCAGTTAGTTTTTTGAAATTCTAGTCAATTTTCTAACGTTTTAGTTAAATTTTTTAATGTTTTCAGTTAGTTATTTTGTTAATTAGTTCTAAAAATAATTAAAATTAAATTTTATAATCACCGACGAAAAATTTCCGACGCTGATTAATTAAAAATAATTAAAAATTAAATTTTATAATCAGCGACGGAATATTTCCGTCGCTGATAAATTAAAAAAAATTAATTAATCACCGACGGAAATATTCCGTCTCCGATTTATTTTAAAAAATTAAAAATATTTAATTTTTACCGACGGAATTATTCCGTCGCTGATTAATTAAAAATAATTAAAAATTAAATATTATAATCACCGATGGAATAATTCCGTCAGTGATAAATAAAACAATAAAAAAATAATAACTTTTCACCGACGGAATAATTCCGTCGCTGAGAAAGAACTAGCGACGGAATATTCCGTCGGTAAATCAGGCCCCAATTTAGTGGCGGTAAAGAAACGAATATTCGAGGAATATTCGTTTTTAGGGACGAAAGTTAGCGACGAAATTCAATTTCGTCGCTAAAGTTGACGTCAAAATCATTCAGTCGCTATAGCATAATTTCCGTCGCTAAATAGCGACGGAGTGCTTCTGTCGCTGTTGATTCCGTTGCTAAACCATCAGTTTCTGGTAGTGCAAACCCACAGTGAGTGTGGTGGCAAAAGTAGATAAACGATTGGGCTTTACCCGCTGGGCCTAGCTCGTCACTTTTGGTATGTTCAGTGGCCCCCAACTTTCTGAGTTGACTTTGTCGATCAGGAAGTTAAAGAAATCCTGGTGAAGCTTGTAACAACTCGCAGGTCGATACTTGAGTTGAGATTTACCCGACTGATGGTGACGTGGCTCAATCCTGTTCATTGACTGTTGAACGGCTAGATCGTTGGGAGCGCCGTATTTTGCAATCATTACTGTTTTGACGTTTGGGAAACCGCCTTGGGAACTGTTTTCCTCATTTAATTAGGAAAATAATTTTTGAATTTTTCTTTTTCCTCCTCAATTTCGGAAAATATAAATACCAGAGTCCTTCTCCTTTTCGAATTTTTACTTTCTCCAAACTAGGGATGGCAATCAGATCGGATCGGGTCGGATCGGTCCCGATCCGAATCCGATCCGAATACTAGAAAGTCATATCCGAATTCGATCCGATCCGAACTTACTTGATCCGAGCCCCGATCCGAGATCCGATCCGATCCGAAGCTGTAATTTTTTTTGGTTACTCAACCGATCCGATCCGAAATTATTTGATCCGATCCGAACTCAACTGATTTGGACTTCAAATTTAAAGAAATGATTGGGAAAATACCTTAGATTTAGATTTTTCCTTATATAAGGAAGACATAAATGCAAATTTAAAGAACATGAGGGGTAAAATGAAAAACAGTAAGGTTAATGAAAGCGGATCAGATTGGATCGGATCGGGTTTCGGATCGGATATCAGATCGGATATCGGATCGGATAATAATTTGAAGGAAATCGGATCGGATCGGATCTCGGATCGGATCATGCCTAAACCGAATCTGATCCGAAATCCGATCGGATCATGAAAAACCCTACCAAATTCGAAAATTTCGGATCGGATCACCCTTCGAAACGGATCGGGTTCGGTTAAATTGCCATCCCTACTCCAAACCCTCGTATATCTCCGGCGATAGCAACGAAACAGCAATTGGACTTATTGTGGCCTTCGTCTTCTGCAATAATCCTCACTCATAAATTGGTTAAGGTATTCTTCTTGCCCTTTTGAATTAGGGTATTAATTTCTGCTTCGTTTTTGATTTCACCATGGCTAGAACCTTCAGTAGTGAGCCAGGAGCTTGGTATGGGTATTGCACCGTTAACCATCGAGTGTATGAACATATAAACGGAGAGTGGAGAGAGATGTCCTTGAATGAGTGTGCTTCCATCTTGACCAGGTGGGGGCTGACTTTTGGTGAAATAGGACTGCCCGTTGGAGAAGACGTAGTGGATTTAGTAATTGACGACTCAAATGTTGTCTCCTTTCATCTCTTCCACGAGTTGATCGACCACATTTCGCTGTTTTATGTGAAGGATGCTAGTAAACCTTCCTTCCTTAGGAATAGAAAAGGTTTCCCAGGGGAGTCTAGGTCGCCCTTAAGTAGGTCGTCCTTAGGTAGGTCGCCTGAATATGATCATAGGTCTGACTCCCCTGTTTCCTCTTCTTCTTGTACAGATATGGCAGCTCAGGAAGGGGCTACAGCATCTACTTCCTCAAGTCCCAGGATTGTGGATGCATTCGACTCCTTAGCTGTACCGGGGAGGAATGAAAGGGGTTATGTGCCAAAGAGACCACTTCGGGGAAAGAAGAACTTGGAATCTCGACTTGCCATGATCTATGATTTCTGTGAGGTGGATAGGGAAGATTTCAATGTAACCATTTATAGCAAGAAGGAATTTAGGGCCCAGTTCGGTGGTACTTACAAGGAGAACTCTACAAGAGATGCCTTCTTCTATGGCCAGTTTGAGGCTGGCCTGAGATTGCCCTTGGATCCATTCGTAAATGAGTTCTTGGAGTGCACGAACGTCTTACCCCTTCAACTGGGAGCCAACACATGTAGGGTCTTGGTATGTTTTGCAATGGTGTGTCGATTTCTAGGGTACGAGCCTTGTATGAGGGTTTTTAGGGAATTTTTCAGTGTCAAGTTTGACAAGACTGATATGGGAATCAGCACCCCTTCTAAGCCAAATTCCCCCAAGTTATTTATGAATCTTCCCAGTAAGGCGAGTGGGTCGAATTCCCATGTTGTGGTAGTGGAGAGTAGGTTAGGTTGGGAATTCCCTATGCCCAATGCCACGACCAAAGTTATAAGCGAGGAGGATTATTGGGAGCCATATTGGCACCACGATCTGTATAAGAGACTGGCCCAGTTGGCAGATAGGGAACCTATTAGCTGGGAAACTTTGGGGACCACCAAGTATAACTACATCCAAGCTGGGATGATGGCTGGTGAGGGGGAAGTGTTGCCTCTGGTCCCCATTGTTAGGTGCCAGATATATCCAGATTGGGTTACCCATACCTTGGGTAGATTTAAGGAGAAGTGTCAATTCTGCCAGAGGACCCCCAATTACTGTAAAGACAACGGGGAGCATGTTGGCGGTAAGAGTTTACTCGACTTTATTTATTAACTCGTCACTTGTTTTGCTCGTATGTAGAACTGTTAGCTCGTACATAGAACTGGTTTGAATTGACTATCTCTTAGCTCGTAGATGACTTGCTCGTACATAGAACTCACTGCTCGTATGTAGAACTTTTGTATGTCGATCAAATCCTCTATTGTCTTGGTCTTGTGCAGTTCTGACCCTTGATCAAGAAGCTAATATGGGTCACATAGTAGGAGTGTCGGATAAGAAGAAAGCCAAGAAGGCTCATGGTGCTGCCAATGCCCGTGCTAACAGGGAGAGAGAGGCTGAGAGACGAAATAGCCTGCTGTCCAAAGATAATGTTGGGATGGTGCCAATGGAGGAGATTGAATCAGAAGATCCCTTGGAAAGTGATAGCCGAGCTAGGGGACTAAATGGAGGGGGTGACGAGGCCGATAGGTCAATTAGGCCAAGCTCGAGTTTCGATCAAACCCCTGAAGATACTGTAGTGACCTCTGGACAAGGGACTGGTGGGGCTAGCCCTTTAAATGTTGTGAATGTTGATGATTGTCCTTTGAGCTCGAAGAAGAGATCAAGAACTGAGAAGGGAAAAGTTGTTTCCTCAAGCCAACTTCCTCCCCTAATCTCCTCTCCCACTAATCAAGAGTCCCTTGAGGATCGAATAAGGAGACTGAGTGATGTGCCTCCTCTCAGTGGGGTCAATAGCATGAGTCGCCGCTTCCCAGAATTGAGCCTGGGTCAAGTCGTGGTTAGGAGGGCAATAGATGTCGACCTTCTCTCCCACTTTGATGATAAGGGGATGACCCCAGAAGAGTTCTCCGCTCGATCTGGCTTGGTGCAGAGTGAGGTAAGCTTTTATTCCCCCTATCTGTTTGGTCGCTTATTCTTTAAGATCGTCACTTTAGTTTCTGAGTCTTTGTCTAGCTAACACTTCAATGATTTTCTTTAATGCAGTCCCTTACCATGGTAGAGCAAGCTAAGAGCTCTTGGAGGGCCTCCATTGAGAGGGAGAGGCAGGCTATGAGCCAATATTCCAAGAAGTCTCAAGAGCTGTCCGAGCTCAGGGAGAAGTATAATGACCTGGATAACTCTTTTGACGCCCTGGAGATGGTTAAGCAGAAAGCATTGGCGGACAAGGACAAAGGTTTAGAATACCTTAAAGCTGCAGGGACCAAGCTTGAAGAGATGAAGGCCGAGAGGGATGCTGAGCGTCTGGCGCATGAGACGACTAAGAAGGAACTGGCGACCATCACCCAGGTCCTTAAAGAGAGGGATTCATTCTTGACAGAACTGAATGAGGAGCACAACGCAGCTAGGGCCAAATGGAAGGAGGAGCTTCAAGTCGCTTCTAAGGCAGCTGTTGAGAAGTTCAAGGATGGGGATGACTACTACAACGCTATCGTTGATAAGGCGAAGGATTTCCTCGACGTGGGAAAACGTCACATGGCCCACCGAGCTCTTGTAGATCCAACTGCCAATGTTTCCCTTGAACAACTAGCTCGATGGGCCTCAGAAGCTCAATACGACATGGTTGCTCGAGGTGGTCACTCGGTAGTTCCTTACAAGGACAACGACTTGGCTTTTATTGCCCGGCAGGATGAAGAGGATGGCCATGAACCTTGGATTGCTCCTGCCTTAGCCCCCTAAAACTTTAACGTGCTCCTCCAAGAGATTGAAGATGTTGAAGACATGGAGGAAGATGACTTGGCCTCTGAGGGGGACACTCCTCGACGTGTCTTCTCGAAATTGGGTAAACCCATAGTCCCCCAGCAGCAAGAAGAGAACACAGAGGATCGAGCTACCACCAGCGACCCAAATATCTCCGGTCCAGCTGTTTGATGTTTTTTAGATTGGCATGTAATGAAACAAGTCCCAAGACAACTTTATTTTTTGCATTCTAACTGTTGATGCCTTGGCCCGGTTTTTTGGGAGGCATACTAACTCGTAACTTTTATTTGCTCAAGTCCTGGCCCGCTTTGGGGGACTTAGTCCTATTTAATCGCAGCTGACTTTTGCTTGAATCTGTTTTGCTTTGATCCAACTATTTGTCTTAAATGTCGAGCTAGATTTTAATAGGACAGATGAGTCGCTATAGGCCTTTATTCGGACTGATTTTTTGACAAATCAATCGACCTTAGACTTGTATAATTTATGCGAACGAGATTGACTAAGAGTCGAACCTGTTTAAGAGAGCGAAGCTGACCAAAGGTCGAGCTTGTCAACATGAGGTCAACCTATATTTCAGACCTGTTAAATGAACGAAGCTGACTAAGGGTCGAGCTCGTTAGAATGAAGTCGACTAAGAGTCGGACTTGTTGAATGAATGGAACTGATTAAGAATCGAGCTCGTTAGAACGAAGTCGACTAAGAGTCGGACTTGTTGAATGAACGGAGCTGATTAAGAATCGAGCTCGCTAGAACGAAGTCGACTAAGAGTCGGACTTGTTGAATGAACGAATTTGATTAAGAATCGAGCTTGTTAGAACGAAGTCGACTAAGAGTCGGACTTGTTGAATGAACGAAGATGATTAAGAATCGAGCTTGTTAGAACGAGACTGATTAAAAATTGAGTCAGTTGACATTAATGTAAAGTGCAACACAATGTTGGGCTGAATAGAACAACAACTCTTATTGAAGTAGAAACGTTCTTACATCAAAAGTGGAGAGCTAAAACTAGAACTGAACTAATCCTTGAAGGTAAACTAGATGGCTGAGCTAGAAGTAGTACTTGATAAGGTGAGTAGCGTGCCATGGGTGTTTCAAATCTTTACCTCCTGGGTGAGCAATCATGTAAGTTCCTTCTTTGATGACTTGAGTAACAATGTAGGGACCTTCCCAGTTGGGAGATAATTTGTTTTGTTGAGTTCTACTTCCTGTTGCCTCGATATTTCTTAGCACGTGGTCACCCACTTGGAATGATCTCGTCTTCACCTTCTTATCATGGTAACTCTTTGTCTTCTGCTTGTAGTTGACCATTCGTAAGTAGGCTGTATCTCGCTTCTCATCAATCAAATCTTGGTTGATCAATCTATTGGTGTCATCCTGCTCTTGATCAAAGAAGACCACTCTAGATGTAGGAAATCGCAGCTCAGCTGGAGCCATGGCCTCCGACCCCTATATAAGAGAGAATGGGGTTTCCCCCGTAGGCCCCCGAGTGGTTGTGCGCACTGCCCAAATAGCAAGGGGGAGTTCATCCAACCAGTTGCTACGTCGACCAACTAAGCCCGTCTTAAGTGAAGATATGATGAGCTTATTCGCTGCTTCAGCTTGCCCATTGCCTTGAGGATAGGCAACAGATGATTGCCAATGCTTTATCCCTACTCAATTCATTTCTTCTTCGAAAGCCCGGGAGAATTATAGGCCGTTATCTGATACTATAGCTCGAGGGATCCCAAATCAACACCAGATGAAGTCATGAATGAAATTGATGGCATTTTCTTTTTGTAATTCTAGCCAAAGGTTTGGCTTCGACCCACTTCGTGAAGTAATCAATAGCCACGATCACGTACTTGTTGTTTCCACGGGCGGGAGGGAAGGGTCCAATTAAATCGACGCCCCACATGTCAAATGGCCAAGCAGCGATCACTGGAGTTTGCTCCGTTGTAGGCAGATGAGGTAGGTTAGAAAACCTTTGACACTGGTCACATTGCTGAACAAAGTCGTGAGTGTCAGCTCTCATGTGTGGCCAGTAATAACCCAACGTAATCAGCTTTTCGGCCAAGGTTATGGACCCCGGGTGTCCACCACAAACCCCGCTATGTACCTCGTGCATTAACTGAGTGATCTCTTGGGGGTGAATGCACTTCAAAAATGGCCTAGTGTATGATCTTCTGAATAGCATGTCTCCTTGAATAACATATCTCGGAGCCTTCTTTTTGATGGCTCGAGCTTTCTTCTCGTCTTCAGGGTGCTCGCCTGTTTCCAAGTATGCCTTCATTTCTTCGATCCAACACTTGTCATAAAACCAGTTTCTCAAGGTGTCTTCCACACACTGAATTTGAACCCTTTCATATGCTGGATTCTCGAGGTAGGAGATAGGCTCCTCATGTGGCTTGTCTGTAGTAGCCAGCTTCGAGAGTAGGTCGGCCAATTCGTTGTCTTCTCGACTAATCCTCTGAATTTCCCAAAACTCTAAGTCTTTTATCAACTCCTTTACCAGGTCGCAGTATTTAATCAGAGTAGAGTTTAGCACTTTGTACTCCCCTCGAACCTGGTTGACTATTAGCTGGGAATCACAATATGCTACAATTTTGGTCGCCCCAAAACATTTGGCGTACTAAATGGCCGCAACCAAAGCTTCGTACTCTGCCTGGTTGTCGGAGGCCTCAAACTTGAACCTCAATGCTTCCTCATAGACTGTTCCAGATTCTGGCTCGATTAATACTATCCCAGCTCTACTAACATTCTTCGTTGCCGACCCATCTGAGTACACCTTCCAGCAGTCGTCGAGTAGACAAGTGACGGGCTGGGGCTCTTACTCCTTTCCTTTAGCTTTCTCCTTTTGAACTCGCACCTCGCTATCTTCCTTGGTGAACGTCAGCTCGACCAAGAAATCTGCCAGGGCTTGAGCCTTCAACGCCTTTCGAGGTCGATACTCAATGTCGAATTCTGTGAGAGCAATTGACCAATTGAGTAAATGACCTGAACTCTCTAGCTTATGCAGATTTTTTCTCAAGGGTGCGTTTGTGAGCACAACAATGGGGTGAGCCAAGAAATAAGCTCATAGCTTCCTTGAAGCCACGACTAAGGCATATGCGACGTTCTCCGCATTGTAGTATCTGTCCTCAACATCTGATAGAGCCTTGCTAACATAATACACGGGCTTCTGGAGCCCCTCTTCTTCTCGAACCAGCACAGCTGCCACTGACTGATCACCTACAGGTAGATATACGAACAATGTCTCACCAATAGTCGGGCTGCTCAATAGAGGTGGAGTAGCGAGATACTCCTTAAGCTGTTGGAACGACGAATGACATTCGGTCGTCCATTCAAAATTTTTCGTCCCCCTCAAAGATTTGAATAAGGGGAGAGATCTTTCTGCCGACTTGGCTATGAAGCGACCTAGGGCTGCCACCCTACCATTGAGTCGCTGCATCTCCTTTATACTTGTTGGTTGCTGCATGTCGATCAGAGCCTTGACCTTTTTCGGATTGACTTCAATACCTCGCTGGGACACCATAAGGCCAAGAAACTTCCCCGCTGCTACTCCAAATACACATTTGCTCGGGTTGAGCTTCATGTCGTTTGCTCGTAAATTGGAGAACATTTCCTTTAGGTCGACCACGTGACGTCCGGCCTTTGTTTTGATGACCATATCGTCGACGTAGGCCTCCATGTTTCGGCCAATTTGTGAAGCAAAGACCTTGTTCACCATCCTTTGGTAGGTCGCTCCTGCATTCTTTAATCCGAATGGCATCATATTATAGAGTAAATGCCTCTAGCAGCTTGAAATGATGTCTTCACAATATCATCTTCATGCATTTTAATTTGATGATAACCTGAATAGGCATCGAGAAAGCTGAGTGTGGAATGTCCAGCAATGGAATCAACGAGCTTGTCAATCCGAGGTAGAGGGTAGCTGTCCTTTGGGCAGGCAAGATTAAGGTTGGTGAAGTCGACGCACATTCTCCACTTGCCATTAGATTTCTTCACCATAACTACATTGGCTAACCACGTTGTATGTGTAGCTTCCTTTATGATACCTGCACTTAAGAGTTTTTGTACCTCTAGTTTTATAGCCTCCTCTTTGCCGCGAGCAAAGCTTCTCAATTTCTGAGGTTTGGGTGTTATGGTTGGGTTGACCTCTTGCCTGTGAACAACGACCTCTTCCTTTATTCCCTTCATATCCTCCACTCGCTAAGCGAAGACGTCATTGCTTTCCTTGAGTAGCTCGATGATCTCTGCTCTTTCCTCGGCTGATAATTGCTTTCCAATTTGAATCTTTTGCTCAAGATAAGAGGGATTTGTGATCACTGCTTCCAGCACATCTACAGCCTCTAGCTCTGGACCATCTCTAAATTTCAGGGTCTCGATAATGATCTCTCGAACCTTCTGTCTTTCCTTGGCCCCCAAGTGTGGGGCTTCCTCGACAATGATGTCATCTAGCTCATCTGCGATCTCACTAGTGGTGCCCCACCGAGTTATTATCGATCTGGAGGCATAGCTCGCCTATGCAGACTTCGTCGACCATAATTGTTTCTGAATCAACCTTGGTGACTTCAGAGTGAGGTGTCGACTTAGTCATGACCTCGTCATGTGAGCGATAGGTCGACTCTTCCACGCTGGTGATTGTAGATAGTCTAGAAGTTGTGGTGACTGATTTTGACATCTTCAAATATCCCTCAGCAGTTTAAATCTCCAGTTTCCTCTTCTTCCTAGTTCGTAGGACATGGTCAAGATATTCTCAAGCTGTGCTTCGTACACAGATGACTCCAGCTAGCGTCGGGAACTTAACTCGCTGATGGGGAATCGAGGCCACCATTCCAAGTGCGACCTGACCAGGGATACCAAGAATCCAAGCATAATCACTATTCATATCAATGACAATAAATTTTACCTTGGAGATGACTCTGTAGGGATGTTGGCCTATGTCGACATCCAACTCAATATGTCCTTTGGCATCGACCCGGTGGTTGGTGAAGCCCTCCAATTTGCCATCATATCGCTCGAGCTGCTCATTTGAGAGTCCCATCTCCTGAAATGTCTTGTAAAACAAAATATCCTTGCAGGCCCCCGTGTCTATCAAGAGTCTACTCGTCGTACACCCATCTATTAATCCTGGGATAACGAGAACCTGCTCTCTAGCTGCTACATTGGTTGCCAGCTCGTCCGGATAGAAACTGATCATCTCATCTTTGATATAGCTTCTAGGGGGTACATGAGGTGCCTTACTGAGCTGGAATATCTTGTGTTTGAAGGCCGTGTTACTAGCTTTCTCTGTAATGACACCCAAGTTCAACCTAGGCTGCCTCGGCTCTGGATGTCCACCCACAACTCGCTCACCACCACCTGCTTGAGGTCTCTTCAAATATGCGTCGAGCCTTCCCTAGTCGACCCACTTTTGAATGATACGCTTCAGGCTCATACAATCCTCCGTAGTATGGCCCATATCTTTGTGATACTCGCAGTATTTGCTCTTATCCCTTCTGAACTTATTTGCTGGGTTCATAAGGGCAGGTGGGCCTAGCTCGACCGTATTCATTATCTCAGTTTGACTCATTGTTAAGGGAGTGAAAGCTTCGGGCACTTTCTCAGTCGCCCTAGTTCTATTCTTGCCATTTTTATTGTTTCCCCCATTCTTGGCCGCGTCCTTCTTATCAGCATCAGCGACCTCAGCCTTGGGGGCTTTCCCATTTTTCTTTTCTTTTCTTTCTTCGGCCAATGCTACATTGTAGGCCTTCTCGAACAGCTCTTGTCGAGTAGTCACAGTTCGGACTGTCAGCTCGTAATCTAAATCTGTAGATGCAATTCCATTCCTAAAACAATTGATTACCTCCCTATCAGTGAGGTCCTCCTCAATCTTGTCGACCATCTCCTTGAACTTGGTGTAGTAGCTCATTGAGCTTTCACTCTTTCCTTGCACCAAGTTGTTCAAGTCGGTGACTGTCATCTTACGAGCTCATGCTGTCGAGAATCTATCCAGAAAATTTTTCCTCATATAAGACCAAGTCGAGATGCAACCTGGTGCCAAGCCATTGAACCAAGTAAGGGCTGCTCCAGTTAGAGTGCTAGTGAGTGCTTTACACATCATGTCGTCCTCGATGGAGACAAAGCACATCGTAGCCTCTAGATGCTGAATATGGCTTCTGGCATTGGTTGCACCCGAATATTTCTCTAGGACGGGTAGTCTGAAGCATGGAGGAGGTCGACGGTCGAGTAACTCCTTGGACAAGGGACGAAGAGCAAAATCATTTCGTTCGCCCTTTCCAGCATCCTCTTTCTTATCAGCCTCCCACTGTTCAAATTTTTTCTTCCACAATAGCCATTCCTAGCATCTGGCCTGTCGTCCCTAGCATGGGAGACATCGTTCGACCTTTGCCTTTCTTCTCGGTGGGGTTCCCTGCCTGAGTTGGCTCTGTGCCTGTCACTCCTGGGGGAGTTATCTCTCTTCTCCTCCTATCTCTGTGAGAGGGCAACCTCACTGACTGAACTGGCGACCTGCACCTTTCCTCTCTAGCTGGCGACCTGCGCCTTTCTTCTCTTATAGGCGACCTGCGCCCATTCCTTTCCATGTGGGACTGCGACCATTGCGTCCTGGCAGGCGATCCACGCAAGCTTCGACTAGCCTCTAGCTGTCGTCTTAGATCTGACTGGGCTTCCTGCTCCCTATTCCTATTGAGGCTGGCTCTCAGATCGTCACTCGGAACATGAATGGGGGATTGAGGCCGCTGCACTATCCTGTGCTCGACATTCTGTCCCACGATCTCATTCTGCCTAGTACTTCTAACGGGCTGCCTGTTAGAAACCTGGGAGGGAGCTACCCTTTCTGACCTTCTGTCGGCCTGCTCTGCCTCCTCCATTGCTATTAACTCTGCTAGAATTTGAGCTCGCTCTAACAGCATCTCCTTTTTGCTTAGGGGGTTGGTTGAGGGACCTGCCCTGTCTCCTGCATTCATTTGCCCCGTTTGACTCTTTGGAGGAGGCGGGGCTCCTTGCCCCTCCATAGGTCGCTTGTCTCTCCTACCATCAGGTAAGCCTCTGCCGTCAGTAACGCTATTAGATCGCGTCGCCCGCCCTTTGGTGATGGCAAGTTGGAGGGGGAGGAGGTAGCTCAGCATTGCGGTTCCCGGCACCGGCGTCCGTGTTAGCGCCATTGTTACCTTCGTTTTGCTCGAGTGAGGCTTCCGAAATGTGTCCATCCGAAGTTACCATGTTTACAAGTTGAAAAAGCTTTCGAGGTCAAGTATGCACGATTCCCGGCAATGGAACCAAACTGATGCCGCAGGAAATGTGCTTATCAATCTTCGTCCACATGGCAGGACCAATCACTTGACTCCTTGACCTGAAATCAGAACCCACGACTAGCCGGATTTGTCTCCGGCTTAGACCCTCGGGCGTGAGAGTAAGTATGATATTTCGGAGAGCAAATAATGTATTGAACAAAGAGATTCAAATGACAAAATTGTATTTACCTTAAAACCGTTGTGGTTGTCCTCTATTTATAGTTGTTTGTTGAGTGTGGTACATTTGGTAGGACTGCATGAATCCCGTAATTTGTGGGACGGTTACGTGTCTGTGGAACGTGTCCGTGAGTGGCTCCTGATTTGTAAGGAACCAGTTATGGAAAGTGTGGTGCGTACGTCTTATTTCATTAGCTCGACGCTTATTTGGTAGGTCGAGGTCGCCTGTTCAGCTTAGGTCGACTTGACTGATGGGTAGGGCTGGACCGTACCCGAAATATAACGCGGATCGTAGAGTCGGATCAAGCTAGGTCAGGACCTCATGGGTCAGACAATGAGCTCAGGTCGACTGATCCTATCGATGGGCCTTGGGCCTAGTATTCGTTGGGTGAAACCCACAGTGAGTGTGGTGGCAAAAGTAGATAAACGATTGGGCTTTACCCGCTGGGCCTAGCTCGTCACTTTTAGTATGTTCATTATCTATAAATGACTTCCACCTTACCCATTATACTGAAAGGAAAACTCAGACCCCAATCTCGAATACATTGGGGTCTTAGTTCGGCCAATGTAGCTTCTTCTATGGTCAATTTGATGTCGGCTTACGCCTACCCCTAGATTCCTTTATCTGCGAATTTCTCGAGTGTTTGGCTGCTCTCCCCTTGCAATTAGGTGCCAACACAGTTAGGGTTTTAGTATGCTTTGCCATGGTGTGCAGGTTCATCGGGTACGAGCCATGTATACATGTCTTTAGGAGATTTTTTAAAATTGTGAAGAACGACAAAAACTTTGGCATTAGTACCCCGGTCAAAGCTAAGGCCCAAAAATTGTTCACTAACTTACCTGATAAAGTTTCTGGGTGGAACGCCCATATATAACTCCTGGAGAGTAGGAAAGGATGGGAACTCTCATTGCCTGAAGCTGACACACCTCCTATGAAGGAGGAGGACTACTGGTCCCAGAGTGGAGTGAAGAGCTCTACCGTAGGCTGACATTGGTGGCTCGGAGGAGCACCATTAGCTGGGCCGAACTTGGGTCAGATAAATACTTCTTCATCCAGGGCGGGATGATGCTAGGAGGAGATGGGAAGGTAGCCCCCTTAGTACCGATCATTAGGAGCCTTAGATACCCAGATTGGGTAATTCACGAGAGGGAAAGGTTTGAGTCCCAATGCCATTTCTGGAAGAAGAAGATCGGCCATTGCAGAAGTCAGTTTCACTATGGCGGTTAAGTATTTGACTTGCTTTCTCCTTAATTCATATAATTTTGCTCGCATATCTCTTCGCTAACTGTTTCCCCTTTGATTGTGCAGTTCTAGCTGCTGAACATGAAGCTAATATGAATCGCATAGTCGACTTGGGTGATAGGAGGAGAAACAAGAAGGCGCATGGAGCCGCCAATGCTCAGGCCAACCGTGAGAAGGAGGCTGAAGAAAGAAACACTTTGCTCCCCAAGGAAGGAGTGGGAATGGTCCCTATTGATGGGTTTGGGCCGGTGGAGCCTATTGAACAAGCTCCCCAAGTACAAGTCATTGGGGGTGAGGGAGAGGTCGACATGTCAACCAAGCTAGAGTCGGGCTCCGATCCCTTGCATGAGTCAGTTGGGGCAGACCCCCTAAATATTGTAGACCTGGAGCTCGGTGATGACGACCTACCTCCTCACAATCCCTCCACCAGAAACACTGAAGAAGTGCAGGCTGTTGTGGAGAGGTTAAATGATGTCCCTCCTCTTACGGGCATCAATAGCTTAAGCCGCCATTATCCCGAGCAGGGACTGGGCAAGTTATAGTAAGGAGGGCGGCAGATAAGGACTTGCTAGCCCGGTTTATTGAGGAGGGGCTTACTCCGAAAGAGTATAGTGATAGGTCGGGCCTTCTTTCCTCCGAGGTAACACTTGTGTATTTCATACTTTTTACTCTTCATTTCTGTTTGATCGCAGTATTTTTGGTCGCTTTTAATTCTTATAGCTATAGTACTGACTATCTTCTTTTTGTTGTGTAGTTTCTTGCTCTCACTGAGCAGGCAAAAAGCAGCTAGAGGGCGGCCATATAGAAGGAGCAGATAGCCTCCATAAATACTCGAGGAAGGCTAGGGAAGCTGCCAAGTTTAGGTAGAAGTTGGTGGACTCTAACTCCCAATGTACGGCTCTCCAGGCCGCTCACTTCAATGTTGAGAAGGAGCGGGATGAGGCTTTGGCCGATCTGAAAGTGGCAAGGGAGCAGCTTGCTCCCCTTCAGGCTCAGGTAGAATCTTTTGCCCCCATAAGGACTGCACTGGAGGAGGAGGCAGTTACGGCGGGGCATGAGAAAGCTAGGCTGGAGGGAGAGTTGGGGGAGCTGACTGAGATGATCTAAGATCCCAACAATCGAATGATAAAGATGAGCGAGGATCACCAGGCTGCTCGGATCAAATGGGAAGAGGAGGCCGAGGCTAGAGAGAAGGCCGCCGTCGAGCTATTCAAGAACATCGATGAATGCTACCACATCATATTATTCTGAGCTAGGGATTTCTATGATGTTGGTCGTCAACATATGGCTCAACGGGCCTTGGTTGATCCTTCTATCGAGCTACACGTTGAGAAATTGGTCGAATGGGCTCATGCTGAAAGGATGATGAGTTAGCTTGGGCTGGTCACTCTTTCATCCCCTTTAATGCCAACGGCCTTGCTGTCATCGCCCAACAAGATATTAAAGATGAGTTGGAGCCTTGGGTCGCCCCTTCAGTTGAACAAAGGAACTTCAATGCAATACTCAAAGAGTTAGAGGAGGCTGATGAAGCAGGGGAGGACGAAGAGTTCACCCAAGACCACGTCTTTGATGAGGCTGAGCAGAGAGGGCAAGAGCAGGAGCAGCCTAGCAATGACCAAGAAGATTGATCACTGTCTTTGCTTTGGTTTTGTAATGAACAAATTTCAAACTCTTTGTTTATTTGTTTTTAGTCGTCAATGCCTTTGCCCGATTTGGGAGGCATTTTAAATCGTAACATCCGTATTTTGACAAGTCCTAGCCCGCTTTTGGGGGACTTTTGATTCAATGCTAGTTGACTGTTGAATCATTTGACTTTGATCCATATTTCTGTATTTTTGTCGAACTAGATTAAGTAGGAGATTGACCAAAGTCTTAGTCAGATCAGTAGGATACAATGAAGCTGACTAAGGTTTTAGTCAAGCCTGTTTAAGGAACGAGACTGAAACAAGTCTTTAGTCGAACCTGTTTAAGAGAAAGGTTGACTTAGGACTTTAGTCGAGCCTGTTTAAGGAACGAGACTGACATAAGTCTTCAGTTGAACCTGTTTAAGAACGAGGTTGACTTAGGACTTTAGTCGAGCCTGTTTAAGGAATGAGACTGACATAAGTCTTCAGTCGAACCTGTTTAAGAACGACGTTAACTTAGGACTTTAGTCGAGCCTGTTTAAGAAATGAGACTGACATAAGTGTTTAGTCGAACCTGTTTAAGAATGAGGTTGACTTAGGACTTTAGTTGAGCCTGTTTAAGGAACGAGGCTGACATAAGTTTTCAGTCGAACCTGTTTAAGAACGATGTTGACTTAGGACTTTAGTCAAATTCTGTTATAATGTTTCGAGATCAACGTAGCTAGAGTCAGACTTGAGTTAAATAAGAGGCAAGTGTAACACAGTCTATGAATAGAACTTTTCGGGGGTAACCCCATTTTATTGAAGAAGTAGATCGTTACATAAAGTGCTTTATCAGAAATAGTATCTAACTAAGTGGCTAGCATGCCAAAGATGTTTCAGCTCGTCACCACCTGGATGGGCAATCATTTAGGTCCCCTCCTTGAAAATTCTGGTGACGATGTAGGGTCCTTCTCAGTTCGGAGATAACTTATTCTTTTCAGCTTTCCTTCCAGTTACCTCGATCTTCCTTAGCACATAGTCCCACATGTTGAACGACCTCTTCTTGACCTTTTTTTTTCATGATAACCCTTAGTTTTCTGTTTGTAGTTTACGATTCTAAGCTGAGTAGTCATCGGTTTCTCGTCTAGTATGTCTAAGTCGAGTAACCTGTTGGAGTTATTCTGGTTCTGATCAAATAAAGCCACCCTAGCTGTAGGAATTCGTAGCTCGGTGGGTGCCATGGCCTCCGACCCAAAAGTAAGGGCAAATGGGGTTTCCCCTGTATGCCCTCGAGTGGTTGTGTGGACTGCCCAAAGAGCAAGGGGTAGTTTGTCCAACCATCTGTCAGCTCGACCAATCAGGCCCTTACTTAGTGATGTCAGTACTAATTCATTTGCTGCATCTGCTTGTCCGTTACCTTGAGGATAAGTCACCGAAGATTTCCAATGCTTAACCCCCAATCTATTAAATTTTGTTTCAAAAGCTGTGGAAAATTGTAGCCCGTTGTCTGAAATAATTGAATGCGGCACCCCAAAGCGACACCAAATGTAATCATGGATGAAGTTGATGGCATTTTCCTCTGTTATTTTTGCCAAAGGCTTTGCCTCAATCCATTTGGTGAAATAATCAATGGCCACAATTACATACTTACAATTTCCTCAGGCGGGTTGGAAGGGTCCGATCAAATCTACCCCACAGATGTTGAATGGGCAAGTTGCGATCACAGGTGTTTGTTCAGTTGTAGGGAGCCTTGGTTGGTCGGCATACTTCTGACACTTGTCACACTTTTGCACGAACTCACGAGCATCCTCTCTTAGATGAGGCCAATAATATCCTAAGGTGAGTATCTTGTCCGCCAAAGTTCTGGTCCCCGGGTGTCCACCACATACTCCACCATGCACCTCGGGCAAGAGTTGATAAACCTCCATAGGATGAACACACCTCAAACAATGGTTTCACAAATGATCTTATAAACAGTGCATCCCCATGCATAGCAAATATAGGGGACTTCTTCGAGATTGCTCTCGCTTTTTGCTCGTCAGCTGGCAGCTCGTCTGTTTCAATGTAAGCCTTCATTTTATCAATCCAACACTTAGAGCCGTAGACCGAGCATAGAACATGCACTCTTTCATATGCTGGATGCTCAAAGTATGAGATTGGCTCTCCGTGTTGCTCATCTAAAGTAGCTAGTTTGGAAAGTAGGTCGGCCAACTCATTTTCCTCGCAGCCTACCCTTTGTATCTCCCAAAACTCCAAGTCTTATACCAACCTCTTCACAAGTTCACAGTACTTTATCAGAACTGGGCTGATCACTTCATACTCTCCCTTGACTTTATTCACAATCAGTTGGGAGTCACAATAAGCTATGATCTTGGTCGCTCCAAAGCACTTGGAATATTCAACAAATTTAATCAAGGCCTCATACTCGGCCTGGTTATTGGAGGCTGGGAACTTGAACCTTAGGGCTTCTTCAAAAGCTCTACCAGTCTGTGGCTCGATCAACATAATTCCAGCTACACTAATGTCCTTTGTAGCAGACCCATTCGAGTAAACCTTCTAGCAATCATCGGGTAAACTGGTTATCTGTTGGTTTGATTGTTTCTTACCCTTCGAGCTCTCTTTTGGGGCGATCTCTGACTTGTTTTCCTTGGTGAACATAAGCTCGACCAAGAAGTCTGTCAAAGGTTAAGCTTGCAAAGCTTTTTAGAGGCCTGTATTTAATGGTGAACATGAGCTTTCTGGTTTGTGCAATATATTTCTCAATGGAGCATTAGTTAGTATGACAATAGGGTGAGCAGAGAAGTAAGCTCTGAGATTTCTGGCTGCTACCACTAAGGCGTAGGTGACCTTTTCAGTATTGAAGTATCGCCCCTCTACGTCGGACAAGTCCTTGATTATATAATAGACCGGCTTCTGAAGGCCATTTTCCTCTCTGAAAAGAATCGCGGCCACTCTTCGATCTCCAGTCGATAGGTATATGTACAAACACTCTCCTTGAATCAGGCTACTTAGTAATGGTGGAGAGGCGAGGTATTCTTTGAGTTGTTGGAACGATGAGGAACATTCGGTCGTCCACTCAAAGTTTTTCGTCCCCCTCAAAGTTTTGAAGAAGGGGAGAGACCTCTCAGCTGACTTGGCTATGAAATGACCCAAAGCTGCGACCCTACCATTCAATCGTTGTACCTCCTTGATGCACGTAGGATTTTGCATATCTACCAAGCCCTTTATCTTTTCTGGATTATCTTCAATGCCTCTTTCTGATACCATGAACCCCAAAAACTTGACTGCATCTACCCCAAATACACACTTGCTCGGATTCAGCTTCATGTCATTTGCTCGTAGATTGGTGAACGTTTCCCTTAGGCCGACCACATGATGACCAGTCTTAGTTTTGATGACTATATCGTCGATGTAGGCCTCCATGTTTCAGCCAATCTGACTAGCAAAGACTCTATTTACCATCCTCTGATAGGTAGCTCCAAGATTCTTCAGCCCGAATGGCATCTTGGTGTAGCAATATATCCCTCCAGCGGCTTGGAAGGCTGTCTTTTCAATGTTATCCTCGTGCATTCTGATCTGGTGATTTCCTGAATAAGCGTCGAGGAAACTGAGGGTGACATGTCCAGCTATTGAGTCGACCAATTTATCTATCCGTGGGAGTGGGTAGCTGTCCTTTGGGCATGCTAGATTTAGATCGGTGAAGTCGGCGCACATCCTCCACTTTCCATTAGCCTTTTTTTACCATCACCATGTTTGCCAGCCAAGTAGAGTAGGACGCCTCCTTGATTATACACCTACACTACGGAGTTTATTTACCTCTTGTTTGATGGCCATTTCTTTGTCTGTAGCAAAAACCCTTAGCCTTTGACTTTAGAATTTAACTATGGGGTTGACCTCCAAGTGATGTACATCGACCTCTTCTTTGACTCCCCTCATGTCCTCTACTCTCCAAGCAAAGACATCAGTACTTTCCTTCAATAGGTTGACTATTTCCACCCTTTCTCCTGGTGACAATTGTCCTCCTATTCTGATTTTTTGATCGGGGTAAGATGAATTGACTTCTATATCTTCCAGCTCTTCCACTGGTTCCAGTTCTAGGCCGTCTCTAAACTGCAGAGTCTCAATGATGATCTCTTAGACCCTTTTTCTTTTCTCAACTCCTAAGTGTGGAGCTTCCTCTTCGATCATATCATCTAGCTTATCAGCTATTTCCCCGTTGCAGGCCCTTGAGTTTTGGTTGATTTGGAGGCATAGGTCGCCGATGATGATCTGGTCGACCAAAACTGTATTTGTTGCGACCCAAGTATTTTCAGAGGGACATGTCATCTCAATCATGACGTGGTAATGTGAGGGATAGGCAGCCTCTTCTATACACTGGATCGTGGATAATCTGGAAGTAGTGGTGACAGACTTTGAGAACTTCCAGCTCGCTTCTGGAGTGTCAATTTCTAACTCCCTCTTCTTCTTGGACTAAACCACATGATCCAGATACTCTCTAGTCGTGCTTAGGATGCACCTAACTCTCAACATGGTGGAAAACTTGACCATTTTATAGGGAATTGAAGGCACCATCCCTAGAGCGATCTGCCCAGGTATACCAAGTATAGCATGGTAATCACTTATAACATCAATGACTATAAATGTTACATTACCTATTGTCCTTAAGGGATGCTTTCAGATGTCGACCTCCAGCTCTATCTGTCCTTTAGCATCAATCCTGTGATTGGTGAAGCCCTCTAGTCGACCTGAGTATGGTGACAACCTGGCATCTGTCAATCCCATGTCTCGAAAGGTTTTGTAATAGAGAATTTCCTTGCAGGCCCCATATCGACCAAGATTCTACTTGACGTGCAGTCATCAATGAGCCCTGGAATCACCAAAATCTGCTCCCTTGCAGCCATGCTGGTAGCCAGCTCGTAGGGATAGAAACTTTTTACCTCCTCTTCAACACAGCTCCTGGGAGGCGCATAAGGAGCTTTGCTTAACTAGAAGATCTTGTGCTTGAGGGCGTGTTGCTTGTCTCTTCAGCAATTACCCCTAAAGTTAGTCTAGATTGTCTTGGCTCTAGCACACCTGTGGTAGGTCGATCTCCTCCTGCAGGACAATCTCCCTTCGCAAACCTATCCAACCTTCCTTCATTCACCCACTTTTTGATGATCCTCTTCAAACTCATACATTCTTCCGTGTTGTGCCCAGTGTCTTTATGATACTAACAATACCTACCATTATCCCTTCTGAATTTATTTTGAGTATTCATTGGGGCAGGAGGACCTAGGTCGACCGTGTTCATGATCTCAGTCCGACTAACCGTGAGCGGGGTGAAGTTTTCAGGGACTCTTTTAGCCGCCCTAGTTATGTTTTTCCCCTTATTGTCGTTATTCTTTGCCTGTCCTCCCTTTGTCGATTCACTAACTTTAGAATGTTTTGAGCCTTTATCTTTCTTTCTCTCCTTCCGTTCCTCGGCCATGGCCACATCATATGCCCTCTAAAACAACTCCTTTCACGTGGTCGCCCTCCTAACTTGGAGCTCGTAATCCAGATCGGGAGAGGACACTCCATTTCTAAGAAGTTGATGACCTCCCTATATGTGAGGTCTTCCTCAATTTGGTCGACCAACTCTTTGAACCTGGTAAAGTAGCTCGTAGTACTCTCCATCTTGCCATGAGTCATGTTGTTCAGATCAGTGACTGTTTTCTTACGAGCCCCAGCTGTAGAGAACCTTTCGAGGAACGTCCTTCTCATGTAACCCCATAAAGTAATGCAGTTAGTGGTTAGACCACGTAACCAAGTCAGTGCTACACCTATGAAGGTGCTGGTTAATGCCTTGCATAGCACGTCATCCTCAGAAGAGACCAAACACATCGTGGCCTCAAAGTGCTGTATGTGATTCAAGGCATTGGTCGCGCCCGAATACTTTTCTAACATGGGCAGCTTGAAACCTGCAGGAGGTCCTTTGTCGAGCATATCCTTGAAACGTTCGTTAGCGTGTCTATGATAGGTTAGAGATGGAGCTACCCTTTGCGATCTTCCGTCGTCCTTTTTAGGAGATTCAGGTAGCTCGAGTAATTCATTCTACACTTCGAGCAAGCTCTGCAGCAACCTAGCCCGCTCTAGCAAAATATCTTTTCTACTAAGGTGAGATGCTGAGGGACCTGCAATGTCGCCTGCAGCTGTTCGACCTGCTTGGTCCCGCTTTGGTTGCTGGTTTACCCCTTGGTTAGGCATAGGCCTTTTCTGTTTTCTCCCATCTTGCAAACCCATACCGTCGGTCACGGTGTTAGAACGAGTGACCCTTCTATTGGGATTCCCCTATGGAGGAGTAGGCAAGTTTGTAGTGCGGTTTTCGGCATCTGCATTCATGTTTC
The DNA here is from genome assembly GCA_022495995.1 of Adenophora triphylla var. japonica. Lineage (NCBI taxonomy): Eukaryota > Viridiplantae > Streptophyta > Magnoliopsida > Asterales > Campanulaceae > Adenophora > Adenophora triphylla. The sequence continues at coordinate 246,316 of JAFEMH010000155.1, read as the reverse complement.
CCACATTCTCGTGCATTGGCTCACTGGAGGAATTAGCAATGTGTCCGTCAGATACCATGTTAATGATTGTGTGAGGTTTTGAGGTCTAGCGTTATCATTTTTCGACAATGGAATCAAACTGATGACGCAGGAAATGATCCAGATCAGCCTCAGTATAGTAATAGGTTGATCCCTAGTACATGTGACCTGAAACCACGAACAAACGACTAGTCGGGTTGGTCTTCGGCTAAGATCCTCCGGTGTGATAATGAGATATAGTGTTATGACCTTATATGAAACTGTATTGAGCAACGTAAGCTCAAAATAGCCCAAAAGACATTACCTTTTAACGTTGTATGATGTCTGGTATATATAGTGGTGTTATGGGATCACTGTGAATCACTAAAATTAATGAGATGTTGTGGGCGTAAATGTCTTCGAGAATGTAGGAGGCGGTTACAAATAACGACGTAGACGGACGTACGTGTTGGTAGGTCGATGTCACTTGATTATTCGAAGTCGACCTGACTTTGTGCCTTGACTTGATAGAAATTGTACAAATAGATAATCGTATGTCGGACGAAAATAGGTCGAGACCAATGATGTTCGGACAATGAACGAGGTCGACTGATATTTGTCGTTGGGCATTTGACGTTGTAACAATTGGATTGGCCCATTCCATGATATTATCTTTGTACTATCTTAAATGTTGAATTTAATTCGTTGAATATTTCACATTACTTTTATTCCGTTCATATATTAGTTCGTATATTAAGACATACAACCCTATTAGAACAAGAGAGTAACAGCTAATAGACTCTCTCATCTCCTTGAAATAAATTGAAGGTTTGATAGCCGCCATTGTAATTTGAAATAATAATGTTTTTTTCTTTTAATTCTAGAAATACTAATGTTAGTAGAAAAAAAAAGTTCTAAACCCAAGTTACAACGTAACTAACAAACAAGTGCCTAACAATGAAAAAAGAAAAAGAAAAAGAAAAAGAAAAAGAAAAAAAAGACAAAAAAAAAAGAAACCTAATGGGCCTTGGCCTAGTGGTATCATAGAAACTTTCCGAAGGGGAGATCACCGGTTTGAGTCTCCCCAAGGGGATTCTTTGGGCTTTAATTTCTAACTTGGTTTCAGGGTCCTTAGGAGCCCCCCGGGGCACATCCGTGTAGTTAAGGAAGCATCATTGCTGGGCTTGTATCCTCAGTATGGGAAGTTTGAATCTTGGCAGGAGCAGCTGGAGCAGTCAATTGATGTTGTAAGAGTGATGCAATTGCCTTTTTGGCAGGAGCAGCTGGAGCAGCCAATTGGTGATGTAAAAGTGATGTAAATGCCTTGTAGGAGGGCTCCCTTGGGGCTCTGGAGTATAAGGGGTGCTGCCACCCTGGCTGCATAGGGCACATCCCGCGATTTACCTCCGCCAATATTCTGAGGGGCCGATACCTGGTGATCCAGGATTAGTCCGACGAAGCTAGGAACCTGGGTAACAAAAAAAAAAAAGAAAAAGGACCCACACCAAAGTAATTAGCAACAATAAAAAAAAATAAAAAGAAGAAATCACACAGAGAAAAATAATCCTCTGTTTCAATATAATTTCAATATAATAAAATTTTTAATTTAACTTTACACACTTATTATAAAATGTCAAAAACTTGTAAAAAACGTGTTTTTTTAACCTTAACAAAAAACGTGCTTTACTCTCATTCTCTCTCTAAACGGACTCTCTCTCTAAACGCAAATAGCCGGCGGCGTCCCTTCCCCGCTCGAAATTCCTTTCAGTGTAGCCTCCAATTCCTTCCCCCACACCCCCTGAACTAGAATTCTTACTCCCCGTCCTCCGACGCCGACGAGTCCGTCGGAGTGTTCATTATCAAAATTGAAAATCCCTAATTCTCTGTATTATCAAGTTTAAGAAAACAGATTCAAGTCTTGACTCAACAACAATTTCAGATTGTCTCAGGCGATTCAATGTAAGTTTCACATTTCATTTTCCTCTCCCCATTGTTTGCCATTTCTGCAAATGCGACTCTCTTGTGTTCGTGAAAATGCTTCAATGTGGAGGTTCAATTTCAATTTCAATTTTTCATTTTTATGTTAGTTTTTGATTAATGGTGTTCTAAATTTCGGACGGTGATATGTCTTCTGTAGTTATTTGCGAAAATGTGCGTGAAATGTGTGTTGGTAGAGTGCCAGCAAGGTTAATGGTGAGTGCCAGCAAGGTGTAGAATGGTGTGTAGGGGACTGGGTAATTAGATGCCAGTGCATGTGTTTTGGAGTGTCAATGCATGTGTTATGGAGTGCCAGTGCATGTGGTTATGAGTGCCAGTGCTTGTGTTTTTGAAAGCCAGCAAAAATTATTATCAGTGTTTTTGAGTGCCAGTGTATGTGTTTTTGAGTGCCAGTGCATGTGTTTTTGAATGCCAGTGCATGTGTTTTTGAATGCTAGTGCTTGTATTTTTGAGAGCCAGCAAAAATGTTAGTGTAACAAATTGCCAGTGTTAGTATAACAGAGTGCCAGTGTGAAGAGTGTCAGTTCATGTATATAAAAGTGTCCGTGTAAAAAGCACCAGTGCCAGTTTAACAAAGTGTCCGTGTTAATGTAACTGGCAATTTGTTAAAACTGGCACTGGCACTTTTTACACTGGCACTTTGTTACACATGCACTGGCACTTTGTTTACATTGGCACTTTGTTAAAATGGTACTGACAGTTTTTTACACTGACACTTTGTTACACAATCACTGGCACTTTGTCACACTGGCTGGCACTTTGTTAAACTGGTACTTACACAAACGGGAAAACACAAAACACGTTTTTCTTAAGTATAAAAAAAAACGCATTTTTCATAAGACCAACTCTTATAAAATAGTTTAATACACGACTTATTATATAGGATTAATACAACAATAAATGGCTGCACAGTATAAATTACCTTTGTGGTCAATACTATTGAATTTGACTAATTATTAAAAAATTTGATTGTTTGAATAAAATTTCACAAATTATTATTGGTAGTATGGTTGGTAATGAATCTATAATTTCACCAAAATAATAAATATTGATCAAATTTAATTGAGTTGTTATAATTTTAAAATTAAATTATCGGATCAAAAGAAGATGAAATTCCCAGTCCGTGAACTCGTCCAAAAATGTAAATTGTGTCAGCAAGTACTATTTGGTCCAAATAATTCACCCTTACACATGATTCACATTGATTTTGTAAAGTCATGTTGATATTGCGTGGATCGATAATGTTTGCCACTTGCTAGTGGCTGGTGGGTGGCACATTAGTCATAATGAGTCTGATATTTCTCATTCGACATCGAAAATATATGAATTTAGTGTGATATAGAAGGTCCGTGCACTATTACTAAGCATCAATCATCTATTGGACTTTTAGAGATCTGTGATGGGCTGTGATTGATCCAATTAAAAAGGTGCTTAATGAGCCAGTATGTGATGCTTACGTAACGGATCGTGATTTAATTTGTTGAACACTCCTATTCCTATGAAAAGATATCAATTACCTACAACTATGGAAAGATAAATAAAACTTCTATTCTATCTCAATCACTCTCCATAATACATGGAGTAGGTCTCCGGAGAAACGCGTTTCTCCATAAGTTATGGAGAAACGTGTTTTACGGATATCGCTCAAAGGTTACGGATATCCGTAACCCTTTGATCACGATATCCGAAGTTATGTTAGAATGGGACCAACACATACCAACTTTCGGTCATGGCCTTCACTTTTACGGATATACTTTTCACTGTTTTCTGGATATACTTTTCACTGATTTCTGGATATAGATTTGGCCAAGGTCATGGTCAATACAAAATTTCTGGATATCCTTTCTCTTAATTTCTGGATATACTTTTTAGTGTTTTCTGGATATAAATTTGGCCAAGGTCATGGGCCAAGGTCATGGCCAACACAAAATTTCTGGATATCCTTTCAAAAGGTTCTGGATATCCAGAAACCCGTTTCTCCATAAATTATGAAGAAACACGTTTCTCCCTAGTTTTGGCTAATACATGGGATATTTACCTAGGAAAATAGGGAAAGGATTTACCAAAATGTGTACAAAGTCAAATCGTATAAAGTGAGTCTTGGAAAAGATCACGTATCTTTGCTTTCACCCCCCCTTAAGCGAAGTGTCGTGGAACTAAGCTGAAGCTTGTCGGAGAGGAGCTGAAAACGAGGAGCAGCAAGGCTCTTTGTGAACATGTCTGCCACTTGATCCAAAGATACAATATGGTGAAGTCGAAGGAAACCCCGAAGATGAAGTTCACGAACAAAATGGAGATCGATTTCAATGTGACGAGTTCTAGGGTGAAATACCGGATTTTTGAACATATGAAGCGCCGAAATGTTATCACAAAAAAGATGCGGTCGTGCGAGAGGAATACCAAGTTCACGAAATAGATAAGAGAACCACCGAATTTCAGCAGCCGTGGAGGCCAAGGCCCTATATTCGGCCTCACTACTTGAACGAGATACCGTATGTTGCTTTTTAGCTGACCATGCCACTAGATTAGGGCCAATGAAAACACTGGCACCAGTTGTAGAGCGACGGTTGTCTGGGGAGCCTGCCCAACCGGCATCGGAGAAAGCAACAAGTGAAATATTTGGGGAAGATCGGAAAGATATGCCAAGAGAGGTCGTGCCTTTGAGGAACCGAAATATGCGTTTAACTGCTTGCATATGAGAAGTGCTTGGAGAGTGCATAAACTGGCATACCTGGTTAACCGCAAAGAAAGTTTCGAACGAGTGAGAGTAACATATTGGATGCCGCCTACCATGCTTCGATAGAGAGTAGCATCGGAAAGTGGGTCTCCGTCATGGGCGGTGAGATGTATCCCAGGAGCAAGTGGTGTAGGAGCTGGTTTGCTCAAGTACATGTTAAACTTATGGAGAAGATCTGAAGCATATCTCGTTTGGTTTAGATGTAAAACATTCTCGGTTCGAGTGGCTTCGATACCGAGAAAGAAACTCAGGGGTCCAAGGCGTCTACTCTCAAACGTAGCACAAATAGAATCAATGACCTTGTTGACCATGGAGGAGTTAGAACCAGTAACTATAATATCATCCACGTATACGAGAATGGCCACTGTGGTGTCGTGTACATGGCGAATAAATAAGGAAGAATTCACTCGGCTGTTAAAGAAACCCAGGGAAAGAAGGAAGTCATGTAGTCGACGGAACCACGCACGAGGGGACTGCTTAAGTCCATAAAGAGCACGATGAAGGCAATACATGAGTAGGCTGATGTGGATCAACAAACCCCAGTGGTTGGGACATATACACCTCCTCAGTTAGAATCCCATTCAGAAAGGCATTTCGAACATCAAGTTGTTCAATAGGCCACTTACGAGAATGAGCAATGGAAAGAATTGAACGAATGGTTGCAGGTTTAATGACGGGACTAAACATCTCATCATAATCAACTCCCTCTTGTTGTGTGTATCCCTGAGCCACCAGTCTAGCTTTATAGCGTTCAAGAGATCCGTCGGCTTGTCGCTTGACTTTATAAATCCACCTACTGCCAACGACATTATAACTTTGTGGACAGGGAACAAGAGACCATGTACTAGTTTTCCGTAGAGCTATAATCTCATCTTGCATTGCTTGTTGCCAGTGTGCAATAGGTGCAGCCTATTTGAAAGTCTTTGGTTCGAAGAACGGAGAATTCGAAGCTGTTGCACTAAGTGCGAAGTGGTGTTTCGGGCGAAACACTCCAGATTTGGATCTAGTCTGCATTGGATGAGAGCTAATAACAGACGGTTGGGCAGCTTGTTGTGGAGGAACAGACTCGGTGGGTTGATCCGGAGGTGGAGTGGACTCAGCGGGTGGATCCGGCCCAACATGATTAGTCATAGCTTGATTTAAAGAAAATGGAACCGGGCTGGTGTGGACTTGAGGTCTGCTGGAAGGAAGAGCTGGAGCCGAATGTGGGCTAGAGGCGGCACATGGGCTAGCTGTAGCACATGGGCTACTGGGCTTTTGAGAAGGCCCAATTTCGGCTGGTTCCAGCAGTGTTGTTGAGGAGTTCAACATAGGATCAGAACAGGCCGGATGAGATACTGACTTAGTAGTTGGAGCAGTGGAAGTAATTGTTGAAATGGCCTGGTGATCATTGTGTTGCTGAGTTTGACTTGGAATAGCTGTTGCAAAATTATTCTTCACATAGAAAAAATGTTGCTCATCAAACAAAACATGGCGAGATATATATATATTCGACCCGTGACAGGATTAAAACACCTATATCCTTTTCGTATTTGATCATACCCCAAAAACACACATGGAGTTGATTTAAGCATCAATTTGTGTCGATTATAAGGAACGAGATTTGGGAAACACGTACACCCAAAAGTTTTGAGAAAACGGTAATCCGGAGTGCGTTGCCACAATTTCTCATAAGGAGAAATAAAATTAAGTTGACGCATAGGCAACCTATTTATGAGGAACACAGCTGTGGAAAATGACTCAAGCCAAAATTTTTGTGGGACATTGGATTGGGCAAGAAGACATAGACCCATTTCTACAATATGACGGTGTTTACGCTCAACCACCCCATTTTGTTGGGGCGTGTATGGACATGAGGTCCGATGACTAATACCATTTTTCACCAAGAAAGCAGCAAATTGTCTGTTAATAAATTCACCCCCTCCATCAGTCTGAATAGTTTTGACAGTGTGAACAACAAAAATCTTATTTGACAGTTGATTTTTAATAAGAATTTTGAATTCAGAGAAAACTGTTAATACATCAGACTTATGATATAATGGAAAAAGCCAAACATATCGAGAAAAGTCATCTACAATAGACAGATAATATCTAAAACCAGAAACAGTGGGAACAGTAGATGGTCCCCAAACATCCAAATGCAATTAGGCTAATGGTTTCTTAGAATTAAAATTATGAGGTTCAAACGAAAGATTACAAGATTTTCCTAACAGGCAAAAATGACACATCTCCTTTTTATTAATAGGACCGCTAACCGGAAGCCTGATTTTATTGACTAAACACTGAAAGATATGAGAAGAAGGGTGCCCTAAACGGGCATGCCAAGTGGAGGAAGAAGCACGTTCCCCAATCAACGCCAAAGAGTTTACGCGTGAACTGGGAACAAAAGACAAAGTGTAAAGGTCCCCAGAGTTACTGCCAGAAAGGATAGTCCTCTTGGTATGGTTGTCCTTCACGCAGAAACCAAACGCAGTTAGTTCAAAAAACAATTATTGTCTAAACAAAACTTGCGAATTGAAAGTAACAAACGACTAATTTTTGGAACATGCAAGACAATATCCATAGCGAAATTGTGATTATGAACAGAAAATCGAGTGGAACCAATATGAACAATAGGAATAGATGCACCATTAGCAACAACAATCGAGTCATTACCTGAGTATGGAGAAGACTGGTGCAGGACATCCGGATTGGATGTCATGTGATTAGTCGCCCCGGAATCAAGAACAAACGAGACGGGAGCCATAGGCGACGAACCACTAGGAGAAGTCATATGGTGATGTGGGTAATACTGAGCGCTATAAGCAAAGTTTCCACGTTGATAGCAAGTGGTTGCTTCGTGACCGAGTTTCTTACAAAGCTGGCATGTCACTAAGTTTTGATCTGGGCTTAGGAAAGGGTTTGGTGGATGATAAGGTACAGTAGCAGGTGGGGTGTGAGGCCGAAAAGGTTGGAATTGTGTGGGAAATAGCAAGAGTCCTTGGCCTTGGTTCCTGTTACGATTACCCTTTTTGTTGCGATTACCTCCGCCCCCACGGTTTTGGCTAGGATTGAAGAAGAAACCTCCCTGGTGAGGCTGTCCAAAAGACCGAGAACCCCCATGATAGTGCTGGTTCGGTACATGCGGCTGTGGAGGTGTAGCTTTGGGTTTTTCCGATTCTTTTGCGGCTGCAAGAGCACTGACAGTAGGAGAGATTTTCGTGGCAAATTTCTGCTGGAGGGTTTCCTCCTGGAGTAGAATATCCTTCAGGTCATCGATAGTAGTGAAACCTCTTGAATTTTGAGTTGTTATAAACTCCTTGTACGTATTACCCAACCAACAAGTATCCTACGGCGAAGGGTTTGGGTGAAAACAGCTTCACCCGCACGAGAAAGGGAATGGGAGATGGTCTTGGCACGAAGGATGTAATCCTGAATAGTCATGCCAGGGGAAAGATGCAGATCGTGAAGCTCCTCTTGGAGCTTTTGGATGTGAATAGTAGAGGCAACGCCAAACTCTTTGGCAAGAAGGTCCTATGCCTTCGGTGCCGTGGTACAAGGGTTTACATGAGGCTGAATTTCAGGTTTAACAGTGGCTTTTATCCATCCGAGGACGATTCGAGAGGTGTGGACAAAAGATTCATAGGCTGGATTTTCAGAGGTTGTGTTATCGGCTTTGACAAGGGTTTGGGAGGGTGGGATTTTATCTGTGACTACATTGGTAAGGTAATGGATTTCCAACATGGATAGGAAGAGGGAACTCCAATTTTGGTAATTCTCATTCGACAATCGACTGTGTCCCATATACGATTGAACGTTGAAGAGAATAGGGAGTCCATGTTTGTTGTGAGGATTAACTTGCCCAAGATCGACGGTAACCATGGTTTTCGATGCTTCGTCACCCATGACTATATTGAAGTAGCTCTTGATACCATGAACGATTTAATCAACCTGCATAAGAAAGATAGAAAGAACAGAAGAGGAAAATGGAGGAAGGAGGACTTGACAGAGACAAGAAAGAAGGAGAACTCAAGGCAGAAAGAAAGGATGACCCATCTCAACGTTTAGGTCTCCATATCATTGTATTTATATAACTCTGTACATTCCTATTCATATGAAAAGATATCAATTACCTACAACTATGGAAAGATAAATAAAACTTCTATTCTATCTCAATCACTCTCCATAATACATGAAATATTTACCTAGGAAAATAGGGAAAGGATTTACCAAAATATGTACAAAGTCAAACCGTATAAAATGAGTCTTGGAGAAGATCACGTATCTTTGCTTTCACATTTCACATTACTTTTATATATTCCCTTCATATATTAAGACATACAACCCTATTAGAACAAGAGAGTAATAGCTAATAGACTCACTCATCTCCTTGAAATAAATTGAAGGTTTGATAGCCGCCATTGTAATTTGAATAATAATGTTTTTTTTCTTTTAATTCTAGAAATACTAATGTTAGGAGAAAAAAAAGTTCTAAACCCAAGTTACAACGTAACTAACAAACAAGTGCCTAACAATGGAAAAAGAAAAAGAAAAAGGACCCACACCAAAGTAATTAGCAACAATAAAAAAAATAAAAAGAAGAAATCACAGAGAAAAATAATCCTCTGTTTCAATATAATAAGATTTTTAATTTAACTTTACACACTTATTAGAAAATACTCCCTCCGTCCCATCCAAGTGTGTACCAAGATTTTGGACACGCAAACTAAGAAATACTATTAAAATAATGAAAATGTGTGGTAGGAAATGAAGAGAGAGAATTGTTAGAGATATTATCCCACATTGAGAATAGACAAACCTTGCATATAATATATAAAGATCATGAGTTACTCCCCTTATCACCAATTGGTTTTAAGGTGAAACCTCAGACTTTAAGATGGTATCAGAGCAGGTTCATTACACGTGCAGGCCCAACGGCCCACGATGTTACTCCGCGCCACCTGATTGATAAGTCCACGTTGTAAGCTTTGGCAAAGCCCGCTACACGTGAGGGGGCGTGTTAGAGATATTATCCCACATTGGGAATAGACAAACCTTGCATATAATATATAAAGATCCTGGGTTACTCCCCTTATCACCAATTGGTTTTAAGGTGGAACCTCAGACTTTAAGAAGAATGAGTGGAGTTAATAGTAGGTTGGTTGAATAAATTGTATGGTGGAGAATGAGTAGAGTTAATGAGTGGGTGGGGTATGGAGAATATAAAATATTAAAACCTTTTTCATTTTTGATAGTTCACACTCGACTGAAACGGACTAAAAGAAAAATAAGTGTACACTCGGCTGAAAAGGAGGGAGTAGTTTAATACATGACTTATTATACTTATTATATAGGATTAATACAACAATAAATGGCTGCACAGTATAAATTACCTTTGTGGTCAATACTATTGAATTTGACTAATTATTAATAAAATTTGATTGTTTGAATAAAATTTCACAAATTATTATTGGTACTATGGTTGGTAATGAATCTATAATTTCACCAAAATAATAAATACTTGATCAAATTTAATTGAGTTGTTATAATTTTAAAATTAAATTATCGTATCAAAAGAAGATGAAATTCCCAGTCCGTGAACTCGTCCAAAAATGTAAATTGTGTCAGCAAGTACTATTTGGTCCAAATAATTCACTCTTACACATGATTCACATTGATTTTGTAAAGTCATGTTGATATTGCGTGGATCGATAATGTTTGCCACTTGCTAGTGGCTGGTGGGTGGCACATTAGTCATAATGAGTTTATCTCAATTAGAAGTGGTTGTACCACTTTGAACACAACTCTTAACTAAAAATTAAACAATGTGCCAATTATAGGGGGAAATTGATTCGGTTTAAACTTTGTTTCGAAATTTAACTAAATTAAATCTTACGTTTTTGTTCGATTTTCAATCAATAATGATTTGGTTTGGTTTCAAAAATTGTCAAATCATTGTTGGAAAAATAGTGTGTTTTGAAGAAAATTAATGATTTAATTTTTAAAGGGTAATTTTGTCAAATTACTTAATTGGGTTTTGTGGTTGTGAAATAAAATATTTAATTGTCCAAAATGATTTTTGGATGTATTAAATTTAAATGCTCAAAGGATTTGGCCCACTTATTGATAATAAATGTTGATTTTGTAAATCAAAAGTGGTTTTAAATTTTACTGAGGTGCTCAGTCGAGCAGAGTGTTAACTTGGCCTAGCACAGTATGGCAGAAGATAAAGTTTCTTTAAAAAGCCATGCTCGGCCGAGGCATATGCCTTGCTCGGCCGAGCAGAGCCTTACTCGGCCGAGCAGACTATAAGACTCGGCCGAGCAGATCCTGGGCATTAATGACTGTTTGATTTTCCAAATGTAACAGCCATAGAAATGAATATCAAAACTGAAAATGGTTAATATTTTCAGTTTAATGGAGTTTAATTTCGGGTTAATTGTTATTAATCTCAAATTAAATCCAAATATTCAATTGTGATTTTCTAAGGCTTTTGGAGTTTATAAATTATTGTTTGTTAACAACAATGGAGAAAACTTTTGAAAATTACTTGGCAAACCACTTGAAAAACCACAACAGAGAAAAACACTTGATTTTTCTGCATTCCTCCTCCATTTTCTTTGGTTGCATATTGCCAATTCTTCCTTGGCCTCCTAGCTTGCATATAGAAGAAGAGGTGATCTAGTCCAAGCACGGTTCAGCTCGCCGGAAACTTTAGGTGCAAAGTGCCACCGGTCCGCACGTTCTAACCTGGGAGACAAGCGATCCAAGAAAACTCAAGCACACTCGGTGAGAGATCAAATATGTCTTAAGGAGATAGTGATTTCATTGGGCTCGTGCAGAAATTTCAACAACTTCTCCTTTTTGTAATTTCAGTTTTGTCAATTATATTGTATTTATAATTTTTGTAATTGTACACCCTTGTAACAACCATTTGATTCGATTTGATCTGCGGTATAAATTGCCAAATCACGGTTCGAGACCGTGACACCGAACCTATAGACCGTTCAATATTAAACGTAGATATATATGTCTTTCATCTACACCTCACATTTATATTTGAAAACCCATAATTTTATTTTTGAATTTTAGCCTATAACCCTTTTTTCTTTTGATTAATCTTCCTTTAATAATGTTAATACTTTTTAGCACATAACATTATAACAACTCAAATGACATGTTGTTATTATAAACATTGAAATACAACTTAAAGTTGTTTTTTAAATAAAACTAAATCTTTTATGTATGTTATGTCTGAAAAATTTAAACAAACATGACAATAAATTGTATAGTCTGAGACTATGTTCTGATTAATTACTGAAGCAGTGTTCTCTTTCATGGTTTGAACCGTGGTTTAAACCGCGGTTCAAACCGTAAAATCAAATCACGATTCGAACCAAACTGAACAAAAACATGGTGGTGTAACGATGTGTTGCCTTTTTCGCGGGAAAAATTCGATTTTTGCGTTTCTTTGAAAAACCAAATAAAACCGGAAAAAACGGAGTCGCCACGCCATTTTAATTTTGAAGGGCCAAAACTTTGAAAAAAGCCCGAGATCAGAGATTTAGGTTCGGAGGTCATGTTACGCGTCGGGAAGGACGTTAGTGTGCACCCGACGCGCCTCGTAAAAACGAGTCTTCCAAGCTGAAAATCATTTGGGTGTGTGTGTGTGTGTGTTTTGGCCAAAATAAGTTGAAACTGGAAAAAGTAAAAATTGGGATGTCTTTTTAAGACTTTAAACTGATCCCATGATTTTTTGGAGAATTTTTGGATTGAGATTTGGTACTCAAAAAACCTTTTGAAGTTGAGAAGTCACTTCTGCCAGAAGGAAATAGCAGCAGACACCTGATTTTGAAATGGATTCAAGGGTCCTAAAACTTCATAATCTGGATGAACTCAGAGAATGAAAGTTTCTCTAGACTCCTTGAATAAACTTTGTGTGAAAGAAATTTCCATTTTGGAGAAGATTTGAGGGGTCAAAACCTTCTGGAAACCTCAGATATGAGATCTGGATTCCCAGAAGCTGATGAACTAGCCTCTGAAAGAAAAATTGAAAAGAGGAGTTTTACTCACCCAAAAAATAAGGTAAAAATATGTCTGGAAAGCTCTGGATGTTGGCTACAAAAAGTGTTTTGTAGTCAACACCAAATTCCAAGTTCATCTGTGTCCAAAAATTAAGACCATGGACTGAGGTCTGGGAAAATTGCTACTGGACAGCAACTTCCCAAGAAAGAAAACAAGATTTTAAGGGGGGTTTTGCATCCATGCTTGTCCCCATTTCCCTAGGTTTTGGTTAGTGATCACTAGACATTTTAGTGGTGAATCAACTATACCAAACCATCCTTGGGGTACATTAGGACTAAGCATTTCATTTGCTTGGGGAGGGGGATTTTACCCTTTGAAATCAAGATTTAGTGCTTGAAAATGGTTTTTTAGGGTTTTGAAAGTGCATTTTTGCAAGTAAGAAAGAAAAGCTTTGAAAATAATGTTGATCTTTGTAGAAGATCATCCATGGAGATGGTCTTCCATGGTGATCTTCTTAGATCTAGAGAAAAAAGATGAAAGAACTACATTTTGTAGTTTGAAGATGCATGCATGGATGAGATTTAGGGTTAGGAAGAGGAGGGTTTACCAATCTTCCTTGTGTTCTTGAGTGTTTGGCTTGAGTGTATGAGTGTTTAGGGCTTTAATATGAGAGTGAGTGGATGAGTATGAGTTGGGAAAGATTGGAGAGAAAAAGGTAACAATTCTTGAGAATTCTCACTGTTTTCTCTCTATATTTCGCCAGAAATTCGTTGCTATTGTGTTCTTCCTCCTTATTTTTGTTTTGGAGGGCTCAATTTATAGCCCTCTGAAAATTACATACTTGTCCGCGCGGATAGGATCGAGCGGCGTGCTGTTCATTAAATGCGGCTTCGGCTTTGGACAAGAAGAATAATCTTTTCAAAATTCAAATTGACCGGCCAGTTTTGTTTCCCGCATTGCTATATTTGGTTTTCTTCATTTGTTTTTCTTTTTTGAGATTCTTTTTAAGGTTTAACCTTAAATAACAATGCCCATTTTACCCTCACTTTGTTAGGAAAGTTAGGATAGTTAGGAATTGTTGGAAATTGTTATAACTTTCGTTAATTTTATAACGAAAATTCTAACAAGCTCAAATTGGAGCACTTACAGTAGCCCCTCGGCGACGGCGCTTTCGAAGGAAGCGGGGTCGTCGATAAGAGTAAGGCTCCATATTTGGCAGGATGATCGAGTGATCGGGTGGCTGAACCTAGCGATAGGCTACCTACGTATCCCGAATGGGAATCAAGCCAGTCGTAGTTCGGGTCTTTGACCCTGGAGATGATGGCGTTTTAGGTGCCTCGAACCTGATGAGCGAGTTCTACAGTCGGTTACTGGAAAGAAACTCTGCTGGGGATAAGAGATGACCATTTTTGGTCTGATGGCTATCCGCTCTGCTGGGGATAGGAATGACCATTTTCGGTCTGACGGGTATCCGCCCTGCTGGGGATAGGAATGACCATTTTCGGTCTCTGCTGGGGATGATTGCGATTTATCGCTTTCTAGTGATAGCGTCTTAGGTGCCTCAAACCTTGGAGATGGCGTTTTAGGTGCCTCGGACCTTGGAGATGGCGTTTTAGGTGCCTCGAACCTTGGAGATGGCGTTTTAGGTGCCTCGAACCTTGAAGATGGCTTTTTAGGCGCCTCGGACCTTGATGATGATGGCTTTTTAGGCGCCTCGGACCTTAATGATGATGGCTTTTTAGGCGCCTCGGACCTTAATTTGAAATGGCCTTTCGGTGGACTTTGTCTGCTGCCGAAGGAGAGGGTGACCGTTTTGGTCGGGGGGCTGGACCTAATGATAGGCTACCTACGTATCCCTAGTGGGAATCAAGCCCTTTCGTAGTTCGAGCACTACTCGAGATTTCGCTGGCTTTTGGGATTCCGTTAACTTTGATGGGGATTTCGTTAGCCTTTGCTGGGGATTTCGTTAGCCTTTGCTGGGGAAAATCAGACATATTCGTCTGGGAAATCGGTCTTACGTTTGACTGCCGTGGGCAATTTTTGATGAAAGATACGGGATTTCGTTATCTTTCTCGGGGCACTCGGTCTTACGTTTTACTGCCGGGAATGATTTTGATGAAAGATACGGGATCTCGTTATCTTTCTCGGGGCACTCGGTCTTACGTTTTACTGCCGGGGGTAATTTTGATGAAAGATACGGGATCTCGTTATCTTTCTCGGGTCACTCGGTCTTACGTTTGACTGCCGGGGGTATATTTTGATGAAAGATACGGGATCTCGTTATCTTTCTCGGGGCACTCGGTCTTACGTTTGACTGCCGGGGGTAAATTTTGATGAAAGATACGGGATCTCGTTATCTTTCTCAGGGCACTCGGTCTTACGTTTGACTGCCGGGGGTAATTTTGATGAAAGATACGGGATCTCGTTATCTTTCTCGGGTCACTCGGTCTTACGTTTGGTAGGGGTAATTTTGATGAAAGATACGGGATCTCGTTATCTTTCTCGGTCACTCGGTCTTACGTTTGACTAGGGGTATATTTTGATGAAAGATACGGGATCTCGTTATCTTTCTCGGGGCACTCGGTCTTACATTTGGCTGCCAGGGTAATTTTGATGAAAGATACGGGATCTCGTTATCTTTCTCGGGGCACTCGGTCTTACGTTTGGCTGGGAGTGATTTTGATGAAAGATACGGGATCTCGTTATCTTTCTCGGGGCACTCGATCTTACGTTTGCAGGGGGTAATTTTGATGAAAGATACGGG
Source organism: Adenophora triphylla var. japonica (assembly GCA_022495995.1). Classification (NCBI taxonomy): domain Eukaryota; kingdom Viridiplantae; phylum Streptophyta; class Magnoliopsida; order Asterales; family Campanulaceae; genus Adenophora; species Adenophora triphylla. The sequence goes on along the minus strand of JAFEMH010000155.1, from coordinate 230,816 downwards.
ATCTCGTTATCTTTCTCGGGTCACTCGGTCTTACGTTTTTACTGTAGGGAATTTTGATGAAAGATACGGGATCTCGTTATCTTTCTCGGGGCACTCGGTCTTACGTTTGGCTGCGGGGTGATTTTGATGAAAGATACGGGATCTCGTTATCTTTCTCAGTCACTGGCCTTACGTTTGGCTCAGGGAGTGATTTTGATGAAAGATACGGGATCTCGTTATCTTTCTCGGGGCACTCGGTCTTACGTTTGACCGCCGGGGTAATTTTGATGAAAGATACGGGATCTCGTTATCTTTCTCGGGTCACTCGGTCTTACGTTTCTTAGGGAATTTTGATGAAAGATACGGATCTCGTTATCTTTCTCGGGCACCTGGTCTTACGTTTGACTAGGGGTAATTTTGATGAAAGATACGGGATCTCGTTATCTTTCTCGGGGCACTCGGTCTTACGTTTGGCTGGAGGTAATTTTGATGAAAGATACGGGATCTCGTTATCTTTCTCGGGAGCACTCGGTCTTACGTTTGAGCAGGGGCAATTTTGATGAAAGATACGGGATCTCGTTATCTTTCTCGGGGCACTCGGTCTTACGTTTGAGTAGGGAGTAATTTTGATGAAAGATACGGGATCTCGTTATCTTTCTCGGGGCACTCGGTCTTACGTTTGGCTGGGGGCAATTTTGATGAAAGATACGGGATCTCGTTATCTTTCTCGGGGCACTCGGTCTTACGTTTGGCTAGGAGTAATTTTGATGAAAGATACGGGATCTCGTTATCTTTCTCGGGGCACTCGGTCTTACGTTTGATCAGTGGGTAATTTTGATGAAAGATACGGGATCTCGTTATCTTTCTCGGGTCACTCGGTCTTACGTTTGGCTATAGGGAGTAATTTTGATGAAAGATACGGGATCTCGTTATCTTTCTCGGGGCACTCGGTCTTACGTTTGGCTCGGGGTAATTTTGATGAAAGATACGGGATCTCGTTATCTTTCTCGGGTCACTCGGTCTTACGTTTGACTGCCGGGGGTAATTTTGATGAAAGATACGGGATCTCGTTATCTTTCTCGGGGCACTCGGTCTTACGTTTGACTGTCGGGGGTAAATTTTGATGAAAGATACGGGATCTCGTTATCTTTCTCGGGGCACTCGGTCTTACGTTTGACTGCCGGGGGCAATTTTGATGAAAGATACGGGATCTCGTTATCTTTCTCGGGTCACTCGGTCTTACGTTTGACTGCCGGGGGTAAATTTTGATGAAAGATACGGGATCTCGTTATCTTTCTCGGGGCACTCGGTCTTACGTTTGACTGCCGGGAATTTCTTGTGAGAGGGTATGAACCTAAATGGGAACTTAGTTCAGGAGTATGAACCTAAGTTGAGGTTCGGTTCAGGAGTATGAACCTAAATGGAGACTTAGTTCAGGAGTATGAACCTAAGTTGAGATTTGGTTCAGGAGTATAAACCTAAATGGGAACTTAGTTCAGGAGTATGAACCTAAGTTGAGATTTGGTTCAGGAGTATGAACCTAAATGGGAACTTAGTTCAGGAGTATGAACCTAAGTCGAGGTTCGGTTCAGGAGTATGAACCTAAATGGAGACTTAGTTCAGGAGTATGAACCTAAGTTGAGATTTGGTTCAGGAGTATGAACCTAAATGGGAACTTAGTTCAGGAGTATGAACCTAAGTTGAGGTTCGGTTCAGGAGTATGAACCTAAATGGAGACTTAGTTCGGGAGTATGAACCTAAGTTGAGATTTGGTTCAGAGTATGAACCTAAATGGGAACTTAGTTCAGAGTATGAACCTAAGTTGAGGTCTTGTTCGGGAGTATGAACCTAAATGGAGACTTAGTTCGGAGTATGATCCTAAGTCGGGATTTGGTTCAGAGTATGAACCTAAATGGGAACTTAGTTCAGAGTATGAACCTAAGTTGAGGTTTTGTTCGTGAGTATGAACCTAAATGGGAACTTAGTTCGGGAGTATGAACCTAAGTTGAGGTTTTTACACGATGGAGGCTATTTGAAGGTGTTCTCCAGGGGAAGACTCGGGCTTACGAGAACCATCGGAAGAAAGGTGATCAATGTCGGTCAAGTGGATGGACCAAGGATTGATCAGTATTCCGGGGGTCACCCGAGGATTGACTATTTTAGGGAAGTCGTCACAGAGATTGGCTGTATTTGGGAGTCACAGGGATTGACTATTTTAGGGAAGTCGCCCAGAGATTGATTTGTATTTGGGAGTCACCCGAGGGATTGACTATTTTAGGGAAGTCGCCCGTGGTTTGACTATTTTGGGAAGTCACCCATGATCGACTATTTTTGGGAAGTCGCCACATGATCCGACTATTTTTGGGAAGTCGCCACATGGTTTGACTATTTTTGGGAAGTCGCCTATGGTTTGACTGTTTTGGGAAGTCGCCCTATGATCCGACTATTTTTGGGAAGTCGCCCTATGATTTCGACTATTTTTGGGAAGTCGCCTGGTTTGACTATTTTGGGAAGTCGCCCTATGGTTTGACTGTTTTGGGAAGTCGCCCTACGGTTTGACTGTTTGGGAAGTCGCCCTATGGTTTGACTATTTTTGGGAAGTCGCCCGTGGTTTGACTATTTTGGAAGTCTCCCTATGGTTTGGCTGTTTTGGGAAGTCGCCCTATGGTTTGACTATTTTGGGGGAAGTCGCTATGGTTTGACTATTTTTGGGGAAGTCGCCTATGGTTTGACTATTTTTGGGAAGTCACTCTATGATCGACTATTTTGGGAAGTCGCCCTATGGTTTGATTGTTTTGGGGAAGTCGCCCATGATTTGACTATTTTTGGGAAGTCGCCCATGATCCGACTATTTTTGGGAAGTCGCCTGTGGTTTGACTATTTTGGGGAAGTCGACCTATGGTTTGACTGTTTTGGGAAGTCGCCCTATGGTTTGACTATTTTGGGAAAGTCGCCCTATGGTTTGACTATTTTTGGGAAGTCGCCCTGTGGTTTGACTATTTTTGGGAAGTCTCCTATGGTTTGACTGTTTTGGGAAGTCGCCATGGTTTGACTGTTTTTGGGGAAGTCGCCTCATGGTTTTGATTTGTTTGGGAAGTCGCCTATGGTTTGACTATTTTTGGGAAGTCACTCTATGATCCGACTATTTTTGGGAAGTCGCCACATGGTTTGACTATTTTGGGAAGTCGCCCTATGATTTGACTATTTTTGGGAAGTCGCCCTACATGGTTTGACTATTTTTGGGAAGTCACCCTATGATCCGACTATTTTTGGGAAAGTCGCCCTATGGTTTGACTTGTTTTGGGAAGTCACCCTAAGGTTTTGACTGTTTGGGAAGTCGCCCTATGATCCGATGATAATGTTCTTTTAGAAAAGTAGTTGACTAAGATATGCTTTCATACCGTGCCGTGCTTACTGTAGTTGCCAAGGACCGAGGCTACGGGCGATGTTGATGAAGAGTTGTTAAGTTGCCGTTCGTGGGACGGTTTCGCGCGACGATTTCTTGTCTTTGGAAGCATTTTGACTGAAGGAGGAGTTTGGTTGAGTCCGCATCTTGCTTGGTGATCGTCAACCTTGTAGAGGTGGTTGAGCTTGTATTCACATTGGGACTTCTTGCTTTTGAGAACTTGGTGTCTCGACTGCATTGTATTTGGAGAGCTTGGCGTCTCGACCTTCTTGCCTTGGAGAACTTGGCGTCTACGACCGATTTGTATTTTGAGAACTTGGCGTCACGACCTATTTGCATTTGAGAACTTGGCGTCTACCGACCGATTTGTATTTCGAGAACTTGGCGTCTCGACCGAATTGTATTTGAGAACTTGACGTCTCGACCGAACGGTAGACACCGGAGGTGGTCTTCATTGGGGCACATTTTCATCCATTTGTGGACATTGGAGGTCGTCTTTAGCAAGTTGCAGACGCGGAGCTTGTCTTTGCCAAGCTGTAGATGCTTTGGAGAATTTGTCTTCATCCATTTGTGGACATTGGAGGTCGTCTTTGGTGAAGATCATCCTTGTCGAAAAGGGGATTTGATTTCACGTTTGAATTCCCGCATTCGTTAGTGAAGAGGAAGATGCATATATGACATTCATGATGACAGATGCATGCCTAGAGCTAAAAATGATTGTGAGAGTATCACCGCATATGTTCGCGAGATGATGCATTTACTTGCTTTTGAAGGTGCACTTAGCCTAAGCTTTTGGCGGGAAGTTATGATCTTCAATCACTTAGGATTTTTCCTATTGATTCAAGTTTTGTGCATGCTACATGAGCCCTTGGGAGATTTTTAGTGGGGATGCATGGGTATGGAGACTTGCTTGGAACAGATTTTGAGCAAGTGGGGGTGAGACCTCTTGATCGCGATTTAAACCGCGGTTGTTGATGAGGTTTTGTTAATAGTATCACATGGACCTCAACGAGATTGGATTCGGACCGGGTGCAGGTTGACAATTTCCCTCTCAATCTTGGTTATTTGAAGGCGTCTTGACGCGGCTCTAGGGCGCGTTGATATGAGTGAAATCTCTTTCATTTGGGTAAGCCTGTGACTTTGGCCGAAACTTTGCTCGGAGAATGATTTGATGAAATTGCTAATGCGGGAGAAACCACGATCTTGAATTCCGATGCTACGGGAAGGCTGCCAGGTGTACCACGTTACGAAGGCTTTGAAATTCTTTCTTGCAGCTTGATAAAATTCGGGTCCGAAAGACCATCTTGACAAAGCCCCCGGATCCTGAGTGGGCAAAGTCCGGATTTTGAAGAAGCGACTTGGCGAGTCTATCTCGTGGTGAAGAACCCAACGTGGACCCGAGAGATGACTATATAAGCCCCGGCTTGAAGAAGCGCTACAGGGGGAACACAGGAGAACCGCTTAGCAAGCCCCAGCATGAAGAAATTCAGAGTAGTCTTACGGAGGGGGAACCCATCTTTTCGGACCTTAGTCAACCGATTCTTGGACAAGACTCGAAATGTTTACGTGCGGGGGCATATCTTTTGAAAGATGGGAATGTCTCCCGAATTTGTGTATGACACTCTCGCTTTTGGTTTGACTCTTTTGAGAGAGTATAAGCATCACAAGGTGTGGAAAAGTGTATGGAAGCCCCTGCAGACAGAAAGACAGTGTTTGGCTCTATTTCCCTATGATGGAGAGAGAGAAGACTTGTCGAGACACTTGAAAACTTGTCTTATTCATGATGATCACAAGGCTGCTTAAAACCCTTTGTTAATGTTCGGGTTATTCAATCCCTAAATACGATATGAACAAATATTTTGATTAATCACAAGGAGAAAACCAGCGATATCGAAAATCAAGCTTGGAAGGGCGGAAAGTGTATAGGGACGATCCTTGATGAGACCGGATTTTTTTTTTGAGATTTGTTTGTGATTTCGACCGGACCATTTAAGGTTGCCTACGTTCCCTCCATTATGAAGAGCTCAGGTCGCCGTAGTTCGGGCCTATCCCGAATGAAAAGAGAATGGATGTTGAAATTCGAGGGTCGAGGACCTTTGGGGATTTTGAGGATTTGGAGGATTGAATAACATATCCCCTTAGAGTGTCCATGAAAGACACGGATGCAAAGCCCCAGTGGGACATCCACGGCAAGTGTTTGTGAGGAGAAATGAAATATGCTCACATGAAGGGAAGGGTTGAATTTGCACAATCTTTGATTGGTAATTTTGAACCAAAATGGATTAGATTCCAATTTAAGCAAGCAATGAAGCATTAATTTGATCCCGACATCGAGGATATTAGAATGAAACCGCTATCCGGTAGGGACCGTAGTTGGGTTTCCGGGCTTCGATCGGCTATCGGGTGATTTGGGAGATTATGACCTCTTGAGATGAGAGGTCGGCTAGGCCTTTGCTTGGCGAACCTCTAAAGATGAGAGGTTGGCTCGCGGGGATGTGTTTGGGAAATCTATTGCGAGGAAGATTGATTGCCTCCAAGAATGAGAGGTCAGATTTTGACTTGGCCAAGGGCAAGGGTAATGGTGATGGGAGTATCCTCTAAAATTGAGAGGATGGCTTGGGATTGGTTTAAGGTAATGATAAGAGGAAGTCCGAGCTGCGACAACTTTTGCGATCTTGCGAGAATTCGGCTCCTTTTTGATCATTGGAGAGCTTCTTGAGATGTCGGGGACTTTTGAGTTCTTCTTCTTTTTTTTTTTTGAAGGCTTCCTGAGGAGCTTGGAATTATATCCGAGATCGTGAGGATTTCAAAATCCTTCTTTTTTTTTTTGTTTCTTTTTGTTTTTTTTTTTTGTTTTTTTTTTTTTTTTTTTTTTTTTTTTTTTTTTGACTTGGAAAGCTTCCTGAGGAGTTGAGGATTATCTTTGTCCTTCCTTCATGGCTTGAGATAATTTGCGCATCGCCGATTCTCGAAGCTAACTTCTCGGGCTCGCTTGGACTTTCTCTCAGTATGGAGCAAAAATGATGGCTAAACCGGGTTTCAAAACACGCCGATCTTGAAATGAGAGGGTAGTGTTTAGTAAGGGTGAGGTAATGGCTTTCCTATGGGTGAAAGGTTTCAACCGCAATCCCTACTGGATGACCTAAACGAGATTAAGTCTTCATTGCTTGCTTAAGCTTTATATGAGAAAAGATCCATGCAAATTCATCGAGCAACGAGATGATGATGATGAAAGGGATGTGAGCATATGAGATGCAAGATGGGGAGTTGGTAAGCCCCCATTTGAGAAGGATATCAATTGGTTTTCTTACTCCGATTAGTTTAAATATTAATCATTTTCGAAGAATTAGTGGTTGAGCAGCACAAGTGATCATTTTGGATAAAACCATTTCAATTAAGTGTAACGTGGGTGCGCAAGTGATGTCTCGAGTCTAGCAAGAAAAGAAAAAGACTTATATTAAAAATTAGACACTTAACCACTATGTCCAAAATGGACTACAACGACAAATGTCCAGGAAGGACTTAGGTGAAATAAAAGTACTAGAACCTACGAAGGTTGACTCAAAAGACTATTTTAAAGATAGGTAGCCCCGGTCTAGCCGCTCTTTCTTTGTTGAACCATGCATCTATTCTTCGACGCCGGAGACGGGAGCTATTGCAGACCTTTCCATCAGATTTCCTTGGCAACTTTTTGCTCAATCCAACCATCTTCATTTACTGCGATGACTGGTTCATTGACCTTGCAAAGGGACGAGTCAAACTCCATTGTGCCCACAAGGCTTGAACCACCAAACTCGATCATGTTGACACTCATGTTGTTAGGGAGCGGGTTATTGATAGTGTTAGGCCCTTCAGGCATCTCTAACCTCCCTTGCTCAATCAAATTTTGGATTGCCTTTTCGGGGACGCAATCATCCGTCAGGTGCCCATGGTGCGATGAAAGGCACAATGCTTGGAGGTATCCAAAGGAGCGTTGGGGTTTCTAGGCTGATAATTTTCCAAAGGCCGGAGTAAACCTTCTCTCACCAAACCTCTGAAGATATCACTCAAAGGCATCCCAAAGTTTCTCAAGTCTTGGAGCCGGGATCTGGATGCATCAGGCTTCTTGGGAACAAAGGAAGTGGCATTGTTCTGGTCTGTCCCGCGTAGCCGATCGCCTCTTTGCCTTTAGCGAAAGTGAGAGTAGTTTTGGAGGGAGGAGCCCGATATCCGTAGGCAGTGCAGCGATCGAGCTGGCGATTGTAAGCCTTTTCAAACTTAGCCCCGGAATTAACCATTGCACGCAAGTCGGCGTAGGGGAAGTGGGCCGAGGGAAGCTCTCAAATGCGGCTTCAAGCATGGCGAAAGATGTCTAACTTGCTCCTCGTCCGAGGGAGGAATGGCCATTTCACCGAGCTTTAAGTTCCATCTCTTATAGAAATCCCCAATATTCTCATTAGGGCGCTGCATCGTTGTTTGCGGAGTCAACTCTGTTTGTCTCCCACTCCAAGTTGGCTTTATACTTATACGTGAAAATCTTGGTAATTTGTTCCCAAGTAGCCCTAGCTTCAGCCGCAATCGGAAAAACCATTTCAAAGCCCCCGACTTCAAAGAGAGACTAAAGTAATCGGCCAATCGCTGGTTCGTGCATCCCTTAGCCTTCATTGCCAAAGTATAGGTGTCCAAGTGAGTTTTAGGGCATGCACTCCGTCAAACAATTCCAGAGTGGGCATCACAAACTTGTGAGGCGGGGGACAATCGAGTCGGGATACGTAGGCCGAAGAGCGAGTGTTCTTTTTGGCGGTCAATTCGGCAATCTGTGCTTTCATTTCCTTGTGTTGCTCCATAAACCAAGCCAATTGGGGATCCAAAGGTGGAGCGGGAATTCTGAGCCGATATTTGAGCTAGGAAGAGGACTAGGCTTGTTGGTGGTGCATTGGTGGAAGGAATACCATATCCCGGAGCATAGGTGAAAACTTGTCCTTGGCCCAAATTACCACAGGGAGTGTAGGTAGGAGGCTGGGGCAAAAGGATAGAACCCGGCGACTTCTTTGTTGGCTTCCAATCGGCGAGAGAAGATGGAGGCAGATCTGAGGTAGCCATATGGCTTGGATTTTCGGAGTGAGGCCCATAAGTAGGCTTAAGTGCGGGTCGCCGTCCCCGGTTGTTGAATTGCATGGCCGGGTTGTAGCGAGGAGGCATAACCGAGAGGATACCTGTAGTCCTGGTGATTTGATGAAACCGGGATGGAGGTATTACGAGTGAGGGATTCTCGATCGTGGCCCAGTAACTGCATCGTGGCGGCATTCCAAACTCGTTGCCGTGGCACTTTGAACCGTTGCTCAAGGTCCGGCCCGATCGGTTCCAAAGGCGAGGTGGGATCCCAATTGTTTGTGGCATTCGGTAGCCCCAAGCGTGAGAAAACATTCCGTACCGATTTTGTCCCCACTGAGGAATTATGAACTGATTCGTTCCGTCAGGCTGCATGGACCCAGTGGTGCGGTTGGGAGGGCCGGGTGACCCGAGAGGTTGAGAAGCATGGGCTCGTGGTAGTACCGTTGGAGGCCGGTGGTGGCATCCTGGAGTAGTCAGGTTGACCAAGAGCGGGATTGAGGTCTTCCTCTTCTTCCACGGTGAAGGTGCCATCGGGGTTGAGGCTGGCGGCCAAACCATGGCTCTTGATAGCCTCCATAAGGCTATTCAGCTGCGCTTCCTGTCGCACTCTCATCTGTTCTGCTAACTGACTCCACTGCTGCTCGCCCGAGGAGTCCGGGAGGCGGAGTGACGTTGTCCCCCTCGTTACCGGCGGATGCGAGACATTACGAAACACGGAGTTGAAACAAACGGCGAAGGCGATGAGGCACTTGACTCTTTCCCAGCGATCAAACGGTGACCGGTGCAGAAACCAAGCTTTGTGCGGAGCTGCGGGGGAAAGACACGAGGGTTCAGATGGTGGGAATCGAAGGAGGGTAGGTGTTTGGGCTCTTAGGCTCATGCAACATGCAGTTATTTGTTCATGTTTACTTAAAACACGCTTTATTAACCTAATCGGTTGGAAAAGATTGCTCTTCTTTTTTTTTTTTCGTGAACTACTCTGATTCCTGGATCGGTGGGCCCCGTCGCTACGTCTATAAGCCCCTCGTGTTCCACGCGTATTTCGACCTCCCGGGGTGGACGGCCCGGGCGAGGGTCCTATAGGGCAGCGGGTCCCACCGACCGAAAAGAAAAACGATCCTAAAAGTCGGCGGGTAATCGAGTCTTAACGAACATTCGATGTAAATTACGGACAAAGGCGACGTCAAAGTCAAGATCGTGTCAGGGCTCGACAAAAGTCGGCATGATTTGGGTGATAAATGTCCGCAATTGATCTTGACTTGTCGTCGGTTAAGCCGTAATTAGGCATGGAATAACCGTTAATCCTTGATGACTCGGTGTCATCTTTGGGAGTCGGTGTATAATTTGTGCCAGTCAGAGCCAAAGTCAAGGCGCCGGTCAATATCTTGGTCAAAGTCTGCGGCGGAAAACCGGCATGACTTCGGCGATTAGGGACCCGAAAGATATTGAGTCGGTATGCCGACAAAGGCTTGAAAGGAAAGGTCTATACACAGACAGGGCATGACACAGACCAGACTAAAAACCAACCGGGTCTCGGACAAAGTGTGTCACGGACGAGTGCATGGTCGACACGAGGCTCCATGGGATGTTTGGGTAGTCCTGTGCTCATCCGAGAGGCGTAATAAGACCAAACGGACCGCGACAAGGATTTCCCCGGGTTAAGGACGTAGTGTGCAGTGTACGGTCAACGTGCGCGTAGTGTGCAAGCAGTCTATCTTCTTTTTCTGAGTAAAATAGGAATTTTTTTTTATGTGTCTTAAAAAGGCATGATGCATGATTTTTTTTTTTTGAAAATTTTCTTTTGAAAAATCTATTTTTTTGAAAATCTCTTTTTTTTTTGAAAATTAATGAACACATAAGCACATAAGCACAAAATTTCCAACAATTAAGGACATTATTCCGACAGTCAAAATTTTGACTTTTTTCCGAGGCGGCCAAAACAAACACGAAAAATGTGCAAAAATCAACACACACAAAACAAAGGATTTCAAATGTCGGGACGGAAGCTTGACCCTCAAAAGTTTTTCTTTTTTTTTTTGAAAAGATAAAACTTGTTCATCCCCAGCGGAGTCGCCACTGTAACGATGTGTTGCCTTTTTCGCGGGAAAAATTCGATTTTTGCGTTTCTTTGAAAAACCAAATAAAACCGGAAAAAACGGAGTCGCCACGCCATTTTAATTTTGAAGGGCCAAAACTTTGAAAAAAGCCCGAGATCAGAGATTTAGGTTCGGAGGTCATGTTACGCGTCGGGAAGGACGTTAGTGTGCACCCGACGCGCCTCGTAAAAACGAGTCTTCCAAGCTGAAAATCATTTGTGTGTGTGTGTGTGTGTGTGCTTTTAGCCAAAATAAGTTGAAACTGGAAAAAGTAAAAATTGGGATGTCTTTTTAAGACTTTAAACTGATCCCATGATTTTTTGGAGAATTTTTGGATTGAGATTTGGTACTCAAAAAACCTTTTGAAGTTGAGAAGTCACTTCTGCCAGAAGGAAATAGCAGCAGACACCTGATTTTGAAATGGATTCAAGGGTCCTAAAACTTCATAATCTGGATGAACTCAGAGAATGAAAGTTTCTCTAGACTCCTTGAATAAACTTTGTGTGAAAGAAATTTCCATTTTGGAGAAGATTTGAGGGGTCAAAACCTTCTGGAAACCTCAGATATGAGATCTGGATTCCCAGAAGCTGATGAACTAGCCTCTGAAAGAAAAATTGAAAAGAGGAGTTTTACTCACCCAAAAAAAAAGGTAAAAATATGTCTGGAAAGCTCTGGATGTTGGCTACAAAAAGTGTTTTGTAGTCAACACCAAATTCCAAGTTCATCTGTGTCCAAAAATTAAGACCATGGACTGAGGTCTGGGAAAATTGCTACTGGACAGCAACTTCCCAAGAAAGAAAACAAGATTTTAAGGGGAGTTTTGCATCCATGCTTGTCCCCATTTCCCTAGGTTTTGGTTAGTGATCACTAGACATTTTAGTGGTGAATCAACTATACCAAACCATCCTTGGGGTACATTAGGACTAAGCATTTCATTTGCTTGGGGAGGGGGATTTTACCCTTTGAAATCAAGATTTAGTGCTTGAAAATGGTTTTTTAGGGTTTTGAAAGTGCATTTTTGCAAGTAAGAAAGAAAAGCTTTGAAAATAATGTTGATCTTTGTAGAAGATCATCCATGGAGATGGTCTTCCATGGTGATCTTCTTAGATCTAGAGAAAAAAGATGAAAGAACTACATTTTGTAGTTTGAAGATGCATGCATGGATGAGATTTAGGGTTAGGAAGAGGAGGGTTTACCAATCTTCCTTGTGTTCTTGAGTGTTTGGCTTGAGTGTATGAGTGTTTAGGGCTTTAATATGAGAGTGAGTGGATGAGTATGAGTTGGGAAAGATTGGAGAGAAAAAGGTGACAATTCTTGAGAATTCTCACTGTTTTCTCTCTATATTTCGCCAGAACTTCGTTGCTATTGTGTTCTTCCTCCTTATTTTTGTGACTGGAGGGCTCAATTTATAGCCCTCTGAAAATTACATACTTGTCCGCGCGGATAGGATCAGGCAGCGTGCACTGTTCATTAAATGCAGCTTCAGCTTTGGACAAGAAGAATAATCTTTTTCAAAATTCAAATTGACCAGCCAGTTTTTGTTTCCAGCATTGCTATATTTGGTTTTCTTCATTTGTTTTTCTTTTTTGAGATTCTTTTTAAGGTTTAACCTTAAATAACAATGCCCATTTTACCCTCACTTTGTTAGGAAAGTTAGGATAGTTAGGAATTGTTGGAAATTGTTATAACTTTCGTTAATTTTATAACGAAAATTCTAACAAGCTCAAATTGGAGCACTTACAGGTGGTTTGGTTCGATTCGATTTGAATTTTTTCATGTTGCAATTCGATTTGAAATTTTTTCAAACCGATTACTAGTGTTTCAATTCGCAAATTGGTCAAAAACGAACTAAATCGAACAATTTACACCCGTAATTCAATTATAGCCATTTTTGTATCCACTCTTAATGTGTTGTTGATTTGTTAATTCCAAATATAAAAACATATACTCCCTCGATATGATCTCACAAATAATACTCCCTACTTCTCATCCGATTTATAATTTTCTCTTCTCGACAAATGGATTAAGAAATACTAATATAATAAAAGGAGAGAGAATGAGTGGAGTAAATGTTTTGAGTATGAAAAGTAAAATACGAGAGATAATTAGTGAGAGCAACATTAAAAGAATTGTTATTTTGTGTATGACACATGGGTACCATTGAATATAAAATAATATAAACTTGCTATTTTAAAATATTTTAATTTGAGTGTAACGTCCAAAATGGTAAATTATTCTAAATCAGGCTGGACGGAGGGAGTATATATAAAAGATTTCAAGGTGTGTTTTTGAAGCAAGTTCTGATTATTTACATTAAAATCAGTAGCAATATTAATAAGTGCTAGTGTATTTTATAAGTTTCGATTATTTTGAAAAATGTCACTTTATGTTTTAAATCAAATTTTAATTATTTACAAAAATGTCATCGTATATTTTTTGTTTAATTGCGCATTTTAAAATACAATTTTTCTAAATATTAGAAAAAACATATTTTACTAAGATTTTGACAAACTCTTATGTTATTTTCTAGAAATGTTTTAAGATAGCTTTATATTTGAGTTAAATGTTAAGCACAAAATCTGGGGAGAAACGCGTTTCTCCGTCGCTTCTGGAGAAACGGGGCTTGTTTTGTCGCGCGACATACTTAGCCACCACAACTGGATATCCTTTCCAAAGCTTCTGGATATCCAGAAGCTAGCTTCTGGATATCCAGAAGCTTTGGAAAGGATATCCAGAAACCAAATATTTTTTCTGGCTATCCTTTCCAAAGCTTCTGGATATCCATATTCAATGTTCTGGATATCCAGAAGCTTTGGAAAGGATGTCCAGAAAAAATATTTGGTTTCTGGATATCCTTTTCAAAGCTTCTGGATATCCTTTCCAAAGCTTCTGGATATCCAGAAGCTGATGAAAGTATATCCAGAAACAGGCTTATTATGTCGCGCGACAAAACAAGCCCCGTTTCTCCAGAAGCACGGAGAAACGCGTTTCTCCCCAAACCGACTCAATGTTAAGAGGATCGTATATGTGATATACTTGTATCGATATAATTTAAGATTTTTGTTTGCTTGTATAAGATAAGAACAAATTTAGTTAACTTTTTGAGTTCAAATGATTATCAATTTGTTCTCCTATAAAAGCAAGGTTTTAAAAAGCGCTAGGCAGATGCTAGGTGGCGGAGTCGAGCCTAGCACCTAGACGGGAACTAGTCGGGATTAGTCGAAACCTAGGCGGGGCTTAGAACTAGGCGTTGGAGAGGGGCCTAGCGCCTAGGCGGGGTCTAAGCGCCCTTAGGCGGGGTCTTCTAGAACACTGCCTATAAGAGTCTCACGATACTGAATTCAGAGTGTAATACATTCGTATGTCCAAAACTATCATAAATTGTTTTATGTTAGTTTTGACGTAAAATGAAATGGCAAAGATTCCGCACTTGTACTGTTTTGGTCAATTTCTTTTACGTTTTGAAATTGAATTTTAGTGGAATGATTTCGAGCACAAATATAATATAAAATGAGAAAATTCAAGATGCTACACCAAAATGTAACGAGGAAAGCCCTTGTCAATTGATCTCCGGCACAAAACCTCGGAAGGTTTTAGAAAACCTACCTAAAACCAAAGATGTTTATAAATTTTGTTGAGTGAGTACAAAGTGGAAGTATAGTGAGAGTTACAAAGTTGCCATTCATGACGCCTATCCCTAGCTCTCTTTTTATACCCCAAAAATGATAAAGTTGTTTTAACGTGTAACCGTAAATCCCTAAAAATCCGGGTCAGGTTGCTGAAGATAAGGGACCGTTGCCATGATTTGATCTTCCGTTAGAAATGTATTTGAAATATGTGAGACTTGATCATTGATTCTTGCGTAGTAATTATCCCCTGAAAAATAGGAACGGTTGAACCTGCATCTTCAAGTTGTCAAAACAAGATGTCATGTTAAAGATGCTGAAGAATCAAGATGTTAAAGAACCATACTATCCAAGATGCCAATGCAGTGTTAAGTAAATTCTACCCCAAACAATTGCCCCCAAATTTTTTGAATCTCTTAGGTGGAGCCATGTAGTCTGAAAATTTTCAACAATTGTCTCATTATTTAATTGACGTGACCCTTGAGAAGACGGTTTAGGCTTTTGAGTAATAGTAGGAATCTATAACCGCCTATAACTTTCATAAATAGGTCGTCTCTTCATCTTGGCGATCTCGAAAAGGTTTCCTCCATTGTCGTCGCGTTTTTAGGTAAGTCGATTTCTCTCTAACTTTCATTGATTTTCTTTCAATCTTTTATTATGGGTAAGGGTAAGAAAGTAGCGATTTCCGTTCTTCCTGAAGATTTTACACAACTCGAACTCCTTAAACCAAATTCTGAAAAAAGCACTAGTAAGCAAACCCACCTAGACACCTTCATTAGGAACAAAGCCTTCCCTGAAGGTACTGAATTTCTGATAACAGATAACTCTTTCACAGCTGATTGCGCCTCTGAAAACTGGGTAGGGTTCTTGGAGTATCCCTTTAACATTGGTCTAAAATTCCCCTTTTTGCCCTTGATTAATCGATTCTTTAAGGCCACTAAGTTAGCTTATCCTTAACTGATGGCAGCAGGATGGAGGATTCTATTAACTCTATGATAGGATTGCTTTTGAAACTGGTCTTATCGTAGGTTTGGAAGAATTGGCTTTTACCTCGAAGATTAGGTCACATAGCCCCCATAGATATAATTTTAGGGCTAAATCTACGTCGAACCACCTAGTGCTAGACTTTGAGGCTCTAGATAGAGGGTGAAAGAGCAAATTCTTCTTTGTGAGAAAGAATACATTGGAAGGTGGTGAGGAGTTGGTTACGAAATGGAGGTTGTAAGGTATAGCATGGGCTCTTCTTTAACATCTTACTTCACCTTAATTCTGTACAACGTGTTAGTTTGATATCATTCTTTTTAGATTTTTCAGTTGCCAAGTTGAGTGTGCTGTTTCCCGAGAAAGATGAGACTTATACCAACGTGAAGAAGATTCTGAGTTTGTCTGCTGATATACGCAAATACAAACCTTTGCCTGTTGATTTTGAGACTGTAAGTGCTGAGGAAGAAGATACGGGAGAAGGAGTTGACAGTAGAGCCTCACCAGACCCAAGTACCAACAAAATGTCTTCAGGTAGGAGTTAATTTATAATTTTGTCATATTGAGTTTTTGGTCATGTAACTTATCATTCCATACTCTTGACAGTTACCCGTTCACAAGCTGGTTTTTCCAAGGATGATGTGTTGTTAAGGATTAAGGCTAGAGCTGAAATCAAGAAGGAGGTAAAACTTGATGCTAGGAAGCCACCTAACCCCAAGGTAGATTGTTCTTCCTCCAAGGTGGGAAAGTCCAAGGGTGTTGGTTCAGAAGCCAAGAAAAGAAAGGTTGACAATGTTGAAATTGTGAAGGTTGTAACCAAAGAGGATTGGAAGCTGATAACGCATTGTCCGGTATGGAAGATTTGAATAAGAAGATAATAACATTTATCTCTCGTGTTCCAGAAATATTCATCATGTTGATTTTAACATGATAATTTTTTAATGTAGTCCATATATATGGTGGCTTGTTTGGTCAAAGAGTTGGAGATTAAAGATGATAGGATCAAGGTATTCGAACAGAAGAGCAAATTTGAAAGTGATAGAGCCAACAAGGCTGAAAAGGAGCTCAAGATTTATGCCAATGAGTGCAAGGAGAGAGCCAAAGAGAATGAGAGTCTGAACAAGTTGGTTTTGGAACAATCTGAGAGGTTGTCTACCATCGAAGCTGATCGTATGAAGGAGTTGAGTGAGGCAAAAGAAAAATTCATCAATGATGCTGCTAGGACCATGTTAGAGACCAAGGTTGACATGATGCAAGATTTCCTGGATGGGAAGCATCTTGCATGGAACATTGAAGAACAACGCCACATGCTCAAGATCTATATGGGGGAGGAAGTAGATGGTGATGAAATTAACTCCCCAGCTCTGGACACTGTTTTTGGTCAGGTTGATGAAGAGATGCAAGATGTAGGTGTAGAGAGGGGCAATATTGAAGAAATAGAAGGAGGGAACAATGAAGATAGCAACACTGCGGCAGTCGGCCAAGAAAAAGAATGAGGGTTTTTAAGTTGAAAAAACAATTTTTATTTTCAAGTATTTTTAAATTTTTATTGAGGGTGTGTCCTCAGAAATAATTTCTTTAATTTTTAATATTTTGGTATGCCTTTGTTGGCATATGGATTTGGATTTTAGCTTGTAGATACTTGGTATGCCTCTATGGCATACAATCAAGGGTTTTTTGAGGTGCCATGTTGATGATGGCATGAAACCATTTTTAGGATCCTAACAGGCGAACAATTAGTTTATTCAAGTAGTTCTTTTGATCGTATGAAACACTGAGTGTGTTTAACCTTTCAAACTTTGTGAGTAACATGCAAATATTACAACCTTAAGAAGTTGTGAGTAACATGCAAATGTTACAACCTTTAAGAAGTTGTGAGTAACATGATAATGTTACAACCTTTAGAACTTTAGTTCACATATAGTGAAAAACGTGCACTTAGGCGTGATTTGAATAATAGGTATTCTTTAGAAAAGATGTGTAATCTAAGAAAAAAATTAGGAAGTATGTACCTTTCATTCTAAAACGTGAGCTGTCTTCAACTTGTGATAGAGATTTTTTGAAGTTTCATCTTGAGTTTTTAACATGTAGACACACAATATCTTGCAAAACAGAAATATGTTAGGGTCGGCTGTTAGCTTAGCTAACACCCCTTCAATGCTTAAGTTAGTATTGTTTCAAAAAGATATACAAAAAATGAAAGGAAAGGTGTACCTGTTATATTAAACATGCGTTTGACTTACACGAAAGAATTTTTCACCTCCATATGACTTGTGTACCTTCTTGGACTTTGATAATCAGCATGCTCCCAAGGCGTTCTTGATTATTTTTCTTAGAGGACAATGATTTGCCCAAGAATGATTATCACGATCTAGTCTTCAAGTTGTTGGATAGCTTCTTCGGAACCTTCTTCGGAATCTGGTTAAAAAGGTGAAAGATATGTCACGGCTTGTAATGACTTTGACATGTTGAAGATATAATATTATCTCTGATTGCTATTTTTAATGGGATGCAGATGAGGCTTTCATGGAGGTCTTGTAGCATTCCTTGACTATCTGCTGATCCCCTTTAAGCGTGATTATCCCCCGCGGTGTTGGTAATTTAACGTACTGATGGTATGTATGTGGGGACCCCGACCCAGAACCTTAGCTCGTGCCCCGAGCGGGAGGATCCCCTTACTAGATAAATCACCTAAATTTGAAAACTTTTGTTTATCTTTTAAATGTAGAAATCAACCTTTATGAAAACCACACCCTGTTTTACTTACATCATTTACCAAATTAAAATAGTTTACAACATAATACTAAATACAAGTTTTCCTAATCAGAAATATCCCATTTACTCCCAAACATCAACCAACCATACAACTTACCCTGACAAAATCCAAAGGAAAATAGTCTAAACTCCTTTCCCGACCTCACTGATTCGGGTCACCTGTCTCAGCACGATCTAAAACAGTAAAGGGAGAAGGGGTGAGAATAAATCTCATCAAGCTATTATGAATGCAATAAGATGCCATATAAGATGAAACACATAACAAGGTTGCTCACAACACATTGGTAAAGCGGTAAACACATTACATTACCTTATTTTACCTTTCCCGTCTGAACAATATGTCGTACAACGTGAGAGTAATAAATACTCCCTTCGTGAACTACCCCCATGCACATTCACAGCTTATAGGACTCATTTTTCAGAGATCCATATAAGAGACAACCGCTTATATGACTCATCTTTCAGAGCACCATATAAGATACTAGCAATCTGTAAGGCTTTTGGCTCAACACAGAAGCTAACACCCAAAACTGTGGCCACAGAAGGGGACAGTCACAGGTATAATGTAATTCAATCACCTTATAGAATGTCTTCCATAATTGATTGTATCCCAATATACCCCTAAACATCAGCTGATATAAACGTTCAAGCACATAACAGTTACTTGAATATAAATCCACAATCGGGATAACAATACAAAACATGGTTATATTACTCATGTTAAAATCACCACAATAGTGCAACTTACATTTTAAACACTATTAACTGATATCAATCCAATAACATGGTATTAGTACTCATGCTCAAGCCAATAACATAGTGCAACATGTATTTCATATACTATTTGAACCACAAGTATGAATATGTAATCAAGTATGGGCACAATGTATCACAAGCAAGCCCTACATATTCATTACACAACATTGAGTACCCTTTATAAAGGTTCAAGATTAATTTACCAAGTTTTGGCAACTTTAGTTAAGTTTCTATAATGACTTTCAACCCTTTTCAATACAGTACTTAAACATCTTCCTCATATTCTTTTTGTCAAGTTAAGACATCACTTGATATTTTATAAGTTGTACTTTAATTAGAGTAAAAAAAGGGATTAAATCCATACTAAGTTGATTAGGTTTAATTTGCTTGGAAACTGATACCAAGTGAACAAAGCTGGGCACGACTCGTGCCAACCCCCAGCACGAGTGCTTTATTTCTCACGACTAGTGACACGAGTGAAAAGGCATGGGACGACTCGTGCCCACGAGCACGAGTTGTGCCCTTCAACAATTTCCAGCACTGAAGTGAAACATCAGTAGCCTTAAAAGAAAAATTTCCCTTTTTCATACCATTCAATCCCAACATCACTTATTCCACCAAACTTCAGCATAACCCATTTCATACCTTTTCAACACAATAATTTGCACCAATCTAAAATGCAATATATATATTACTACCATTACCACCTTATCCTAAATTCTACTTCCATCCTTTCACTTTAAACCTAACCACCATTTCTACCGTTCCAAACCTATTCAATTCAACCCAAGACCCATTTCCATCATTCCAATCAAATTTAGAGGTTCCAACACCATTCACCTATATACTTAAACTAGAATAAGCCCGTGTCCGAGGACACTTTTTTTTTTAAGGGCAAAATGGGAAAGGGACAAAATAGTGAGGGCAAAATGGGAAATTCGGCCATTGACACTATTCATAGTACTGTAGCATACCACTCTAATTTATACTATAGATTCTTTCCACATAAAACAACAATACCATAACTAACTTTTACTTCAACTCATTCAAATACCTTTCTAACTCCAAGGAAAATATTCCAAAAATGCCCAAAACAATTTATACATCAACAATATCCAATATACCATTGAATGAATAGGTATTTGAAAGAAATCATAATAACTTACCAAAATAATTCAAAAATAAGAAAAACTTTAATCGGCTAGAAATGATCTACGCAGCTTCCCGATCATTTTGATGCAGTCAGATTGAAAAACGGTTTGGTATTGAATTTATGGGGAATTTTTGAATAAAATAAAATCATAATATTAAATAAGAGGGAATAGGACGGAGGATAGAAATTTTTTTGGCTTGGTCTGGAAGCTCAAAGAAAGATGAGGATATATATAAAGCAAAGTTACACTTTATCTCCTCCAAGATTTAAGTTATTACAATTAAATTCTTAAGTTTCAACTTTGACACATAAGCACCTCAATAAAATTTATATATTTTTACTTAAATTTCAACAATTAAAATATAAACTACAAAATTCCTATTAGTTCTAATTAGTCATTAAATAATTTTAATTTATTTATTAACATACTTAAAATATCAAATAAATTATTAAAATATTAAAACTAACACATAAAAATCACAACTATTATGAAATGCATAAAATGAAATGCCACGCACCTCACCCCCATGTGAACACGTGACCTAAATAGTGCCTAGGACTAGGGTCCTGACACTCACTCCCCCTTTAAAAAAAATCATCCCGAATTTTAAATATACTTACCTGAATGCTCAAACCACCACGGATACTTCTCACGCATCTCAGATTCTAAAACCCAAGTGGCTTCCTCTCCACTGAATAATTATTCCACAAAACTTTTACAACCGGAATACTCTTGATTCTTAGCTCTCGGACTTGATTCTAATATTCTTAATAGTTCTCCCACTGATATACGCAAACTCAACTAAGGATAAATGAACTTCTCAAAATGAATGAAAATCCATCACATAAACACGCAAAATATCCTCAAGAATCTGGATAGTTCTCTCTGTCTGCCATCTATCTGAGAATGAAACGCAGATCTGAAACTCAACTTGGAACCCAAAGCTTCGTGCAAAGCCTACCAAAATCGTGATGTGAATCTCGGATCCCTATCTGATATAATGTTGGCTGGTACTCCGTGAAGTCGAACAATCTCTCGCAAATCTAGATTTATGGCCTTCCATCTTAAAACTGTCCGCTGATTTCTTCAATTTAGAATCATTTTGTTGAGCTTCCATAAGGTCTTCATACAAGGTAGGTATAGCTCGAACATTCACAAATAACATCTCATCTTGCGACTCACGGGACATCAATGTTGATATAAAAAACCTTTCGGCTAATCGCATCTGCAACCACATTAGCTTTCCCGGATGGAATGAAATAACGTAATCAAAGTCTTTTAATAATTCCAACCATCAACTCTATCTGTTGTTCAATTCCTTCCGAGTAAAAAAATACTTCAAACTCTTATGATCAGTAAAAATCTCAATTTTAGCTTCATATAGATAATGTTTCCACTTAGGTGACGCAAAATAATCGCAACCAACTCCATGTCGAGAGTAGGATAATTCTGCTCTGCCGGTGCTAACTTCTTCTAAGCATAAGCTATCCTGTTAGGTCCAATTGGTAGGAAAATAGGCTAGAGGGGGGGGGTGAAGAGCCTTTTTGCAGTTTAAAAGAAAATACTTTGTAAATCAAAGTCACTAATCGGTAGATCATAAAATGATCAGTAAGAATAGCGAAAAGTATGTGACTTAGTTTTGAACTCACACAAAATCGGCAAGAGAATGTTTAGAGCTTGGTTTTTAACAAAAGGTATTTCTTAAAACTTTATGCAGTTGCAAATGGTTTGGTATAAGGAAAAACTTATGAAATCAGTAAGATGAACCGCTATAACAGTGAAAGAGATCAACTGGCAAGATGAAAGTAAAGCGAAGAATAAAATTAAAAAATTGAATTAAATGAGAAAAAAATCATTTTATCATATATAATTAATAATATTAAAATAATATGAATAATATTAATAGTTGGTATAAAATGAGTAGGAAAGAGAAAATATAGTGGGTATAGTAAAAAGTATGAGAGAGAAACTGTGATGACTTTTGTCACCATTGTTGGTAAAATAAGATAGAGTTATGGTTATTGATGACCGATGACGTGGAGCTGATGTGGAGGAGAGAGAGTAACCATGACCCGGTCACCACCATTATTGTTACTCACCTACCAACCTTAAAATTTGAATTCCAACTCTACCCCTTCAACGTCAACCTAGCTCTTTTCCCTCCAAGTATATATTGAAGACTTTAGAGCATTAAAGAAGGTTGGTTGTTGCATTGAAGAGAAAGTGCTTGAAGCATTCAATGAATCTCGAGCATTCAAGTCCAGAAAATCATTATACTTTATTAGGGACATACACTCGTGCACAACTCAATTAAATCTGTAAGCATTCCCCAACAAGAAAATCATTGGAATGCATTGATTGAGATTCACACACACACCTGAGTGAGATAAGTTCTTAACTTGCCGCTCAAAAACACTTGGTCAGTTTTTGTCTTAAGATCCATCAGTAGATCCTAGATTTAAATCTTTGTAACCGGCAAAGCTGCTCTTGTAATAGACTAGGATAAACTGATAGTAAAATTCTCTCAAAATCCAAGTTCTGACAATAAAAGGCACCTAAGTTGATGACAATGACCAAGAAAATGATACGGAAGTGAGAGGTGGTGCAATCATAATTTAAATGTTTCAATGCAATCCCAATCACCACACTAATAATAACACATGTGATTTTAAACTTAAAGCACACTCGAATCATCACAGACTTTGGCCAACATCCCAACTATGAAAAGAACAAAAAATTTTAAATTTTTCTATTTTTTTAGAGGGTGACACTATATACACTCCCCTATAAACCCACAAACTCGGAGAGTTGCCTACCCCCAAACTCAAAACATGCTATGTCCTCAGAGCAGAGAGAACAAAAGCACGCCTTGGGTTCAACGGACGACATGACACGACAAAACAGTAATTAACATAAAAATAAAACATACCTCATTGGGTTGCCTCCCAAGCAGCGCATTTGATTAAAGTCGTTAGCCCGACTATGGTCCCAAGCTTACTTGGCCTTTGCTTTGCGGCCTTTGGACCATTTCTTCTCCTCACGGACACAAACGCCCTTCTCTTTCCAAATCAGTTCTCCATTGTCAACAAGTAGGGGTGAAGCCACATTTATTTTTGAAACTTTACGCTTGTGCTTACCCCTCTTTCTTTTCTTTTTATTGGGGTTTCCACCCCCAAACTCAATCTTTTCTGCAACCTGCAGAACACCATTCTCACAGCCAAGATCAAGAGAGTTATCATGCACAAAAATATTTAAAAATATAGAATTAGATAAATCACTATAACTCTCCTCATTAACTCTCGATTTTGAAGGCCCTTGTGGTAAATGTGATGGAATCGACTCTTTATGGAAGTCGTGTGTGGGGAGTGATACGACCCGTTACTCCTAGAGTATTGGTCGGCTTTAATGTTACTAGCCACGGGACAAACGTCTGCATTATCCCCACTTTTCTCACATCCATTCACATCATCTTTAAAAATTGGAAAATCAGTTATGGCTCCTACAAAACCATCTTTGGGGGGAAGGTTCTGTCATTCTTAAACATATCAAACTTGCATTCTTCCCCCATGCCTCTCAAAGACACCACCCCTTGACACACATCAATGGTGGCCTTAGTGTCAAACATAAATGGCCTCCCAAGCAGAATGGGAGTTTTCACTTGTTCCTCACTTGATCCCTCCATACACATCACATAAAAGTCAATGGGGATAATGATTTTATCAATTTTAACCAACACCCCTTCAAGAACCCCTAAAGGTCTTTTAATTGAGAGATCCGCCAATTGCAAGTCTCTTATGGGTGGTTTCAACTCACATACCCCCAAACTTCTAAAAACATGAAAGGGCATCACATTGACACTTGCCCCAAGATCCAATAAACCTTTAAAATTTTGACCCCCTAACGGAATTGGGATAGTAAAACATCCGGGGTCTTTTTGAACATGATTAACTTTTTCATTCTCATTAACATCATTATTATTATCAAAACAATCAATATTATCAAGAGAAGATAGAAATACCTCCTCAATTTCCTCACTTTCATCCCACACTATTGTGATTGACTTTGCTTGCTCAGGTGGGTTTTTCTCTTTCATCAACTCTTGGGCAACCTTCACAAGTTGCTCTACTTGTGTGCCCATCTTCCCAATTGCAGCTTCAGTGTTTCTATTACTTTGCTGCACCTCCATCCTTAACTGTTAGACTGCCAGCTCCCAAGGCTCTTTATCATGTTGTCCAGGTGGTGGCACATGAAGAGGTTTTGCTTGCTGATTATGATAGCCACCCCATGAATTGTAGTTACCATATGGGTTGCCTTGGGGTGGTGGTCTTTATCCATATCCGTTGAAAGCATGTGCCTGTTCAGGATGATAAGAAAAATTTGCTGCACTTGGACACATATTAGTGATATGAGATGATAAACCACAATTTGTACAATAATCAGTAATAACATTGGCACCCGCAGAAGTGCCAAAAGCAGTCAATTTATCAAATTTACTACTTAAGACTGCAATTTACTTGGAAAGATTATCAGTAGCAGTCAAATCCAATACCCCCCTTGTTCTACCCCTCGAACTCTTTTGTTGAGAATTAGCACTCAACATCTCGTATAAAGCTTTAGTTTCATCCGGGGTCTTGGCTCCTATCGAGCCTCCAGCCGCATTGTCAACCATTGATTGACCATTGTCATTCAAGCCATCATAAAAGGCTTGGTTCAGTGAGGGTAGTGTGAAATTGTGTTGGGGACATTGCATTAACATTGTATTAAATCTTTCCCATGCCTCATGAAAGGGCTCCCCCACATCTTGGGAAAATGTCATCAATTTCTGTCTAAAACTAGCCAACAGATGATGTGGGTAATATCTTTTAAGGAACACATCTTGTAATTCTCCCCAAGTACTGATGCTGCTCGGTGCAAGCATCATCAACCATGTTTTAGTCACTCCCTTAAGAGTGTAAGGAAAACACTTCAGTCTAATTTGCTCCTCAGTCACTCCCTGTCTTAACAAAAATTGAGCAACAACAATAATATACTCTTTAAGGAACGTAAGTGCATCCTCACCAGGCAATCCGTGAAAGCTTGGCAACATGGCAAAGTATTGTCCTTTGACCTCTAGATTTTTGGCTGCATCGGATAGCACTATATAAGAGGTAGATGTGTCTACCCTAGGTCTCAGGAAATCATTCATAGTCTGTGCCGGTGGTACTGCCATCTCGGCTTTCTCTTCCTCTACCTTGGTGGTGGAGGGTTCTGATTCGGTGTCCGAATCTGAGAAAATGGAATTAAAGAGGGGATCGCCCTCAAATGCTTCCTCAAGAAGCCTAGTGTCTTTAGCTTTATTAAGTCTGTTTATGTTGTCGTCCAATGGCACCAATGTAGGCTTCAAAGAACGACGACCTTGCATTCACTACCTAACCTACTTGTTTACTTGCAACAAGTCCCCGACAACGGCGCCAAAAACTTGATGGAGGAAAACTCCCTCTTGTAATAAAAACCGAGCAAGTGTACTCACTACCGGTGTAGCATTATGCAAATGCAGGGGTCGAATCCACAGAGACTCGTTGGTAAACAAGTAAAGTAAAAGCAATGAATTTTGTAACCACAGTTTATAGATTTGATTTAAAACTAAGAGCATAAATTAAATAACTAAAACTAACTAAACGAGAAAACAGATTATGAGCAGAGATTCGTAAATTGGATTTCACTTCACCATCATTCTATGCAGAATTTTACTTATAAAACATCAACTCAACTTCTAGGGTTCATTCACTTTAGCTAGGATCGACACGGTTAGGTGGCCAGATTACAATCCTAAATACTCTTTTTAATATTGTGAATTCTATTACGGTTCCACAATATACCAAGAATAAATTAAGCACACAAGAATTAAAGAACATAACTTTAATCGATTTCTATTACGGCCTCAATTAAAGTTATTCAATTAATTGTAGTCTATGTATCAAAATCCCAAATTAATGGCGAATTCGATACCCAATTATTCAAAGACGAGTTCGTATCTTAACATACATCTCAAATCAAAGAACAAGAAATTAAGATTTATTAATGAACTAGAAGGAATCAAATAGAAAGAATTAAAATATTAATACATAGAAATCCGGTGAAGATTAACACAATCTACAAATCTAAGAAATTTAGCTACTCATAATTTACAAATAATAAAAACCTGAAATTCGGAATAATTCTTCTCTTCAATTGAATTGTTAAAAACCAAAGTTCTAAAATATGATATGATCTGTGATATGATAAATGAGATCCTCCCGTAGTAACGTGGCTGCAAATTTTATATAAAGAATAGGGTAAAAGACTGTGGACCCATGCTTGGAAAAGACAATACTGCCCTTGAGTAATACGCCAAACGATTCTTTGGAAATCGACGTAGCGCGGCCGCCCTAACATCTGGCGCGCCCGCCCTACTTGGCCGAGAGTTTGGCCGTGTGATTTTCTCTCTAGCGCGGCCGCCCTTAGTGATTGGCGCGTCCGCCCTTATAAACAGAATGCTTGTGCGTGAACTTGGCCTTTAGCTTGGCCCAACCTTCACCTGGCCGGCCCTCCTTAGCAATGGCCCCAATTCCTCGGCCAAATACCATGCATGCAGTAGCCTAGTTTGTAATATTTAGTATTCGTTTCGTTCCCACAATTGCCAAGTCCACTTTGACCACTGTAATGAATTCTTTTGCACTTCGCTCTTTGAGATTTTATTTTTCATTTAATCCCATGAATTTTTATAAATCAAATTCGTCCAAAAATTCCATATTTCCAGTTCAGTC
Source organism: Adenophora triphylla var. japonica (assembly GCA_022495995.1). Taxonomy (NCBI): domain Eukaryota; kingdom Viridiplantae; phylum Streptophyta; class Magnoliopsida; order Asterales; family Campanulaceae; genus Adenophora; species Adenophora triphylla. Next base: position 204,164 of record JAFEMH010000155.1, on the reverse strand, counting down.
CCTGAATTTTCCAATATTTCCCATTTGGTCCTTGGAGCTCGTTTATTTCACTATTTTCCTTCTCTGCTCCGCTCCACTTTATTCCTTTTGCACTTTTTAGCCATAAAATACACCTTTAATCAGCTCTATACCCTGTACTCATAAAATACTCACAAACCACATCAAATATACATAAAACTCGGAAATCAAACACAAAGAAAGCCTAAAAGTGCATCATTTGGATGGGTAAATACACATCCATCAATAATCAAAATGGCGTGGTGACTCCTCTTTTTCGTGAAATCAAAACCGCTCACCGCCCTTGCGATCCGAGTAATTTCAGGGTGGCTCGAAGGAGCACCATTAGCTGGCCCGCACTTGGGTCGGACAAGGACTTTTTTATCCAAGCCGGCATGATGTTGGGTGGAGATGGGGAGGTAGCCCCTCTAGTGCCAATAATTCGTAGCTTGAGATACCCAGATTGGGTAATCCACGAGAGGGAGATGTTTGAGTCGCAGTGCCTTTACTGCAAGAAGAAGCCACGCCATTGCAGAAATGTGTTTCATTAAGGCGGTTAAGTGTTTATTTTCTTTCTTCCTTAACTCATATATTCTTGCTCGCATATCTCTTTTGCTAAATGTTTCCTTTTCATCGTGCAGTTTTATCCGCTGAGCAAGAGAACAACAGGAACCGTATTATCAATCTGGGAGACAGAAGAAGGAATAAGAAAATAAACGGAGCTGCCAATGCTCGTGCGAGACGTGAGAAGGAGGCTGGGCATAGGAACAGATCGCTCCCCAAGGCAGGAGTGGGGATGGTCCCCATAGATGGGACTGGGCTAGTGGAGCCAATCGAGCAGACCCCTCAAGTTCAAGTTATTAGGGGAGATGACGTCAGCACGTTGACCGAGTTGGAGTCGGGCTCTGACCCCTGCCATGAATCAATTGAGGCAGACCCCCTTAATTTTGTTGACTTGGTACTCGAGGATGCTGAGAAAGAAGATGATGAGGATGCCCTTCCTCTGAATTGACTTAAGAAGAGGTCATGTGTCGACCAAGGTCCTGATGGAGCTAGCTCCTCCCGAGCAGCGGCCTCTGCCTCCAGCCAACCTCCACCTCTAGCTCCTTAATCTAGATGTTGGGTTTTTGGGTTACATGTGTGGCGGAAGACTTGGAAATAAACACAAAATCCTAGCCATGAATCCATCTAACATGAATAGATTAAAACTATGAAATAGATTTACTAACCTTGGTTGCGAGTTTGATTTTCGTACACGATTCGTAATTCACCTTTTGAGTCGCAGACGAAACTCTGATCTTCTTCCTTGTTCTTCCTTGTGATGAATCAACAATGCTAGGCCTTCAAGATTTAGGTGATAAAGCAATCACCCTCTATCGATAATCCACACGTAAACGAACCAAGATCGAATCTTGTTGGATTGCTAGATGATCCCCTGATTATTAAAACACCTTTTAATAATCTATGGCTAATATGGAATTGAATCTAGAGTGTTTTGATCTTTGATTCGTAATCAAAATAAAGAGAATTGTGTTTCTTAAGCCCTAAAATTCGTATGTCTTGGCTGAGCTAAAAGGGGCTATTTAAACTTTATAACGGTATTAGTTATGAGTCAAAATAACTATACGCCTAGGGAATAACACCAACAATCTCCCACTTACACTAGGCCCAATCTCATATATATCATATACCCATGGACCTAACATGACCTTCATGCTTTGCTTGTACGAGGGGCTTTATAAGCAGATCCCCTATGTTATCATCGGTTGATACTTTGCATATCTTAGCGTCTCCTCTTTCTATGAATTCTCGAGTGAGGTGAAAACGTTTAAGTATGTATTTGGAACGTTGATGTAACCTTGGTTCTTTTGCTTGCGCAATGACACTATTATTGTCACAATAAAGTTCCAACGGATTAGTGATACTTGGAAACTCTTTCAAGTTACTAATGAACTTCTTGATCCAAACTGCCTCTTGAGCTGCATCGGATGTCGCTATATATTCGGCCTCAGTTGTAGAATCGGCTATGGTACTTTACTTGGAACTCCTCCAACAAATCGCACCTCCGTTAAGCATAAAAATAAACCCTGATTGCGATCTAAAATCATCGTTGTCAGTTTGGAAGCTTGCATCTGTGTAACCTTTTACAACAAGATCATCGTCCGTCCCTCCAAATACCAAGAACGCATCCTTAGTCCTTCTTAAGTACTTAAGGATCGTATTAACTGCCATTCAATGGTTTTCACCAGGATCAGATTGGTATCTACTCGTCATGCTTAGAGCATACGAGACATCAGGTCTAGTACTGAATGTGCGCTCGCCCGCAAACGAAATTGTTTTTGTTTAATTTCGAATGATGGAAAAAGAGAAAAAAGGAGTCGCCACGCCATGCTTTAGAGGTGCACTTTGAAAAACCTTTTGAAAGAGAATGGGTCCGGGGGTCAGGTTACGTGTTGGGAAGAACCGAGAGTTCACCCAACACGCCTCGTCCGTGGACGAGTCTTTCTAACTAAACATCCAATCAATCCGTAAATGTGTGCAAGCATTGACAATAAACAAACGTAGTAAACATGAATTTTATTAATATGAACTTGGAAACTTACAACTTATGAACCAATTATTCAGGGAGGCCACATCCCATTACAACAAAACAGAACAGATTACAGGGGAAAAGGATCTCTGCAAACAGACATAATGTGTCGCGTGACACAGGACATGGGTGACCAGATGTGTCGCGTGACACAGGATCACCCATGCACGATGTGTCGCGTGACACACAGTGTCCGTCTGCAGAGACTTACAGATTCAAATATGATAGCACCAATATCCAACACAGATCTAATTGATCAATCAGATAAGCTTCGAAATACGTAATTAACAACAAATCAACCCAGGGAGTGTGGATATGGATAGATCCACACCCCCTTGGGGCCTAAACACCAATTTCAACAAATATTCAACAATGAGCAATCAATTATCCAAAACAACTATGTTAAACAGAGATATTGCGATTGGGATTCAATAATCAAGACGGATAGAGTCTGATTACTGAATCCAAGGGAAGGAAAACAATTGAATTACTAAAGGAACAAGGTAGAAGAGAGAGGGAAAAGGGAATTAAGGGTGTTACCCTTGTTGCTTCCACGAATTCTGTACCAAGTTAGGTACAGAACCCTTCTATAGCAGCTTCTGGTCCTGGAGAGCTTGAGAGTATCAGTTGAGAGTAGATCTAGGAGGTGATGAAAGGAAGTGGGTTGAATTAGGGGGAAATGGAAGTGAATTGGGATGAGAGAGAGAGGGATGTGTGTTTAGTGTGTGTGTTTAGTATGTGTGTTACGCTGCAATTTTGGCAGAGTAACAGTGTATGAAGTTGGGGATCCATTTCTAAGAGGGGAAGGGTCTTATTTCTAGGCTGCAGTTGATGGTCACCTTGTGTCGCACGACTTCCTGTACCATTTTCCATGCCTCGATGTTTCGCGTGACACAAGGTGACACCAACTATTTTTGGCACCAAAACCAGTTTCTGGAATATTCAGGTATAAATACCCAAAAGGTCCAAAAAGGTTTATTCCCAGGAGGTCCTTTAGCACGAGCAAAGTATCAAAAGGTACTTCCTTCGCGAGAAACTTATGAAATGTTTTCGGAAGTCTCGGAACAGACCGGGAATTTACCAAAATGCCCCTTAATGAAATTTTATCACATTAAAATGCATCGAAAAGGGAGCGAATTGGATTGGCGTACTTACAGAGCCCCTCGGAAATGTCACTTTTGGAAGAAGTGAGGTTGTCGATAAAATAAGACCCAATCCCAATCAGCGGTCAAGGGATAAAGCAGAGGGCTAGACAATGATCTGGGGAGATCAGGTGGCTGGACCTTTAGAGAAAGGATTCCTACGTATCCCTAGGAGGGAATCAAGCCAAATCGTAGTTCGGAAATGAAACTAACAAGAAGCAAGGAAGGGAAGAGATGGGCTTTCATTCCTTTGTTGTGATTACCTGTAGCTGTTGGGAGGACTAATGTTACTGCGGATGGTGGCGAGTAGCTGCCGAAGGGTCTCATGCTACCACTGTTGATGAAAGGTTGTAGCTACCAGAGGGACTCATACTGCAACTGGTGGTGGCGAGTAGCTGCTGGAGGGTCTCATGCTACCACTGTTGATGAAAGGTTGTCGTGGATGCCGGAGGGACTCATACCACTGGGTATTGGGTAGCTGCCAGGGGACTCACGCTACTGCTGATGACGGTCGTGGATGCCGGAGGGACTCATACCACTGGGTGTTGGGTAGCTGCCAGGGGACTCACGCTACTGCTGATGATGGTCGTGGATGCCGGAGGGACTCATACCATTGGGTGCTGGGTAGCTGTCAGGGGACTCACGCTACTGTTGATGATGGTCGTGGATGCCGGAGGGACTCATACCACTGGGTGTTGGTGAAGGGTAGCTGCCGGAGGGACTCACGCTACTGCTTGATGACAGTCGTGGATGCCGGAGGGACTCATACCACTGGTGATTCTGTTGGGGATAGGTGTAGCTGCCGGGGGACTCACGCTACTGTTGCTGCTGGTGGGTTTAGTGCTACTACTGCCGATGCATTTCCGCTTTGCTGTGTGAGGGACGGTCTTTGTTGACGGTTGGTTAACTTTGGAGTCATGGACTTTGCCTGGTAGGACGGGAGTTTTGCTTGCTAGGGAGTGGGTTTTTGCTGATGCTTATGCAGCTGGGTTGATGCTACTGATGATCGTTGCTTGGGGAGACTGTTAGATGTGAAATCTTTGTCTCGGCTTCTACTTCGAGGGGCAGTCCTTTGACGGTGCTCAGTTGATCATTGTACCTGCGGGGGAATCTACAAAGCATGCCATCAGGGGTTAAAGTGCAAATCTGCAAAACACAGGGGTAGTTTTGGAAAATTGGGCCTAGGGACACGATGTCTCGCACGACTTCATAAAGCCAAAGAACAGTCTCTTATAACGTTGAACAGTCGCCACTTTGAAAATACCATTTCGAGGGAGGCGAGCAGTTTTGAGAGGAGAAACAATCCATTCGTATGAATTCAAGGGAAATCAAGTGAATCAAGGGTGTTGATTTAGTTTTTAGCTTGCAACCATGCCTCATAGGGCACTTCCCACGAAGAAGGGACCACAACAGGCTCAGTTGGCCGCTCAGAGGAAGAACATTTAGCGGAATCAAAGGCCATTCATCCCTCAGGCAGTGAGAGGAGAATTCTATCCATAACTCAAAGAACACACTTTCACGCCCGGGATGAAAAATACGGTATTTCTGTAGCTTTTGCCTTTTATTGCATTGAAAACCGAGTTTTGTATCAAAAAGGTTCAAGCTTTTCCTGCAAAATTATGAATTTGCTGCATGGTTTTGAGCTATGAGAAATCATGGGTGCATGTTAAATGTTTCAACCCTAATTTTACTTGGGAAAAGGGGAAATAAGAAATTACAATTAGGAACAAATGTTTGACATGCTTCTCTTGAAAACTTAAGATATTCATACATGTGTTGTGATTACCTGCAGGAGTTGCGCACCCGAGGCTCACCAGAGGTCGTTGGTCAGCTGTGGGATCTCTTGCCCGGCAGCCAGGAGCTGGAGCTGGAGCATTCGCCGAAGGGTTTGGTGTATGCTGTCGGGCTTGGTCGGTTTTTTGAGATGGCGAAGGCCATCGGGGATACCCAGCGGAGCGTAGAGTTAGTGAAGGCGTTCTGGGAGTTCTGGTGGGAGACTACCCACTCTTTTCATTTTTCCTGGGGGGAGGCGACGGTCACGCCGTATGACTTTGCCGCTATCACCGGTCTTCCCTTTACTGCCGAGCCTTTATATTTGGAGGAGCCTGCACATGCGGATGACCCTCAGCCTCCCACTGAGGCGTACTTTATGGAGCTGGTTGGCTTTGTTCCCAAGGATAAGAAGGGGAACGGATACGAGTTGGGGGAGCTTCATAGCCATATTTCTATGCAGAGCAGGGGTTATCCAATTGATGTGGCTGACACTGAGGAGGATCGGCTGAGGGCCGTGAGATTGGCTAGGGATTTTATATGGGTTGGCTTCTCCGACATGCTTTTCATCAACGGCACATCCTCCGCTTTACTTTCTTTGTTGGAGCTTTTGAGAGTTTGGGATGCTGTTGGGACTTTATCCTGGGGAGAGGCCGGACTTGCTGAGATGTACTTGGCTTTGGACGACATCAGCAGGGGGAGGCGAAGACCTTCAACTGCTGTCATCTAGCTTTTGAGGTATTTCCCTTCTCGACTATCTCCTTGATTTGCCAACTTCTGTTATTCGTCATTGTCATCTGACTTGCTTTGACTTTTCTCTTTCAGGCTTGGGCATACGAGATCTTCGGTTGTTATGCTTGGCGAGTTCAGGAGGCATACCCGGCCACTTTATTTCCTGCCCTGAGACGCTGGGTGTAGGACACGCGGCAGAAGGTCCCGACAGCTGATTCCAGAGGACGGGTGACCGCTTCTTTCCCTGACATTATGATCTGCTTGCGAGGGACTCCCGGGAGTCTGAATCTGTTTCCCTGGGTTGACCGGTATGCTGGGCTTGATCTGGGACATGCTTTACATCTTATTGAGTGTCGCAAGCTTTTATTAGGTTTGTCTGGTGATGCTTTATACTTGGGAGAGCGGGTTTGCAGACAGCATGGCCCCGGTAGCATTGCTAGAGTCCCGGTTGATCCTCCGGTGGGCATGTGGTTTCCTCAGAAACTAGAGGATGTGGTTGCTTTGATCCAGGGGGAGGCTGCATTTAATTATACTGAGGAGGGAGGTGATTATGGAGCTTATGTGGTTACGAGGTTGAGGTCACCGCAGGTGGCACCGAGACGTGATGCTCAGGGCGCAGGCCCCTCTACTGCGTACGTGGCAGACGCACCCTTGCCTCCTCCTTTTAATGATTTCCAGGATGGGGATCATTTGAGGCGGGCTCCCCTTGATGCCAGTAGGATTTATCCCTATTTTCAGCTTCCGGAGGGTACCCGATCTGTAAGCACTATTCTCCTCTTTCTTTATTGTTTTGAACTGTTTACATCTCTTACTTTTTACTGTGACTAGTTCCCTGATTCTTCCTTGTTTGATTATATCAGGTCTCAGCTGATATTTACTGGAGCTTTGCTCGTCACTACACCGGGTCCATGGACATGATTGATCAGCTGGAGAGGAGCGCTCGTTACTGGAGGGAGCGGTGCTTGGCTAGGAGTTCGGACGACGATTCTACGCCCAGCTTGCCTGATAGGAAGAGGGCTTGGACTGATATGGCTGCTGATGATACTCATAGGCCCAGGACCAAGACTGCCTCTCGTCGTCCCCCTAGTCCTCCTAGCTCTGATTATGAGAGTGATGCTTCTGGAGATCCTCACGAGCTTGAGACTATGGCCATTCCTGCTGTTCATGAGCTTTTCCGAGATGATCCCGTCATTTACCATGATCCTGCTGCCGATCCGGGTCGTGAACAGGCTGAGGAGGATGATGCAGACGGAGAGGAGAGCGAGGGAGATGACGATGATGATTCTGATGATGATGATGGCTCGGAGTAGCTTCTTGGATCAAAACATAGCTCTTTGATTATTGTACCCCTTGGAAGGAACAAACAAACACTCTTCTCTCTTTTTTTTTAAAACTATTTGCTTTGCACTTTCTAGTCTAAGTACATTATTATTAGCTTTTATGTTATCTTTGTTGTTTGCATGAGTCCACTTTTTGGAAGAATAGGAAGGAATGGTTTTTTGATGGTTATGGTATTGGTGTGAATGTGATTTGTATGGTTTGGATTATGGAATGTTTATATGGCTTGTATACGAATGGTGAATGTGTATACTAGTTGAATGAATCCCTCTCCCAGGATGTTTGCAGGGTGGTGGTTTTGCTGTTTGCAGCTTGGGACAAGTCGGGGCATACCCTGGTACAGATCAGATTGCAGCTTGCTGATGTCTGGTGTTGGACTCAAGGTGTCGCACGAATCAGGACAACATGAACATATTTTGTCGCGTGACACAATGAGTCATGCTGACAGGTCTTCAAAATCAGACTTCCATATTACCTCAAGACCTCTCCCTTTTGCTTTGGGCAAAGAATGCAGCAGTCTCCAACATGGAGTAGGCCTTAAGTAACCAATCCATACCCAAGGATCAAGATTATAAAGCTAGCCCCGGTATTTTACACAGATGAACACATCATTCTTCCTCTTCTTTGACCAAGCCCCGGATTGACACGTAGCCTCATTGCAGACAACACGTCATGTAACCCTGGAGGAGATCGTTCTTCGAGCTTCAGTCAATCAGTCGGCAGACAAGACTCGGAAATGTTTACGTGCAGGGGCACATTTTTTGAAAGGTGGGAATAGTTCCCGGACTTGCGTATGACATCCTCGCTTTTGGTTTGACTCTTTTGGGAGAGTATAAGTAACACAAGGTGTGGATAGTGTATGGAAGCCCGTGCTTTACAGAAATACAGTGTTTAGCTCTATATCCCTAAAAATGTAGAGAAGAAGACTTGTCGAGACACTTGAAAACCTGTCTTATTCGTGATGATCACAAGGCTGCTTAAAACCCTTTATTGATGTTCGGGTTATTCAAAGACTAAAGCCGATATGAACAAATATTTCGATCAATCATGAGGAGAAAGCCCACTGATATCGAGAATCAAACTCGAAAGGGTGGAAAGTATATTTGTGCATGGAAACGGTCCTTGAGGGGACTAGACGCATGAGTTTCTTTTGGAGCATCGATGAAGGATACAGATGCGAAGCCCCAGTGGGACATTCACGGGAGGTGTTTTGCGGAAGATAAATGGAACATGCTCACATGAAACATCAAATGAATGGGTAGAACTTGCACAATCTTCGATTGACGATCCGAAATTGCTATCTGGTAGGAACTGAGGCTGGGCTTCGGGATTTCGATCGGTCTTTGGGTAATTAGGAATATCATGACCTCTTAAAACGAGAGGTCGGCTAGGCTTTTTGCTGATTGAACCTCTAAAGATGAGAAGTTGGCTTGCAGGGATGTGTTTGGGATTTCTAAGGTGAGGGAATCGATTTGCATCTTCATTGCATCTAAAAATGAGAGGTCAATCATGGCTTTGGCCAAAGGCAAGGGTAATGGTAATGGGAATGTCCTCTAAAATTGAGAGGACGGCTTGGGATCGATCAAGGTAGTGGGAATATCCTCTAAAATCGAGAGGATGATCGGAATTGGTTAGAGGTAATGGTGAGGGACATCCGTGCTGTCTCTTTATTCACTCTGAGACTCCTTTTGAGTAACGACCAAATCCTTTGACTTTTGCTTTTGAGAGGATCACTGGGGACTAGGCTCTTTTCTTTTCTTCTTTTTCTCTTTTTTTATTTTATTTTTTTTATCTCTCTTTTTTTTCAATTTTGTTTTTGAGAGGAGAATTTCAGCTAGTCCCCAGGATGGATCGTTGCTTTCCGTCGTTCTTCGAACTTGGAGTCGGTCGATCTTTCTTTGAATCACAGGAGTCTCAAGGATAGTCCCTCTTCTTCTGGTGATGGCTAAATGGGTTTCAAAATATGCCGATCTTGAACCGAAGGGGTATTGTTTGGTGAGGGTGAGGTAATGGCTTTCCTATGGGTGAAAGGTTTCAACCGCAGTCCCTACCGGATGATCCGAACGAGATTGAGCCTTCATTTACTTGCTTAAGTTTACTCTGAGGAAGATCCATGCAAATTGTGAGCATATGAGGAACGAGGTGGGGAGTTGATAAGCCCCAGTTTGGAAAAGATACCCGTCGGTTTTCTCACTCTGATTAATTTAAACATTAGTCATTTCAAAGCATTAGTACTTGAGCAGCACAAGTGATTATGTAGAATAAGACCATTTCAATTAGAAGTAACGTGGGTGTGCAAGTAATGTCTCGAGTCTAGCAAGAATAGAAGCAAATATTTTATTATCGAAATAAAAGACTCATAACATGGATGTAATAGACTTGAATCATAAAAAGAGACATTTGCTACCAAAATGAAAGCAATCTAGACCCTACAATGCCCGACTGACTGACTTCTTCATATGGGGAATCCTTGGAACTGCGGAAGAGGATTATTGACCACTTTTAGGAGGAGCTTTCTCAATTCTGCCTGTTAATGTTAGATCATGTGTTGTCATGAATGTCATCCCAAGTGTTGCAAACCAGTGTTGCCACTGGTGTTGCCAAAAGTGTTGCCATTTGGAATTGGTGACACTGAGTTAGTTACTGTATTTTTCACAAATATTAATGGGTAAATTAATGTTTATATAACAGTAGTTAGTCACCTTAAAATGAGCTTAAAATCAGCAACAGAAACAGCCCAGGCGTTAATCACGAAGAGGAGAAGAAATTAACAAATAAACATGTGTTTATTTGTTTAATTGATGACCAAGCCAGGAGATATTTTATTCAGCTATTACGGGGAGAACAAGTCGAGTACAAGGCAACCAAAGCTAAGAGGTACAAGCAAGAGAAGCAAGAGAAGACTAGGTCTCCTACAAAAGAGGCGAGTGGCATAAATGGAGGAAACAAACTCCAAACTGTTGGCGATCATTTGAGTAGGCTCCAAGACTTTGTGGCCTATAAATAGTGCGAGTGGATCTTCATTGAAGATCATCCAATTCGAAACGCAAATGTTGCACAAGAAAAGTAGAATTGCTCTCAAGTGTTGCCATTCAGTGTCGGCAACACTTTGTCCAACACTCGAATATTTCATATAGATTTTTATATTTTTTGTGAGGTTTTTGAGTGTTTATTTACTGAGAGAATTCGTGTATGTTGTTCCTTATATCAGGGTTCGTTTATCATTAAGGAACAACCTCGACCTTGTATTGAATTCATATTATTAATAGAAAGGTCTTGCCTTTTAGGCACCCATCAAGTTATATATTTATATAACTTGATAAAAATTATATTCTTGTGTATTGCTTTAATATTTCCGCTGCAAATTATATTTATTTCTATTGATTTGTGCTTTTCTAGAATTGGTGAAAGTGTCGTCGTTAGTGTCATTAACACTAAGGACAACACCCGTGAGTTTCATCTCACCTTGTGAGTTTCGTCTCATAAGTTCTTAGCCATAGACAATTTCAATTGGTATCAGAGCCTAGCACTTGATATACTAAGTGTTTAGATCCTTTTGTCATGGCTTATGATCCTGCAAACCCTAATCAAAAGAGATTACCGGTTTTAGACGGATCTAATTATGCTTATTGGAAGATTCGCCTACGCTCGCATATCAAATCAATTGATCTTCGGGCTTGGCGATCTATTTTAAATGGTTATTCTGTTCCAATGCTTCCTCCGGATGACGATGGTGACGTTCAAGTCAAACCTGAATTCGAGTGGACAATTGAAGAGAATAATCTTGCTAGTTTCAATGAAAAGGCACTGAATGCCATCTATGAATGGGTTGACATGCATATGTTCAAACTCATTCAAAATAGTCCCTCTGCAAAAGATGCTTGGGATACTTTACAAAGATTTTGTGAAGGAGATGGCTGTGTCCGAGAAACAAAGCTTAGAGGTCTCACTAGTAGATTTGAAAGATTAAGAATGGGTGAAAACGAAGACATCTCGTCTTATTTTGAAAAGTTGATTGATATTTCAAATGCTTGTCAAGTATTAGGGGAGCCTTTTACAAATAAACAACTTGTTTCAAAAGCTATTCGTACTCTTCCCGAACGTTTTAATATTAAAGTTTCAGCTATTGAAGAGGCCCATAATCTTTCAACAATGGACATCAACTCCTTAATGAGTATTTTGAAAAACTTTGAGTTGAATCTCAATGAACAAACGGAGGCTTCTAAAGGCAAGAATATTGCCTTAAAAGTCGAATCTTCGGACACATGTGTGGACGATGAAGATGAAGTCTTCGAGGAGTTAGATGAAAATACTAGTGTAGCTTTACTTGCAAAGAGATATAATTCCATGGTTAGAAAATTTAACAAAGTGCGAGGTAAAGGCTAAGGACCAAACGGCCAAAACCTTTAGTTACGTGCCAAGGAGAAGTCCTCCTCCAAATCAAAAGGATATCCCACCAAGGCGTGCATCCTCGGAAAAGATCCGGTCCGATCCTAAGTACATTGAATCTATTCAATGTCATGCTTGTTCCGGTTGGGGTCACTATGCCAATGAATGTGCTAACACCTTGAGAAAGGCGGGCAAAAACTTATGGGTATCTCTTAGTGATGGAGATGAGGAAGGAACGGAGAAAGAAGAACGAGACGGAGCAAGTAGTCATGATGGCCACGGTAGAGGAGCTACCTTCGGCGAGAGTGTTACTTCAAGTGTCGTTACAGATTTGACAACACTTGACACAACATTGGTGACTTCTTCAGAAAGTGTTGCCCCAAGTGTCGTCCAGGGAATTGGCAACACTTGGCACAACACTCGGCAGGTATGATTCTTTAAATGATCTTAATTTGCATGGTTCAACTGATTTAAATTCAGAAGAGATTATAGAGGATGATCTTGATAAAGATGAACTTATTTGTGAATTAAAAAACCTCTATAAATCTCTCCTCGTGGAATGGAAAAAGGAGAATAAGATGGTGGTTTTCTTGAAAAAGGAAAATCAGGATCTTAAGAACTCCTTGACTCGGCTAGAAGCTCAACTCAGTAGGAGAGACTTGGATCTTGATAAAATTAAGGCCAAACTCAACCTAGCCGAATCCACCTTCAAAAAACTCAACACGAGTTCATCCAAATTGGATGAAATACTCAAATTGAGTAAGCCTCTGAAAGCTGGTCTTGGGTTCCAAGAATCACTTGAAAGTATTACCTCTTCCTTGTTTGATGTTGAAACTAAAAATTGTTTTGTAAAAGAGCGTGTCAAGGAAAAGGGTAGCACTCCTAGTGATTCCTCGATCAATCCAATGAGTGTGGAATCTGTCACAAAGCTGGACATTTAAAACCAGATTGCATTTTCCTACAAAAGAAAATGTCCAGTCTTCAAGTGTCGCCTCAAGTGTCGCCGGTTTCTTAGGGCAACACTTATGGCAACAACGGTGGTGAACGAGAAATCCAGATTTTCAAAAAAGGGTTGGTTACCCAAGGAAAACCTGAAATGCTATGTTGTTTATACGGCCTTAAGGACTAACATTGCAGGAACTTGGTACTTTGATAATGGTTGTTCACGTCATATGACCGGGTACAAAATCATTCCTGGCAGAGTACCAACCTATTCAAGGAGGCTCGGTGACTTATGGTGGTGGAGGCAAGAGTGAAATAGTTGGTAAAGGAACACTTTGGATATTGTTGGTTTTCCTCCTTTGAAAAATGTCTTGCACGTAGATGGTTTACTTGCTAATTTAATTAGCATTAGCCAACTATGTGATGACAATTTGGAGGTAAAATTCAATAAAAATACCTGTGAAGTGTTTGATAACACTAACTTTTGTGTCATGACTGGAATAAGATCAAGTGATAATTGCTATACGGTTGGTAATAAATCGGTGTGCAATTTGACAAAACTTGATGATATTAGGTTATGGCATCAAAAGTTAGGTCATTCTCATTATAGGAATCTTGAGAAGATTATCAAACACAATGCCGTCAAAGGTGTACCTAAACTAGACCTCAAAAACACCGTGATGTGTGGTGGCTGTCAAAAGGGTAAGCAAACTCGTGTTGCTCACGGTGTTGAACAACACAATGAGCAACACTCAGGAACAACACATTGTTTTCGGCTTCTACATATGGACTTGATGGGTCCTATTGAGGTAGAAAGCTTGGGAGGTAAGAAGTATGTTTATGTGATAGTTGATGATTTTTCTAGGTTTACATGGGTGTATTTCTTAAGAGAAAAATCTGAAACTTTTGATAAATTTACTCACTTAGTCTCTAAAATCAAAAACATGTTTTGTTCTCCTATTTTTCGAATAAGATCAGATCATGGTAGAGAATTTGAAAACATCTCCTTTTCTACTTTTTGTAGTAAAAAGGGGATACACCATGAGTTTTCTGCACCCAAAACACCACAACAAAATGGTGTTCTTTGAAAGGAAAAATAGGACTTTAATGGAAATGGCTCGTGTTATGCTAATTGCTAGAAATATTTCTAAAGGTTTTGGGCCGAAGCATTAAACACGGCTTGTCACACTACAAATAGAGTTTTCTTAAGACCCGGTACAACTATGACACCCTATGAGATTTTAAATGGAAAGAAACCTACGGTTCACTATTTTCATGTGTTTGGGTGTTTGTGCTACATTTTAAATGACCGGGAATACTTAGGAAAACTTGATTCTAAGAGTGACAAAGCCATCTTTCTTGGCTACTCTCAAAACAGTCATGCTTATCGTGTCTATAATTTGAGGTTAAAAGTGATTCAAGAATCGGTAAATATTGAATTTAACGATTACTTGAGTGCCACAGGAGAACCGGTGATGATATACCTCTGACTCTTCTAGAAGAAGTCGAACAAAGGGCTGGAACAGAATCGATTCGGCCATTGCGGCCACGAGATTCAAGTGTTGCTCCAAGTGTCGCCCCTGAAATGGCAACACACGAGGCAACACGGGAGAACAGAACAGTGGCTGGAAATTACGAGAGCGGTGACTCGAAGGAGAAGATGGATTGGTGTACCAACAAGGCGGGAGAGATCCCCGGCTCGAATTAGAAATTATCATCCCATTACTCAAGTAGTTGGTGATGTTAATGAAGGGGTTAGAACAAGGAACAAGGAGCCGAGTTGATTACAGAGATATGGTTAGGTATGTGTGTATGTCCTCCACATACTCTCAGGTAAAACACTCCTGTTTTGTTTCCTCTGTTGAACCAAAAAATGTGATTGAGGCCTTAAATGATAAATTCTGGATTCAAGCTATGCAAGAAGAGCTTGAACAATTTACCCGTAACGAGGTTTGGTGTTTAGTTCCACGTCCTTTAAATACTAACATTATTGGAACTAAATGGATTTACAAAAACAAATCGATGAATTGGGTAATATTGTTCGTAATAAAGCTCGTCTTGTGGCTCAAGGCTATACACAAGTGGAAGGAATCGACTTTGACGAGACCTTTGCACTGTGGCTAGAATTGAGTCAATAAGACTTCTTCTTGCTATAGCTTGTTATCTCAAAATCACATTGCACCAAATGGATGTCAAAGCGGCTTTCTTGAATGGGTACTTAGATAAAGAGATCTATGTTGAGCAACCCAAAGGGTTTGAAGACCCATTCCACCCAGACCATGTATACAGACTTGATAAGGCCTTATATGGCTTAAAACAAGATCCTCGTGCATGGTATGGGCGTCTAACAAGCTTCCTTCTTGAATATGGATTTGTTAGAGGAGAAGCCGAGTAGGACATTATTTATTCTTAGGGAAAATAAAGAGATTGTCATTGCTCAAATCTATGTTGATGACATAGTTTATGGTTCCACATCTAAAACATGTTTACAAAATTTTGTGGAAGCTATGACATCTACATTTGAGATGAGCATGATAGGAGAACTTAATTATTTCCTAGGATTGCAGGTGAAACAATCGAATGATGGAATCTTCATCACTCAGAGCAAGTATGCTAAGAGTCTGGTGAAAAGATTTGGATTGGAGAGTGCCAAGAGCTCTAAAATACCTATGGGATCATCTCTTAAGGTAACCAAAGATCGGGCGGGGAGGATGGTGACCCAACGTGGTAGAGATCCATGATAGGTAGTATTGTTTATCTTACTGACAGTAGTACCGATATAATGTTAAGCGTAGGTGTTTGTGCTAGATATCAATCTGCTCCTAAAATTTCTCACCTAAATGTTGTCAAGAAAATCATCAAGTATGTGTCTGGGACAAGTGAATTGGGAATCTGGTTCACCAAAGACACTAATACCAACTTAGTTGGTTTTAGTGACTCTGATTGGGCAGGGGATATAGATGACAGAAAGAGCACTAGTGGGGGTTGCTTTTTCTTGGGTAATAATCTAGTGTCATGGTACAGTCGCAAGCAAAACTGTGTTTCTCTCTCGACTGCTGAATCTGAATATGTGGCAGCAGGGAGTTGTTGTTCACAACTAATATGGTTAAAACACATGCTTGATGACTATGGTCTTGATAGTAATATCTTGACCATGTATTGTGACAATTTGAGTGCTATAAATATTTCCAAAAACCCTGTACAACACTCACGCACTAAGCACATTGATATCCGCCATCATTTTTTAAGAGATTTAGTAGAAAAGGAATTGATCCAAATAGAGCATATTGATACAAAACATCAACTTGCTGATATTTTGACCAAAGCCTTGGACCATGAGAGATTTTCAAGTTTGAAAAAATCTCTTGGTCTATGTTTTCTATAAATCTGTTAGTGTTGCCGTCAGTGTTACCAACACTGTCAGCAACACTTTGTATGAGTTGTACATTATCTTTAAAATTTTTAAAAAAATATATAGTTGTTTAATCCCAAATGGGGGGCATTTACTGACCTTTCTGTTCTAGTATGTGTACATTCTTAAGGTTAACATTTTTTTTTATAAAATACCCCTTTGTGCTAAAAAGTGACAAAGTCACTCACATTGTTGTTGATATTGAAAAAGGCAAAGCTTGTGGAAATTCCCAAAGGAAATATAATGTAGTGTTTTATACTAAGTATTAGGGGCATGGAGCTCGCTACTACAGTGTACCCTACTTGAAAGGTATAAAACTTACTAATTGTAGCTTTACACTTTAATAAAAAACTCGGGGCACGGAGCTCGCTACTACGATGCTTCCTTGTAAATAAAGAAAGTGTAAAGTGTGCTTATAAATTGCCTAAGGAATGATAAGTTATATATGTTGAAAAATATCAAGGGGATTTTATTTAAAAATGTTGCCTTGTGTGTCACGCAACATTCCTAGTAACACATTAGTAGATGCTACATTAATTTTTTATTTTCTTGTTTTTGTTTTTGTTAATTAAATTTTAAATTTCCAAAAGTCTATTTGCTTATATTTAGAGTTTGTGAAATTTAAAAGGTTTTTAGCAAAAATTTTTATTTTTGTCAATCTAAGTGTAATTTTGTAATATCTATTTTTTAAAATTCATCTCTTTGAATTTTGAAAAACACAATTTTATGGATATTACTAAAATTATGTTTAGTTATTATTAAAAATTATAAAAATTATAAAAATTAAAAATTAAAAAAAAAAAAAAAAATTTAAAAAAAAATTTCGGATATCAGCTTGAGTTTGTTGGGATTTTTGAGAGATAAGTGGAGATTTAATTAATTTGACATTGTCAAATCAATTAAATCCTATCACTATTCACTCATTAAAACCCACTCCTAAAACCCTCTCTCTCTCTCTCTCACCGTGTTCTCTCTCTCTCTAGGCGTTGAACAAAACCCTTCCCCTGTTCCCTTCGTCTTCATCATTCTTCTTCAATCTTCCATGGCAAGCCCTAAAAATTCTCCCCAAATTTCATCACCCATGGAGATTTCGCCTCTAGCTCCCTCTAGTGTCGCCTCAAATGTCGCAGTTCCCATGGAAATCTCACCAGCGACATTCTCGGCCACACCCACAACCTCACCATCCTTGGAAATTGTTGTATATGATCCTTCTCAAATTCCAATTCCCATCAACCTTCCTGAAGCTACACCATCCACAGAGCTCACCTTCGCCCCTCAGAAGAAGACCAAGAAGCGAAAGGCGGTTGATGCCTCGAGCTCTTTTAGGGGTGGAGTGCGTAGACAATCGGAGAGGATCAAAACTCTCTTCAGGTCGAAGATACCATCTAATACGGTGATGATCCGGTGAATGTGGAGGATTCTTCAAGCTCGTCTCTCAACATTTCGTCCGAGGAAGGTTCGAACCCTGCTTTTAAAGAGACAAAGGAGCCCTCATCATCTTCTGATGAGGATGAAGAAGCTTTGGATGGAAGATGAAGAAACCCTTCTTTGAAGCTCGGTCCAAGTTGAAGAAGAAACAGAAAATTTACGGTGGTGTCGCCCCAAGTGTTGCCGATGCAATGGCAACACTGGCAACACCGCCAAGACCAAAGCACGATCGAGTTCTCCTTTCTATTCTCCTATTTCATGGCACGAGGTACACTCTCCTAATCCCTCTCAAGATGAAAAATCAGGATTATGAGTCTTTTGGATTTTATGAACGTCCATTTCTTTCGGAAGAATTTTATAGTGATGCGAGTCTTCATAATTTTGTTGAAGATTACGAGAAGAAAATTCTGAATGAAAAAGAGAGAATATTTATGTGACTCAATTCAAGGAGTTAGGTGTGTATCAGTTTTTGGAGGATAGGATGTTTTTGCCTACGGTGACTAGAGTGTCATCGTATATTGAAAGTGTGGTTAGGAATTTCTATGCTCATCTTAGGGATAATATTGATGATAGGAATACCCCTCATTATGGAAAGATCTTTGTTAGGGGCATTATCTTTGATTTTAATCCTTTGATTATCAATAGAGCCTTCGGCCTCCCTAATGTCGAAGATGAGAGCTTGGAATATGATCCTAATGCCTTAGCCACCTTTTTAACTGGAGGGAGAATTACCATTTAGTGCGATCATTTTAAGTCTACCTATCTCACTTCTTTGTTTAGCGTGCTACACAAGTTATGTATAACAAATTGGCTTCCCACGGCAAATGAAAACACCATAACCTTTGAGCAAGCTAATTTGTTGTATAAATTAGGAAAGAAACAAAGAGTAAATTTTGGGAGACTTGTATTCGCTCACCTTGCTTTGCATGGGCCAAAAAGAAAAAGACCTCCTCCTTCATTTTTCCTTCCCTTATTTTCCAAGTCCTAATGTACCAAAACCTTAAGCCTTGGAATGGTGATAATCTTTCGGAAAGACTGTGTATTATCGAATTACCAAGCACTTTCTTTTCGAAGGTGATAGGCACGGGGATTTACCTTGGGTTTTGGTTACAAATGCTCCTCCTGTTACCCTTGCCACTACCGGTGTCGCCCCAAGTGTCGCCCGAAACCGGCAACACTTCGGCAACACTTGCTCCTCGTTATGGTTGATGCTTTGCGATGATTCTTAATTTTTTCAATGGTCAAGTGAAGCACATTGACTCGATAATTCGGGGATGGTTGGATATGCGCGCCGACATGATGAAAATGGTGGATTTAATTTCTTCCAAAATAGGGAGATAAGCCACCAAGGCGTGATGATGATGATGGAGCTGGGAATGGTGCTGGGCCTAGTGGGTCGCCGAGGGAGAGTGAAGGAGAGCTGGAAATGCGGTTTAATGGTGGTTAGTTCGAATGGTTTGTGTTTTTGGTGGTTGGAAACAAAAACAATTTTATTTGTTTTATTTTGGTTTGTAATGCTTAAACAAATTTTATTTACATTTTTTTTTTTCTTTGTTTATTGGAATTTTCTTCAAAAGATGATGGATGGTATCTGTTAAATGGTTGGTTGGTAGTTTAGAATTTAATAGTTAGTTTATTTAATTATTAAATTTCGTATTAAGGGCGAGATTTTTGTAAAGATTTGGATACTTCATTTGCTTAATGGTTGATGTTTTGGATTGAAAAATATTTCAAAACATTGCACGAAGGTTGATGTTGCCTCTATCAAAATCTCGTGGCATTTTTTGTGGTTTTAGTTAAGTTTGACTAAGCTGTTTTTGAAAAGATCATCACATTGGTATTTTGTGAAGAAATCGGTAACTATGGGGGAGATTGTTAATGTTAGATCATGTGTTGTCATGAATGTCATCCCAAGTGTTGCAAACCGGTGTTGCCTTTGGTGTTGCCAAAAGTGTTGCCATTTGGAATTGGTGACACCGAGTTAGTTACCGTATTTTTCACAAAGATTAATGAATAAATTAATGTTTATATAACAGTAGTTAGTCACCTTAAAATGAGCTTAAAATCAGCAACAGAAACAGCCCAGGCGTTAATCACGAAGAGGAGAAGAAGTTAACAAATAAACATGTGTTTATTTGTTTAATTGATGACCAAGCCAGGAGATATTTTATTCAGCTATTCTGGGGAGAACAAGTCGAGTACAAGGCAACCAAAGCTAAGAGGTACAAGCAAGAGAAGCAAGAGAAGACTAGGTCTCCTACAAAAGAGGCGAGTGGCATAAATGGAGGAAACAAACTCCAAGCTGTTAGCTGATCATTTGAGTAGGCTCCAAGACTTTGTGGCCTATAAATAGTGCAGTGGATCTTCATTGAAGATCATCCAATTCAAAACGCAAATCTGCACAAGAAAAGTAGAATTCTGCTCTCAAGTGTTGCCATTCAGTGTCGGCAACACTTTGTCCAACACTCGAATATTTCATATAGATTTTTATATTTTTTGTGAGGTTTTTGAGTGTTTATTTACTGAGAGAATTCGTGTATGTTGTTCCTTATATCAGGGTTCGTTTATCATTAAGGAACAACCTCGACCTTGTATTGAATTCATATTATTAATAGAAAGGTCTTGCCTTTTAGGCACCCATCAAGTTATATATTTATATAACTTGATAAAAATTATATTCTTGTGTATTGCTTTAATATTTCCGCTGCAAATTATATTTATTTCTATTGATTTGTGCTTTTCTAGAATTGGTGAAAGTGTCGTCGTTAGTGTCATTAACACTAAGGACAACACCCGTGAGTTTCATCTCACCTTGTGAGTTTCGTCTCATAAGTTCTTAGCCATAGACAATTTCACTGCCTTCATCAACCATCTTCTGAATAAGCACCTTTAGAAGGGAGCAATCATTGGTCATATGTCCAGGGTATTGATGATAGTAACAATACTTGTTGCGATCCAAACTCGGATTGGGCATGATGGGATGGTAGTTATCAAGCGGCCTTATCATTCCTCTTCGCATCAACCCATTGAAAGCTTCCTCGGTTGTTATTCCCAGGTCATCAAATTCTCGCTATTTGCGCGGTGGGAATCGACCACGATTCTGGACAATACTTTCTTCGTGAGAGCCAATTTCGATCTTCCCTTCATTAATAAGTTCCTGGATGATCACCCTCAACTGTCTGCATTCACAAGTGGTATGGCCCTGATAATGGTGATAGTAACAATACTTGCTTGGATCTAGCTTCGTGCTATTATAAGGAGGGACATAATTGACTAGTGGCTGAACCAGTCCTCCGCTCACCAAAACCTTGAGGAATTGATTCATAGGCATTCCCACCTTTCCTCAGTGCGCTTTCTTCCTTTCCATCTGAACTGTCTTTGGAGGGGATTCAGATATTGGCGTCCCTTTCTGGATGGGATTCACAGCTGGAATAAAAGACATCTGATTCACAGTTACGTATGAGGCTGGTCCTGAATGCTGATGATGCGGGGATGATAAGTTGAAGCCATATGAATTCACTAGTGGTTGGGAAACACTTCCTTGAAGGGGAGCTTGGTCAGAGTAGAATGGCAGTGATCCTTTCTGTTTGAGATGTGCGTTCATATAATGACACGATCCTTGGGCATCTGACTGATACTGACTTTGCAAACCAATTTGATTAAGAGAATCAAAAATCTCGGGGATCGGTTGTCTATCTGGAATCAGAGTTCGGACCACTTGAGGTGCCGGGGAAAGAATCTTATCTTGCTCATCCTCATTTATCCTTTTCATCACATTTCCAGTTCCCTGCTCAACATTACTAGTATCCATGATCTCTTCGTACGACCCATCTTCGTGACGAATTAGTGTGATCCCTCGGACGTGCATCGCTTCCACAAACCTAGCGTGCGTTTCTTCTTCTCGGGCTTTAGCAACTTGGGCGAGCAATTGGGCCTTACATTCACAAACCATGGCAGCCTCAAGAGCAGCTCGCAACTCCGCCACCGACAAATCATTCATGTCCAACTGACCTGAAGTGAGAGGAATTCCAAACTGAGCGGACGGTATAACCTTTGCACCAGACATCTCAAATAGCAGAACAGATGGGAGCTTCGGAGGAATTGCGAATATTCCGGAGATGCGAACTAAATGATCACCCTCTGCCACAGAGCATGCTCCCAACTTGTCACCGCTACAAAGGGTAGATATGGATTCATGAGGTGGTGAAGGGAGATTTTGAGGAAATATGGGAGAGGGAAAGGAAACGAGGGGCAGACTCGCGCAAACAATTTATTTAAATTATAAATTAGTGTCTTAAATCCTAAGTACGGTTGGTAAAGGAGAAGCCTTTATTCACGCAACTACACCTTAGGGAAACCTAAGGACGCAACATTCGAATCACACTAAATGCTTTGCATTGAAATCTATAATAGGTGATGATACCTAACCAAAACCTAACACCGTATGGAACGGAGAGGTTGTCCAAATTCCTGGGGAAATTTGGGCAGCATATCAGGTATTCTTGAAGAAATTCAAAGAAAAATCCGGCATGACCTCTCGTCGGTGCACGTTGACAATGCGGCATGATCTCTCGTTAGAACATGCCACGGGAGTGACATGTCCCCACGTGAAACCATGTTGCGTTGGCAACATGCCCACAAGATGCGAGGTTTTCGGGGGAAGGTATAAGGACCTATTGTAAGTTTCAAAAACAATTCATTTTGGCGTGATTAAAAAACGTTGTATCAAAACCAACTGTGGGTAAGGTTTAAGTGTGGCGCCACCTATAACGCACTAGGGGGATAGGTTTGATATTAGGCGCTCAAGCGTAGGAGACATACATCACCGTCCGGGATGCCGTCAATCGCACCCGAGGGTTCTAAATCTATGTGGTGTAGTGTGCCGATGACTATGTTCTTTTATTTCCAAAAAACAAAAATTTTTATTTATTTATTTTATTTACTTTAAAAAGAAAGAGATAAAACACACACACACTCTCACAGGGAGCAACAATCAACTGAGCCAACTTTTGATTCAAGGGGCTGCCCTTAAACCAGCTGCTGAAAACAATGTTCAGTGACCATTCCTGTCGCGTGACACAGAACAGCAGGGGACAGAGATGTCGCACGAATGGAGTGGTCACTGAACCAGAATCCCTGCAAAATCAAATCAGCCCCTGCTTCTCCACGGAAAAGGACAAAGCATAATAACTAGAGCACAACAAAATATGGCCAAAAGACACCAAAGGTTCACAAGTCTCATAATCTATAAAACACATGTACTACAAGAGATCGTCAATGATGCACACAAGAATGGATATGTTGGATGTTTAGTCGAACGAAATTTTGACCCTCTTAAATTTGAAAAAAAGGTTTTCAAAAGTGTTATCCCCAGCGGAGTAGCCACTGAATGTGCGTTCGCCCGCAAACGAAATTGTTTTTGTTTAATTTCGAATGATGGAAAAAGAGAAAAAAGGAGTCGCCACGCCATGCTTTAGAGGTGCATTTGAAAAACCTTTTGAAAGAGAATGGGTCTGGGGGTCAGGTTACGTGTTGGGAAGAACCGAGAGTTCACCCAACACGCCTCGTCCATGGACGAGTCTTTCTAACTAAACATCCAATCAATCCGTAAATGTGTGCAAGCATTGACAATAAACAAACGTAGTAAACATGAATTTTATTAATATGAACTTGGAAACTTACAACTTATGAACCAATTATTCAGGGAGGCCACATCCCATTACAACAAAAACGAGCAGTTACGGGGAAAAGGATCTCTGCAAACAGACATAATGTGTCGCGTGACACAGGACATGGGTGACCAGATGTGTCGCGTGACACAGGATCACCCATGCAAGATGTGTCGCGTGACACACAATGTCCGTCTGCAGAGACTTATAGATTCAAATATGATAGCACCAATATCCAACACAGATCTAATTGATCAATCAGATAAGCTTCGAAATATGTAATTAACAACAAATCAACCCAGGGAGTGTAGATATGGATAGATCCACACCCCCTTGGGGCCTAAACACCAATTTCAACAAATATTCAACAATGAGCAATCAATTATCCAAAACAACTATGTTAAACAGAGATATTGCGATTGGGATTCAATAATCAAGATGGATAGAGTCTGATTACTGAATCCAAGGGAAGGAAAACAATTGAATTACTAAAGGAACAAGGTAGAAAAGAGAGGGAAAAGGGAATTAATGGTGTTACCCTTGTTGCTTCCATGAATTCTGTACAAAGTTAGGTACAGAACCCTTCTACAGCAGCTTCTGGTCCTGGAGAGCTTGAGAGTATCAGTTGAGAGTAGATCTAGGAGGTGATGAAAGGAAGTGGGTTGAATTAGGGGGAATTGGAAGTGAATTGGGATGAGAGAGAGAGGGGTGTGTGTTTAGTATGTGTGTTTAGTGTGTGCGTTACGCTGCAATTTTGGCAGAGTAACAGTGTATGAAGTTGGGGATCCATTTCTAAGAGGGGAAGGGTCTTATTTATAGGCTGCAGTTGATGGTCACCTTGTGTCGCACGACTTCCTGTAACCCTTTTCCATGCCTCGATGTGTCGCGTGACACAAGGTGACACCAACTGTTTTTGGCACCAAAACCAGTTTCTGGAATATTAGGTATAAATATCTAAAAGGTCCAAAAAGGTTTATTCCCAGGAGGTCCTTTAGCACGAGAAAAGTACCAAAAGGTACTTCCTTCGCGAGAAATTTATGAAATGTTTCCGGAAGTCTTGAAATAGACTGGGAATTTACCAAAATGCCCCTTAATGCAATTTTATCACATTAAAATGCATCGAAAAGGGAGCAAATTGGATTGGCGTACTTACAAGTACAAATCATGGCATACATGATAGATCTAATAGCTAAAGCATATAGAATCTCATTCATTCTCTTTCGCTCACCAGTTGTCTTAGGACACTGAGTCTTGCTAAGAGTAATACCATGACCTATTGGCAAGTTTCCTCTCTTATAATTTTCCATCCTGAATCTTCTAAAAACTTTGTCAATGTAAGTACTTTGACTCAAACCAATCATCCTTTTAGATCTATCTCTGTTGATCTTGATGCCAAGGATGAAGGCGGCTTCACCCATATATTTCATTGAGAAACAATTCCCTAACCAAGACTTGACAGTCTGAAGAGCAGGAATGTCGTTTTCAATGTGTAAGATATCATCGACATACAATATTAGAAATAGTACTACGCTCCCACTGAACTTCATGTATATATAAGGTTCATCTTCATTCTTGATGAAGCCAAACTCTTTGATCGATTCATTAAAACAAATATTCCAACTCCTAGAACCTTGCTTCAACCCATATATGGATCTCTGCAACTTGCATACTTTGTTAGAATTTCTTGGATCGACAAACCCTTCAGGCTGTGTCATATACACATCCTCAAGTAGCTTCATGTTTAGGAACGGTGTTTTGACATCCATTTTCCATATCTCATAGTCATAATATGCGGCTATGGCAATTAAAATTTTAACAGACTTAAGCATTGCAACTGGCGAAAAGGTTTCATCATAGTCAACACCATGAATTTGCCTATATCCCTTTGCTACAAGCCTAGCCTTGTAAGTATGCACCTTCCCATCCATGTCGGTCTTCTTCTTGAAGACCCACTTGCACCCTATAGTTTTTACACCTTCAGGTGGATCAATCAAGTTCCAAACTTGATTATCATGCATGGATTGTAATTCGGATTCCATGGCTCCTAGCCATTTATCCGAATCAGGAGTGGACATTGCCTCTTGATAGGAAGTAGGTTCGTCATTCTCAATGACTTCCACTTCAGTACTTTCCGATACGATAAATCCATATCTCTCGGGTTTGGATCGTAACCTATCCGATCTACGATGGACTTGTGCATCTTGAACCGGTTCCACAACTTCTTGTGGATTCGGTTCCGTCTCTACTCTTGGTTCCATGTTATCTTTGGGTTCTTGAACTTCTTCAAGATCAATTTTACTCCCACTAGATCCTTTATTGAGGAACTATTTCTCAACAAAAAGTACCATATTGAGCAACAAACACTTTGTTCTCATTGCGGTTGTAAAAGTAATATCCTTTAGTTTCTTTAGGATAACCAACCAAAACAATTTTGTCAGATTTTGGTGCTAACTTATTAGAGACAAGTCTCTTCACATAAGCTTCGCAACCCCAAATCTTCATGAAAGACAAATTTGGTTTTCTTCCATGCCACATCTCATGTGGGGTCTTAGGAGCCGATTTAGTAGGGACTTTGTTCAGTGTGAACGCATCAGTCTCTAATACATGTCCCCAAAAGGAAATAGGAAGGTAAACTTGACTCATCATCGAACGAACCATGTCCAACAAGGTTATATTCCTCCTCTCAGATACACCATGCCATTCTGGCGTTCCGGGTGGAGTCAACTCTGAAACAATTCCACAGTTTTTGAGATGATTGTCAAACTCTTGGCTTAAATATTCACAACCTCAATCGGATCGAAGTACTTTAATAGTTTTGTCAAGTTGATTTTGTACTTCATTTTGAAATATTCTAAATATCTCAAACGCTTCACTTTTGGACTTCATCAGATAGACATAGCCATATCCAAATAATTCATTAGTGAATGTAATGAAATACCGAAATCCTCCCCTAGTGTAAGTACCCAAATCTGGCTCATGCCTTCCGGTTAAGTTTCCCGGCAATTCTGGAACTTTTCCAAACCTTCCGAGGGGTGAAGGACTTGTTAGGAATTAAAATTCCACGTAGTCCCTAGCTAGAAAGGCCTTCCACCTTGCATGATTCTAGAAACAGGCTGAGTCATTAAGGATAAGACCGCACGACTTCTTTTGCCAAAGGTTAATGCCGCACGGCTTCATTAGGAAACACAAAACTGCCTATAAATAGAGGCCTCCTCTATTCATTTTGATATACAATTTTGAGCACTATTACTCTGCCCAACTGAAACCACAAAAATTCAGAAACTAAAACCCTCTCAAAATTCACCTCCCTCCTCTCCAAAACTCATCCAAAGTCACTCCTTCCTTAGGAAAACTTCAAGGGAGATAGAGGAACACCACCATTGGTAACCTCTCCTTCCTTTCTCCTTGAAATCTACTTATTATCTTGTTATATTGTCTACTTGCCATTTATCTTGCTATTTATTGCATTTGCATGTGATTTATTGTCATAAAGATCAAGTCTTTACCATGTAGATCATCATACCCCCTTTCCCCTTATCACATAGGATTCATGGAGAATCCATCCCAAGGATGAACAACAAGACCACAAATGGCTTGTTCTAGGGTGGATCCCTCACATGATGATGTGAAAAATGTCATCTTTATCATATAAAAATGTCATCTTTACATTAAAAATGCCATCTTTACTTCCATAAATGTCATCCCTTACCCATTGACCTTGCTTCCCCCTATAAGGTTCTTAAAGGACATAGGAAAGCCTTAAAGGTCCTCCCTTTACATTCCTAGTCTTAGTTTTCATAGTGTTCCTTACACTTGTTTTCATAAAAATGTCATCTTTACTTTCAAATGCAACTCCCCCATGTCCCTCATGGTTGGATCACTCTCCGAGGGTTGCCTAGTGACCTTCATAAGGCACAAAAAGGCATAGGATGAGTATAAAGATCCAATCTTTATACCCCTCCCCTTAGTCCCCTTTGGTACTTGAAGCATCTTTTGGGGCGTAGCGGTGTAAAGGTCTCATCTTTACATCGTTTCCTCCACATAAAGATGCCATAGTCGAAGTTCCTTTAGGAATGGACGGACTTAAGCCCCTACATCTCCGATCATCACTTGAGACGAGCATAAATGTCCCTATCAAGCTCGAATCATCTCAAGATGTAGGATTGATGGGCAAAGGTCCTTCCTTTCTAAAGAGTCTCATTCTTGGACTATAAAAAGAGGTGTCCCTATTCCGATCACATATGACCAAAGGTCACTTAATGATGGTCGTAAGTCCAAGATGAGCACGGGATCAAAGTCCCAAACATATCAAAATCCAAGGAATCCCGAGCGATAACCAACTCATGGTTTATACGTCCGGAAGACAACTTGGCACATTCCCTCCCTTTTCAAAATCACATCTCACACACGAAAGCACAAAGCAAGCACGAAAGTTGGATCTTGGAAGACTTGCTTCGGCAAGGCTCCTTGGGTGAACGCCAAACGTTCTTCCCAAGGAGTAACTTAACCTCCGGACCCTAATCCTTTTTTTCAAAGTTTTGAGGAAATCAAAATGGCGTGGCGACTCCGTTTTTCAATTTAAACCGGATGTCTTCAAACCGATGTGAAGCGGTGACCCCTTACACGAGAAAGCGGTTCAACACAAAAAACCCGCGATCTTGGGCCCACATTCACAGTTTGGCGACTCCGCTGGGGAACAAAATAAGTTTTTTTTCTAAAAAAAGATATGATACTTGGTATATAGGTGGAAACCATTAAATTTCCTCTTCAACGCCTCCTTGCGGAGTCGGGGACAAATTATGGTAGAACAATGCCATGTACCGGTATCATTTCAAAAAGAAAAGAAAAACTTTTGAGGGTTAGCCTTTCGTCGCGGATCCAAATTTTCGTGCTTGCTTTCTTTCTTATGCCTTGCATGTATTTTGATTTTTGGGATTGCACATATTCTGAATACTGAACAGGAAGCTTTCTGGAGCTGAAAAGGTGCCAAAATGTTCGGGGAAAAACCTGGAAATGAAAAAATTTTGGAACCTGGAAAATTGCTTGATCCAGCCGTACAGCTTGATCTTCTCAGATCCTGACCGGGCGGCTTCTTTGGGCAATTCCACCAGGACACAATCTGAGGTTAATCTGCCAGCTCAGGCAGCTTGGGGCTATTCAGTTCCAAGACTGACCGGGCTCCAGAAAATTTACGTGCTTAATTGTTGAATTTCCCCCGTCCCGAAAATCATTCCTTTAAAACACATTTCTGAAAATCTCTATTTTATCTCAAAAAAAGGAAAATTTTTAGGAGGTCTCACACTACGCGCACCATTATATTCTGTACACTTTGCACGCACGTCCTTTTAACCCGGGGTGGTTGTTCAGCTGCAGTCGCGGACAGCATTTGTAACGACCCTAACCATAGGCACTAGTTTTAGTATAATATTATATGCTTTTAATATTATTGTTAATATTATGTGCTCATTTTACATCCTTGATTTCTTATATTAGGATAAAATGATAAGGAAATAAATAATGTTCTAGGGGAAAAATAATAATTATAAATAAATAAAG
Organism: Adenophora triphylla var. japonica; assembly: GCA_022495995.1. Classification (NCBI taxonomy): domain Eukaryota; kingdom Viridiplantae; phylum Streptophyta; class Magnoliopsida; order Asterales; family Campanulaceae; genus Adenophora; species Adenophora triphylla. The sequence continues at coordinate 175,199 of JAFEMH010000155.1, read as the reverse complement.
TAATAGAATGGAGTGGTAATAAAATGGACAAATAAAATGTTGTTGGTGTGGAGAATTATTTTAAAATGATGAAAGAATTTTTGTAGGGAATTATTGGGTGGGGGACCAATTCTCCTAAAACCCTCTCCTTTTTCCCTCATTAGTCAAAGGACCCATACCCTCCCATGTTTTCCCCCATACTTTCCCCATACTCCCCCCTTACTTAATTAACCTCCCCATCCTTCTTCTTCATTCTTTTCTTACTTTCTCCTAGAAACTCCATGGAAGCTCTCCATGGAAGCATCCTTCCCAAGTCCTTAGAGAAGTCCATCCTTCTCCATTTTCAAGTCCAAGAGTACTTTTATGTTCGGGGTGAAGAGAGGAGCACATCTAGCTAAAAGAATCTCCATTTCATTTCCATGCTTGCTAAGTGAGTTATTATGATCCTTTCCTTCATTAAATGTTCATGAACTCTTTATGGTTGTTCTTGTTATGAAGAATAGTTGTTTAAATGCTTGGGAACTCTCTTGAAGATTGGAGAATTGATAAATGAAATAAAATGATGCTCTTGTTCTTAGAAGTTGATTTAGAATGTAAGAAATGGGTTGAGTTAATTTTAGAGAATTTACTTGAAATGAGTTGACAAAATGGGTTGGAAATCTTGTGGAAAATAATCTAGGATTATGTTATTTTTGGTTTAAAGGATTTAGGATAAGGGTGTAAAATGAGGAAATTCTTTTGGTAATCATAAAAGTTAGGAAGATTTAAAGAAAGGAAAATAACCTAGGTAAACAAAGGTTTGGGAATTTATCTTGCTGGATAGGAGCCTTGGGCGGTCGCCCAAGTGGTGATGAGCGGCCGCCCATCTAGACAGAAATGTGTATGCTTGGAAATCCCTCTTGGGCGGTCGCCCAAGAGGATATGTGCGGTCGCCCAAGAGGGCAGCAACTTGGGTTGTTTTTGGGAACCACTTGGGCGGTCGCCCAAGTGGCATGGGCGGTCGCCCACAATGCCAGATCCTCCTTAGCCTCTTTTCTTACTGATTTACCAACAACCTAGTGGCATGACTCATAACCACTATAAATTAATGGAACCTAATCACATTCGGATATGAATCAAACCTTCTCAACTTAGATTAAAGTAGGGCTTGGGCCACTTAAGCATTGTGACTACAACTTAATAGATTTAACTTGAATCTTTATCGGGACCTTATAATATGGATCATTGTCCGGAAAACGGTTGTTAAGCTTGATTAGTACTTCACCAATATGATTCGAACTTGGGAAGTAGATCGTGAACTTTTATGAATGTTATCTGAGGTTGTGTAATGACTTTCACTTGGTAAAGTTAACTTGGATCCTTATAGAGATCATTTATTATTGAATATTGTCTAAGTGTGCGTAACTGTTGATACTTTATTACTTCACTTGAGTACCTATTCATGGTTGGTATTATGTGTAGTATATTACATAAATGTTGTACTATGATATTGGTTGAACATGAGTATATTTTACCATGTTTCTATGTTGCTTATCCCCTTTGTGGATTATATTTCAAGTAACTATTATGTGCTTGATAATGTGTTAATCAGCTGATGTTTGGGGGTATAACATAATACGATCAATTATGGAAGTGTGACCTAATGTGATCGGATTATGTTATATATGTGGCCGTCCCCTCCTGTGGCCACAGGTTGGGGTATAACATCTGTATTGAGCCAAAAGCCTTACAGAGTTGCTACTATCTTATTTGGTTCCCTGAAAAATGGGTCTTATAAGATGTGAGTATTGCTTAAGCAGCTCACTGTAAGATTGGAGTATTATTATACCCAATGTTGTACGACTATTGTTCTGACAGGAAAAGGTAAACCAAGATAATGTAAGGTGTTTACAGCTTTTCCAATGTGTTATATGCAACTTGTTATGTGTTGCATTTTATTTGGCATATTGCTGCATTCATAATAGATTGCTGAGATTTATTCTCACCCCTCTCCCTTTAATGTTTTTAGATCCCGAGACAGGTGGACCGACCAAGTAAGGGCGGAAAGGAGTTTAGAGTGGTAATTTTGGGAGTTGTCGAGTTATGTATAGGTTGGTGTAGAAAGTGTATGTTGGTATAATTCTTTTAAAGGGTTGTATTCATAAACTCTAATTCTATTTTATATTCGACATCTTCTTGTAATTAAAATCGTTTATTACTTTAAAGGTTGGTCAACTCTTCCTCCAATGTGGAAAGGAGTAGAGTTATTTTAAAATGGTTATGTTTATGTTTGAAAGTTAAATAAAAGTTTTTAAAAGATTAAGGAAATTTGGGTTAGTTTGAGGACGCTCCATCTCGGGACACGTGTAGGTTCCGGATCGGGGTCCTCACAGTTGGTATCAGAGCCAGGTTAGAGTTCTCGGGTAGAGTCTAGCTGAGTGAGAGTGTGCGATAACTTACGTCGAGTGTTTAATGCAGGAATTTGTTCAATGACAGAAAATAATAATGACCAACCAAAGGATCAATGAAATGTGAGCAATATGGAGAGATAGATTCCTCCACAATCATTTGAGGTATATTACCTGTCTCCGGAGTTAGGGAACATACTTTTATAAATCCCCGTTTATTTCGTTTTCATGTGGCATTACATTTCGTTTTTTTTTATTTTGCATAAATGGCCCGAGAGTTGCCTTATGTACTGGAGGTTCTACTCCGATGGGAGAGTACCTCGAATCATCCTTGATTATCATGGTAGTTGTGATTAAGTGGGCATGGATTGCCGGTGGATATGGTAAATACACCAATCCTTGAATTTTTGTTATATTGACCTGAATTGATTGAGTAGTTATTGTGTTTAGGGAGGACTGTCGCAAGAAGTGAGTCTCCTTATCTATGTTTGAGTTGTCTCCGTGTGTGGTTGAGGCGGATAAGTCACTAATTGCTATTATGTCATATATGCGTAAATGTCGAAAGTATGGCCTAAAGAATGTGAAGGTTATTGGATTATGTGTTATAATTGATTAAAAGACACTTGAATTATCTCATGTACCGGTGGTAATTGAATTGGTGAGCTCTTAGTTGAGGTTAGGTATATGGCCTAATTAAGAGTGATTTATGGTTGTATAACTTGCGTGAGTATTTATATATTGGTGTCTCATGGTGGAGACTAGATATATGAGACTAGTATTGAAAGTGATAGTTTAAGTGGGATTATATGGGTTATAAAATATCGCGAGTACAAATCCTTATAGAACTGACCTATAATTGCCTTATGTGTTATAAGTATATTCTCTAAGAAGAGATTGATTGTGTTTTGCTACTAAATCGAATAGAAAATCAGATATTCTTGTAGGTAATATGACCCTATAAGTTGACTAAGTGGTGCTTCCTATGTGAGTTTCGGGTTTCCATCAGGTATCATGCCAGGATATTGAGGCTTTGAGTTGATATAAGGTATTATTTTGGTATTCGGATCCCTAGATAGAGAACACTAATTGGGATGATGGAACTGATAATTCAAATTGGGAAATTATTTGATAAAGAAGATAATTAGCTTAGCGAATCCCCGTAAGGATAAATTAGTACAATATTTAGAAAAGATGATACTTGGTGGTTTTCTAAAGATTAGAGAGATCTCAAATTAATAACTGTGAAGAATAAGTATTCATTATCACTTGTTGATAATTTGTATGACTGATTTTAGAAACTAGTAGGATACTCAATGGTTATTAGTTGAATTTTCGGGGTGTTACAATTACAGTGAATAATTGTTGTAGGGATATACTTAAGACAACATTTGTATCTAGTATGACCGTTTTGATTTGTAGTTGTGTATTATTTACGGAGAAGTAATTAGGGTAAATGTGAGGAAGTATAATAGATGTAGTTACTGGTGACTTATAGGATCAACTTCAGGAATTGATAATATATGTTTAAGGTTTGTTTTGAGAAACGATTATCATTAGTTGAGAATATAAAATGGGGATAAATATGATTGGAAGACAGGATACTTTAGGATAATTACACCATATATGTTGACTTAGTTGCGTGATTAATATAAGAGATTGGTGTGATGCTTATGAGAGATTGGCGTTATGCAGATTTTTAGTTGTTGAGGGTTATCGAGAGGTAAGTTAGTTTACACCGTTAATGTTTAATCACAATTTGGGGATGATTGATCTATGAGAGTTCCAATTATATTTTCTTATTAGGAAATCATGGTAATTGACCGGGAACTGGAGGTATGCATGACATTGTTACTAAGTACAATACCAATATTAAAGGTAGGGAATAGATGACTCAAATTAAGTAAAAGTGTTGAATATACAACTTGGGGAATTATTGAATTGAGGATGATTTACCTAGTTTATAATCTTAATGATTGTTTTAGTGTTATTTATCGGAGATAGTAATAGTATTGCGAGATTGTGTTTTCTTATAAGAGAATTTAATTAAGTATAAATATTATGAGTGGTGGCTATACTATAAATAGAGGTCAAACAAGAATATTATGTTGGAATTGTTTAAATGTGTTTTAAAAATTTGAAATGTGTGTTGAACTTCGGTGTGAGCATTTGTACCCTTCGGGGATAATTGATTTAATAAGGCCAGTGAACCATTTTTGTACACATTAAAATCTGTGAGTAATTTAATTATCTACCACTGGTATGGGACGGTTGCAGATAATTAGATCACTCGAGTTAGTTTTGTTTAGCTTATCCATCTTTTGAAATTTCTTAAAATTTTGAGTGGTTTAGTTAATTAAAACTGGTATGGGACGGCTTTAATTAAATAAACCATTCGAGTCTCATTGGATCTCTTTTTATATATCCTTTATAATTCTGAAAGATGTTGTAAATTTTAGAAAGACATGTTATATTAAAGTATAGTTCGTACAGAAGCAAGTAGAAAGGCAACCTAGTTTCCCTATAGTGATTGATTATATTAAAGTTTTGATCCGAGAAATGATTTGATATATGGTGGGGTTATTAATGTGTTGGTCGCAGTAGACTCGGTTTTTGTAGTGGAGTTGGAGCGGCTCCGTTGTGGGCGGCCAACCATTTGATTTGAATATTTATCTGTCTCTGGACCTAAACATAATTGGAACATTGAATTGTGAGATATGGTTAATTAATATTCCGTTCATGGAATCAGAGTCTTACTAGTATGCCCATATTTATTATTCCATGGGCAATTGTTTAATGTTGTATTATGAGAACTGCGGATAAGATAATTGAACTAACTCGTTTCAAGTGAGTCAAGACATAAGGCGGTTTGGTCACAAATGTGAAAATAGAATATTAACGTTAGAAGATTTATTAAAATATGTAGAGATCTAGATTGAACTGGAGAGTATTATCGAGATGGATTTTGTGATTGGGTTACCTTGGAAGTAAAAAGGAGTATGTTGTTTTGTTTATAGAAAGTTGATTGTATTTTCTATTCATTATATATAGTTTGATGAGATATTGATTGATAGAGTCCTCATATCTGTTGGGGGATAGTTCGATTGTATAAACCCCATAGTAGTAAATGGATTGGATAGACATCATTTGGGAAAGATCCTTTTAGAATGTATGGATGCTATTAAGTTTAACCTTGTGAAAATTTGAAGGATAATTACTTATTGTTGAGGATATGCTACGGGCATGTACAATGGATGTTAGTGGTCGATAGGACGTATGGTTCCCGGAGGTTGAGTGCGTATAATAGCAGTTATCCTTCTAGCATTGAGATAAGACCGTATGAGGTGTGGTTCGGGAAGAAAATATCGATCTCCAATTTGTTAGGGTGAGGTTGGTGAAGCAAGGCCTAAGGTAAATTGGCGCCAAAGTTTGTTAATCCATTTGAAGCTTTAGAAAAGGTTGGTGATTTGACTGATAGACTGGCTTGGAGTAACTTATAGAGTAATTGAAGTTTTAATGTAATATTGTTATGTAGGTGGTGACATAAGTTGTAATACTTTTATTTATATCTTTATTGAAGTCGGGCAAATTCGGGTTAGTGATATTTGTGTGGTATTCTTGGAACATTAAGTTGTAATATCGTATTATTAATGGAATTAGAAATCTTGGGGAAGAATCACAACATTGAAGAGACTGTTTGGAAATTGGAGTCAGAGGTATACATAAGTAAGGCGGATTGAACATTTAGGTGAGTCTTTTTAAAATTCAGGACGAATTTTCTTTAAGGGGGAGTGAGTGTAACGACCCTAACCATAGGCACTAGTTTTAGTATAATATTATATGCTTTTAATATTATTGTTAATATTATGTGCTCATTTTACATCCTTGATTTCTTATATTAGGATAAAATGATAAGAAAATAAATAATGTTCTAGGGGAAAAATAATAATTAGAAATAAATAAAGTAATAGAATGGAGTGGTAATAAAATGGACAAATAAAATGTTGTTGGTGTGGAGAATTATTTTAAAATGATGAAAGAAATTTTGTAGGGAATTATTGGGTGGGGGACCAATTCCCCTAAAACCCTCTCCTTTTTCCCTCATTAGTCAAAGGACCCATACCCTCCCATGTTTTCCCCCATACTTTCCCCATACTCCCCCCTTACTTAATTAACCTCCCCATCCTTCTTCTTCATTCTTTTCTTACTTTCTCCTAGAAACTCCATGGAAGCTCTCCATGGAAGCATCCTTCTCAAGTCCTTAGAGAAGTCCATCCTTCTCCATTTTCAAGTCCAAGAGTACTTTTATGTTCGGGGTGAAGAGAGGAGCAAATCTAGCTAAAAGAATCTCCATTTCATTTCCATGCTTGCTAAGTGAGTTATTATGACCCTTTCCTTCATTAAATGTTCATGAACTCTTTATGGTTGTTCTTGTTATGAAGAATAGTTGTTTAAATGCTTGGGAACTCTCTTGAAGATTGGAGAATTGATAAATGAAATAAAATGATGCTCTTGTTCTTAGAAGTTGATTTAGAATGTAAGAAATGGGTTGAGTTAATTTTAGAGAATTTACTTGAAATGAGTTGACAAAATGGGTTGGAAATCTTGTGGAAAATAATCTAGGATTATGTTATTTTGGGTTTAAAGGATTTAGGATAAGGGTGTAAAATGAGGAAATTCTTTTGGTAATCATAAAAGTTAGGAAGATTTAAAGAAAGGAAAATAACCTAGGTAAACAAAGGTTTGGGAATTTATCTTGCTGGATAGGAGCCTTGGGCGGTCGCCCAAGTGGTGATGAGCGGCCGCCCATCTAGACAGAAATGTGTATGCTTGGAAATCCCTCTTGGGCGGTCGCCCAAGAGGATATGTGCGATCGCCCAAGAGGGCAGCAACTTGGGTTGTTTTTTGGGAACCACTTGGGCGGTCGCCCAAGTGGCATGGGCGGTCGCCCACAATGCCAGATCCTCCTTAGCCTCTTTTCTTACTGATTTACTAACAACCTAGTGGCATGACTCATAACCACTATAAATTAATGGAACCTAATCACATTCGGATTTGAATCAAACCTTCTCAACTTAGATTAAAGTAGGGCTTGGGCCACTTAAGCATTGTGACTACAACTTAATAGATTTAACTTGAATCTTTATCGGGACCTTATAATATGGATCATTGTCCGGAAAACGGTTGTTAAACTTGATTAGTACTTCACCAATATGATTCGAACTTGGGAAGTAGATCGTGAACTTTTATGAATGTTATCTGAGGTTGTGTAATGACTTTCACTTGGTAAAGTTAACTTGGATCCTTATAGAGATCATTTATTATTGAATATTGTCTAAGTGTGCGTAACTGTTGATACTTTATTACTTCACTTGAGTACCTATTCATGGTTGGTATTATGCGTAGTATATTACATAAATGTTGTACTATGATATTGGTTGAACATGAGTATATTTTACCATGTTGCTATGTTGCTTATCCCCTTTGTGGATTATATTTCAAGTAACTATTATGTGCTTGATAATGTGTTAATCGGTGATGTTTGGGGTATAACATAATACGATCAATTATGGAAGTGTGACCTAATGTGATCGGATTATGTTATATCTGTGGCCGTCCCTCCTCTGTGGCCACGGGTTGGGAGTATAGCATCTGTATTGAGCCAAAAGCCTTACGAGTTGCTACTATCTTATTTGGTTCCACTGAAAAATGGGTCTTATAAGATGTGAGTATTGCTTAAGCGGCTCCTTTGTAAGATTGGAGTATTATTGTACCCAATGTTGTACGACTATTGTTCAGACGGGAAAAGGTAAACCAAGGTAATGTAAGGTGTTTACAGCTTTTCCAATGTGTTATATGCAACTTGTTATGTGTTGCATTTTATTTGGCATATTGCTGCATTCATAATAGCTTGCTGAGATTTATTCTCACCCCTCTCCCTTTAATGTTTTTAGATCCCGAGACAGGTGGACCGACCAAGTAAGGGGGGAAAGGAGTTTAGAGTGGTAATTTTGGGAGTTGTCGGGTTATGTATAGGTTGGTGTAGAAAGTGTATGTTGGTATAATTCTTTTAAAGGGTTGTATTCATAAACTCTAATTCTATTTTATATTCGACATCTTCTTGTAATTAAAATCGTTTATTACTTTAAAGGTTGGTCAACTCTTCCTCCAATGTGGAAAGGAGTAGAGTTATTTTAAAATGGTTATGTTTATGTTTGAAAGTTAAATAAAATTTTTTAAAAGATTAAGGAAATTTGGGTTAGTTTGAGGACGCTCCATCTCGGGACACGTATAGGTTCCGGGTCGGGGTCCTCACAGCATTACGATGCTCCCGGGCGCGCACGGAATCATCCCAAACTCCCCATGGCAGCCAGTGTCGACCAATGCACAGTCCGTGTCACACATTTTAAAACCGTGACTTTTGGTTGGTTTTTGGTCTATACCGTGTCATACAGTCTAATTCCATACCCCGTAAAGGTCAAACTAGCCCATGTCGAGGGTCAAGATTCTTCGCGCAAGCGAAATTCTGTCGAAATTCCGCCAAGAAAAATTGGCAGAACCTTGACTCCGGCATTGACATCGACTTTGACCCGCACGAGTTACGTAAGAGTCAAGCCCGAGTCCACGCCAAAAAATCAAAATATCTTTCGCGCAAACGAAGCTCTGCCGAAATTCCATCAAGGAAAAATTGGCAAGATCTTGACCCGGCGTTGACTTTGACTCGTGCAACGTATGCAACAAAGCTCAATGTGACGTTGTGTCATTCGGCTTTTACCGTCCGACCCATGCCTATTATTTTCATTGGACAATGCCAATGTCAAAACGTCAATCGCGCAAACGGAACTCTGTCAAATTCCGTTAAGGCTGAAAGACGAGACTTTCCGGGCATTACCTTGACTATAATTCGCATCGCTCGTGCGTCAAAAGTTCCTATGACCCACTAGACCCCTAGGAGCGTTCTTCTCTCTCGGTCGGTGGAATTCGCGTGCCCTATAGGACCCTCGCCCGGGGCTGTCCACCCTGGGAGGTCAAAATACAGGTGGAAAATGAGGGGCTTATAGAAGTAGTGACGGAACCCACTGATCCAAGATCTAGAGTAGTTGCGAAAAAGAAGGGCAACCCCTTTTCCAACCAAATAGAAATTATTAAAAGACACTGTTTTAAGTAAACTGAAAGATTCTTAATTTGCATATTGCTTGAGCCTTCAGCCTAAACACCTACCTCAGAGTCTAAACCTTACCTATCCCTTTCCCGCAGTGAGAAAGAAGTGGGTGAGAACACCGGGTCAGAGGCTTATCAGTACTGAATTCTCAGATAGCTCGCCAGAAACCGTCAGCCTTATCAACCCAGTGTTAAGAATGGCCGATGTGGTAATGAACAATGGTGATAACCAAGTACTTGGAGGGGTCATCCCAGCTCAGCCCAGACCCCACATTTGGTATGATGTGTGTGATTGTGATGGACGCTTGAAAGACTCTTACCAAGACGTGATCAACGAAGATGTTCCCTCAAAAAAGAGGAAGAAGAAGAAGTCCACGCAACAAAGGCTGAAGGAAAGGTATGAAGCAGGGGACAAGGGTGTGGGAACTCTGGGAGAGCCCTCGGGCAAGTTCGACTATTATGTCAGCTACGCTAAGGAGCCCACCAAGGAACCAATCAGCCAAAACAAAGTCCAGCCCAACAATCCCGCCGTCATTGATCCTCTTGAGGCAGAAAACTCTGAGTTCGTAGCCATTGTGAAGTTCAACGAAAAGCTAGCAGACCTGGAGGCAGAATACAAGACTCCCATATAATACATGGTTAACCAAGGCAGAATCAAAGTCTCACCCGAAGAAGACTTCATCAGTATCATCCAGGCCAACCCTCCTGTTGGTTATACAGACAAGGTAGTGGTGTCAAAGATCAGTAGAGAGAAGATGACCTACCAGCAGTGTCTTGACAAGATGAGTCAGACCCTCCAGTCAATGAGTCCAGTTGTCACGAACGAACTTACTAAGAAATTGCTCCAGGCTTCTCTAGATCCTCTCACCATCTTTCCAAGGCACCGACCTACGAATGATCCTCGACAAGCTTTCGATCAGTTTGAAGTTTCCAGCTTTTTGAAGACCGCTAACAAGACTGCTTCTCCCCAGGACAACAGTAGCAAAGAGTAAAACCCCCCTGTCCAACCCAGTCAAACACTTCGAGTCAATAAGTAGTGTAGGGTCCAGAGTCGTTAGGGTTAAGAGTCATGTGAGTCAGGAGTCTTCGAATTCCAGTCCTCCGAGTCATCTGAAGGCCTCACGCCTGAAGATTATGAATATGTAGCCAATGTCATCTTTCCTTTCGCTTTAAATGAAATGACAGATCTTTCTGAGTATTCGCTTATTGCCAACTTAACAAATGATAAATTAACTAATAACTTAACAACAGTTAATAATGAATCATTTTAACAAGATGCAAACACACTAAACGAACAATACATTAAAGAAATCTTTAAGCAGGTTACAGACAAAGAGAAAAACCGGGCCCAAGCTGCCGAGGAGGTTTTGATAAGTGTTAACTTGGGTACTGTCGAGGAACCTAAAGAGACACAGATTGAGAACTTCTTTTAGGGGGCTGAACAGGACAAACTGGTCAATCTGCTCAGAGAATACATGGATGTGTTCGCATGGTCATATAAAGATATGCCGGGGCTAGACAGCTCGATTGTGGAGCAAAGAATCCCTCTGGCACTGGATGCCAAGCCAGTAAAGCAGAAACTAAGAAGGATCAAGCCAGAATGGTCTCTATAGGTTAAAGAAGAGATTGAGAAGCTACTGCGGGTAGGATTCATCAGGGTCATCAAATATCCGACATGGTTATCCAACATCGTGACTGTGACTAAGGCCAATGGGAAGGTGCGCTGTTGTGTAGATTTCTAGGATCTGAACAAGGCCAGTCCCAAGGACGACTATCCATTGCTGAACATAGACATTCTAGTGGACGCCACCTGAAATTACCCGGATTTCGCGCGATGCAGAAGGCGGTTGTCTTTCGCGGAGGGGTTGGTGTCTGAGACCTCGCTTCATGGGAAGGAAAAATGAGGAGTCGCCACGCGGTTTTTGTATTTTGAGCCCAAACGTTGAGAAACGGCTATTGTGAAAAGGTGTCATTTTTATTGGTAGCAAAAACATAGGAAAAGGCTTTGAAAACGGGGATCATTTTTATTGGCAGCAAAAACGAGTAAAAAGCTTTTTGTACCAGAGATTGTTAGGTTCGGAGGTCAAGTTACGTTTCGGGTAGAGTATTACGAGATCGCCCGAAACGCCTCGCATGACGAGTCTTTCTACCTTTCTCGAAATCGTGTGTGTGTGTGTGTCTTTTGAAATGGGGGCTTGAATGACAAGCTTAATCTTGGTTTGAATGACAAACGTTGATTAGGTGACTTTGTTTGAAAAAACGAGCGTTTGAATGACAAACGTCGATTTTGAGTTTGAAATGAGCGTTTGCGTGGCAAACGTCGATTTTGAGTTTGAAAAGGAGTTCGAAGGTCGAACTCCGGTTTTTTTTAACCGGGCGTGTCATTGTTAACGATTTTTACGGGAAAAATGCGTTTTAAATGATTTTAAGTGTCAAATGGCGGCTTTTAGTTTGAAGATGAGCATTCGGAGGCCGAACGTCATTTGCGCGTTTTGAAAGAGAGTTCGACGGACGAACTCCGGTTTTGAACCGGGCATTACATTGTTAACGATTTTTACGGGAAAAATGCGTTTTAAATGATATGCGATCAACGAATCGGGTTGCGACTCGGACTTTGAAAAGTAAATACTATCACGATCCAAACGGGTCGGACTTTGTAAATGACAATATTTAAAGTGCGGTATCAACGGAATCAAACGATCCGGATTCGTAAATGACGATCAACGAGGCCAAACGGCTCGGATTTGTAAATGACAGTCAACGAGGCCAAACGGCTCGGATTTATAAATGACAGAAATTAAAATGACGATCGACGGATCGATCGATCCGGAATTGGTAAATGACAATAAAAGTAAACGGAACGGGGTCGGAACGCCGTTTTAACCCGTGATTACTTCTCTTACGGAAAGAGAAGAGGATCGAGGGGCTGAAACGTATCGAACCCCGTTAGACGGAGGCATCTACATTTCGATAATGACGTTCGAAACGGTTGTAGCGACTGGCGCGTAAACCGAGACGGAACGAGAGATTTAGAGAGAGGGAGTTATACCTATGGCTAGGGTTGACTCCTTTGGCTCGGGAGGTGTGTACGGGACACGGAAAGTGATTCAAAAGGTTGTTTTGAAGTTGTAAGGTGCGTATTTGATCGAAATACGAAGGTTTCACGCGAATCGAGACGAAACGGGAGCTCGAAAGGGGTGAAAACTGCTTAGGCCGTGGGGGTGGTGATTTTTTGGAGTGAATTTGGTCTCTTTTGCCTTTGACAGCAACTTCTATTTATAGGGTGAAAATTGCAGTAGGAGTCCGGACGGACTTGGACTGAATCCAGGGGTTTTTGGGTATTTTGGAAATCTGGGGGACTTGCTGGCAATTTCAGGAAAAGTGCACAGGGAGTCCGGCCGGACTAGGCTTGCAAATCAGGGGTATTTTGGTCTTTTAGCCTTGATTTGTGATTGAAGGGTGACTAGAGGGAGGTGGCATGGCTACCACGTGCCCTCTGAGTCACCAGCCTTATGGGAATTCGTTCCCCGGTCCCGGTTTTGTCCGTTTTTTAAAATAACATTCCGGAAAATGTCCGAAACGCCCCCGGAAAGTGCCGGAAAATGCGTTTTTCAGGGAAAGCCATACTTTTACACGTGTTAAGTACGGTTCAACGTCGGGATGCACGGGGCAGTCCCGGGACGTCTTGTTGGCACAGCAACGGGGAGTTTAACGAGTTCCGGTTAACCTCGAGCGGGCCAGTTAACGGATTTCGGTTAACTTTCTGACGGATTTGGACGATCCGGATTTGGGTACTTACAGTTAGCCCCTCAGCGACGTCTCCTCCGAAGGAGGAGGGGTCGTTGAAAAAGATAAGGATCCAAATCGGGATGCCTTACTTTGAAAGAGACCTGGGCGGTCAGCTGGCTGGACCCTTAGCGAAAAGGATTCCTACGTATCCCGAGCGGGAATCAAGCCGATCCTAGTTCGAAAGGGGGCAAGGGCCGCGCATGGGGACCTTGACCTGAGCGAGACTGTTAGGAGGCGTCTAAACCTGGATGAGACCTTTCGCGAGGTACCTGTACCTGAATGGAGACTGTTGGGAGGCGTCTGAACCTGGGACTTCTGAAACCTTCGAGGGCGTGTGGCGCCTCAAACCGGAGTTGCGATGCTGACGAGGACGTTCGTGCCTTGGGTGCTGGGCTTATTGCTGTTGCCAGTTTTTATCCTGCTGGGGATGGGCGTTCGGGCTTACCTGGTGTAAGTACCCAAATCTGGCTCATGCCTTCCGGTTAATTTTCCCGACAATTTCGGTAAGTTTTCCGGTAATTCCCCAGACCTTCCCAGCGTTCCGAAAACATTCCGGAACTGTTTTTTATTAAATAAGGGCTGAAGAGGATCCTTCCTAATTAAGAAACACGTTTTTCTTAATTAGGAAGGAGGGTTCTAGAATTTGCCACCTTGCATGGTTCTAGAATCCGAGTCATTCGGGATAAGCCCGCACGTGGCCGCATTAGCTCGCCTCTTAGCCGCACGGCTTCATTCACCTTATCCAGTATTACCTATAAATAGAGGCCTCCTCTACCCATTTCAACACACAACATTACCACCCCAAAAACAATACACCCACAATGTCACTCCCAAGACGTGAAGAATATTGGTGAAGGCTCAAGAAGGTGAAGAAGAAGCTAAAGAAGCCATCTCCCTCCTCCTTGAAGACCCAAGACCAACCTCTCTCTCCTAGCTCCCGTCCAGAAGAAACACAGGAAGCCATTGGTAACCTCGCACGCCCTAACCTTGCATTTTAATTAATAAACTTGCTCATTGCATTCATATATCTTGCTTGGGACTTGGCATTCATAGTTAAAGATCATATCTTTATCATCCCTTCCCCTTTGCATGCATTAAGACATCATTTGTCATAAAAATGTAGTCTTTTTCATAAAGGTGCATCCTTTGCACCTAAAACCCCCATTTTTAAATAAAAATGTCATCTTTATGCATCATTTGCATATAAAAATCCAATCTTTTCAATAAAAATGCATCCTTTGCATTCAAAACCCTTTTTCATGCATCACTTGCATAAAAATCCTATCTTTATGCATCACTTGCATAAAGATCATTTCTTTCAATCAAAAAGCATCATTTGCTAAAACCAAAAATGTCATCTTTTCATTAAAGAGTCATTTTTCATCATGCATTTCCCCTTTTCCCCAACCTTGGAACGGACCGGTGTAAAAGATCCTATCTTTACATCGTTCCTTCCATTAAAGGTTCACGATTTCTTTGGAAAGGGATAACCTTGAACCCTATATCTCCGATTATCGCTTAAGAAAGAGTATGAAGCCTCTATACGAGCTCGACCGTCTTAAAGCGTAGGATTGATGGGCTAAGGACCCTCCTTTTCTAAAGAACCTCATCTTTGACCAAAAGAGAGTCATTCTCTCGATCACGCAAGTCCCGAGGGTCCCGAGGTTAAAATGCGATGATCACAAGTCATAAGATGAGGACGGGATCATAATCCCAAATACATAAAATTCCAAGGAATCCCGAGCGACAACCAACAAATGGTTTGTACGTCCGGAAGACAACTTGGGACATTCCCCCCCTTTTTTCTCAAACACATGCACACAAGAAAGCACGCAAGCAAGCACGATTACTGAAATCTTGGGAGACTTGCTCCGGCAAGGCACTTTGGGTGAACGCCAAACGTTCTTCCCTAGGGGTAACTTAACCTCCGAACCCAAGTAAAAACCTTTTTTTCAAAGTTTTGAGGTAATCAAAATGGCGTGGCGACTCCGTTTTTTCAAATAACTCGGATGTCTTCAAACTCACGTGAATCCACAAAATTTGGGCACACATTCACCAGTTTGGCGACTCTGCTGGGGAAAATCCCAAAGGAGAAAAGCTTTTATTTTCAAAACAAAAAAATCAATACTCGGTATATAGGTGGAAACCACTTACCCTTCCTGTACACTCCCTGACGTGGGAGTTGGGATAACCGGTGGTTTAACAATCCAGGTACCAGTATCCCTTTTCGAAAAAAACAATTTTGAAAAAAATAAAAGAAAGCTTTTCCCTTTTGAGCGGGTTAGACTCCCATCGCCGATTTCATTAATCGTGCTTGCTTTCTTTACCATGCATTGCATCATTTGCATCTTGGAATCTGTGCATACTTTGAACGGGAAACAACCCGAAAAATAGCAAAAGGAGTGGAACACGGAAAATTGATCCATGCGGTCGTACGGCTCAATCCTCCTTGGATTCTCGACCGGGCGACCTCGGTGGCAATTCCACCGGGAAAAATCATGGTTAATCTGGCGATCCTAGCGGCTTGGGGCTACTCGGCTCCATGGTGGCTGGGGCTCCCGAAAATTTACGTGCTTATGTGTTGCATTTTCCCGTCCCGAAAATCATTCCTTTAAAAACACATTCATGAAAATCTCTGTTTTAACTCAAAAAGGAACTTTTTAGGAGACCGCACACTACGCGCACGATATATCTGTACACTTTGAACGCACGTCCTTCAAACCCGAGGGTGGTTCAGTGCTGATCGCGGATGCCTTACGATGCTCCCGGGCGCGCACAGAATCATCCCAACCTCCCCATGGCAGCCAGTGTCGACCAATGCACAGTCCGTGTCACACGTTTCAAAAAACCGTGACTTTTGGTTGGTTTTTGGTCTAGTCCGTGCCATATAGCCCAGTTGCATACCCACGTAAAGGTCAAGCCTTAGCTCATAACGGAAGCCAAGATTTTTGCTCAAGCGAAATTCCCGCCGAAATTAGACAAGGAAAAATCGGTGGGATCTTGACTCCGACATTGACTATTGACCTTGACCCGCACGGAATGCGTAAGAGTCAAGACCGAGTCTTTGCCAAAAATCAAAAGATCTTTCGCTCAAGCGAAGCTCTGCCAAAATTCCGACAAGGAAAAATTGGCAAGATCTTGACCGGCATTGACTTCGATTCCGACCCACGCACCGTGTATGCAACGAAGTTCAATGTGACACCGTGTCATCCGGCTTTTTACCGCCCGACCCATGCCTATTATTCTCTCGGACATTACCGAAAGTCAGAAATCGTCATTCGCTCAAGCGAAACTCTGCCAAAGATCCGTCAAGGCAGAGAGACGAGACTTTCCCGGTATTGCCTTGACTATAATCCGCATTGCTCGTGCGTTGAAAGGTCCTATGACCCGCTAGACCCGATAGGAGCGTTCTTTACTCTCGGTCGGTGGGATCCGCGTGCCCTATAGGACCCTCGCCCGAGCATCCACCCCGGGAGGTCGAAATACGGGTGGAATACGAGGGGCTTATAGACGTAGTGACGGAACCCACTGATCCAGGATTTAGAGTAGTTGCGAAAAAGAAGGGCAAACCCCCTTTTCCAACCAAATAGAAATAAATAAAAGACATTGTTTTAAGTAAACTTGAACAATTAATGTAATCATAATTGCATTTTCCTATCTCGACCTTTCATGGTCAAACCCCTAATCTTTCCAATTTTCTATCCCGACCTTTCACGGTCAAACCCTAATCGGGACCTCCTCGGTCCGATTTCCGATTTTCTATTCCGACCTTTCACGGTCAAACCCTAATCGGGACCTCCTCGGTCCGATTTCCGATTTTCTATTCCGACCTTTCACGGTCAAACCCTAATCGAGACCTCCTCGGTCCGATTTCCGATTTTCTATTCCGACCTTTCACGGTCAAAACCCTAATCGAGACCTCCTCAGTCCGATTCCCGATCTTCCATCTCCCGACCTTTCATGATCAAATCCCTAATCGAGACCTCCTCGGTCCGATCTTCGATTTTTCATCTCTCCTTTCATGATCAAATTCCTAATCGAGACCTCCTCGGTCCGATCTTGATTTTCATCTCTCCCTCTTTCGCGGTCAAATTCCCTAGTCGGGACCTCCTCGGTCCAATCTTCAATTTCCAATCTTGACCTTTCAAGGTCTCATCTTTTCTGATCAATTAGGATTAGGAAAAAATGTGTTTTGAGCAAAGTTTAAGCGATAAGTGCATGTTACTTGAGCCTTTAGCCTAAACACTTACCTCCGAGTCTAAATCTTACCTACCTTCGAGCCTAAACATTACCTATCCCCGAGTCTAAACTTTTCCTATCCTTTTCCCGCAGCGAGAAAGAAGTGGGCGAGAATACCGGGTCAGCAGCTTTTCAGTGCAAAAAACCTTAGGTTCAGATAGTTCGGCAGAATCGTTAGTTTTGTCAGCTCAGAGAGTCAGAATGACATATTTGACAGAAAACAGTGAGGGTGCAGGAAATCAGATGGTTAGGAAGGAAGAGTTAGTCCTGGCTTTGGAAAATGCCCATAAGGTTCATGAGGAACAGCTAGCCATGCTTATTGACGCACTCCGTCGTCATGGAGTTCAGGTCACAGTTGAGTCGAACGGTTCTCTAGTGGTAGTCGAAGATGAGACTTCAGAAACAGTGATTTCAGTCCCTTCATCCTATAACCAAGACCTTCCGTCCTACAGCCAATACCTTCCCCCATCCACGTGCAATCCCTTGCCAAGGACCACTCCTCCTCAGTCCTTTCCAACATCCCAGCTCATCAGGGCTTCATTGCCCTCAGTTCCTCAGAATGGATTGGGCTTCACCCCACCTGTCTCTCAGTTCAGAATACACCGCCTATACTCCGGCTTCACATAATCGGTTCGAGCTATGTGGCTATGTTAAAGCCCCTATACCCACCCGAATGCGATCATGAGTTGCCAAAAGAAAATCTGGATGATTCAAGTTTCAGTCACCTATCTGGACTTAATGAATTCAGCACGATTGTTCGTGGTTCCCTCTCTTGATAAGAGTCTGTTGCGAGCGCCGGTAACTCGAGAGTCCCCGTTGACCCCCACGTGGCAATATTGATGGAACAAGTGAAACGAATGCAAGAGAAGTTTGACTTCATGATGAGTATCAATACTCCTTTGACCCCAGACGTCGAACTGGGCAAGGAAATGACTCCACCAAGCATAACCCAATGCCACCAAAGACCAAACAAAGAACCGTACCCATGTCGGCACCGGTTCCTCACAAAGGAAAGAGTGTCGTAGCCTCCTTCACCAAACCCAACAATGGAACCAATCGGACAATGGGAATCCAAGTCTTGAGAACGACAATGTCTCCCGAAAACCCCGCTCCCTTCATTTTGACAATGCGGAGAAGCCTTTAAGCAAGATTCTGGAAGAGGCGATGAAAGAAAAGTCGATAAAGCCACCGGAGAATTGGAAGCCCAAGAACCCCAACGTTCGGGTGGATGAGTCTAAGCATTGTCTTTTCCATCAATACCCTGGGCACGACACCGATGATTGCACCTATTTGAGGCATGAGATCCGAAGTTGATAGAAAAGGGAAGCTCGTGAACCTCCATGGGCCAAAAATGTAGTTATGGTAAGAGGTCAATTCAGGAAGTGCAAGGTCAGAAACGTCAGCCTGATGATTTTGGGATGCCCATGAGCAAAGTTTTCGATGATTTGGTGAAACGAGGTCTTCTCACACCTCTCGAGAATTATAAGCCAAGAAACCCCAGTAGAGTTGACATGACCAAGTTCTGCGAGTACCACAAGCATTTTGGTCATGTCACGCATAAGTGTGTGGATCTGAAGAAAGAAATTCAGTGGCTGATCTACGAAGGAAAGCTCAAGTTACCTAGCAGTCCAACCCGCGAAGAGTAGCTAGACTAGGGTCTACTTATCCTTAAGTAAGATTAAAAAAAAAAGGAATATAGTCACTCAGTCAACCTTCGTAGGTTCTAGTACTTTTCTTTTTCAATCAAGTCCTCTACGGACATTGTATTTAATCTTCAATTTTCTATAAAAGAGTCTTCTTCTTTTCTTACTAGACTTAAGACATTATTTGCACACCTACATTACATTTAATGAAATGGTTTTATTTTAGATGATCACTTGCATTGCTCAACAAATAATCTCTCGAAATAATTCACGTTCCGATTAATCAGTGTGAGAAAGTCAACTAATGCCTTCCCCATACACTTTCCTTACCTCACAAAAAGGCCTTCATTAAACCATACACTTTCCCAATCATGCCCCCACCTTCATCTTGACCAAGTCAACGACGGCGGCAACATCAAGGGACAACAAGAAGGCCACTCGGCTTCGAAAGATCGACCCCAGTGGTGACAACAACCTAGGAGCTTGGCTTAGACCTCAAGGGTATCAAGAATGTTCAAGCGAGGGGCTCGCCTTGGCCCTCAAGTACTTTAGAAAATAAAAAATGCGAGTGCAAAAAGAGTAATGCCCGGCTAGACCGAAAATCCCTAAAAAGGGCGAGTCTAGGCAAAAAACGGGGTTGCACATATATAAAAAAAAAAAAAAGAAAGAAGAAAAAAATCTAAGTGCAAAAGAGTAATGCCCGGCTAGTGAAAATCCCAAAAAGGGCGGTCTAGGCAAAAAACAGGGGTTGCACATAGAAAATAAAAGAAAATGAGGCCAAGGACCCGTACAGCCCATCAAAAGCTTGACGGACGAGGCAAAATCAAAGCTCGAAAGAATGAAAGTTGTCGATAACAATGGGGCGGTCGAAGCAAAGCCGAGAAGCATTTCGTAAGCCTTTAGGCACGTGCAAATCCCTTTCTCCCCCAATGAAAGATGAAAATCGAAAGCTATTGAAGCGGCCGTCCAAGAATGACTTGGTCAAGGAATCATCCCGAGGCCCACGCCTCATCATCCGATCTTCTCATCCTAAGCCTTTTCACTAAAGGAACCACAAATCCCATTTCCCAAAAGCAGTCCAGGCCAAGGCCGAACTACGGCGACTGAGCTCCTCACAATGAGGGGGAACGTAGGCAACCGGCAGATGGTCCGGTCATAAGCATATCCAAATTACCGAAAACCCGGTCTCATCAAATGACCTCTCCCATGGACACGATCAAATCCCGAGAAAACCCGGTCTCATCAATGACCTCCCTCATAAGAATATCCAAGTTTCGTAAAATCCTAGGCCTCATCAACGATCCTCCCCTCATAAGCATATTCAAATCCCAGAGAATTCCGGTCTCATCAAATGACCTCTCCCATAGACACAAATACAAATCCCGTAAAACCCGGGCCTCATCAAACCTTTCTTTCACACCCGACCAACCTTGATCCGCGACATTGGTTGACTTTCTCCTCATGACTAATAAGAATGTTTTTTCATATCGAGATTAGTGGTTGAATAACCCGAACATTAATAAAGGGTTTTAAGCAATCTTGTGATCATTGTAAATAAAACAAGTTTTCGAGATGTCTTGACAAGTCTTCCTTTTCTACATCTTAGGAAAGATAGTGCTAAACACCGATTTTTACGTCGGCGGGGCTTCCATACACTTTTACAAACCCTTCTACGCTTATACTCTCTCAAAAGAGTCAAACCCAAAGCGAGTTTTGTGCCTACATCGAATAAGGCCATCAAAATAACACAAAATCGGGATCCATTCCCACCTTTCGAAAAATATGCCCCTGCATGTACATATTTCCTAAGAATATTTTCTTTCACATTTCCTTAAGGTTGATGGATTGACTAAAAAAAAAATAGAAATAAAAAAAAAAAGAAAAAGGATAGGTTTTCCCTCTTACGCTACAATTCGCATTAGGGTGCCTCGAAACTCTACTTTGCCAAAGCATTCCTTTAAAGCTGGGGCTTCTTTAGCCATGTTTAGGGTTCGTATCGGGTTCTTCACTAGGTCCCTAGATGGATTCGGTCTTGTTCGAGATCAATTTCGAGAATCACGTCCGCAATACCAATCATATTGGGATTTTTGTTAGGTCATCGGGCGGGGCTTCATTAAGTCACTTCTTCGCTTGCTCGGCTTAGTTCATTAGGGGCTTTGCCAAATGAAAGGATCTTTCCTGGCTTTAGTAAGACATGGGGTTTTGCGAGAAAGTTCTTCCTCGAGCCGGGGACTCCGATAAGTCATATCCGTCCCTAGAAGAAAGGTTTGGTCACTATGACATACGCTTTAGTCTTTGGTTATAAAAGCACATCGTCATCATCGGCTTCAAGCGCCGAGTTTAAGAAAAGGACCTTAGTCAAGACCCGAGGTTTAAAACCCGGTCTCGGCCCAAGAAGGAATTCTCGTCCACGTTGACAACGGCAACGATTCAGTCCGCGCCCAGGGATCTGACCCCACTGTTTGAAACCCGTCTCAAACAATTCCCAAATACATTCCATATGTACATCCAGACCAGTCCCTACCATGTTTCCAAGAGAAAAATCACCCCTAGGCTCAAGTAACGTGCCAATTGCTAATGATAACATTTTCTCCCAAAAGCGCCTTCGTTACTTCCGTTATAACGAGATAACTCTAGGCGACGGTTTCCTAATTGTCAAAAATCCAACTTTGGCTACCTCTATCACGAGATTGAAAAGTATGCTCAAGTTTTCCGATTATATGCGCCTCTATCTACTCGATAGTGACGTAAGCTTCGGCTTCCTCGAGTGACAACCTCCATTAATTGTCAAAACCTCAAGAATCCTAGACATCGTTCCTAACTGTCTAGATGAAGTGTTTAAACTACGATCAAGGCTTGATTCCTCCGGGATACGTAGGTAGCCTTTCATAAAAGGTCCAGCCATCCGACCACTTTGGTCACCTTTTTCTTCCTCACTCTCCAATGGTGCGTAAGCTTTTCATAAAAGTCGATTTTATGACCATATTGGTCACCCTTTTTTGATTTGGAACATTCTATGAAGGATTGGTTGCTTGACCTCCTAGGTCACCCCATTTCCATCCTTAAGGGACCAATATCTCTTTGCCATTGTCCCTAAGGAGACCGGGTTTGTGACCTATTTGGTCACCCAATTCCAACTTTGTGTCGGCAATTCAGAATTCCAAGGCCAAAAGGTAAGAGAAGTGCGAGTCTTGGCTACTTATGTCACGCGACAAAGCTGGCGGTTGGCTACTTATGTCGTGCGACATAACTAGCCACATCGGACATCGAGACATCGGCAACTTCTGCTTTCCCAGAGGCAACTCCCGACTTGTCAATGGCTGTAAATACCATCCATTCGCCTCTCGAATGCATAGGGAATGGTTCATTTACCCGTATACACTCATGCATTCATTTACAAGCTAAAAATTCATCAAGTCATCCATTCAAACCATTTGTACATACAAAGTAGATCAAGTCCAAAAGTTGTGCATAAAAAAATAATAACATGTGTTTTCCCGAAAGGGGGTACAATAGCCAAAAAGTCATAAATGTCTAAGGGGAAGGGGGCTACTCTGAATCCTCTCCATCACCCTCTTCATCACCCTCCTCATCTCACATCCTCGTCGTCATCCTCGGCCTCCTCGGCTCATCGTCGGGATCGTCAGGAAGGTGCCTCGTAGGCTATGGTCTCAGATGCGGTAATAGTCGTCGAGCTCGGTGATAACTTGATGGGAGTCAAGCTCGTGAGTACAGCCAGCCGTCTCGGCTCCACCATCCTCATCCTCATCATCATCGTCCAATCTCAATGGAGTGCAGCAAAGAGGCACATTTGCGATCTTTGTCAGGCGTCGGTCCTCTAGTGCTCCCGGTGCCCACGTCATCGGGCGGCTCTTCTTCCTTCTCGGTTGGCGGTGGAGAGATATCAATCGAACCACATGTGCCCAGGCAACTGATTCTTCCGAAACTCATGCCTTTACTGGAGCTTGCCAATCATGCCCACGGCGCCGGTATATGCCACTGGTCAAATGTACATGCTTTGACGAGGAACACATTACACAGCGGACATAAAAAGCGTCGAATGCAGTTCTTGATAACAAAAAAAAAGAGATACGAAGCAATCCAAGAGGCGTAAGGAACAGTACTTACAGATCTAGAACCTCGCGGGAGCACCCGGATGAGGATGAGTGCAGGACATATCAATGTGAGCTCGCCTCATGCGACCGCCACCACGATAATCGATGAAAGTCGGGGGCGAAAGGAGGTCTAGCTACGTAGCCCGAGTCGAAGGCCACTGCGCTATGAGCACCATAACCAACCACAGTCTGTGGAGGCGAAGATGCATGGCCACGTACATAGTATAGTCCCCCTCCGTGTGTAAAGATGTGCCGCCATGCCTACGATCAAAGCATCTACATTCGCCCAGTGGCGAGGCAACCACATCTAGGCGGGGGATCATCGGGGATCGGCGTGCCTATTCGGCCCATCTTTGTCTATACACCCTCTCTCCCAAGTACGAGGCGTCTCGGACAAGCCCACGGTAGCTTGCGACACTGCGTGAAGTGCGCGGCGTGATCTAAATCCAAAGCGCCATAACGACCGGTCCGGGGGAACAAGCTCGTCCTGCTGTGGAACCCCTCTCGGGCATGTCAACGTATCATGATAAGAAGCGGTAATCACGCACCTCCAGCCCTCCAGGCGTCACAGTGCATTTCTGGCATCCTTCGTCCGCACGAAGAAGCGGGAAAAGTGGTGGCAGGAAACTCATCCTTGATACGCCACTCATGTGACGGCCAAAATACTCGTATGCCCGAAGCACGAAAAGGAGAAGAAGAAGTCAAAACGGGGAAAACAAGGGATATAATGAAATGCGCTAAGGAAAAGAGATCAAGGTGAGAGAATACCTCGAAAGCCGGATGAAAGCGGGTGAAGTACTTCGCCTTCCCTCGGCGCGTCATCTAGGAGCAAAATACATCTCGGCTAAACTGCCTCCCCCGGGGCGGATTCAGACGGTATCCCGAGCTCTCAGCAGCTCAACGGTGAAATCAAAGCGGTAGATGCGCTGTTGATGAACGACATGTCGGAAAAGCCCACCCATACAAAAGCTCTAGCTAATCTCTCGGCTCTTGGCCGGCTCTCAACGGGATCATCTACCACGGTGTAGTCCACTGCTGCGCCCGATCAATCGGGCCATGTAGCACCCCTAACTCATATCCATTCCCCTTCTTGATCCGGGAACGAAACCGAAGTAAGCCCATAAAATCATCATCGGCAATAAGTGCAGGGCTCAACTCCTGTACGGGCTCCTCTATGTAGAAGCGGCTCATCGTAAAGCGATCTGTGATGACCGCAAAGTCCGGTGGAGTGGTGTCGTCTCACCCCAAGAGAAGTGAAATGAGTGAGTGGTCTCCCACGAGAACTCTACGAATGCCTCACTAGATCCACACTCCTCGAGTGCCCCAGGTGGCCTTCGCCATCTCAAAAAATTGCCCTAGCCCGGCGGCGTAAATCGAGGCCCTTAGGCGAGTCCACTGCTCAACTCTGGCTACCGGCAAGCTATCCATAGCTTGCTAATCACCTCGGGGAGCCACGGGTGCGCAATCCACTGCAAGAAAACATGGCGCAAGTATCAATATTTCGTGCTATTTCTTGAAATCATCTCAAGCAAAAAGTAGGTCAAAATGGATCAATGTATGGCATGCATTTACGCATTACATTTCCTAGATTCATTCATGTTCACGGGCCAATCCATATGAAGTTCAAATGCGATTCCGAGGAACTCGGTTCAAATCAATTTCGCACAAATTGAAAATTTTTCAAGAAACCCTAGGTTTCTTACCTCTTCCTTCTTCGTGACATCGGAAGTATGCTCATCGTTTGTGGGTAGAAATCTCCCCTTGGTGCTTCCGGAAGAAACGGCCGTTGATTCCTTTGCACCCCCTTTCTTCGAGTAGCTAGGTTGGCATGTTGAGAAGCCCTCTTGGTCGGATAGAGCCTAGGAGGCATTCTTCAATTGAATCGGACTGAGAAGTGTTGGATTTCTCTTGATTTCTTTCGAATCTCCCTCTATGATGTCGCTCTCTTTTCTCTCGCTTTGTCGCCCCCTCTCAATTTCAAGTTCAATTAATTTTCAAAATGGCGTGTGCGAATTTTTAAAGCTGTTCACTGGCCTATTATGTCGTGCGACATAATAAGCCTACGTGGCTTGTTTTTACCATTTTGCCCCGAAGCTCCATTTTACAATTTTGTCCCCGTAGGCTGTTTTATCCTCTGTGCCCCTGGCATTTTCAATCACTTTCAATCCAGTTTTCCCTCTAGTGCCCCCGAGGTCTATTTTACAAATTTACCTCTGTGATTCAGTTTATTTGCCCTTGGCATTTTCAATTTTATTTTTCAAATAATCAGGGTACATCCCAGTTTTCTTTACAAAAAATTATTCGGGTGCGTCCCACTTTTCTTTACAAAAACTATTGATTCCTTCCAACTTCTCTACAAAATCCAACCTTTTTCGCAATCTCCGTTATTCCGTTATAACGGGATAACGCTAGGTGACAACCTCCGAATGGTCAGAACTCTAAACTTGTGCTACCACTATCCGCGAATAGTGACGAATGCCCAAGTCATTTCAAATTGTGCTATCACTATCCGCGAATAGTGACGCATACCTAAATCATTTTCAACTTGTGCTACCACTATCCGCGAATAGTGACGAATGCCCAAGTCATTTCAAATTGTGCTATCACTATCCGCGAATAGTGACGCATGCCTAAATCATTTCAAATTGTGCTATCACTATCCGCGAATAGTGACGCATGCCTAAATCATTTCAACTTGTGCTACCACTATCCGCAAATAGTGACGAATGCCCAAGTCATTTCAAATTGTGCTATCACTATCCGCGAATAGTGACGCATGCCTAAATCATTTCAAATTGTGCTATCACTATCCGCGAATAGTGACGCATACCTAAATCATTTTCAACTTGTGCTACCACTATCCGCGAATAGTGACGAATGCCCAAGTCATTTCAAATTGTGCTATCACTATCCGCGAATAGTGACGCATGCCTAAATCATTTCAAATTGTGCTATCACTATCCGCGAATAGTGACGCATGCCTAAATCATTTCAACTTGTGCTACCACTATCCGCGAATAGTGACGATGCCCAAGTCATTTCAAATTGTGCTATCACTATCCGCGAATAGTGACGCATGCCTAAATCATTTCAAATTGTGCTATCACTATCCGCGAATAGTGACGCATACCTAAATCATTTTCAACTTGTGCTACCACTATCCGCGAATAGTGACGAATGCCCAAGTCATTTCAAGTGTGCTATCACTATCCGCGAATAGTGACGCATGCCTAAATCATTTCAAATTGTGCTATCACTATCCGCGAATAGTGACGCATGCCTAAATCATTTCAACTTGTGCTACCACTATCCGCGAATAGTGACGAATGCCCAAGTCATTTCAAATTGTGCTACCACTATCCGCGAATAGTGACGAATGCCCAAATCATTTCAAATTGTGCTACCACTATCCACGAATAGTGGTGTATGCCCAAATCATTTCAACTTGTGCTACCACTATCCGCGAATAGTGACGTATGCTCAAGTTTCCCAACTTAAGTTACCTCTATCTCCGTCATAAAGAGATAGCGCCATAAGCTCTAGCTTCCTCAGGTGACAGCCTCCGAATTGTCAAAATCTCAAGGATCCTAGACATCGTTCCTAACTATCTAGTGATGCTTGAACTACGGCTAGCTTGGATTCCTCAGGGATACGTAGGTAGCCTTTCATGAAAGGTCCGGCACTCGACCGCACTTGGTCACCCAATCCATCTCGACATTCGCCCCGATTGGATCCTTTTCTATCGACAACCCCACTCGCCACAAGTGACGTTGCCGAGGGGCTTCTGTAAGTACCCAAATCTGGCTCATGCCTTTCGGTTAATTTTCCCGGCAATTTCGGTAATTTTTCCGGTAATTCCCCAGATTTTCCTAAAGTTCCGGAACAATTCGGAGCTTTGCTCCAAGCCTTTTAATAATTTGAAGGGAATGCTTGGTGATTAAGAAACACGTTTTCTTAAATCCCAAAACCCTTCTAGAAAGGCTGCCACCTTGCACGTTTCTAGAAGAAGCCGAGATCTGGCTACTTATGTCGTGCGACATAATCGGCCCGAGAGAAACCTTCTAGAAACTGCCACCTTGCATGTTTCTAGAAGAATCGAGTGGCTACTTATGTCGTGCGACATAACCGACCCGAGAGAGAGTTCTAGAACCATGCCACCTTGCATGTTTCTAGAAGGAAAGCCGATTATGGCTTGTTATGTCGTGCGACATAACAAGCCCATGCAGGCTGCCTATAAATAGAGGCCTTCACCTCTCATTTTACACACACCTCTTCCACCCCTCAGTCCCCCTCTATAGGGAATACGCTCCAGAAGCCTCCTCTCTCCTCACATACCCCTCAAATCAACCTAATCCTCCCAAATCCATCCCACACACACTTCCCACACACACACACTTCCCACATACATCAAGAAATCAAGGAGTTCCCAAGGATCGAAGGCACGAACTCGGTCTCCGGAGGAGGACGCTAGAAGGCTCCTATATCTAACTTAATATAGGAGTTGTGGATCTTCAAGGGTAACGAGTTTCTACCCCTTTTCCACTCTCTATTTTCCTTTGAATATAAAATCTATGTGTTACATGCATTGATAATATAGTATTACGATTAAAGTTGCATGCTTTAGCTTCATATTACCCGGATCCACATTTTATTTCATTACATTTCATATAAAATCTTCGTTTTGACTTGGTTTGTGCCTGAACACTCAAGATGAGTGTGGATCCCTCATATCCACACCCTCGTGAAGTGGTCATTATTGTTAAACATGCTCCCTGAGATTTGTTTGTGAAGTAACTTGACCATTTTGGTGCCTTGTTACCTCTGCAAATCTCGGTTGTAAAGCCTACGCAAAATGGCTAGTTATGTCACGCGACATGGCGGCCTATGTCACGCGACATAAGTAGCCGGTTTGCGAAGCTTCACGCGATTTCAAATTTATGTCGATGTTAAACCCCTTTAAGCTATAACCGATGTCTATACGCAATTTAGATAGTATCTATGTACATACTATGTCATCTTTTCATTAAAATATCATTCTCATACATAAAGGTGCATCCTTTACACCTAAATCCCATTTTTCATGCATTAAAATCATTCCTTTTCCATTTTAAATCCCTTTTCACATTAAAGATGCACTCTTTGCACAAAGATCATTTCTTTACATAAAAAACATCCATTTGCAATCAAATGCATCATTTTCAAACCAAAAATGCCATCTTTTTGCTAAAATATCATTTTTACATGCATTTCCCCCTTTTCCCCAACCTTGGAATGGACCGGTGTAAAAGTTCTCATCTTTGCATCATTCCTTCCATTAAAGGTTCCATATCTCTTTAGGAAAAGGATAACCTTGAACCCTATATCTCCGATTATCGCTTAAGAATGAGTATGAAGCCTCTATACGAGCTCGACCGTCTTAAAGCGTAGGATTGATGGGCTAAGGACATTCCTTCCTAAGGAACCTCATCTTTGACCAAAAGAGAGTCATTCTCTCGATCACGCAAGTCCCGAGGGTCCCGAGGTTAAAATGCGATGATCACAAGTCATAAGATGAGGACGGGATCATAATCCCAAATACATAAATTCCAAGAAATCCCGAGCGACAACCAACAAATGGTTTGTACGTCCGGAAGATAACTTGGGACATTCTCCCTTTTACTCTCAAACACATGCACACAAAGAAAGCACGCAAGCAAACACGATTAATGAAATCTCGGGAGACTTGCTCCGGCAAGGCACTTTGGGTGAACGCCAAACGTTCTTCCCAAGGGGTAACTTAACCTCCGAACCCATAAAAACCTTTTTTTCAAAGTTTTGAGGTAATCAAAATGGCGTGGCGACTCCGTTTTTCAAATAACTCGGATGTCTTCAAACTCGCGTGAATTCCAATAAACAACAAAAATTTTGGGGCACACATTCACAGGTTCGGGCTTATTGCTGTTGCCGAAGAGGGATTGTTGCGAGGCGTTCATGCCTTGGGGTTCGGGCTTATTGCTGTTGCCGATGAGGTGGAACGATCGGGCTTACGGCGGCGGCGGGAGATGAATGTTCACTTCTTTGAAGTGAAAAGGTGTTCGGGCTTACGAGGATGGCCGAAGAGGGATTGTTGTGAGGCGTTCGTGCCTTGGGGTTCGGGCTTATTGCTGTTGCCGAAGAGGGATTGTTGCGAGGCGTTCGTGCCTTGGGGTTCGGGCTTATTGCTGTTGCCGATGAGGTGGAACGATCGGGCTTACGACTGGCGGCCGGGGAGATGAATGTTCACTTGCTGAAGTGAAAAGGTGTTCGGGCTTACGAGGATGGCCGAAGAGGGATTGTTGCGAGGCGTTCGTGCCTTGGGGTTTGGGCTTATTGCTGTTGCCGATGAGGTGAACGTTCACTTGCTGAAGTGAAAAGGTGTTCGGGCTTACGAGGATGGCCGAAGAGGGATTGTTGCGAGGTGTTCGTGCCTTGGGGTTCGGGCTTATTCTTTGTTCCGAGGAAGACGAACAGCGAAGGTCTCGATAGGAGAGTGGAGGTCGGACCGCGAAGGTCGGGATTGACTGTTTGAGATGGGACCATGAAAGGTCGCGATTGAGACTCGAAATCGGACCGTGAAAGGTCGCGATTGAGACTCGAAATCGGACCGTGAAAGGTCGCGGTTGAGAATTGAAATCGGACCGTGAAAGGTCGCGATTGAGAATTGGAATCGGACCGTGAAAGGTCGCTATTGAGAATTGGAATCGGACCGTGAAAGGTCGCGATTGAGACTCGAAATCGGACCGTGAAAGGTCGCGGTTGAGAATTGAAATCGGACCGTGAAAGGTCGCTATTGAGAATTGGAATCGGACCGTGAAAGGTCGCGATTGAGGATTGAAATCGGACCGTGAAAGGTCGCGATTGAGAATTGAAATCGGACCGTGAAAGGTCGCGATTGAGGATTGAAATCGGACCGTGAAAGGTCGCGATTGAGAATTGAAATCGGACCGTGAAAGGTCGCAATTGAGGATTGAGATCGGACCGTGAAAGGTCGCGATTGAGAATTGGAATCGGACCGTGAAAGGTCGCGATTGAGAATTGAAATCGGACCGTGAAAGGTCGCAATTGAGGATTGAAATCGGACCGTGAAAGGTCGCAATTGAGGATTGAGATCGGACCGTGAAAGGTCGCAATTGAGGATTGAGATCGGACCGTAAAAGGTCGCGATTGAGACTTTAATGGTGAAGACCATTATTAAATTTTAACGTCAGGAGACGGAGTAGTAACTGGAATGTC
Organism: Adenophora triphylla var. japonica; assembly: GCA_022495995.1. Taxonomy (NCBI): domain Eukaryota; kingdom Viridiplantae; phylum Streptophyta; class Magnoliopsida; order Asterales; family Campanulaceae; genus Adenophora; species Adenophora triphylla. The sequence goes on along the minus strand of JAFEMH010000155.1, from coordinate 144,638 downwards.
CGGAGACATGGTTGAACGTTTGAATGTCAAACGTCAACTGGACTGAATTTAACGTCAGGAGACGAGCGTTAGTGATAACTAACTTTGATTTATCCTCGGGGGATAGGGTGTTAGAAATGTCTAACTGGGGGAAATTTTACACTTTTGGGGGCCAAAAGTGGTAAAATTGGAATTGCCAAAAGCTGAGGGGCAAAAGGGGCAAAAATTATTCTGGTGCAGTAAGAGTCCGGTCGGACTTTTACTGAATTTCCATAATCCTTTTTAATGCCGAGGCTGAGGAAGGAAGAAGCCATTTCTTCCATTGTTGCCGGCGAGAGAGAGAGAGAGAGGAGAGAAAATTTTCCACCCCAAATTGCAAGGTTTGCTCGAATTTGTGAGGGAAATTTGCTATGGAGGGTGAAGGAGGACCAATGGCTCGCCACGGAAGGACCGATGACGAAAGAACTCGATTGGTTCGGACCATTCGAACCACCACTCTTCCATTGAATCCGGCGGAGTTTTATCCGGCGAGGGACCGCCACAACTCCAAGGGAGGGATCGAAAGACAAGTAAGCTTCCTACAAATTCCATTAATTTTAAGAATGTGCATTCTTTAAATGTTAGAAATTTGTTAGGAATGAACTTAGGGATTTTGGTGCCCGATTTGGGGCTTTTGACTTTGCTATGAATCGTTGTCGAAATTGACTAGGATGTAGTTCAATTGACATCATGGGTGGATGACATAAAAATTTTGGTTGCAAAATTCCATGTCTAGATGCATTTTCCAAAATTAAAGTAGCTTTAATTCGGGACGGAGCGAAATTTTCGAAAAATTCGAAAGAATTTGAAAGTTCCGGATTCGACGGAGTTTTCGAAAGATTTTGAAAGTTCCGGATTCGACGGAGTTTTCGAAAGATTTTGAAAGTTCCGGATTCGACGGAGTTTTCGAAATGTTTTGAAAGTTCCGGATTCGACGGAGTTTTCGAAATGATTTGAATATACGTAGGAAATGAATGAGAACCGTATCTGCATTGCATCCTTTTGACATGCGTTGTTGCATTCTGTTGACGTTGCTTCTGTCTTGTTTGTCTGCAGGGGACAGGGACGGTTAGTACTCATAACCAGAAGAGTCGGGGTGCCTTTGAGGCGGTGCAGGCATTGTGGGGCATTATCCGGACGTGGCTCGAGAGGAGAGAGGAGTCCACGGCAGTGGTGATTGACTCGGGTTGTTTGGGTTTATCAGTCTTGTAGGCTGCGACAGTGATACGCCGAGGCGGAGTCCATGTATGTCGCGGCGAGCGAGTGCGGTGGGATACGACCCACACTTTCCATTTCGAGATGGGGAGGCGACGGTGACTCCCACGGATTTTGCCGCTATCCTTTGGGTTGCCGACTTATGGCAACACGGCGGGTGTGGGTTGATGGTTACACCCGGAGCGGTTATGCAGGCTGCTTTGGGTTTTGATATTACCGATGCCGGGGCTTAGGCATTCGGTACGAGCCGATGGAGAATCATTTGAGGAAGGTGTCGCGATTATCTGGTGGGTCCTTGAGGATGACCGCGGAGCGTCAGCTCGAGGTTCCTTTGGTTTGCTTATTTGTCGGCGACTTTGTTCCCGACTTCGACACGTCTTGTCACTTCCCTCTGCTCGGGTTCTTGGTAGACTTGGATGCCGTGAGGGGTTCGCGTGGGGGAGGCTGGGTGGCCGAGCTCTACCATTCCACTGGACGAGGTTCTCGCGGGGAGAGGAGCACTCATTTAGGCCTTCACGCTTTGTCTTGGATGTAAGTTTACGTGCTTTTTCTCTTCCTTGCCTCTTTTATGTACTCGTATGTATACGCTTTGTAGGCGACATAACTTTCCATTCTCTTGGCGGGTGCGGTGCTACGAGGTGTTCGGTCCGCGAGCTTGGGACATCAAGGAGCCGTACCGTCCCTGTTCCCTGCCATCTTGGTTTGGCGAGAAGAAGGCGAAGAGGGCGGTCTCTTCGAGAGTTGGCACTCGAGTGTCATACGAGGAGATATCTCTGCGGCGAACACAGGTTCTCGAGAGGATCAGTGACACAGTGGAGTAGGTTTGATCATGTCGCGGTGCGGGTGCCGGCGAGACTACACGGCGGCGGAAGCTCTGGTGGGACTTATTTGTGACGCCATGTATTTGGGGAGAGGGTGACCGTCGGCATAGGCGGGGTCTCTTCCCTTGGTGCCGGTGGATCCTCCTTTGTACATGCGGCATCGGGAGATGCCGATTGATGGTGGAGGGGTACCTACGGGCGTATACTTCTACGAGTACATCATAGCGGGGGCCGCCTATGATGTTTTCTTGAGGATGAGGTGAGGAGCCCGCAGTACGGCATAGAGAGGGCGAGGTCCTGGAGGTCCTCGAGATTTTCCGGTCCGCGAGCTAGGCTAGCGTACGAGGGCTGGACGGTTCGCGTAGGCGACTTGTGATCCGCCCGGCGGGCCGAGACCACGATACGGGGCGGACCCAATGCTTCGGTGAGCACCTTTTTGATTTTACGCATTTGATAGTAGCATTACGCACATGTTGCATCGTACTTTACGCTCGCTTTACGATGATTTTCTGGTTCGCGAGTATCGGCCGTACGTATAATGAGGCCATGAGGCTGGTGGACGGGTGGTCGCCTACGCCGGGAGGCTCGTGGAGTTCATGCGGTGCGGTTCCGGAGGAGCGTGGACGTCCGTGATCGGGGGCCGTCTAGGCCGAGGTTCGCACTGCTCCCACGGGCGGTGGGGAGGACTTTACGCGGGGTTTGGCCGGTTCGCGGGCGGAACGGATGGATTTGGAGCTCCTTCTTAGCGCACTCGGGCGCGAGAGGAGTCCTCGAGTTCGCGTACTCAGGAGGCCCTTTGCCTATTCCAGTGGAGGAGTTCGGCGAGTTCTGTTTGCGACGGATCCGGCGGCGGCGGAGCGGTGCGTCGAGTGTACGGATGACGAGCGGGACTCGAGTAGTCCCCTTTTCTTGCTTTCTTTCTTTCTTGCTTTGTTTAGACAAAATGCATGTATTTGTCGGGAACAAATTTTTGATTTGAAGCTGTATTTGCAAAAAGGCGCCCGTGGGGCGGGAACATGTACTTCGCATATTTATTCTATGATCACCTTACATTATTTTCGGCAAATAAGCAAATAGGTTAATCAAAAATAAATAAAAAGAGAAATGCATTAAAAATTGAACGGGTCAAAAATTAAGCATGTATGCACTAATTTTTAATTATTGCTTGTTGCACGAGCCGGGCGGAAGGGATATTGACATTGGTTGAATGAAATCGGGCGAGCACGCGAGATTTCATAGGAGTGAAACGAGGGCATGGTTTGGAAATGTTTCCAATTTTAAGGGCGGTAGGCTGCGAGTTGACCAAGTCAGCTGCGAGAGAATCCGGCCGGACTAGAAGCGAATTTCAGATTCTTTAAATTGCGGTTTCGGCTTTGCAATTGGTGAGAAAGCTGCGCATTGCTTTGTTCAATGCAGGCTGAATTCTTTTCCCTTTCTTAAGGTTTTCTTCACCTTCGACATGGCTCCCTTTCCCAAGTTATCGTCTCGGATGCAAGAGCGATATTTGGACAACTTTCGATCGTGGAGTACGGAACCACACGAGGCGAGAACAAGAGGTTTTCGAAGGTACATTACGGGATTAAATCTGTTTGGGCTTTGAAGGAGCTCATGCCGAGATTGGGATCTTTTGAGAGCCGCGTCTCGGTTACAGGACGTACGGAGGAATGTGTACGGCCTTTCGTACAACGAAATCACTCCTACGTTTGAAGATTTCCGGGCCGTGCAGGAGGACTGAGGCGGGCAGCTAGTTCTTCCGTATCTTTGGTGGCATGGCCCTTTGTTGAGAAGCTAGTGTCTTTGTTGGGTATCTCATTTGGAGAAGCATACGGGATGCTTGATACGAGGATACCGATTACGTTGACATTTCGGGGCTTGCCCGAAAGATTTGCGGAGGCGAGGAGCGTCTTTTCGTGGGACGCGTTTGCTCTGTGCGCGATTGCTACTTTGTTCACATTCACGTCTCTGGGTGTGTGCCATCACGATGTCTTGGACTGGTGAGCGGTGCCGGAGTGGGGAGACATCGTGCCATTGGTCTTGGGCGAGACGTTCTGGGCATAGGCCGGATGGCGGCCGGTAGCCGATACATGTGGGGAGGAGTCCCGCTATGCGACCGTGGTTGAGGAGAGAGGCTGCGAGATGATGCACGAGGTGCCAATGTCTTGTGACGCTTGGTCTTTCTCGCGGCGTCCTACGGTGATAGGGGGCAATCAGTGAGTGGAGCTACGGATGGCCGGACTTTGCACGCATCACTTGCGATGGTGGGTTCCCCATTGGAAGTTCTGAGACTTGTAGGACCGCTCGGGAGGGTACATTGATTGTCGAGTGCCGGGGCTGTCTCGGGCGTCTTTCTATATTCCATCATTGGTTACTGCGGCGATGCGAGTGGGCGAGATGCCAGTGGCGATCGAGTTATCTTGCTACCTTTGAGGTGGGATCTCTGCGGATGGAAGATCCTTCGACGCTATTGCGATCACCGGTGGTGGCAATACACGTCACTTTCTGCCGGGGTTCTCTTTCGCGGAGAGAGGGCAGCATTACGTCGCTTGATATACGGGCGAGTACGAAGAGTGTATGGGGGAGACACGAGATGGCTATCTTGTGGAGACGGAGTGGCTGTTGGGTGCGATCACACAGACGGCTCGACCTTGAGGAGGACGAAGCGAGGGCTAACCACAGGAATAAATGCTTGGCGATGCCATAGGCTGATTATGTGGCAAGTGCTGATCGGGAGGCCAATCAAAGCACTATGATGATGGCTCGAAGCGAGGCGGCTCGAGACGAGCTAGAGAAAGGGGCTGCGTTGACGGCCGCGGGCTTGACGGAGCGTCGGGAAGAGTCCACGAGCCGGGTAGAAGGCCTACGGAATATTTCTGCGAAGGTGAAGAACACTCGCGGGGAAAAGGGAAGGGAAGAAGGATGAAGGACCTAGTACGGGAAACTAGGTTGACCTTCTTTGTCCGAGTATCCACCCATTGTCATTGCGAGACACATTAATTGATTAATGTTTTATTGTAGTTTTGCTAGCGTGTAGCGAGTCAAGAGTTGGCCGTGCTTGAACTCATCAAAGAATGTTTTAACCGTTATGAATTTGTAGGTTAAATGAAAAGAGTTTTCGAAACACAAGCAATTGATGCTTATTGTATTTTTTTTTTTAGACCGAACCAAAGATGGCTGCCTACGTTCCCCTTTTACAATTGGACTAAGGGGCTCGAGTCACCGTAGTTCGACACTTTTAGGTGAATTTGAGAAAAACAAAGACAAAAGAAGTGCGACCTGTTTTTACTGGATCATTAGCGGGAATGTATCCGGTTGGGTATTACTCTTTTAGCACTTTAATTTGCGAGGGGGACGGTGTATGGGGAAGGAGAGTTGACTCGTGCTCTTCCTCAAACGAAGTATCTGCGAAGCTTGCTCCCGTTCACGGGGTTAACGAAAGGGTTTCCGTCCAAGTACGCTAGCTTCATGGCTCCTCAGGAGAAGATTCTTTGTACCACGAACGGTCCTATCCGGGTAGGCTCCCACTTTCCGAGGGGATTGAGTGCGTAGGAGGCTTTTCCTTTAGCACCAAGTCGCCTTCTACGATGTCTCGGATCTTGACTTTCTTGTCGAATGCTCGTGCCATTACGCTCTGCAGTAGGCTCGAGTGTGTTCCATGGCTTTCAATCTGCGCTCGTCGAGTAGAGCAAGTTCGTCATGACGGCTCTGTAGCAATTCGACTTCATTGATCCCGTTTTCCAAGAGGACTCGGAGGGATGGAATTTCCAATTCCACGGGTAACATCGCTTCCATTCCGTAGGTAAGTGCGAACGGAGTCTCCCCTGTGGCGGTTCGGCGATGTTCGGTATCCCAGAGGGCTAGATGTAGCTTTTCGGGCCGGTCCCGACCTGCGGTGGTCATCTTTCGATTATCATGGCGAGAGTCTTGTTGTTGCCTCTCTTGCACCATTGGTTTGTGGTACGTAAGGAGAAGACTGTGACGTGTGACTACGGGTTCGGTCGGTAGTTGGTCACTATCTCCTTCGAAGTGAGTCCCATTGTCGGAGATGATCTCGTTGTGCACTCCGTATCGGCACATGATGTTCTCTCGGATGAACTCGGCCACCTTCTTAGAATTCGGTACCTTGTACGATGCGGCTTCTACCCATTTGGTGAAGTAGTCGCTTGCGACTAAAATGAACTCGTGACCATTGCTCCCTGGAGGAGTGATCTTGCCGATGACGTCGATTCCCCATGTGGCGAAAGGCCGTGGCGTAGTCATGCAATAGAGTTCGTGAGGAGGGATGTGATTGAGGTTGGAGAACCGTTGACATTTGTCGCGGCTTCGGACGAAGCTGGATGCGATCTGTTTCCATTGATATCCAATAGTATCCCATACGGAGAATGATGCGTGTCAATGCTCGGGCGTTCGTATGCGGACCGCGGGTTCCGTTGTGAACTTCGTTCATTAGCTCGGCGGCTTTTTCTTTATTTACACAGAAGGAGTGGCCCTTGGTGGCGCTTCTTGTACAACATACCCCCGAATGACGAAATGGGATGCCGGGCGTTTTAATGCCATCATGTTTTTGGCTTTGATCCCTTCTTTGTATTTTCCATCTTCACTTGTGAAGGAAGCTTCTCCGCTTTGGAGAGTGCTTGGTAAATTTGATTGTACCGGGGTTCGTCGATCGTTTCTTTTTCTTTTTCGATCTCACGGCAATAGGCGGGTGTTTCCCGTGCCTATTACGAGGGTTTCTTGCTTTCCCTTCGGGAATTTCGACAAGAGGCGAGGTTGCCGGGCGTACTGCGAGCGGTTTCTGTCTCTTGGCAAATAGTGAAAAGAGATGTCCTTGAGCGAGCAATGAGTTCCTCCATGTACGCGTGGTACTTCGAAGGCGGAGAATCTACCGTCTTCCATTTGTTGGATACTTGATTGATGATCAATCTTTGAGTCTCCATATACATCCGGCTCTAAGATGTTGCGCTCGAGGCGGCTTCCAAACTCTTTGCACGAGGCTTCATATTCTAGCTGCATTGTTGGTTGCTTCAAAATTGACTTGATGGCTATGGGAGTATGCTCGTCCTTGGGATCGACAAGGAGCATTCCAATGCCATTCCCCTTCTTGTTGGCTGCCCCATCGAAGAAGAGTTGCCGGCGGTTTGTTTGTCAAGTGAAAAGATTCCGTCGTCAGGAAATTGCGGATCGGGACCCTTAGGTTCCTTTGCTCGGGAAGTCGGCAGGCGATGCGCCATTACTGCCCTTTGTTGATTTTCGACCATGTACTTGATGTCGAACTCGGCCGGGAAGAATGACCACTTGGCTAGCCGCATTGACGGAGAGATGGCTTGTCAAAGAGATATCGGACGGGGTCCACTTTGGAGACCGGGAGTGCGAATGCGGCGCATGTAGTGTTTCGGTTTCCCGACTACCCATACCAAGGCGGTACAAGTTTTCTACGATCTTTGAGTAGTGAGTTCACTTCCTTGAAGCTTTCGGCTTACGAAGTAGATTGCATGCTCAACCTTGGAATCTTTACGCTCTTGTGCCGGCATTGCTCCGATTGACGTGTGCATTCTTGTCGGATACGGGAGTAGTGGCTTGTCTTCATGTGGCGGGCACGGGGTGGGGGATTAACCAAGTAGGTCTTGATTTTCTCGAAAACTTTGTTTGGCACTCGGAGTCCCATTTGATGTCGGCATTCTTTTCATCGGTTTGAACATGGGCTCGCGAGAGAGATGTCAGCTGGTTGATGAAGCGGCCCGATGTCTTGAAGTCTTCCCATGAAGCTCTTTACTTACGTCGGGGTTTGAGGCGGCTTCATGTCGATGATGGCCTTGATTTTCACAGGATCGGCTTCGATACCTCTTTACGTAACCATGTACCCCGGTACCTTGCCGCGCTTGGCCTTAGAAGGTGCACTTTGCCGGAGTTTAGCCTCATGGAGTGTTTTACGAGTCTGTTGAAGAACTTCCTCGAGATCTGTCATGTCTTTGCATGTCGATCCCTTGGAGTGGATGATCATGTCGTCGACATATACTTCGATTTCTTTGTGAATCATGTCATGGAAGAGAGCATTGCGGCCAGTAAGTAGCCCCGGCGTTCTTCGAGCCGAACGGCATGGCCGTGTAACAGTATGTCCCCACGGAGTGGTGAAGCGATCTTGGCTTGATCCTCCTCGGACATCTTGATGCAGTTGTATCCGGCGAACCCGTCCACGAAGGACTTTACTTCGAAATTTGCCGTGGTGTCGACCGGCATGTCGATGTTAGGCGGTGGGAAATCATCTTTAGGGCTGGCCTTGTTGAGATCCAGGAAATCTACGCGACATCGACCTTTCCGTTGGCCTTGGTGACCGTCACGATGTTGGAGAGCCAAGTCGGGTACTCAATCACTACGATGAAACCAACTCGGAGCATTTTCTCAATTTCTTCTTTAACTTGCAAGGACCACTCGGCTTGATCTTGCGCGGCTTACGTTTGGCAGGCTTGGATTCGGGATCAGGGGAATTACATGCTCCACGATTGAGGATCGAGTCTGGCATGTCTGATATGACCGGGCGAACACGTCAACATACTCCCGGAGGAGGCTTATCGGGGCTTCTTTTACGCATCGGCGAAGAAAGCGCCCACTTGTGTCTCTTTAGGCTCTTGCGCGACCCCGGGTTCACTTTGGTCATAACCTCTTCGGCGGCTTGGGCCGGTTGTCCTCTTGGTCAACTACACGCTCGAGAACTTCTTTAATGTATTGTTCGTTTAATGTATGCGCTTCTTTATCAATTGAATTATTAACGTCTTTTAAGTTGTTTGTTAACTTATCGGTTGTTAAAGTGGCAATGAGAGGATACTCAGAAAGGTCGAGACTTTTCATTAAACAAGAACGGGAATACATGATTGGCTACAACATTATAGTCCTCGGCGTAAGGCCGTTGGATGACTCGGAAGGGCTGGACTCGACAGGGCGGCTCGAGAGGGTTTGAGACCGGGTTTAGGGAGATGTGGGTGCGGGCCCGGCTTGTCTTCCAATTCTGCACAGCTTGCCCTTGGTCAGGTGAAAGTTACCCAATTCTTCGGTGGCATTCTTGGATGCTTGATGAGGGTGCGGGGATCGAGAGGCTTGGCTCCTGCTTGTCCCTATCATGGCGATCATCTTTGTTGTCGGAGCCCCGATCGATCAAGTTGGGCAACTCCATGACTTCTTCAAACGGGACTACTGTAGAGCTGGTCATGAGAGCGTCTTCTATGAATTACGGTTCCTTACGCTTTGGACTTCTTGTCTCGAATGTGGCCTCGGCGTGATCCGAACAACTTGTTTCCCATGGAGAGTACCTTGAGTTGCTCCTCCAAGTGCAGGATTCCTTTGAATGTGTACTCATCTTTGGGTTTGTGGTGGCGGTTGGTCAGGTAGAGGCTGTGATGTCGAGAACGCTCCACTTATCGGATTAGCTTTGAGTCCTACGAAACGCTTGAGGTCCCGTGCTAGGCTGTTCCATTCTTCCTGTAGTCTTGGTGCGACTATTCCTGCTTCTTTCTCATCTTCATCGGTTCAGCTGTCGGTCCCCTCGGTTCTTTGTCGGTTCATTGTCGGTCCCCTCGGTTCGCTGTCGGTTCCCTTGTCGGTCCCCTCGGTTACGCTGTCGGTTCCCTTGGTGAAGTAATGGCGAGGTCAAAGGCTGTAAGGTCGGAGGTTGGGTGTGCCGTCGGAGGTTCCCCTTTTGCGGGCTGCTTTGCCTTGGTGCGGGCGAGCCTTTTGTCTTCCTTGATGTCGGCCGGTGTTGGCACGTAGCGAAGCCCACTGGACCGTGGTGTGGTCCTTGACTTCAATAACTTGGTGTTGGCCTTGCGGCCTTTTGCCGAGCCCCGATCACAGGATGAAGTTCATGAGTTTCATCATCCTCGTGGCGGGAGGAATCGATCGTGAGGCAGTGGAAGGTCCACGTTGCATATTTGGATCTTGGAGGTTTCGAGTGAATCCGAGTTAATGGCATGTCGTCATTATGCTTGATTTCCAATCTTGGAATGTCGTTAGTCTTTGGTCCCCTCGGTGGTGACAACTTGTCGTAGTAGGCGTGGTTAGCTCGTTGCCTTGCATGAACTTGAGCCTTTGGTGAAGGGTGGATGCCACGCCATTGATTTGATGCGACGGGGACGCCCGGGATGGGTTTGTGAAAGTGATTGGAATGTCCAACACTTGGAATTCGGTGGGGATCACCCGCTTGCCGAACCGAGATGTTGAGAGTAGCAACCCAGAAGCTGTACGGGAAGTAGAGTCATAGGCCTTGACGGTGTGGGTGAAGGCTTAAGATACGTGGGCTTGATGTCAAGCGGGTCCATCATCTTGGCGGGCAAGACATTCATTCGGAACCTCCGTCTACCAACACGCGGGGAAGGCGACGCTCGTCAGTTTGGGTTTGTGATGTAGAGCGGCTCATTGTGATCGGCCCCAAATTTTGGAAGGTCCAAATCTGTGAAGGTGATAATGTTGCCATAGTGGATGTTGCCGATCATTTGAATGACTTCATGCGGGGTTGCGTCCACGGGGACCATGGTACGGGCCGAGGCTTTCCTCTAGCTTGAGCTTGTGAGGATAAGAGGAGGTGGCCGAGAGACCAAGGGAAATGTTCGCACGAGTACGCTTGGTAGTGAGGATCGGGTCCTCTTTCAAGGAATTTGCGTCTTCGGTGGCCGGATTACAGTGCGGCTCCGTCGGCTTTTTGGTGGCCTTAGGTGGTAATGCATGGATTTGACCCGATCGGGTTAGAACGGCGACATCGGGTTTGGTCCCTTACGAGCAGTGCTCACGAGTTGAGCCATAGTTAGAGGAGGATTCCTCGTAGCATAGGGCCATATGTCTTCCCTCAACTCATTGATTGTGGATGAATTCCGGGAGCTTCGGCGGCTTGACGGATTACGTCCCGGGATGCGCTTGGATGCCTCTGCGGGGAGGTAGCCTACGGTTTGGCCTTGATTGTTCGAATGTCGGTGCACAACGGTGGTTACTGGCCCGAGCGTGCGTTGCGACCCTCGGGGAGGTTGGAGAGTTCTCGGCTTAAGCGAACGGTCTCCTTGATCTCTTCACGGTATATCGCGTTCCTTTCCTTCTTCTTGAGCATACTCGGGGCATGCAGAGTTGGGTGCAGCGATACTCGTGGTTTGCTAGTTTTCCTCCGCTCACGGGCCCCGAGATCAACCTTCTTGCGGCGGAACTGCGTCGAGAGTGAGTGCTGCGTTTCTTCCCATGTGAGAATAGCCGGTGCTTCTTTGAGCTGCGTGCGGCGGTCTAGGTAAACCTCCATCGGGAGAGTTTTCTCCTGCTTTATACGAGTGGCGGGTATGTCGGAAGGTGAGTACACGGCTTCCCGAACATCGGCCCATGTGGTAGTTCTTTGTCCCGGTTGATCGTTTACGTAGCGAATGGCGTAGGCTGTGGAATTTCCACTGAGTAGTTGCTCGAGGCGAATTTCCATCCTCCTCTTGTTTTTAAATAGACCTTCCTCCACTGAGTTGGCCTTTCAATTTGAGTGCGGAAATGATCCGTTCCCATCCTCCCAGGACCCTTGGGAGTCCGGTTTTGTTGACTTCATGCCGGCTTGGAAGAGAATGGTTTCATCGTCTTCATCGTCGCTTTCACGAGAGAACTTGCTTTCCTCGGGAAGGTAAGCGGCGGGATTCGTTCGCGTGTCGTTCCATCTCCTAGGTCATTGGGACCGTTGACCACCCTTGCACAGCGAGAGGGGTTGGATGAGAACGAGACGGTAGTCGGGAAGTTGCCATGAGCAAAACTCTTGAGGTCGGCTGGTCTAGAGTGGCCTCTAGCTTTACTGTACGAAAATTTGCTGTGACACTTTAAGGGCTTGGTCCACTGTAGGTCTTTCGAGCTTGGTCTTCGTCCCAAAGACGACTTTCTTGAGCGGCTAGTTCCATGAGGGCTTTCCTTGCGAGACCTAGGCGATCTCCGTAGGTGCGCATCGTCGGCTAGTGTCGAGAACCGTGATTACATTCAAATCGCCGAATGGCGGAACACTTGGATTACATTGACGAAGGAAGTCGGGCCAGGACATTCCATGCGGCCTTCCTTGATCTCGATCACCAAGAAGTTTGCCCATATACGCTTGATTGACCCCACGGGGGTATTGAATGCAATGTTGACGGTCTCGTGATCTCGCTCGATCGCCAAGTCTATCAAAGCTAGCGATCGGCGCGGGATGTACGAATCGGGGCCGTGACGGTGGGAGTAGAATCGAGCTGGAGCATGTTGATGCTTTGAGGTGGTCATTTCCTATGTCGGAAGGCGGCTACGCCTTGCGGGGAAAACTTTCACGAGATGTTTTCGGGGTGGGCTGCCGGAAGCATTCCCGAGTCGATCGACTTGTAGCGGGGTGAGGAGCTTGGTCTCCTTCGGCTGTTGCCCTTGGCCTTGGCGGCGTTTGAGGGTATAAGCTTGGCTGACGGCACGGGCCGGTTGCAGCTGGGTGGTACTCGGAAGTAGGGATGAGCTCACGAGCTCGCTTGGCGATGCCTCGTTTACCATGAGCGGGCGGTCATCGAGGGTGACCTTGGTGTTGCGAGAATCGATAACGAGGACGGGATCCTTGGCTTCATCGGGATATACGGAATAGATGATATTGACGAAGTCGTCGTCCTTTACTTGATCGAGAGGGATTCCTCGTTGCGTGAATCACGTGTTTCCAATTATCGGATAGGCTGCTGTCTTGGACATTGAGCTTGACAATTTCCATGGTATTGGAACCTTGGTCGTAGGTGACACGATCGGAAGGAGTTCCGTCCTCAAAGCGAGCATGTGAATGCGGAGGTGCGCTTGCGGAGTGCGCCGCGTCTTCGACTCGGAGAGTCAGATTCATCGTCATCGATCGTTCAATCCAGGGTGTAGGGGCGTATTGCGTCGGTTGCGTTGTTGGAGCGGCTAGGAAAACATCATGCTCTTCGTTGGAGAAGAGGGGTGCGGCGGGTAGTTCCTCGTGGAGGACATCCCATACAACTTCCATGCATTCATCACGAGAATGACGGTGCTTGTTGACCTTTATCACAAAGATCTCTTCGCACAGGCGGGGCCGAGAGAGTTGGTTTGGAGAATGCGACAAATCTCCGATTGGAGACGGGGTTTATGTGCCCTCATCATGGCGATGTTCGGCGTTTCCTTCCAATACGCCTCCAAATGTTGGAAACGGCAGTTGAACTTGATGTATCGGGCTTCGAGTGCACTTTGCTCGAGTACGTTTACATAGTTGGCATCTCCGGACTACGAGGGATTCGATGAGATTTGCCCGGTAGTCCCTTGGTTGATTCGAAGGAGGTAACCCGGTGCACGAGTGCGGACACGCAGCTCTTGTCTCGGCCTCGTTTCCTATGAGGAAACTATCCCCTCGGATGACTTCAAGATCTCCCTGCCGGTTAATGAACTTAACGCGATGGAGAGTGGAAGCTATGGCTTTCATGTGGTGTAGCCAAGGGCGTCCCAAAGAAGCTGTGAACTCGGATGGAATGTCCATCACGTGGAATTTCTTTGGCACCATTTGGGTTTCGAACCGAGTTCCCGAGTCACTTTGTCCCCGAGGATGGGACGAGACGAGTTGTCGTAGGCCTTGATAGTCAGGCGCGGAATCGAGTGGCTTTCATGGATGCGGAGAGCTCGCATCATGTTGAGAGGGAGGACATTAACGGCTGACCCGTTATCTACCAATACTCCGGGGAGTGATATGGTATTGAGTTTGAGAGTGATGTCTGAGCTTCGTTGTGCCAGGCGTCTCTCGGTAAGTCTTCGTCACGAACGTGATCATCTTTGCCATACGGGCGGGAGTCGTAGATCTCGTCTCTATCAGTAGAAGGAGAGTCATCCGGCCATCCGTTTCTGTCTTCCTCTTGCGAGGTAAAGCCTTTGGTGGAACCTCGGGAGTGTGTTGAGGCTGCTGTGGCGGTTGCCGCCCTTGGTTAGCACATTGATCGAGTGCGATTGCCAAGGCGACCTTGATCTTCCTTTACGGTCCGAGCTCGGAAGGCTGGACAAATTGAATCTCGGGCGATCCGCGGAGGTTAGGCTTACGGCGATAAGATTACCAAGATCCGAGGTATTCCGGTGTCCCGGGGCTGAATTCTGGTTTCGGCGGGACTTTTCGGCTTTCCCACCTGTTTGCTCTAAAGGCTTTGCATGGCACAGGAGGCAAGAAGGGTTTGGAGTACGGCACGTAGTAGTCGAACCTCCCGGAGGGTTCTCCCAGTGTACCTACTGCTGGTATCTCCGGCTTCGTATCTTTCTCTCGATTCTTTGTTGAGAGGATTTCTTCTTTTGTTTTCTTGGAGGATTGCTCGGACGGTTTCTCGGGACTCGTACTCCGGGCGGGCGGAGCGATCGCAAACATCGTAGGCGATGTGGACATTAGAGGAGGATTCGGGCGAAAGAGGCGGGCGGTTACGTGGCACTCTTCTTGGGCACCCGCTCAATGGAATTCACGTTGTTATTGTTCGGAAAGGGATTCCCGGTGTATTGGGCCACGGGGCGCTCTAACTTGCCTTCTTCTATCAAGTTACGGATTTCGTATCGTAACCCCAAACAATTGTCGGTGGTATGGCCGTGATGCGATGGAAGCGCGCGATATTTGCTCTTGTCCGCATTGGCTACGGGAACTTTGGGTTTGTAATTGGCAACGGGCTTAAGGAGACCCTCCTTGATTAACCCTTCCGGCATCTTGCTCGGTGGCATGTCCAACTTGTCGAAGTGTACGGCCGCCACGAGTAGAAGCTGTTGCTTTGCGGGGCCCAGGTTTACATTTACCCATTGTCCACGATGGACGTAGTTGACGGACGTATCTTTCCACTTTGCTTAGGGGCGGTGCGGGATTGAATGCAAGCTGTTGGCGGTATACTGTATGGCGTGCGGTAGCCAACTTTTCCTTGAGATCCTTCTCGAGCTGTGAGCCGGCATTGACCATGGCCGGAGATGCAGGAAGAAATTGTGACGATGAGAGTTCGATGGACGGTCTTAAGCGGGACTTGAAGATCCGCATCTGTTCGTCTTTGGAGAGTGGCTCCATGATCTCGGAGAGTTTCCGGCTCCATCTCTTGTAGAATTCCCCAACACTTTCATCCGCTTTACGCTCGGTGGTGATTAAGTCCTCGCGACTTGTTTCCCACTCTAAGTTGGATGCTGCCGTTCCGGGGAAGATGTTGCGTCTGTTCCCAGTGTGGCGATCCGCGAGCTTGACCCTCGAAACCATCGTAACGCGAACTTTTGAGCGTATCTTTGGAAGTGGTCGGCCATTTCTTTGGAGGGTTGCTCCTTTTGCTCTCATGCAGAAACGTAGGTGTCGACGTGCGTTTGAGGACATTCGGTTCCATCGAATCGGTCCATCTCGGCATTCGAACTTGGCGGGAGAGGCGTGACCATTCCGGATACTGTGGATTTGAGCGTTTCTGCTTTGGCTGCTCATGGTGGCTTTCGGGTCTTTCATACGCTCGACCATCCGAGGCTAAGGTTGGGTCCGGTGGTGGGGCTGTGAGGCTCGGCGCCGGGTGCTACCACGTGAGCGGTAGTGATTGGAGGTGGAAGGCTTGGTATATGAGAATATACGGGAGCCTTTTACGAGGCTGTATCGGGGTTTGTCCCCGGTGTTTAGAGATTCGTGTATAGGCAGCAGGGACGAACCGGGGAGGGTATTGAGGATATTGGCATCTGAGATGGTCGGCGGTGCTTGTTGGTGATATTGAGTGATGGGCGTAGCCTTTGGGGCGACCAAAATTGACGGGGTTGCCACGAGAGGTGGCAACATGGAGCCTAGGTCATTTGTTTCCTTGGTTGGAAGGCATCCGAAGTAAGTTGGCGGGGAGGAACCTGATTGAAGGTTTGGTGAAGCTGGTTTCGGGAATCGTCATCCTCGACCGGGACAAAAGTACCGTCGGCGGGGATAGGCTGCTATACCACGCTCATTCGAAGGCTGTACCACGAAATTGGCGATCTTCTTTACGCCTCTTGTGAACCTCACAAGCAGGATGGCTTCTTCCAATGTCATATACATTACCGGTGGCGGGGTCCTTCCCGTCACGATTTCTCGGTGAGCTAGACATGTCGGAAATTACGGTGAGGGCTGAGGGAACCGAAGAAGCTGTCGGCCATTGCCGTTCTTGTGATCTGGCAAGGCGGCGGCCGGAAATCGAACCACTTTACGCTCATTGCGAGGGAACGAAAGGAAGGGTTTAGAAGCTTCGGAAAAGGGTATTTGGCTCAAGGTTTTCGGGCTTGTGCAATGTGCGATTACCGATTAATGTTTACTTAAAGCACGTTTTCTCAGAGTCCTAATTGGTTGGAAAAGAGCGTGTCTTCTTTTTCGCAACTAATCCTAGAGCTCTAATCAGTGGATCTCGTCACTACGCTTATAAGCCCCTCGTTTCCATTGTAGATCATCTTTCTCAGGACGGACTATCCGGCGAGGTCGATAAGGCAAGCGAGTTCCACCGACAAAGGAAAAAGTGAACTTAAGGCTAGGCGATCACGCAAAATTTCAACGTGTGTGACGTACGGGCCACGGTCGAAGTCAACGTCCTTAAGTTAAGGCGGGGATCGTGCCAAAATTTGGGCATGACCTCTCCTGACTCGCTTGTGCGAGAGACCTTAGCCTTTTAGCGTTGGCCAAGTTGTGGCTGGTACGATACATACGACGAGGTTTGGTGACACGGCGTCACATTGAACCTTCGGGTATATTTTTCGGCGAGCTCCGCGTCAAAGTCAAAATTTGAAAAGCTCAAGACTTCGGGTCGGGAACGACCTTCAGTCTAAAACTCTCGAGCTTGACTCGGAGCAGGGCCCGGCGTGAAAAACATACACTTAGGCTTTATGACACGAGCTAAGCCAAAAACCAACGGTGTCTTGGACAAAGTGTGACACAAAGAGTGCATGGCTTACACGGGCTAGGATGGGATGTTTGGGACGACCCGTGCGCCCCGAAAGGTGTACGCGGACCAATCGGAGTGCAAGCGATAAGGCCATCCGGGTTAGGGGTTGTAGTGTGCGGTGTGCAGGCGGCAAGTGCACGTGAAGTGCGGTGTTAGGCGGCAAGTGCGCGTAGTGTGCGGTCACTAAAATTCCTTTTCTGAGTAAAAACAGAGATTTTTCAGAATGTGTCTTAAAGGATTTATGATGCACAGTTCAAAAGACAGCATGAAAATCAAACATGAATGGGGATGCACAAACATGATATGATTTTGAAAAAAGTCGACAATGTAATGCCTTTGAAACAAAAACCGTTCGAGGTTTAAAGGAACACACACACACGAAAACGAGGAAGGGTAAACGAAAGTTTGACCCACGGAAGGCTTTTTAGAAAACAACGGTAGTTTTGAAAAAAGTATCTTTTTCCCAGCGGAGTCGCCAACTGAAATTACCCGATCTTTTTCGCGCGCGGGCGAGGGGCGCGGAAAAGGCGGTTGTCTTTCGCGTAGGGGTTGGTGTCTGAGACCTCGCTTCATGGGAAGGAACAAAATGAGGAGTCGCCACGCGGTTTTTGTATTTTGAGCCCAAACGTTGAGAAACGGCTTTTGTGAAAAGGTGTCGTTTTTATTGGTAGCAAAAACTTAGGAAAAGGCTTTTGAAAACGGGGATCATTTTTATTGGCAGCAAAAACGAGTAAAAAGCTTTTTTGTACCAGAGATTGTTAGGTTCGGAGGTCAAGTTACGTTTCGGGTAGAGTATTACGAGATCGCCCGAAACGCCTCGCATGACGAGTCTTTCTACCTTTCTCGAAATCGTGTGTGTGTGTGTGTGTGTGTCTTTTGAAATGGGGGCTTGAATGACAAGCTTAATCTTGGTTTGAATGACAAACGTTGATAAGGTGACTTTTAAAAAGACGGCGTTTGAATGACAAACGTCGGTTTGAGTTGAAAAGAGCGTTTGCGTGGCAAACGTCGATTTTGAGTTTGAAATGAGCGTTTGCGTGGCAAACGTCGATTTTGAGTTTGAAATGAGCGTTTGCGTGGCAAACGTCGATTTTGAACCGTGCGAGTCATTGTTAACGATTTTTACGGGAAAAATGCGTATTAAATGATTTTAAGTGTCAAATGGCGGCTTTGAGTTTGAAGATGAGCGTTCGGAGGCCGAACGTCATTTCGCGCGTTTTGAAAGAGAGTTCGACGGACGAACTCCGGTTTTGAACCGGGCATTACATTGTTAACGATTTTTACGGGAAAAATGCGTATTAAATGACATGCGATCAACGAATCGGGTTGCGACTCGGACTTTGAAAAGTAAATACTATCACGATCCAAACGGATCGGACTTGTAAATGACAGTATTTAAAGTGCGGTATCAACGGAATCAAACGATCCGGATTCGTAAATGACGATCGACGAGGCCAAACGGCTCGGAATTGTAAATGACGATCAACGAGGCCAAACGGCTCGGAATTGTAAATGACGATCAACGAGGCCAAACGGCTCGGAATTGTAAATGACGATCAACGGATCGATCGATCCGGAATGGTAAATGACATAAAAGTAAACGGAACGGGGTCGGAACGCCGTTTTAACCCGTGATTACTTCTCTTACGGAAAGAGAAGAGGATCGAGGGGCTAAAACGTATCGGACCCCGTTAGACGGAGGCGTCTACATTTCGATAACGACGTTCGAAACGGTTATAGCGGCGGCGCGTAAGCAGAGGCAGGCGGGAGATTTATAGAGAGGGAGTTATACCTATGGCTAGGGTCGACTCCTTTGGCTCGGGAGGTGTGTACGGGACACGGAAAGTGATTCGAAAGGTTGTTTCGAAGTTGAAAGGGGCGTATTTGATCGAAATACGAAGGTTTCACGCGAATCGAGACAGAACGGGAGCTCGGGAGGGGTGAAAACCAGTTTGGACCGTGGGGGGTGGTGATTTTTGGTGTAAATTTTCTGTCTATTTGGCTTTGTGACCATTTCTATTTATAGGTGAATTTTGCGGTAGGAGTCGGACGGACTTGGCACGAATCCGGGGGTTTTGTGGTATTTTGAGAATTTGAAGGACTTGCGGCAATTTCGGAAAATGTGCACGGTGAGTCCGTAGGACTTGGCTTGCAAACCGGGGGCATTTTGGTCTTTTCCCTTTGAATTTGATTGAAGGGTGACTAGAGGGAGGTGGCATGGCTGCCACGTGCCCCTACGAGTCACCGGCTTCATGGGAATTTGTTCCCGGTCCGGTTTTGTCCGTTTTTAAAATAACGATCAGGAAATGTCAAAACGTCCTCGGAAAGTGCCGGAAAATGCGTTTCGGGGAAAGCCGTGCTTTTACGTGTGATGACACGTGTTAAGTACGGTTCGACGTCGGGATGCGCGGGCGATCCGGGATGTCTCGTTGGCACAGCTGAGGGGAGTTTGCGAGTTCCGGTTAACCTGGAGCGGGCCAGTTAACGGATTTCGGTTAACTTTCTGACGGATTTGGACGATCCGGATTTGGGTACTTACAGGACCAGCTTTGCTTTTGGGGAGGAAATAAATGTTCTTCGGATGTCTGGACTCTTCCCACTCCCATTTGCAGCCATTTTCGAGCTTTCTTCCCCATTTTCTCTAGGAACCTCCATTTTTGCCATGGATTCTTCGTACGTTCCAAGAAATTTGCCAAGGCTTTCGCAGGAGCGGCAAGCACTCTTCCTTGAGCGGCTGAAAATGTGGATGTGACACCGTATGAGGCATCATAGGCGGGCTTTCGAGGTAAGGTTTCGACTTTGCTCGGTTTGGTCTCTTAAGGAGTTGGTTCCTGATTAGGATTTGTTGCGGGCTGCCGCGAAGTTCTGGGATGTTAGGAGGCATGTGTATTGCTTCTCCTACAACGAAGTAGTGCCCATCTTTGAGGATTTTCGGGCTTTAATTGGAGGACCGGAGGTGGAGGCCATCTCGCTTCCTTTGATTGGTGGTCTTCTTTGTGAGCGTGAAGGCGCGAGGCTTTCTTCGTACTTCGTTGGGAGAAGTGCAGGGCATGATCCTTGATTCGGGTCATATTGACATTTCTAAGTTGCCGGAGCGGTTCATGATTGATGATGAGAGTGATGTCTCGTAGGATGCATTTGCCTTGTGCGTGATAGCGACGCTTTTCATGGTCAGCTCCCTTGGGGTTTGCGATGGCGCTTTGCTAGATGTGGTTGGGCCTTTGCGAGTGGAGAGGATATTGTCCCGTTGGTGCTGGGGGAGACTCTTCATGTATCGACCATCTGGCGACTGGGGATCGGTTCATGAGAGGGGGAAGCCCCGCTTTTCTCACCTTGTGGCTGCGAGAGAGACTTCAGGCCATGCCCGAGGCTCCGATGTCGTTTAGCCCGTGGTTGTTTGCTCGGCGACCTCTTGTATTGGATATGGATCAGTCCGCCTGGGAGAGATGGGTGGCATAGCTTGGTACGCATCAGATCCGTTGGTGGGTTCCGCACTGGGGGATCGAGACTAGGAGGGCCTTGCAGGAAGGGTCCTATGTTGTCAGAGTTCCAGGTTTGTCTTGGTCCTCCTTCTATATTCCGTCGCTTGTTTCCGGCGGTTTGGGATGAAGCGAGGAGCCTTTGTTGGGTGCAGGATGACCTTGCTCTGCGCGAGATAGCTCCTCTTTGTATGGCCCCTCCGGGTGCTCTTACGTATTTTACGAGGGTATGGAAGTACTCCGCTTTCCCTCGGTGGTGCTCCTTAGACGTCGGGAGAGTGTCGTATTGATGACCCGGTACCTAGGTTGGTATGAGCGGCGTGTTGGGCGATCCCAGTGGCTTTGGGGAAGCGAGGCGTGGAAGCGATTACAGGGCCCGATTGTCGTAGTAGCTATTGCCTTAGGAGTGCCGAAGCCTGGTCTGACCCTCAGGATGTTACGGGAGACACTTTGTTTGACTACGAGACCATAGTTGACCGACTGACGGGGAGAGGTCCTCTTTTGCAGACTCGCAAGGAGGAGATCCGAGCCGAAGCACGGGCGAATGAAGCCCTGAGAGCTGCTGGATTGTTTGACTCTGAGGGAGGACCCTAATCTCGGGCGAGAGACGCAGAGATGGCTCGCGTGGAGCGAAAGAAGACTCGCTGGGGACGAGGGAAGAAAGGAAAGAATGGCGAGGGGACAAGCGCAGATGGCGCGGAATGACCTCCTAGGTATCCATTCACTGCATTGCAAACACATTATTTGTTAAATGTATTAAGCAGTCTTTTAGCATGTTGTGAATTTGAGAGTAGACCGTGCTTGAACTCATCAAGAGATGTTGTAACCTTTAGTGATTTGTGATTTACTTTTAAAGCTTTGTCGAGACGCAAGATCTCTTGTTCGCTTTCGTATTTCTTTTGTGCACCTTGACGATGTCCATGTTGGGACTTTTCTATTTCATTTGCGGACTGAAGCAGCCTGGGCCTTGACGGAAATCCCCTTTGCTTGGGCTTTGTGTTTGGCTGAGAGGTTGGATGATCCCCTGACAAGTCGTTTTGACGGTCATTTCCCTAGCTTCCTCGCCTCTTGCTTGTTGGCGTCGGGCTCTTGACCTCATTTTCGCAGCTTCTGCTTGAGCATCTTTTTTTTTTGTAGCTTCTGCTTGAGCCTTTTTTTTATTTTATTTATTTATTTATTTTTTGTGAGCCCTTGCTCGAGCTCTTTTTTTTTTTTGAACCGCGTGAGGGCGAAGACAAGCTCCTGGCTTGGAAGTAGACACGGGTCAGCCGTTTGACGTTGAGTGACCTCCGGATGTCCTTTGATGTTACCGCCGTCGTTTGACTGGGTCAAGGTGACGTTGGGGGCGTTCTCTTGAAAAGTGTGTAGCTTGATGGAGGTCTTGATCGACATTCAAACTTTTGACTTTTTTGTGTGTTTTTAGACCGGACCAATTAAGGTTGCCTACGTTCCCCCGAACTAGAGGGCTCAGGTCTGCGTAGTTCGACACTACATGGAGTGCCAAGAGATGCACAATTGTTCTTCTTTAGGCGAAGTATCTGCGGAGTTTGCTTCCGTTGACTGGATTCATGAAGGGATTGCCGTCTAGGTCTGTCAGCTTCATGGCACCTCCGGAGAAGATCTTTTGAACCACGAAAGGGCCGATCCATGTTGGTTCCCATTTTCCCAGTGGGTTGGTTCGAGTGGGAGGCTTTTCTTTGAGTACCAGATCGCCTTCCCTGATGTCTCGGGATTTGACTTTCTTGTCGAAAGCTCTGGCCATCCTGCTTTGGTAGGCTCGAACGTGTTCCATGGCCTTTAGTCGTCGCTCGTCTAGGAGAGCCAATTCGTCGTGTCGGCTTCGAAGCCATTCGACTTTGTTGATGTCATTTTCCAGCAGCACTCGGAGTGAGGGAATTTCCAATTCAATGGGGAGGACTGCTTCCATCCCGTATGTCAAGGCGAATGGAGTTTCTCCCGTGGCCGTTCTGACTGATGTTCGGTAGCCCCAAAGTGCAAGGTGCAGCTTTTCGGGCCAATCTCGTCCTCGGGTGGTCATTTTTCGGATGATCCGTTCGAGAGTCTTGTTTGCTGCTTCTACGGCGCCGTTTGTTTGTGGCGGGTAGGGAGAAGACTTGTGGCATGTGATCTTGAATTCGGCCGACGATGCATCGCATTCCCCTTCGAAGTGTGAGCCGTTGTCTGATATGACCTCGTGCGGGATGCCGTATCGACAGATGATGTTTTCCTTGAGGAAATGCGCGACTTTCTTGGCGGTGAGCACCTTGTAAGACTTGGCTTCGACCCCTTTGGTGAAGTAGTCGATGGCTACTAAGATGAACTCGTGACCGTTGCTGCCCGGTGGAGCAATTTTCCCGATGACGTCAATTCCCCAAGTGGCGAAGGGCCAGGGCGTAGTCATGCAGTAGAGGTCGTGAGGGGGTAGATGATTGAGGTTGGAGAACCGTTGACACTTGTCGCAGCTTTGGACAAAGTGGATGCAGTCTGCCTCCATGGAGATCCAGTAGTAGCCCATCCTGAGAATGATTTGCATCAGGGCTCTGGCGTTCATGTGGGGATCGCAAGCCCCATTGTGGACTTCGCTCATGAGCTTGTTTGCTTCTTCCTGGCTGACGCAGCGTAGGAGTGGTCCTTGGTATCATTTTTTGTATAGCATGTCCCCAAGGATGACGAAGTGAGAGGCAAGGCGTTTTAGGGCCATGATGCTCTTGGCTTTGACTCCTTCCCTGCGTTGGCCTTCTTCGTTCATGAAGGCGGTTTCCCTACTCTTGAGGTATTGGAAGATCTGGTCTGTGCTGGAAATGGCTTTGGACTGCCGTCTCTTTGGCTCTTCAGCAATTTCGCAAATCGCTGTGATTAAAACCTCCTCGGCAGCTTGGGCCCGGTTTTTCTCTCCTTTGACAACATGCTTAAATGTTTGCTTGATGCATTTATTCAATTAATGTGCTTGCTTCTTTTGTTTAGATGAATTGTGATTAACGGTTGTGTGTTAGTTAATTCATCAGTTGTTAAAGATGCAATGAAAGGATATTCTAGAAAGGTCGGACCTTTTATTGAAAGCGTAAAGACTGTACATTGTTGATTATGGACTCACGATCTTTCGGCGTAGAGCCATCAGATGACTCGAAAGACATGAATTCACAGACAACATGACTCGAAGCTAGACTATGGGTGACGAGGGATTGGACCAGGCTTCATTACTCTGGGCAGGCTGTAGCTCTAGAGGGAGTGGCAATGGCCTTGGTGACCAATCTTCAGTGGCAATGGCCTTGGTGTTGCTACCAGATTTTGGGGGTTCTGGACAGTAGAAGTTATTGAGGGATACTTCCAGGAGGGCGAAGCATTCGCTGATTCGGAGTGGATTCTTGCTGATGTTGATCATTTTCATAGAATCCGCCTCTTTATCTGGGATCTTTGCTTGAACGACATTTCTGATGTCGATTCGAGGCGGGCTATCTCTCCTTCCCTGATTAGGCCTTGGAGGAGGTTGCGCCACTGTTCATCTAGGTCTGATACCGGGATGTTGAATTGGACTATGTGATGGCTGTCCCCGTGAGATCCGAGAGTGTCGACCAGGGGGTTATCCTGTATCAGTGGTTCGGTGATGAGCCAGTTTGGAAGAGGGTTTTCGGTGAAGTAAGGGTCTACTCCTCGATCAATCTCCATCTGGGCGTCCATTTCTTGATCCTCTCTTAAGCATTCTTCGCATTCGCATATGTCAGAGTTGTCGTCTTGACCCATGAGCTCTTCGATTTCTAGCTCGTCACGGCTTAGAGCGTGGATGTAGGGATCCACTTCGTAGCGGGACAGGATTGGAGACTCATCTGGAGAAGAGTATTCGGTCATGTCGGGACCTTCTTCTGGGTCGTAGCTTGCCGGCCAAGCGCTTGCCATTGTACTGCTTCCGCGGATCACCTCGATCACTCCATTGGCATTGATGAATTTCACGCATTGGTGAAGAGTAGATGATACTGCTTTCATCTGATGTATCCAAGGTTGTCCCAGCAAGGCGGAGAAGGTTGGTTTGATTTCCACGACTTGGAACTCTACCGACTCCAGTTGTGTCCAGTTGTGCATCGAATTGGATCCTCAGATTGATGAATCCTACGATTGGTCGTGCAGTGGAGTCGTAGGCTCGGATTACCCGGGGTGAAGGCCTTATCAGGGAGCGGTCGATACGGAGTCGTTTCAATGTGCTCAAAGCGATGATGTTGACTGCAGAGCCGTTATCAATCAAGACGTTCGGGAGGAAGAACATCTCTATTTTTATGAGGATGAGGAGGGCTTCATTGTGTCGATTCTCACATATCGTCAAGTCATCGTCTGTGAAGGCTAGACCGCTTCCTGTGCTACCATTTGACTCAGTCTCCTCTGGGGAGCGTTCGATCCATCCATTTGTATGCCTTGGTCGGGGCAAAGATCGTAGGGAGACAGTTGCCCTTGGGCGCTCTTGTCTGGATTCCTGGTCACGAGACCTTTTGACTCTGGTTTCACGTTCCCAGTCATAGCGAGACAAAGATGCGACGGTTTCGAAATTGCGAAGTGCTGCTCTCGCTTGGAGTTTCGTCAAAGGCTATTGAGTTCACCCTATCGTTTCGGGGGAATGGATTTCCGATGGTGTTGGGGCCACGAGGGCGTTCCAACTTTCCTTCTTCGATTAGCCCCTGGACCACCTGCTTTAGTACAAAGCAATTGTCGGTGGTGTGGCCGGGGTAGTTGTGGAAGGCGCAGTGCTTGCTCATATCCATGTTGGGTTTGGGAGCCTTTGGTTGGAAATTCTCGAGAGGTTTGAGAATATTTCACTTCACCAAAGCTTCAAATACTTGGCCTAGGGGCATTTCGAGATTGTCGAAATGCTGGAATTGTGGGAAGCGAGGGGGATTGTTATTCCTTGGGGCTGCTTGATCGCAGTTTACTTGAGCTCCATTCTGGATGTAGTGTACCGTTCCGGCTGCTTCTTTTCCTTTGTTCGGGACAGGTACTGAACTTGACAGGCTTGTCCGATAGCTGTAAGACGAAGCTGGGGCTGCTGTTGTCTTCTGAAGACTTAGAGTCTTCTCAAACTTTGTTCCAGCATTGACCATGGCACGGAGATCTGGATAGAAATGATGGCTGATCAAGGTCCTCAAAGATGGCTTGAGACAGGAATGGAAGATGTCCATTTGCTCTTCTTTGGAAAGCGGATCCATTATCTCGCTAAGCTTCCAGTTCCATCTTTTGTAGAACTCACCTACTGGTTCGTCATCCTTTTGCTCGGTAGCTTGTAGATCGTGGCGGTTTGTTTTCTACTCAAGGTTGGCGCGGTACTTCTCGAGGAAGATCTCGCTGATTTGGTCCCACGTGGAGCGGTTTTCTGCCTTTACATTGAGGAACCACCTTAGCGCTGTGGATTTGAGAGAATGCTGAAAGTGATCCGCCATCTGCTGAGGGGTTGCCCCTTTGGCTCTCATACCCAGGACATAGGTGTCGATGTGGGTTTTTGGGCATTCTGTCCCTTCAAACTTTTCCATTTTCGGCATCCTGAATTTCGGAGGGAGCGGGACTACTTTGCTTGGATCAGTGGGCAGGAGGGAGTCCTTCCGAGAACTGGCTAGCTTGCCTTGCATGTCCTTCATTTGCTCGATCAGCCAAGCCATGTGGGGATCGGCAGGTTGAGGTGGGTTACCGTTTTCGGGGATGGAAACCGAAGATGGAGGTGGATTGGCCGATGGGATCGCCATTCGGGAGTCTTGGGGAGGTAGTTGAGTATATACCAACCCACACCCTGGAGTGTTGAAGTTGAGGGCATGATTGCCAGGTCCGTTAAGGGTTGTGTTTGGAAATTGGGGAAATGATTCGTTAGCCCCAAGTGGCAGACTAGCAGGTGGCAAGTTTGAGATGTCGGGATATCCGCTCGGAATGCCCATCCCTGGTAGGCATGGGGATTTTTGATTATGGATGCGAGGCTCGTATAGAGGCAGAGGATTGAATCCTGGGGGATACCGAGATGCATTGGGATACGCGGAAGCGAGCACGTATGTGTGCTTTGTTATTGAGCTTGATGTGCGGGCCGGAAGCGAGTGTCTTTGAGGCGGGCATGTCGGAGCCGCTTGGCCCAGCGCTGAGGAGCTTTGAGCGAAGGCGCTTTGCGTTCTTTGGGATCTCGTAGCTTGGCGGAGGCGGGACTGTTGATAGCTTTGAGAAACCGGGGAGCCGGTATTTCTTCGTCTTCTATGAGAACGAAGGTTCCATCGGAGTTGGGAAGCTGCAGCGGTTCCTCGAAGATGCAGGGTGTCTACGATCCAGGCTTGCTGCTCTTCTTGGCGCTTCTTGATGATTTTGAAGGCTCGCAGCACCTCCTCCATTGTCTGGAGGTTCCTTAGTGGCGGGGTTCCGTTTCCCTCACTGTTATCTGTTAATCCCGTCATGGGGGAGTAGCTGACGGAGTGGACCGTTGAACTGGAAGGGAACATCGGACCTTGTGACCTCGATGCGAAAAGGCGGCTCCAGGTACTCTCAACCACTCTCGGTTATTTGGAGGGTGACGGGTAAGGTTTAGACATGGGAAGGCCTTTTGGATAAAAGGGGGGAAAGCTCACGTGACATGCGGTTTCCGCTTTTTTTTTTAATTTACTTAAAATAGTGTTTTCTCAGAATCCTAGGTAGGTTGGAAAAGATTGCTCCTCTTTTTCGCAACTATGCTAGATCCTGGGTCAGTGGAGACCATCTGTACGACTATAAGTCCCTCGTTTTGCACTGTATTTCGACATCCCGGGGTGGACGGCCCGGGCGAGGTCTATAGGGCAAGCGGTTTCCATTGGCCTAAAAGAAAAACCGAACCTAAGGATCGAGCTGTCATGTTCGTTTTAATGCGTTATCCATGTGAATAGTGAGCCTAGGCGGCACCCGAGTCAAGATCGGGTCAAGAGTTCGGCATGACCTCTCTTTACCTTGCTTGCGCAAGGGATCCAGTGACGTTAGGCGTTAGGCTGGGTTATATCGTCATGGCTGACGTATCAAAGGCTTGACGACATGGTGTCATGTGGGCATGGATGTATATCCGGGACGGAACATCGTGCTGGGCGTAGCCGGAAATCAAGATCGAGTCAAGATTTTAGCATGACCTTTCATCGCTTTGCTTGCGCAAGGGATCTTGAGTTCCGAGCCTTGACTCTGGCCGGCATGGTATATGTATCCAGCCGTATGACACCTGACCGGGTAAAAAACCAACCGAGTCTGGACATAGTGTGACTCAAGACTCAAACGTGCAGGGTTGACGCTTGGCTAGGATGGGATGTTTGGAATGATCTCGTGCGCATCCGAGAGGCGTAGGAAGGCCAAACGAACTGCAACTGAGACCACCCCGGGTTAAGGGTTGTAGTGTGCAGTGTATTCGAGCGACGGTGCGCGTAGCGTGCGTGTAACCGAAGCGACGATGCGAGTAGTGTGCGGTGTACCGAGGCAGCAGTGCGCGTAGTGTGCGGTCTCTAAAATTCTTTTTCTGAATAAAACAGAAGTTTTTGCAGAATTTTAAATGTATGCACAGATGTATACTGATGCATTTTTTGTATTTTTATTTTATTTGTAAAATAAAAAAGTAAAGCACATGCACACACACACAACAGTTAAAGAATGGGGTAAAATGAAAGTTTGACCCTCATCATTGTTTTAAAAATCTTTTGTTTTGTTTAAAAGTTTTTAAAACAAAATCTCCCCAGCAGAGTCGCCAACTGAAATTACCCGGGATCCGGCTCGCGCGCGGAGGGGGCCCCCGGTCATCTCGCATTTTGTTGCGTCGCGTTCGGGAAAGTCGCCCGGATCCGAGAGGCAGCGCGTTCTTGCCCCGGCATCTGGCTTATTCCGCTTTTGCGTTAGTTGGGAGGTGTCTCGCCGTGTTTTCGCTTTGTAGAGTCGCCACACCGTTTTTATTAAGCCCAAAACATTGAAAAAGGGCATCAGTTTAAAAATAAACTGTTTTTGTGTGATGAGATTTTGAGTTCGGAGGTCAGATGACTCCTCGAGAATAGAATATTAGAATCTTAGAGCTCACCCGAGTCGCCTCGTAAAAACGAGTCTTTCGGATACCCCTAATATTCTTTAACTGTTGTGTGTGTGTGTATGTGCTTTTTTTAAAATGCATGCTGTGTCGGATGTCTACATTGTACACTACTTTATTGAAATGTATTGAAGTAGTATAGGAAGGAAGCCTTACCAATGTTGGTTCGTGTCAGTCTTCCGCAGGGGAATAGTGTTTGAGGATGGAATAGTGTTCCGGTACGGACCGGGATTGCTTCGGAAAAGGGGTCGGTTGTCTGCGGACAGAGTTTCGGCGTGCGTTGGGATCGCAGGGATCACTCGGGCAGAGGTTCGGCGTGCGTTGGAATCGTTGGTTGGATTCGGGCAGAGGTTCGGCGTGCGTTGGAATCGTTGGTTGGATTCGGGCAGAGGTTCGGCGTGGGTTGGGATTGCCGGTTTGTCTCGGAAAGAGCCGGGACGCCTCGGGAAAGACCAGGAAAGGCCTCGAAGTACCACGAGGGGCCTCAGAGTACCTCGAGAGTGCCTAGGGGCAGCGCGGGAGCGTCGCGGGAGCGCTCGAGGAGACTTCGGAGCACCGCAAGGGGGCTTGGAAGGCCTCAGAAGGAGCAGAAAGGGGCGGAGAGTGCCCTGAAGGGTCTTAGAGGGGAGCCTGAAGGCTGGGAGGAGAGGAAAGAAGAGGGAAATGTGTCAAAATGAGGGAGGGGGAGCCCTCTATTTATAGTGTAGGAAATCTGCAAAGAGGTCCGTACGGACCTTGCAAGTAATCCAAAATTTTAGTTTTCCTTGATTTGAGGGAATTTGTGATAATTGAGAATATTCTGGAATGATGATGTCTCCTTTTCAAAGAGGTCCGTACGGACCAACTAGGCATGCAAAGAGGTCCGTACGGACCAACCATACATTCCAGTAATGATGTTCCCCGGGATTTGAGGGAATATTGTGGACTTTAAGGGGATTCAGTAATTATTAAAACAAAGAGGTCCGTACGGACCTTATTTGCTTTTCCAATTTTTCTGAAAATTCCCAAGAGGTCCTTTTGTCCCTTTTTATCCCAGAAAAGTTCCTCCCTTGGTTTGGCTTGGGGTTTTTGAGGGTTTTGAGTGTCAAAGGTCTTCGAGACTGCGTTTGTGAGTCTACGGTGTTTCCCATGTTCTCGGAAGAGGGTGATCCAGATTGGGGTACTTACAATGTGTTGCATCTTGTTTGGCATCTTGTTGCATTCATAATAGCTTATTGAGATTTATTCTCACCCTTCCCCTTTACTGTTTTAGATCGTGTTGAGACAGGTGACCTGAACCAGTGAGGCTGGGGATAAGAGTTTGGACTTTTGCTTTTGGGACTTGTCAGGTTATATATATGAGTAGGTGGTCTGGAGTCTTTATTAAGTATTACTCCTTTATAAAGTTGTATAGAAAACTCTTTTGTAGAACAAAGTTATTTGGGGGTTTTCGATGTAATTGATCAGATTATGGTTTATTGAAGTTGTTGTGGAAATTCCTCCAAGTGGAGATATTATCAGTTGATTTTATTTTGGAAGTTTTAGAATTGGCTTTCTTTTAAGGTGAAATAAAAGTTTTTAAAATTTCAGATGGGTTTTCTTAGTTTGGGCTTCTCAAGCTCGGGACACGTGTTAGGTTCCGGGTTGGGGTGCTCACAGTTGGTATCAAAGCTTAGTTTAGAGGTCAAGGGTAGATGTCTAGACTAAGGGGGAGTGTGTGGTAATTGACGCCGAGTGTTTAATGCAGGAGTTTGTTCTAATGGCCGGAAGCAATGATGACCAGCGAAGGGTTCTAGAAAATGAAGGAAATATGGGGACAGGTGGAATTCAGAATCAAGAGATGATAAATTTATTCAGGAGGTTTGTACGGAATATGGAGACTCGGGGATCAGTTCTGAATCAACCTGAAGGATGTCAAAGTGATGAATTGGAAAGGTTTGTGAAGATGAATCCACCGAGCTTTAATGGAGATCCGGATTCGTTAAAGGCGGAAAAAAGGTTAGAGGAAATGAACAAGATCTTTGAGGTTATGGAAAGTCCCAACGAAGAGAAAGTTAGATATGCCATTATCAAACTTGAAGGTCCAGCTGATCAGTGGTGGCAGAATTTTGAAGGAAAGTTGGGAGCGGGATGATACGCCCCAGACTTGGGATAATTTTACCCATCAGTTCGAGGATTATTTCGTTTCAATGGTTACAAGGGACAAGAAGGAGATCGAATTCTTGAGACTAGAACAAAGGAACATGACGGTGGATCAGTATTCAGTCCGGTTTGAGGAATTGGCTCGGTGTTGCCCTCATTTGGTGTCGCATGAATGATGTTGTAGCTTCTTTGTCTCGGCCAATATCCAGTCAGTATGGAATGATTTGTAAATTTTTCAGGAGGATTGGACATACCGAAGATCAGTGTTGGAGTAAGCAAGGCAGGTGTATTAAGTGTGGAGAGATGGGATACTTTAGGAGATATTGCCCAAGGTTGCAGTGGGGACAAGTTTCAAGCAGCGGTCAGCTGGGTGGACATCAAAGAGGTGGTACCAAAAGAGATTATGAAGGGAAACCAAAAGGGAAGATCTAAGGTCGAGTATGTGTTTCGGGTCTAGGAGAGATAGATCCCTCAGAGGTCACTAGAGGTATATTACTTGTCTCAGGAGTTAGGGGTCATATTTTTATAGATCCTGTTTCATATCATTATGTTTGGCATAGCATTTTGCTTCTATGTGGCATACATTGCTTGAGATTGTTTTATGTGATAGAGGTTTCTGCTCTTATGAGAGAGTACCTCGAATCTTCTTTGGTTTACCACGATGGTGATGTGGTTATAGCTGGGCATGTATTGCCAGTTGATTTGGTATGATATCCACACAACACACAACCTATTCTTCAAGAATATGGATAGTCTTCCTCTCAAACTGGTCTTCTAATATCTTGCAGAAACGGTACACACATTCTGAGTTGAGGGTAAATTTTTCATCCTAATTCAGTACAAAATCCTGGGTCTTCTCATCTTGAAACTATCTGATAATCCTCTTCCTTTCGAGTAACTAAATTATTCAAACTCTTAGGATCGGTAACAAATCTCAAATGGAGCTTCAAAAAGATAAGGTTCCCACTTAAATAACGCAAAAAAATTGCAGCCACTTTCGAATAGAGGATAGGAAAATTCCGCTTTATCTAAGTTAACTTCCTCGAAACGTACGCTATCACTTTCCCATTTTTCATAATATTACAACCTAACCTTCCCTTAATACGCACTTAAAATTCACGAAGTCCTCATATCCACTAGGTAAGGTAAGGATCGGATCTATAGTCAATCTATTCTCCATCTCTACCAATATGATTCACCCTTTTTACATCTCACACCATTGGTAAATCCTTCCGAGTTAACTAAATCAACGATTTCACAATTCTTAAGAATCCTTTGATAATCCTTCGGTAGCACTTGCCAACCCAAAAGATCAAGGACTCACTCGTCATAAGATCCATGGTAACATCCAAGCTTAAGAATATAGAACTCAAAATTTGAAATATTCTTGAGCCAACTCACACTAGCAAACTTTGCATACAATGACTTCTCACAAAGGATCATTAACCCAACTCGCAAACGATTTTCATGATCTTCTCGGAAATTTAATTAAACATAGAAGTCATCAATCATAATTGCCATAAAGCCATCAAAATAAGGATTAAAATTCTGCTTATCATACCCAGAACCAACACATGAGATACTCCGATGGAAGCACATTTACCATCTACTCACAACTAGCACATAAAATTTTTAGAAGGACTTCTTATGCAAGTCTAACACATACCAAATACCCTTCACATTTTTAACCAAAATTTCCACCTTTAATGCCTATATATAACAAGAATACCACATAAAAATTTATCTATATCAAGTACCAATATAAGCAAATTAAGCATAGAAAAGGAGACTCACTTCTCCTTTCAACTTGAGAAGTTTAATTAACCTTAGCAAGTTTGCGTATAATAGTAGTTTTTGGTTTAGCATTGAATTGGTACTGTATGAAACTTGGTATGGAAAAATCATTTGCATGATCCCTCGTTTGTATGGAGTTCTTCAATTAATGATGATTAAGCGGATTTGACTTATGCGGGAGAACCGTTGAGAGTTATTAGAATTGCAGTTCAGGGAATTGAAATCCTAGAGTATTCGGGTTGTGAAAATGTATAGAAGAATCATGCCATTGAGGAAACTATTTGAAAGTGTAATTTGAAATGCGTGGAAGGTCACCTTCTTTATTTGATCATTAAGGTAAGCAAGTTTAAAATTCAGGGCAAATTTTCTTTAAGGGGGAGTGAGTGTAACGACCCTAACCTTAGGCACTATTTTAGCATCCCTTTATGTGCATTTTATGATAATTTTTAGCTTTATGTGCTTATTTTATGTCTTTGACTTTCATGAAAAGTTAAGATGATTATGAGATAACTTTAAGGCTTTAGGGTTTAATTGGAAATAAAATAAAGTAGTATGGTGGAGTTATAATAAAATAAATAAATAAAATATTATGAGTGGGTGAGGTGTCTTTGTGTAAAGAATAGAAGTTGGGGTGTTAGGTGTATGTCCTTAGACTTTGAGGGGCTTAAGTGGACAATTGGGAAAGAATTCCCTTTATGTAGTCAAGGGAGGCCATACCTCCCATACCTCCCTCACCTCCTTCCTTAAACTCCCCATACCTCCCCATTTCTTCTTCTTCTTCTTCAACCTCCTCAAAATCTCCATGGAAAGCCCTTTCTAAATCCTTCCTTCCAAAATTCATAATAAATTCAATTCCCTTCCATTTGACGATCCGTTGGTACATTCTTGTTCGTGGTGGCGAGGGGAGCGCGTCAAGCCCGGAAGATAAATATTTCGTTTCACATCAATTTAGTAAGTTATTATGACTTCCTTCTAATAATTGCTCACTTTATGTGTTATTGAATATTTTGTTGAAAGAAAAGGGTTTTGGTATTTTTGGATAATGTTATTTGAATAAAAAGGATGTTAGTAAATGTGGAATTACTTGGGGTTATAAAATGGTGGTCTATGTTGAAAGAAGAGTGGCATAAAGTATTTGTAGATGTTAATGGTTTAAGTGTAGGTATTTCAGGTGGGTTTGGCCAATTTTCTAGAGTTAGAAAGTGAGTGGTTATGACTTCCCTTCAAACTTGCTCATAAAATGTTTAATGTTGATATTGTTTGTTATAATGGTTGTTTGGTATATTGGAATACTTTCTTGGAGTGGAAAAGTTGGTTAATGACCTAAATGTGGTGTTGTTGTTCATAGGAGTTGATAAAGAGTAAGGTGTTATGGTTAAAATAGAGATAAGAATGTTAAACATGAAATGTGGTAGTGTGATGGGTGAGTTAATCAATTATAAGTGATCTAGGTTTATCTTACTTGGATTTGAATGAGTTGATATGAGTTAGTGAAGTTAGTAACCCTTTTTATGCCTTAAAAACAGAGTAAATTGGAGATGGTCAAATGGGGATGTTGGTTGTTGATGTTGGCAGTGGAAATCTGAATTCTGGGTTCAGGGCACGAGTCGTGCCCTGTGGCACGAGTCGTGTCTGAGGGATGGACGAGTCGTGCGACAGAGTATGCCCAAGTCGTGACCATTGGGGGGCGACTGATTCTGAGGATTATGCAATGGGCACGAGTCGTGCCCTGCACTGTACTTCTGAAGCCTTTTCTAAGCCGTAGAAACCCATTCAACTTAGGATATAAGTGAACCCTCTTTAACTATACTTGAAGTAGAACAGTTTAGCTATACAACTGTACTTTCCTTGGTCAAAATGGAATTGTGGAAGCAGTTTAAATATTGTCCGGAAAATGGTTGATAAGCTTGATTAGTAACTTCACCAAAGTGGTTCAAACTTGGGAATTAGATCTTGAACTCTTATTAAGGTTATTCAAGGTTGTGTAATGACTACGGAGGAATGGTTTATGGTACATGGTGGCCTTACTTACTTCCATATCCTTGGTGGTTAGTTTGAATAGTGTAGAAGCTATAGGTTACACTATTGCGCTAGTTGGAAATGTGTATTTATCACATTGTTACATTGTTATCCCAAGTGTGGATTTATTGATTATATTGATACTTTGTTATCCCAAGTGTGGGTATGTTTATCATATGGTTGCATTGTTATCCCAAGTGTGGATTTATTGGTTATATTATTACCTTACTTGAATTCATATTCATTGATGGTGCTATGCATAGTGTATTAAATGAATGTTGCACTATGGTATTGATTTAATATGAGTATACATTACCATGTTGTTATATTCTTATCCCTTTGGTGGATTTTATTTCAAGTATCTATTATGTGCTTGAACGTGTTTATATTACATGATGTTCAGGGGTATAATGGGATACAATCAATTATGGATTTGTTCTATAAGTGATTGAAATTCCTTATACATGTGACTGTCCCCTTTGTGGCAACAGATGGGGTTTGCATGCTTCTGTATTGAGCTAAAAGCCTTACAGATAGCTGCGATTTGTTGGAGTTAGGTGGAATGCTTCTGTGTTGAGCCAAAAGCCTTACAGAGAGCTGCGTTATTATATGGTATTCTGAATGAAGAGTCATATAAGTATTTTCTTTCCTTATATGGATCTATGGAGTATGAGTCCTATAAGCGGTGAATGTGCATGGGGGCAGTTCACCAAAGAGCGGAGTTTTACTCCCAAGTTGTACGACATATTGTTCAGACGGGAAAGGTAAAATGAGGTAACGTAAGGTGTTTACCACTTTAATAATGTGTTATGTGTAACCATGCTATGTGTTGCATCTTGTTTGGTATCTTGCTGCATTCATAATAGCTTATTGAGATTTATTCTCACCCTTTCCCCTTTACTGTTTTAGATCGTGCTGAGACAGGTGACCTGAACCAGTGAGGCCGGGGATAAGAGTATGGACTTTTGCTTTTGGGACTTGTCAGGTTATGTATATGAGTAGGCGGTCTGGAGTCTTTATTAAGTATTACTCCTTTATAAAGTTGTATAGAAAACTCTTTTGTAGAACAAAGTTATTTGGGGGTTTTCGATGTAATTGATCAGATTATAGTTTATTGAAGTTGTTGTGGAAATTCCTCCAAGTGGAGATATTATCAGTTGATTTTATTTTGGAAGTTTGAGAATTGGCTTTCTTTTAAGGTGAAATAAAAGTTTTTAAAATTTCAGATGGATTTTCTTAGTTTGGGCTTCTCAAGCTCGGGACACGTGTTAGGTTCCGGGTTGGGGTGCTCACAAAAGCGGACATGACGGGAGGTGTAGACTCGATGGGAGGTGGGGTCAAGGCAGTAATACGCACTATGCGTAGGTGAGTAGCCAACGAAGATACATGGGATGTATTTTGGGGCTAGCTTATGGGGAGTGTATGGGCGAAGCCAGGGATAGCAGAGGCAAACCAATGCTACGTAACTTGGAGATGTTTGGAGGGTAGCGAAAAAGGCGGACGTAGGGGGAATCATTGTTTAGGGTGGGAGTAGGCAATCTGTTTATGAGGTAGGTAGCAGTGGTGAGAGCATAGGGCCAAAGGGTGAGGGGTAGGTTGGCATGGGAAAGGAGGGTGGGACCCGTTTCAACAATGTGACGGTGATGACGTTCGGCATACCCGTTGTGTTCAGGAGTGTGAGGGGGTATGGTAAGGTTGGTGATGCCATTTTGACCTAGAGTGGGTGTGAGTTTGAGGTATTCACACCCGTTGTCAGAGTAGACTTGAATGATGGGGCGTTTGAAGTATTTTTCTACTAGTGTTTTGAAGCGGAGAAAGGTGTTGTAAGTGTCGGATTTGTGTTTAAGAGGGTAGAACCAAATATATTTGGTGTAGTGATCGACAAAGATGACATAGTATTTGAAATTGTCAAGTGAGGAGATTGTAGAGGTCCATACATCAGAGAAGATGAGATCAAGGGGAGCATTTGAGACAAGAGAAGAAGATGCAAATGGCAGCTTGTGGCTATTATTAATAAAACAAGAATTACATGGAGGTAAGCTAGAGGAAATAGATAAACTAAACTTGCTACATAATAAACTAAGAACAGGGGAAGCGGGATGTCATCATCAATGATGCCACAGCTGTGAAGAGAGAGAGCTTGAATGAGCTTGAATGGGCGGAGGGTGCCAAATGTAGATGCCATCCTCAAGGTTTCCATGGATAAGGGTTTGACTCGTGGCTTTGGCCTTGATAAGAAAGGAAGAGTGTGAGAATTCAATGATAGCATTATTGTCACGACAAAATTGAGACATAGATAGAATATTACGAGTTATAAGGGGAACATGTAAGACACTATTGAAATGAAGAAGGTAAGAGGGCGTGGAGAAAGAGAAAGAACCTATGTGAGATATAGGAAGAGAGGAGCCATTTCCGATAATGATGTCGTCACTACCATTATAGGGTGTGTGTAGGGCAAGGTTGGAAAGATCATTGGTGATGTGATTGGTTGCACCGCTGTCGATGAGCCAAGAGGGAGGGTGATAGGGGTTATGATGGGATGCGATGTGGGCTTCGGTTTTGGCGATGAAAGGGGGGGGGAGTTAACGGTGGGGTGGTCGCGCTTGAATTGGCGACATTGGAAGATGGCACGACCAATGTTACGACAGTATTGGCATTTTCCTTTAAAGGGGAGGGGTGAGGAGTTCAAGCTAGTGGATGGAGAGTGATTGGTGTTGCGGTAAGAGTTACAGTTGGGTGATGGACGGGTTTGGGCGGTAAAGGCGGTGGTGGGGGTGGATTGTTTTAGGGTGAGTTCATGTTGGATGAGTTTTTCGTGTAGGGCTTCAAAGGAAATAGGGTTGTCTCGGGCTCGGGTGGAGTCTATGACGGGTTTGAAGGTTCCATAGTCCAAACCTTTTAGGATGGTGTAGATTATATCCTCGAAATCCATGGGTTTGCCAAGGATGGCAAGCTTGTAGGTGTAAGATTTGACAGCATTCATATAATCGGAGATGGAAAGTTGATTTTTGGCAAAGTTTGCAAGATTGTCTTTTATTTGAAGGATGTGGCCACGGGAGGGGTTGGCATAGGTGGTTTTAAGGATGGTCCAAGCTTCGTGGGAGGTTTTGGCTTGGTGAACTAGGGGAGCAATAGCGGGATCTAAGATTCCTATAAGGGCTCCAAGGATAAGGTGATCTTGGCGAGACCCAATGGTGGCTGCCGGATTAGGGACAGTTGTGGTGGTGGCCGGTTCATCGTCCGTTTCAACGATGGCTGGGGTGGTGGTGGTGATGCTATCCTCGGGTTTTGGGTGGGTGCCATCGACAAACTTTAAAAGGTCGAGGCCAAATAGGCAAGAGGGTATTTGGGATGCCCATGTGAGATAGGTTAGGGGGTGAGGGTGCGACAATAAGATAGGTTGACCAAGAAGAGGGGTTGGTCGGGTTGGGCAGCATTTGGAATGGTGGAGGAAGCTCCGGCCATTGCAAGGGTGGGGAGGGGCTGCCGAAAAACAGAGAGAGTTTTAGGGTTTTTGGTTTTGAATCTTAATGCACTGATACCATGTAATAATTGGGAAAACTTAATTTATTTATTCACTAACATGTCAATATATAGTTACAATAGGGAGAGTCCTATTCTAATACAAGGATTGTAAAATCCGATCTATACAAGGAAAATATAGTTTCCTAATCTATGTATACTACAATATTTACCAAATGCAAGAAGGAGAAGTAGATTAGGAATCAAGTGCAGGAATCCAAAAACAGATCAGGAAACAGACGAGCTACGAGGCTGGCACCTGGACCTGGCCGAGGCTGACGCTTGGCAGACAGTGGCCATGGCCGAGGGTTATTGCCCTTCTTAGGCTGGATAGGATTATTAATCCAATAAGTTTGGTGTTTGGTACATTAAATGCAACCAATGTATTATTTCTAACAACCTGGATAGTAACCTCTTATCCCCTCTTATCCCCTTCTTATTAATCAAAAAAAAAAAGATGGTATTATTAATTCCCTGATTAATAATTCCCTCACTATTAATGCAAGCTAATCTTCTCGACCTATCAAACGAGCCCTTAATCTTTCCCCCTCTTTTTGATTGATTTTTTTTTTGTAGTTGGTCTTATAAAAAACGCGTTTTTTCTGGCACTTAGAAAAAACGTGTTTTGTGTTTTCCCGTATGCGTCAGTTTCAGTTTAACAAAGTGCCAGTGTGACAAAGTGCCAGTGCATATGTAACAAAGTGCCAGTGAAAAAAGTGCCAGTACCAGTTTAACAAAGTGCCAGTGTAAACTGGCACTAGCACTTTGTTAAATTGGCACTGGCGCTTTTTACACGGGCACTTTTATATACATGAACTGGCACTCTTCACACTGGCACTCCGTTACACTAACACTAGCACTTTGTTACACTAACATTTTTGCTGGCTCTCAAAAACACAAGCACTGGCATTCAAAAACACATGCACTGGCATTCAAAAACACATGCACTGGCACTCAAAAACACATACACTGGCACTCAAAAACACCGGTAATTATTTTTGCTGGCTCTCAAAAACACAAGCACTTGCATTCATAAATAAATGCACTGGCAGTTAAAAACACACGCACTGACTTGACAAATGCATTGACACTCAATTACAAACTTACTGGCACTTTATTATATACTAACTGGCACTCTATTATACATCAACTGGCACTATATTATACACCAACTGGCACTTGATTTTGGTAGAAGCTCAATACAGATAGAGTAGAGAGAGAAGAAGTTAGGAGTGTACTTTAACATGGGCGTCGTAATTGGCGGGGTTGGTGGAGAGCTCAGACTCTAGGTTTTGTAGCTCAAACTTGTCCTGAGCTTCGTCGTCGTCGGAATCGGAATCCGAGCCGGAGTCGAAATCGAACGCTGGAAAGGGGTTTAGTTGGTTACTAGGGTTTTGAGTGTCAGGGTTCTGGTGAGGTTCCGTAACGTTCATTGGGTCGGCGGATGAGATCAAGAGCTGAAAATTCGTCCATGGTGTATTGAATTGCAGGTGTGAGATTGAATTGAAGGTTTGATTGAATTATTGAGAGAAAGAGAAGACGATCAGTGACGGGCTTGGCCGGAGAGGGCGAGAGCAATAATGAGGTTTGCGTTTAGTGAGAAAGAGCCCTGCGAGTAGAGAAAGAGAGGGATTGGGTTGTTCTTGTTGATGCGGAATAAAAACACGTTTTTTGTTAAGCTCACAAAAAACGCGTTTTTTACAAGTTTTTGGCTTTTTTTTGTAAATAATTAATATTTTAAGGACATAATAAATGAGTTTTTTGTAAATATATTTACTTTATAAAAATATATATGTTCGAATTTTTATTCAAAATTTGCCATTTATTTATAGAATGTTACTCTTAGGCTCCGTTTGTGCCCCCGTAAAACATTTTTCGGAAAACGTTTTCCGGAAAATAACTCGTTTTACGCCGTTTGGTTAGCCCCCGAAAAATGTTTTCCGGAAAATAACTCGTTTTCCGCTGTTTGGTTGTCCTAAGTAAAACGTTTTCCGGAAAACATTTTACGCTCTTTCAAAGTAAAACGACCTATTGACCTTGTCCTAAGTAAAACATTTTCCGAAAAATGGAGGCCTTAATGTACAACTCATATTACGCTCAGTACAACATAATAATAATAATTAAAAAAAAATTTTAACTGCCCCCCACCCACCCTACCCCCCCCCCCCAAAAAAAAAAATTTTTTTTTATTTTTTTTGGTAACCGCCCCACCCACCCCCACCCCCCCAAAAAAAAAATTTTTTTTGGTAACCGCCCCCACCCACTGCCTAGCCCACCCCCCACCCCCCAAATTTTTTTTGGTAACCGCCCCACCCACCCCCCGCCTACCCCACCCCCTCCCCCAAAAAAAAAATATTTTTTTATTTTTTTTTGGTAACCGCCCACCCACCCCCCGCCTACCTCACCCCCCACCTTGTGAAACATGAGTCGTTTTACCAAACACCCGAAAACATTTTACACCCTTCCTCCATAAAACATTTTACGCTCTACCTCCGTAAAACATTTTACAGGAAAACATTTTCTAGAAAACATTTTCTAGAAAACGTTTTCCGAAAAATGTTTTACGTCGAAACAAACGGAGCCTTAGGCTCCGTTTGTTTCGTGTAAAACATTTTCCGAAAAATGTTTTCATGTAAAATGTTTTCATGTAAAAAGGTTTCCTTGTAAAATCTTTTCATGTAAAAAAGGTTTCCTTGTAAAATGTTTTCATGTAAAAAGGTTTCCTTGTAAAATGTTTTCTTGTAAAATATCATGGTCTTGTTTTCAACTGTTTGATAAATTTGACGAAAATGTTTTTCGGAAAATATTTTCCGGAAATGTCACTTTTTTTTAAATCAACTTTGAACGATAAATTTTATTATTTTATTATTTTTATTATTATTTTATTATTATTATTATTATTTTATTATTATTATTATTATTATTATTATTTTATTGTATTATGATTATTATTATTTTATTATTTTTATTATTTTATTATTTTATTATTATTATTATTATTTTATTATTATTATTATTATTTTATTATTATTATTATTATTTTTCGAAAAACATTTTACTTGAAACAAACACCCAAAAACAAGGAAAATATTTTTCGAAAAATGTTTTACACGAAACAAACGGAACCTTAGTATACTTAGTATAGTATTAGTATAGTATGAGACTTTTGTTTTGAATTGAAGTGGGACGGAGGGAGTTCTATTTACAAAGACCACAGTCATTCTGCCCAGTTCACAAACAATTCAAAGTTGAGAACTCCAAACTCTCCCCTCCTCATACCTTTCGTAAGTCCGAGAATTCCGACTTTCTGAAACAAAGATTTCAAGCAAATTCATGGGTTTGATCAAATGGGTACTTCCAATCCTCACTCTCTGTATGATTCAACCAACACCCACTTTGTCAAATTCGTGTTTAACCCAACAAGAATTATCTGAAATCCCTTTGAATTTCCTCAATTTAGCCAAAACCCCAAATTTTCTTGATTGGATGGTGGGTATTAGAAGGACTATACACAAGAATCCAGAACTAGGTTATCAAGAATTTGAGACCAGTAAGCTTATTCGAACCGAGCTTGATAAATTGGGGATTCATTACAAATACCCAGTTGCAGTCACCGGAGTTATCGGCTATATTGGCACCGGCGAGCCACCTTTTGTGGCAATCAGAGCTGATATGGATGCTTTAGCTATGCAGGTTCAATTCAACTTTCATTGTTTTTGTAAATTTCTTATGTTTTAGTTGACTTTTTCGCTTAATCTTTCTTTGAAAATGCAATGTCTTAGCATTCTTAGAGTTGTTCATAATTACTGAAATGATTGAGTTTATGATTTTGTGATTTAATACCTTTTTTGAGTTGAGATGTTGGGCAGTTGTCTTTTTAATTGTTCTGACTAGATATATACTCCCTCCGTCCCAATAAAAGTTTCACCAATTACCCAAAAGGGCGTCTCGTTAGAAGCTTCACCTTTCCTAAAATGGCAAAAAATCTTTACTATTTCACCCACTCATTCTCTCTCTTATTTCACTTTTATACTCAAACACTTTTCAAATTTACTATTCCCTCCACTCATTCTCTCCCCTATTTTACTTTTACGCTCACAACACTTTTGCCCCTCTAAAAGGGTGAACCTTTTATTGGGACAGAGGGAGTATATATATACACACACACATGCAAACATGCCCACACATATGTGTGTTTAGAATTCTGGATTAATGTAGGGTTTTGTGATCAGTAGGAGTGTGTAGAATGGGAGCACAAAAGTAAAGTTCCTGGAAGGATGCACGCCTGTGGACATGATGCTCATGTAACAATGCTTCTTGGTGCAGCAAAGATACTTCAAGATCACCGTGAAGATATACAGGTTCCTTAATTTGATTAGGATTATTTTAAACTCTTGCTTTTTATGGAAGTCCATTTAATTCAAGTTCATGCCAAACTGTATTATGGATGTTTCATCTTTGACCCACAAAAGCGCTTGGAGAT
Organism: Adenophora triphylla var. japonica; assembly: GCA_022495995.1. Classification (NCBI taxonomy): domain Eukaryota; kingdom Viridiplantae; phylum Streptophyta; class Magnoliopsida; order Asterales; family Campanulaceae; genus Adenophora; species Adenophora triphylla. Next base: position 102,255 of record JAFEMH010000155.1, on the reverse strand, counting down.
TATAACCTTCTTGTGTTTTGTTTTTCGTTGTTAGTCACGTGATTTATTATCCCTAACTAACTGATACGTTCAAACTGGGATAAGGGAAATTTGGAGGATAAGTCAAATAGAGACTCTTATGTGAATGAGACTCTATGACTTAGTCCAACCAGTATTCTATAAATCAGGTCTCTATGGGAACCAACATAGACAACACGTAATATTCCATATACTCCTCAGACTGAGAAATACTATCTCTGGCAACCATCAAGTGCCTGGGATTTGAGAGTAGAACAACATTCAATATCCATCTTGTGATATTGAATCGGACGAGAAGAGGTGGTGATTGCAGAGTCAAGACGATCGTGGTTCGTAGCACAAGCGAAATCTTCCGCACAACGAACTTCGGATTTAATCTATAAGGTATTCCGAGAACTCGTAGATAACTTATGTGTTTTCCTTCATTGGTATCAGAGCCTCAAAGCTTGGTGCTCACCATTGTTGTCTTGATTGCATGGTTTTTTTTTAATTTTTCGGATCTACTTTTTCACCAACTGGGTTTGATGATTTCGAAATTCAAATCTTGTCCGTTTTCTGCGTTTTTGATATCCATGCGTAGATAATAATGTGTAGAATAACATACTAAAATTTCATCGAATTCGGCCATGTAAATTTTGAGTAATTGCAGTTTTAATTTTCGGATATTATGATTTTTTTTCGTAATGTTCATGGCTGTTTTTGATGATGTTAAAGTCAGATCTGATAAAAAGTGTTAACATAAGTTTTGTTCTACGCTGTGAGATCTTTCTATAGCCACTTTAATTGTTTAATTTGGACTTAAATCAAGAGAGTTATGGTGTTATAAAGATGGGTCGGCGAAATAAGTTTTTGTCAAAAATCCTAATTTATTAATTAGAAAGACGATGAACAGTACCGGGTTGAAAAACTCAAGCTTGATGTATGTGTATTGTGTCTGTTTCATGGGTTTTTTCAATATTATCAATTTAATTTGAGTATTTTATGGGTTTATTTTAATCATGTTATTTCATCAAAAAAAATATTTTAATAGCTCAGAAAATTATGAAACTTTTATCATATGCATATAATAATGTTATGCACTGCATAAAATTATTTTGTAATTTTTAGTGTAACAGAAATAAGTTTTCTGTATTTTTTCATGTGTATTAAAATCATTAAAAATAATTATAATTTCCAGAAAATTATGTAAATTTTACTGTATGTTTAATATGCTGTGAAAACATGCTGAGATATTTTTCATAATTTGTTTATGATCAGAATATATTTTATGAATTATTGAGTATTCTGCTGCATGATTAATTCGGGAAAAATAGTTTTACTGTCCAGAAAAATATGAAATTTTTTCTGTATGTTTAGAATAATGTTATTCAGATCAGTATATTTTTCCATAAGTTTTTGATGAGCAGTAATCTGTTTTATGTATTTTTGTATGTGTTTTTGTGTAAATTTTATTTATCAGAGTGGAAAATATTAATCAGAAAATTATAAATTTTTTTCTGTGATATAGTTACATGATAATGCACTGTTCTGAATTTTTTTCAGATTTTTTGAGTAATCTGAATTATTTGTGCCTTAAATGTCATTTTATGATGTATTTTCACAAATAAATTTGCATGAAAAACAAATTTGAGACTATACGAGTCTCATACAAATTTTCTGGAATTGCTGAAATTATTTTAATGAGCTTTAATTGGTGGATTTGTTCTATCACTATATCTTCTTTTATTTAAAAATCAATTATGAGTATATTTTTATTATGCATGCTTAAGGTTATGATTACGAGCCTCGCGAATTTTCTCTCCTTTTCATGTATGATACAAGTATATTTATTGTTGAGTTTTTATGATAAAAGTGAATTAAAATTGTATGCTTAATATCTGTATTGTAATATGTTATAGTGAAATGGCATCAAAGAACGTAATTGCTGATTTGAATAAGGGTGAGAAATTGGATGGCAAAAATTATAGTGTTTGGCAAAGGAAGATCACATACTTGCTAAACGAGCAAGAGGTTCTTGAGAACCTTGACACTGTAATGCTTGAGCCAGAGATGGGTAGCAATACCGTCGCCCAGCACCGTCAGAACATGCGAGCTTTTCGGTCGTGGGTCAAGAAGGACCGTTGTGCTCGCTTTACTATGTTGGCAAAGCATGCACAACGACCTGATTGGGCAGTTTGAGAACTGCTCTACTGCTAAGGACATGTGAGACCAAATTAAGGCTGCATTTGGTAACACATCTGCAACAAGGCTTCGTACCTTAACATACAAGTTTGAATCGTATAAGATTGACCAGAAACGATCCATTCACGATCGGCTACGTGAGTTATGCAGTATGATTCGTGAGCTTCGTCTTCTGGTAGTATCTTGTCGATGAGCGGCAAGTCCAAGCTGTGATTCGTTCCGCTGCCGGACTCGTGGAGTAATTTGAGGCGCATCGACTCATACGGACTCCATTCGAGACTTTGCAGATGTTTCCGTCATGTTGAGCTTGAGGAGCGTGAGCGCCGTACGAGGCAAGTCGCGCGATGAGTCGCGACTCGTGACCTTGCTCTTGTTACTCTTGATGATCGGCGCAAGCCAAATGGGCAAAGCGTAAGAATCGGGGTAATAAAGGCAAGAAGGCTCAGAACCTGGGCCAAAAGTCGGCAAGATTGCTAAACGCGAGGCAAGAAGAATATTGCTAAGCAAAAGTGCTACAAGCTTGTGGAACCTTGGGTCATTTTGCTCGGACTTGTCCCGAGCCCAAGAAGGTACCTCTAAATCCTAGATCTATGCAACTTTGTGTTTGCTCTCATGTTTTGTTAGTGACTCTCTCCTGAATGGATTGTAGACTCGGGCTCCACAAAACATGTGACGTGGGATCGTGCGGGATTTGTAGATTATAGGAAGATTCCAGCTGGGTACGCGAAGCATTTTCATGGGAAATAGCTCGACCGTGGAAGTCAAAGGGGTTGGCTCATACCGGCTCCTTTTGCGGAATGGACGCAGTTTGACTTTGCATGAAGTACTTTACGCACCTGAGTTCGCTATAATCTACTTTCGGTAGTAAAATTGCTAGAAATAGGATATTCTTTTAATTTTAGCGGTAGTCGGTTGGATATTTGCTTTGACAATATGATTTTGGGACATGGTTTTTGTCGAGACAATTTCTTTAAATTAGATTTATTGGATTCTTTATCTTCCGTTAATGCTACTTCTTGTGTGGTATATGATACTTCTAATTCGAGTTGTGGCATGCTAGACTTGGACATATAGGAAAGGACGTAATGAGTAGATTGGCTAGAGAAGGACTATTGGGTTCTCTCCCAAAAGTTAATTTACTGTATGTGAGCCTTGTTTGGCGGGAAAAGCTGCGAAAGCCTTTTGGTAAGGCTAAAAGGGCCACATGACCATTAGAGTTAGTCCATTCGAGATATTTGCGGACCTATGAATGTAAAAGCACGCCATGGTGCTTCCTATTTTCTCACTTTTATCGATGACTACACGCGATATGGTTATGTTTACCTTATTTCTCACCGTCATGAAGCACTTAATTGTTTTGAGCGCTTCTTGGCAGGTAGAGAATCGAAGGATAAAAGCTTAAAAACTTTAAGAACGGACGGGGCCGCGAGTACTTGTCTGATCAATTTAAGGGATTGTGTGAGAAAAAGGGGATAGTAAGGCGATTAACGATTCTGGAACTCCGCAACAAAATGGTGTTGAGAACGAAGGAATCGTACCTTGTTAGAGATGGTTAGGTCGATGATGGCACAAGCAAATCTCCCGATTTCATTTTGGGGTGATGCGCTTATGACTGCCACGTATATCCTTAACCGAGTGCCTTCTAAATCAGTCTCTACAACCCCCTACCAATTGTGGAAATGTGAGAAGCCTAATTTGGGGCATCTACACCCTTGGGGTTGTGCAGGTTATGTCCACAGATACTTCCAATAAGTTTGGAAAACTTGGCCCTAGAGGAAACAAGTGTGTTTTCATAAGGTATTCTGATACCTCTAAGGGTTATGTAATGTACGGTGGAAAACCTGATGTTGGGATGACTGAAATAGAGTCTCGTGATATCGATTTCATTGAGAATGATTTCCCACAAATCGGTGAAGTCAGAAAGGAATTCGAACTCTTTGAGATGGAGGAAGAACATTTGACATCTCTTGGCGTAGGTGGGGAATTGTCTCAACCTAATGATCAAATGGATCAACATACGGTTGAGCCTGTGGTCGCCCGATGAGAGTCAAGATGATCATCCAAGTAGGAATGTTGATTCCGGTGGGAGTCTTCCACCAGAGCGAAGAAGTCAACGTGGAAAAATTCCTCGTCGTCGATTTGAGATCGAAGGGGAATCTTTTCTATGTGAAGCTTTAGACGCTTGTGAACCTACTTCATTCAAAGAAGCAATTTCTTCACCTAAGAGTGATGAATGGACATCTGCTATGAAAGATGAAATTTCCTCTATATACAAGAATCAGGTTTGGGAGTTGGTTGATCTTCCGCCTGGGCGTAAGGCAATTGGAAACAAGTGGGTTTTCAAGGTCAAGCGCAAGGCAGACGGATCAATTGACAAGTATAAGGCACGCCTTGTGGCGAAAGGCTATACCCAAAAGGAGGGTCTAGACTATGAAGAGACATTCTCCCCGGTGGTGAGATTTTCTTCAGTTCGCCTTATTCTCGCTATAGTAGCACATATGGATTTAGAACTTTTCCAAATGGATGTTAAAACTACATTTCTCAATGGGGAACTAGGTGAAGAGATCTATATGACTCAACCAGAGGGTTTTGAAGTCAAGGAACATGAACGCAAAGTGTGTCGCCTCAAACGTTCCATATATGGACTCAAGCAATCATCTAGACAGTGGTATATTCGCTTTCACCAAGCAATAACCTCAATTGACTTTGTGATGATTGAGGAAGACCATTGTGTGTACGTTAAACAGTCCAAGGGAAAGATCTTAATCTTATCATTATTCGTTGATGATATACTACTTTTCGGGAATGACATGGAAATGATAAATGCCACTAAAGAGTGATTATCTTCATCATTCGAGATGAAAGACTTGGGTGAAGCAAATTGTGTGCTTGGAGTTAAGGTCATTAGGGATCGTTCAAAGAAAATTCTTGGTTTGTCTCAAGAGACTTACATAAAGAGAGTTTTAGAACATTTTGGTATGACTAACTCAAAATCTGTTGTCACACCAATGGAAAAAGGTTGTATCCTTAGTACAAGCCAATTCCCTAAGAATGAAAAAGAGAAGAGAAGAATGACTAACACCCCTTATGCAGTGGCAGTTGGGTGCTTGATGTATGCGATGTTATGCACCCGCCCTGACCTTTGTCATGCAGTTGGAATTTTAAGTAGATTCCAAAGCAACCCTGGCCCTGCACATTGACAGGCGGTCAAGAGGGTTCTTCGCTATTTGAGCGGATCAGCAAATATGGTTCTTTGTTATCGAGGTGGGGACTTGAGCCTAAAAGGGTACACTGATGCGGATTGGGCTGGAGATGTAGATGAACGTAAATCTACTTCAGGTTATGCATTTACGCTTAGTGGTGGAGCTATTTCTTGGAGTAGCAAGAAACAGGAAAGCATATCCCTTTCCACGATGGAGTCGAATACATTGCTTGCTCAAGCAAATTTGCTCGGGAAAGCTGTTTGGTTAAGGAGGTTCTTACAACATCTTGATGTCACACCTAATGTGAATGGTCCTGTACTTATTAACTGTGATAGCATGGCTGCTTTAGGGTTTGCCAAGGACCCTAAGTACCATAGTAGGACCAAACACATTGACATTAAGTACCATTTCACTAGAGACATGATTACAGAAGGAAAGGTGGTTCTTAAGTATATTCCTACTGAGAGCATGTTAGCTGACCCTATGACTAAGCCTCTGACCAGAGAGACTTTTCAGAAACATATGACGTGTTAAGGGCTTCGTAGGATTTGATTAGTTATTTTTGAACACCTTGCAGACATTATTATATTCATTATTGTTTTGAATTTAATACATATTTTTCATTTTCATTCCTTGTTGAGTTTATGGGATGTTTATTGATTGAAAATTATGTGGTATACATTTTAATTAAAAAGATGTCTGAAGGACTAGAATTGGCCCTCTCACACGGGTAATTCGCCTTGTTGTTATATGAGCGAGCAAGATGAGATAATAATGTATTTGACACTTAAAGGGGGTGGCAAATGACGTTATAATATATCGCCTTAACATACGGTTAAGATGAGACCTATTTTATATAGATCAATTCGAAGTGTTTGGTTCATAACTTCGAATGTCCTTGTGAAAGTCCGAATGTGAGACCTTAAAGAGGCACTATGAGAGTGACTGCTTTTGAGGACTCAGGTTAGATGCCATGAGGGCAACTAGACTAAGATTCGTACGATGTTAGAGTATGACATGCCCAATTCGAGTGGGAGTTCCATCGTAGCATACATTTCATACTGTATGTGACTATAATTCGACCTCAGAAAGTGATTGAATGATCCCTGCTTCATCACTGTGTGAGTTCTAGTGATCAATATGTGATCACATTATGCCCTATGTGACTTAGAACTATGTCGAGAATCCAAAGATTAATGATGCTACTTTGACATGCCGACCTAAGGGCTTTGCACTTACAGTCAGCCTCGCGGAGCATTGTTGGGAAAGCTGTTAATCTAAAGATATTTGGCATGAGGGTCTAAGGAAGACAATTATGATATACATCTCTGTTTAGTGACTCAATGTCCGGACGATCATATTGAACACGCGGTTCAAAAGGTTGATCTTGAGCACGTAAACTGATTGGGGTTTAAACATCGTTTATGAGGGGTTAAAGATGTTTAAATTGATGTAATCACAATGTCTGGGGCATAGACGAGTTTTTTGACTAATGAGGACGTGCTATGTTGGTAGATGGTATTTGATATAGCACTCCTACCCTTTTATACTTTTCTCGTCTGGTCACACGCCTCACTTCCTGTATTCCTGTATGAAGAGATGAGTATTCAACGAGTCTTGAGAATGTATATGGCATATCCCATTTGACCGAGTGGGAGATGTTAGACACGTGATTTATTATCCCTAACTAACTGATACGTTCAAACTGGGATAAGGGAAATTTGGAGGATAAGTCAAATAGAGACTCTTATGTGAATGAGACTCTATGACTTAGTCCAACCAGTATTCTATAAATCAGGTCTCTATTTCATGTATTTTTGTATGTGTTTTCGTGCAAATTTTATTTATCAGAGTGAAAAATATTAATCAGAAAATTATGAAATTTTTTCTGTGGTATAGTTACATGATAATGCACTGTTCTGAATTTTTTCAGATTTTTTGAGTAATTTGAATTATTTATGTGCCTTAAATGTCATTTTATGATGTATTTTCATAAATAAATTTGCATGAAAAACAAATTTGAGACTATACGAGTCCTATACAAAATTTACGGAATTCCGAATTATTTTAATGAGCTTTAATTGGTGGATTTGTTCTATCACTATATCTTCTTTTATTTAAAAATCAATTATGAGTATATTTTTATTATGCATGCTTAAGGTTATGATTACGAGCCTCGCGGATTTTCTCTCCTTTTCATGTATGATACAAGTATATTTATTGTTGAGTTTTTATGATAAAAGTGAATTAAAATTGTATGCTTAATATCTGTATTGTAATATGTTATAGTGAAATGGCATCAAAGAACGTAATTGCTGATTTGAATAAGGGTGAGAAATTGGATGGCAAAAATTATAGTGTTTGGCAAAGGAAGATCACATACTTGCTAAACGAGCAAGAGGTTCTTGAGAACCTTGACACTGTGATGCTTGAGCCAGAGATGGGTAGCAATACCGTCGCCCAGCACCGTCAGAACATGCAGGCTTTTCAGTCATGGGTCAAGAAGGACCGTTGTGCTCGCTTTACTATGTTGAGCAGCATGCACAACGACCTGATTGGGCAGTTTGAGAACTGCTCTACTGCTAAGGACATGTGGGACCAAATTAAGGCTGCATTTGGTAACACATCTGCAACAAGGCTTCGTACCTTAACATACAAGTTTGAATCGTATAAGATTGACCAGAAACGATCCATTCCTGATCAGCTACGTGAGTTGTCTGGTATGATTCGTGAGCTTCGTGCTGCTGGTAGTATCTTGTCCGATGGCAAGTCCAAGCCGTGATTCGTTCACCGCCGGACTCGTGGAGTAATTCTGAGGCGCATCCCGACTCATACAGACTCCATTCAGACTTTTGCAGATGTTTCCCGTCATGCTGACCTTGAGGCAAAGCGCCATGAGGCAAGTCGCGCGATGAGTGCTGCGACTCGTGACCTTGCTCTTGTTACTCTTGATGATCAGCGCAAGCCAAATGGGCAGCGTAAAAATCAGGGTAATAAAGGCAAGAAGGCTCAGAAACTGGGGCCAAAAGCTGGCAAGATTGCTAAACGCAGAGGCAAGAAGAATATTGCTAAGCAAAAGTGCTACAACTGTAGAACCTTGGGTCATTTTGCTCGGACTTGTCCTGAGCCCAAGAAAGTACCTCCAAATCCTAGATCTATGCAACTTTGTGTTTGCTCTCATGTTTTATTAGCTGACTCTCTCCCTGAATGAATTGTAGACTCAGGCTCCACAAAACATGTGACGTGGGATCGTGCGGGATTTGTAGATTATAGGAAGATTCCAGCTGGTACGCGAAGCATTTTCATGGGAAATAGCTCGACCGTGGAAGTCAAAGGGGTTGGCTCATACCAGCTCCTTTTGCGGAATGGACGCAGTTTGACTTTGCATGAAGTACTTTACGCACCTGGAGTTCGCTATAATCTACTTTCAGTAGTAAAATTGCTAAAAATAGGATATTCTTTTAATTTTAGCGGTAGTCAGTTGGATATTTGCTTTGACAATATGGTTTTGGGACATGGTTTTTTTGTCAGACAATTTCTTTAAATTAGAGTTATTGGATTCTTTATCTTCTGTTAATGCTACTTCTTGTGTGGTATATGATACTTCTAATTCTGAGTTGTGGCATGCTAGACTTGGACATATAGGAAAGGACAGAATGAGTAGATTGGCTAGAGAAGGACTATTGGGTTCTCTCCCAAAAGTTAATTTACCTGTGTGTGAGCCTTGTTTGGCGGGAAAAGCCTGCCGAAAGCCTTTTGGTAAGGCTAAAAGGGCCACACAGCCATTAGAGTTAGTCCATTCAGATATTTGCGGACCTATGAATGTGAAAGCACGCCATGGTGCTTCCTATTTTCTCACTTTTATCGATGACTACACGCGATATGGTTATGTTTACCTTATTTCTCACCGTCATGAAGCACTTAATTGTTTTGAGCGCTTCAGCAGAGGTAGAGAATCGAAGGATAAAAGCTTAAAAACTTTAAGAACTGACCGGGGCCGCGAGTACTTGTCCGATCAATTTAAGGGATTGTGTGAGAAAAAGGGGAAAGTAAGGCGCTTAACGATTCACGGAACTCCGCAACAAAATGGTGTTGCGTAACGAAGGAATCGTACCTTGTTAGAGAGATGGTTAGGTCGATGATGGCACAAGCAAATCTCCCGATTTCGTTTTGGGGTGATGCGCTTATGACTGCCACGTATATCCTTAACCGAGTGCCTTCTAAATCAGTCTCTACAACCCCCTACCAATTGTGGAAAGGTGAGAAGCCTAATTTGGGGCATCTACACCCTTGGGGTTGTGCAGGTTATGTCCACAGTACTTCCAATAAGTTTGGAAAACTTGGCCCTAGAGGAAACAAGTGTGTTTTCATAAGGTATTCTGATACCTCTAAGGGTTATGTAATGTACGGTGGAAAACCTGAAGTTGGGATGACTGAAATAGAGTCTCGTGATATCGATTTCATTGAGAATGATTTCCCACAAATCGGTGAAGTCAGAAAGGATTTCGAACTCTTTGAGATGGAGGAAGAACATTTGACATCTCTTGGCGTAGGTGGGGAATTGTCTCAACCTAATGATCAAATGGATCAACATACGGTTGAGCCTGTGGTCGCCAATGAGAGTCAAGATGATCATCCAAGTAGGAATGTTGATTCCAGTGGGAGTCTTCCACCAGAGCGAAGAAGTCAACGTGGAAAAATTCCTCGTCGTCGATTTGAGATCGAAGGGGAATCTTTTCTATGTGAAGCTTTAGACGCTTGTGAACCTACTTCATTCAAAGAAGCAATTTCTTCACCTAAGAGTGATGAATGGACATCTTCTATGGAAGATGAAATTTCCTCTATGTACAAGAATCAGGTTTGGGAGTTGGTTGATCTTCCGCCTGGGCGTAAGGCAATTGGAAACAAGTGGGTTTTCAAGGTCAAGCGCAAGGCAGACGGATCAATTGACAAGTATAAGGAACACCTTGTGGCGAAAGGCTATACCCAAAAGGAGGGTCTAGACTATGAAGAGACATTCTCCCCGGTGGTGAGATTTTCTTCAGTTTGCCTTATTCTCGCTATAGTAGCACATATGGATTTAGAACTTTTCCAAATGGATGTTAAAACTGCATTTCTCAATGGGGAACTAGGTGAAGAGATCTATATGACTCAACCAGAGGGTTTTGAAGTCAAGGAACATGAGCGCAAAGTGTGTCGTCTCAAACGTTCCATATATGGACTCAAGCAATCATCTAGACAGTGGTATATTCGCTTTCACCAAGCAATAACCTCAATTGACTTTGTGATGATTGAGGAAGACCATTATGTGTACGTTAAACGGTCCAAGGGAAAGATCTTAATCTTATCATTATACGTTGATGATATACTACTTGCCGGGAATGACATGGAGATGATAAATGCCACTAAAGAGTGGTTATCTTCATCATTCGAGATGAAAGACTTGGGTGAAGAAAATTATGTGCTTGGAGTTAAGGTCATTAGGGATCGTTCAAAGAAACTTCTTGGTTTGTCTCAAGAGACTTACGTAAAGAGAGTTTTAGAACGTTTTGGCATGACTAACTCAAAATCCGTTGTCACTCCAATGGAAAAAGGTTGTATCCTTAGTACAAGCCAATGTCCTAAGAATGAAGAAGAGAAGAGAAGAATGACTAACACCCCTTATGCAGTGGCAGTTGGGTGCTTGATGTATGCGATGTTATGCACCCGTCCTGACCTTTGTCATGCAGTTGGAATTTTAAGTAGATTCCAAAGCAACCCTGGCCCCGCACATTGGCAGGCGGTCAAGAGGGTTCTTCGCTATTTGAGCGGATCAGCAAATATGGTTCTTTGTTATCGAGGTGGGGACTTGAGCCTAAAAGGGTACACTCGATGCGGATTGGGCCGAGATGTAGATGAATGTAAATCTACTTCAGGTTATGCATTTCTGCTTAGTGGTGGAGCTATTTCTTGGAGTAGCAAGAAACAGGAAAGCATATCCCTTTCCACGATGGAGTCAGAATACATTGCTTGCTCAGCAGCTGTTCAGGAAGCTGTTTGGTTAAGGAGGTTCTTACAACATCTTGATGTCACACCTAATGTGAATGGTCCTGTACTTATTAACTGTGATAGCATGGCTGCTTTAGGGTTTGCCAAGGACCCTAAGTACCCTAGTAGGACCAAACACATTGACATTAAGTACCATTTCACTAGAGACATGATTACAGAAGGAAAGGTGGTTCTTAAGTATATTCCTGCGAGAGCATGTTAGCCGACCCTATGACTAAGCCTCGACCGAGAGAGACTTTTCGAAACATATGACGTGTTTAGGGCTTCGTAGGATTTAATTAGTTATTTTTGAACACCTGAGACATTATTATATTCATTATTGTTTTGAATTTAATACATATTTTTCATTTTCATTCCTTGTTGAGTTTATGGGATGTTTATTGATTGAAAATTATGTGGTATACATTTTAATTAAAAAAAAGATGTCTGAAGGACTAGAATTGGCCCTCTCACACGGTAATTCGCCTTGTTGTTATACGAGCGAGCAAGATGAGATAATAATGTATTTGACACTTAAAGGGGGTGGCAAATGACATTATAATATATCGCCTTAACATACGGTTAAGATGAGACCTATTTTATATAGATCAATTCGAAGTGTTTGGTTCATAACTTCGAATGTCCTTGTGAAAGTCCGAATGTGAGACCTTAAAGAGGCACTATGAGAGTGACTGCTTTTGAGGACTCAGGTTAGATGCCATGAGGGCAACTAGACTAAGATTCGTACGATGTTAGAGTATGACATGCCCAATTCGAGTGGGAGTTCCATCGTAGCATACATTTCATACTGTATGTGACTATAATTCGACCTCAGAAAGTGATTGAATGATCCCTGCTTCATCACTGTGTGAGTTCTAGTGATCAATATGTGATCACATTATGCCCTATGTGACTTAGAACTATGTCGAGAATCCAAAGATTAATGATGCTACTTTGACATGCCGACCTAAGGGCTTTGCACTTACAGTCAGCCTCGCGGAGCATTGTTGGGAAAGCTGTTAATCTAAAGATATTTGGCATGAGGGTCTAAGGAAGACAATTACGATATACATCTCTGTTTAGTGACTCAATGTCCGGACGATCATATTGAACACGCGGTTCAAAAGGTTGATCTTGAGCACGTAAACTGATTGGGGTTTAAACATCGTTTATGAGGGGTTAAAGATGTTTAAATTGATGTAATCACAATGTCTGGGGCATAGACGAGTTTTTTGACTAATGAGGACGTGCTATGTTGGTAGATGGTATTTGATATAGCACTCCTACCCTTTTATACTTTTCTCGTCTGGTCACACGCCTCACTTCCTGTATGAAGAGATGAGTATTCAACGAGTCTTGAGAATGTATATGGCATATCCCATTTGACCGAGTGGGAGATGTTAGACACGTGATTTATTATCCCTAACTAACTGATACGTTCAAACTGGGATAAGGGGAATTTGGAGGATAAGTCAAATAGAGACTCTTATGTGATTGAGACTCTATGACTTAGTCCAACCAGTATTCTATAAATCAGGTCTCTATGGGAACCAACATAGAAAACACGTAATATTCCATATACTCCTCAGACTGAGAAATACTATCTCTGGCAACCATCAAGTGCCTGGGATTTGAGAGTGGAACAACATTCAATATCCATCTTGTGATATTGAATCGGACGAGAAGAGGTGGTGATTGCAGAGTCAAGATGATCGTGGTTCGTAGCACAAGCGAAATCTTCCGCACAACGAACTTCGGATTTAATCTATAAGGTATTCCGAGAACTCGTAGATAACTTATGTGTTTTCCTTCATGATGTTAGACACGTGATTTATTATCCCTAACTAACTGATACGTTCAAACTGGGATAAGGGGAATTTGGAGGATAAGTCAAATAGAGACTCTTATGTGATTGAGACTCTATGACTTAGTCCAACCAGTATTCTATAAATCAGGTCTCTATGAGAACCAACATAGAAAACACGTAATATTCCATATACTCCTCAGACTGAGAAATACTATCTCTGGCAACCATCAAGTGCCTGGGATTTGAGAGTGGAACAACATTCAATAACCATCTTGTGATATTGAATCGGACGAGAAGAGGTGGTGATTGCAGAGTCAAGACGATCGTGGTTCGTAGCACAAGCGAAATCTTCCGCACAACGAACTTCAGATTTAATCTATAAGGTATTCCGAGAACTCGTAGATAACTTATGTGTTTTCCTTCATTGGTATCAGAGCCTCAAAGCTTGGTGCTCACCATTGTTGTCTTGATTGCATGGTTTTTGAATTTTTCGGATCTACTTTTTCACCAACTGGGTTTGATGATTTCGAAATTCAAATCTTGTCCGTTTTCTGCGTTTTTGATATCCATGCGTAGATAATAATGTGTAGAATAACATACTAAAATTTCGTCGAATTCGGCCATGTAAATTTTGAGTAATTGCAGTTTTAATTTTCGGATATTATGATTTTTTTTCGTGATGTTCATGGCTGTTTTTGATGATGTTAAAGTCAGATCTGATAAAAAGTGTTAACATAAGTTTTGTTCTACGCTGTGAGATCTTTCTATAGCCACTTTAATTGTTTAATTTGGACTTAAATCAAGAAGAGGTGGTGATTGCAGAGTCAAGACGATCGTGGTTCGTAGCACAAGCGAAATCTTCCGCACAACGAACTTCGGATTTAATCTATAAGGTATTCCGAGAACTCGTAGATAACTTATGTGTTTTCCTTTACTCCCAAAATGGGTATTTTGTTAGGGGACACTTTTTTGGGACATCCCAAAGAGAGATAAGAGACTCTTATTGTAACGACCCTAACCCTAGGCACTATTTTAGTATAACATTATATGTTTTTAATATTAATGTTAACTTTATATGTTTACTTTATATCTTTGACTTCTTATATTAGGATGAAATGTTTGGGAAATAAAATAATGTTCTAAAGGGAAATATAAAAATAGAAAATAAATAAAGTGTGAAAGGAGATTAAAGTATGTGGGATAAAGTATTTAAGTAGGATGAAATGACTTGGAAGACTTAGTTATATTTTTGGTGAAAGCCTTTGAATTTAAAGGGGGGACCATATCCCTTAAAATCCTCCCCTTTTCCCCTTTTAAGTCAAGACAACCATACCTCTCCCTCACTCTCCCCCCATGATCCGGCCCCCCCCTCTTCCTTTACCACTTTTATACTCCATCCTCCTTCTTCTTCTTCTTCATTTTATTTTCTTTACAAAATTTCATGGAAATCCCACCCTTGAAAGCCTCATTTCCTAAGCTCCTAGAGAAGGCAATTCTCCACCATTTTTGGATCCGAGAGTACTTTTGTAATCGGGAGACCAAGAGGAGTTCATCAAGCTAAGAAAGTCCTAAATCCATCTCCTATTCTAAAGTGAGTTATTATGACCCTTCTCTTCTCTAAATGTTCATGAGATATTATTGTTATTATTGTTGTTATAATGTTTATTGGATGCTTTGGGAACTTTCTTGAATTGGAGAAATTGGTTAAGGAAATAAGAAAATATTGTTGTTCTTGGAAGTGTTAAAGAATGGAAGAAATGGGTGTGGAGTTAAATTTAGAGAATGAAACTTGAAATGGGTTAGTTAAATGGGAGAAGTTAGTTTAAAGGAATTAACTTGAAATGTGTTGGTGAAGGGGTTGGAAATCTTGTGGGAATAATCTAGGTTATGTTATTTGGGTTAATTAAATTAAGAAGTTTAGACTTGGAATGAGATAGGGAAATGAGTAGAGATTCAAAGGATATATGAGATAAGATTAAATCATTTTGGGTTATATAAATTAGTATGAGTGTTATGAGGTTAGTAAGCCCCTAAGTTAACTAAATTTGGGTATACTTGGGTTTGGATTTAATGTAACTGAAATCTGAGAAAAATCGCCTCTTGGGTGGTCGCCCATGGGAGATGGGCGTTCGCCCATGACCACAGAAAAGACCCATCATTTTACCCTTGCTTGGGCGGTCGCCCATACCCCTTTGGGCGGTCGCCCATGTCGTCAGAAAGTTTTCCAGTTTCCTTTACTGCTGAATTCTTACTAGCAACCTCCTAGCATGATCCTTAACGAATGTAAAGTAGTGGAACCTAACATTTCCGGAATATGAATTTGATCCTTTTAATCTAGGTTAAAGTAGATTACTTGGGCCACTTAATAACACCTTAAATGGGTTAAATTGGAACTACGGAAGCATTCTATCTCCGACTTAGAAATCATTTGGCAGTTTATTAAAGGTGACTCCAACTTGGGAGAGTTAACTTGGATCCTTATAGAGATCATATATTGTCGTATAATGACCTAGTAGGATGGGTTGGAGATATCTCATCATCTTACTTGAGTACCTATTCATGATTTGTATTATGCTTAGTGTATTATATAAATGCTGCACTCTGATTATTGGTTGAACATGAGTATATTTTACCATGTGACTATATTGCTTATTTATGCATAGTATGTTAAAGAAATGTTGCACTATGATGTTGGTTGAGCATGAGTATATTTTACCATGTTGCTATGTTGTTTATCCTCTTTGTGGATTTATTCAAGTATCTATTATGTGCTTGATAATGTGTGAGTCACCGACATTTGGGGTATAACATAATACGATCATTTATGAAAGTGTGACCTAATGTGATCGGATTATGTTATATTCGTGGCCGTCCCCTCCCGTGGCCACAGGATGGGGTATAGCATCTCGTATTGAGCCAAAAGCCTTACAGAGTTGCTACTGTCTTATTTGGTTCCCTGAAAAATGGGTCTTATAAGACGTGAGTATTGCTTAAGCAGCTCACTGTAAGATTGGAGTATTATTATACCCAATGTTGTACGACTAATGTTCAGACGGGAAAAGGTAAACCAAGGTAATGTAAGGTGTTTACAGCTTTTCCAATGTGTTATATGCGACTTGTTATGTGTTGCATCTTATATGGCATATTGCTGCATTCATAATAGCTTGCTGAGATTTATTCTCACCCCTCTCCCTTTACTGTTTTTAGATTCCGAGACAGATGGACCGGCCAAGTAAGGGCGGTGAGGAGTTTGGAAGTTATATTTTGGGAATTGTCGGGGTATGATTAGGTTGGTATAGAAAGTGTACTTTGGTATAAATCATTTACGGATTTGTATTATTAAATCTTCATTTTATGTTATAACCGATGCCTTTTTGTAACTAAAACAGTTTCTTACTTTCTAAGTTAGTCAATTATTTCTCCATTGTGAAAAGGTGTAGATTTATTTTGAAATGGTTATAATAATTGTATTTATTTTTGAAGGTTAAATAAAGGTTTTAAAAGTTTAGGAAATTTGGGTTAGTTGAGGACGCTCCAGCTTGGGACACGTGTAGGTTCCGGGTCGGGGTCCTCACAGTTGGTATCAGAGCTCGGTTAGAGTTCTCGGGTAGAGTCTAGCTGAGTGAGAGTGTGCGATAACTTACGTCGAGAGTTTAATGCAGGAATTTGTTCAAAGACAAAATGATATTGACCAACCAAGGAATCAAGGAAAGGTGAGTTATGGAAAGATAGATTCCTCCACCATCATTTGAGATATTTTATCTGTCTCAGGAGTTAGGGTTCATACTTTTATAAATCCTCGTACATTCGTTCTCATGTGGCATTACATTTCATCTTTATTTGCATAATTGGCCTAAAAGTTGCCTTATGTGTTGAAGGTTCTGCTCCTATGGGAGAGTACCTCGAATCATTCTTGTTTATCATAGTAGTTGTGACTAAGTGGGCATGGATTGTCGGTGGATATGGTAGATATACCAACCCGTGAATTATTGTTATATTGACCTGAAATATTTGAGTAGTTGTTGTATTTGGGGAGGACTGTCGCAAGAAGCGAGTCTCCTTATCTATGTTTGATTTGCCTCCGCGTGTGGTTGAGGCGGATAAGTCATTAATTGCTATTATGTCATATATGCGTAAATGTCGAAAGTAGGACCTAAGGAATGTGGAGGTTATGTGTTATATTTAAGTAAAAGAACCTTGAGTTATCTCATGTACGATGGTAAATGAATTTGTGAACTCTTAGTTGAGGTTAGGTATATGGCCTAATTAAGAGTGGTTTATGGTTGTATAATTGCATGATTAGTTATTCATTGGTGTCTCATGGTGGAGACTAGATATATGAGACTAGTATTGAAAGTGATAGTCTAAGTGGGATTATATGGGTTATAAAATATCGCGAGTCCGAGATCTTATGGAACTGACATATATTTGCCTTATGTGCTATAAGTTTATTCTCTAAGGAGAGATTGATTGAATTCTTGCTACTAATTTGAATAGGAAATCAGATATTTTTGTAAGTGATATCACCCTATAAGTTGACTAAGTAGTGTTTTTCATGTGAGTTTCAAAAATGGGTTTTCATCAGGTATCATACAGGATATTGAAGCTTTGAGTTGATATAAGGTACTATTTTAGTATTCGGATTCCTAGATAGAGGACACTATTTGGGATGACAGACTTGATGATTCACCTTGGGAAAATATTTGATAAAGAAGATAATTAGCTTAGCGACTCTCCGTAAGGATAAATTAGTACTATATTTAGAAAAGATGATACTTGGTGGTTATTTATAGATTATAGAGATATCAAATTGGTAACTGTAGGCAATAAGTATTCGTTATCACTTGTTGATAATTTGCATGACTGATTTTAGAAACTAGTAGGATACTCAATGGTTATTAGTTGAATTTCGAATGTTACAATTACAGTGAAAATTTGTTCTAAGGATATACTTAAGACAACATTTGTATTTAAAACGACCGTTTTGAATTGTGGTTGTGTATTAGTTATGGAGGGGTAAACAGGGTAAATGTGAAGAAGTACAATAGATGTAGTTATTGGTGACTTATAGGACCAACTTCAGGAATTGGTAAAATATGCATATGGTTTGTTTTGAGAGATGATTATCATTAGAGGATAAATCTTATTGGAAGACAGGATACTTTAGGATGATTACATCGTATAGGTTGACTTCGTTGCGTGACTCATATAAGGGATTGGTGTGATGTTCGGAAGATATTGACGTTATACGGGTTTTGAGTTGTTGATGGTTATAGGGAGGTAAGTTAGATTATACCGTAATGTTTAATTGAAATTTGGGAATGATTGATCTATGTGAGTTCCAATTATATTTTCTTATTTAGAGATTATGGTATTTGATTGGGAACTAGATGTTTACAATACGTTGTTGCTAAGTACAATACCAATATCAAAGGTAGGGAATAGATGACTCAAATTAAGTAAAGGTGTTGAATATTCAACTTGAAAAATTATAGAATTGAGGATGCTTTGCCAAGTTTATAATCTTAATGAATGTTTTAGTGTTATTTATCGGAGATAGTAATAAGTATTAAGAGATTGTGTTTTCTTATAAGGAATTCAACTAAGTAAAAATATTATGAGTGGTGGCTACACTATAAATAGAAGTCAAACAAGAATATTATGTTAGAATTGTTTTAAATGTGCTTTAAAACTTTGGATTGTATATTGAACTTCGGTATGAGCAATTGTGCCCTTCGGGAATAGTTGATTTAATAAGGTCAGTAAACCGTTTTTATGTAAATTAAAATCTGTGAGTAATTTAACTATCTACCACTGGTATGGGACGGTTGTAGATAATTAAATCACTCGAGTTATTTTTGTTAGCTTATCAATCTTTTGAAATTTCTTAAATTTGTGAGTGGTTTAGTTAATTAAAACTGGTATGGGCCGGTTTTAAATAAATAAACCATTCAGGTCTCTTTGAATCTCTTTTTATATTATCCTTTGGAATTCTGGAAGATGTTGTAATTTTTAGAAAGACTTGGTATCCTAAAGATATAAATTGTACAGAAGCAAGTAGAAAAGCAACCTAGTTCCCCTATAATGATTAATTGTATTCAAGTTTTGGTCCGAGAAATGATTTGACAAATGTGGGGTTATTATTGTGTCGGTCACAGTAGACTCGGTTTTGTTTTGGAGTTGGATCGGCTCCGTTGTGGGCGGCCAACCATTCAATTTGAATATTGATTTGTCACTAGGCCTGAACATAATTGAAACATTGAATTTTGATAATAGAATATTGACGTTAGAAGATTTATTAAAATATTTAGAGTTCTAGGTTGAACTTGAGAGTTTTATCACTATAGATCTTGTGATTAAGTTACATTGGAAGTAAAGAAGGGTATGTTATTTTGTTATAGAAAGTTGAATTATATTTTCTACTCGTTATATATATAGCTTGATGAGATGTTATTAATAAAGTCCTCACATACGTTAGGGGATAGTTCGATTGTATAAAACCCATAGTGTTAAATGGATTGGATAGACATCGTTCGGGAAGGTCCTTTTAGGAAGGTAGGAATGCTATTAAGTTTAACCTTGTAAAAATTTGAGGAATCATTACTTGTTGTTGATGATATGCTACGGGCATGAACAATGGATGTTAGTAGTCAATAGTACGTATGGTTACCAGTGGTTGAGTGCGTATAATAGTACTTATCATTCTAACATTGAGATAAAACCGTATGAGGCATAGTTTGGGAAGAAAATATCGATCTCTAATTTGTTGGGGTGAGTTTGGAGAAGCAAGGCCTAAGGTAAATTGGCGCCAAAGTTCGTTAATCCATTTGAAGCTTTAGAAAAGGTTGGCGATTTGACTTATAGACTGGCTTGGAGAAGCTTATAGAGTATTTGAAGTTTTAATGTGATATTGTAATTGGTGACATAAGTTGTAATACTTTTATTTATTTATATTTTCATTGAGATCGTGAAAATTCGTGTTAGTGATATTTGTATAGTATGCATGGATCATTAAGTGGTAATATCATATTATTAATGGAATTAGAAAATTTTGGGGGAAGAATCACAATATTGAAAAGACTATTTGGGAATTGGAGTCTGAGGTATACATAAGTAATCGAGGCGGGTTGAACAAGAGGAAAATGCAGCCAAATTCGGGACGAATTTTCTTTAAGGGGGAGTGAGTGTAACGACCCTAACCCTAGGCACTATTTTAGTATAACATTATATGTTTTTAATATTAATGTTAACTTTATATGTTTACTTTATATCTTTGACTTCTTATATTAGGATGAAATGTTTGGGAAATAAAATAATGTTCTAAAGGGAAATATAAAAATAGAAAATAAATAAAGTGTGAAAGGAGATTAAAGTATGTGGGATAAAGTATTTGAGTAGGATGAAATGACTTGGAAGACTTAGTTATATTTTTGGTGAAAGCCTTTGAATTTAAAGGGGGGACCATATCCCTTAAAATCCTCCCCTTTTCCCCTTTTAAGTCAAGACAACCATACCTCTCCCTCACTCTCCCCCATGATCCGCCCCCTCTTCCTTTACCACTTTTATACTCCATCCTCCTTCTTCTTCTTCTTCATTTTATTTTCTTTACAAAATTCCATGGAAATCCCACCCTTGAAAGCCTCATTTCCTAAGCTCCTAGAGAAGGCAATTCTCCACCATTTTTGGATCCGAGAGTACTTTTGTAATCGGGAGACCAAGAGGAGTTCATCAAGCTAAGAAAGTCCTAAATCCATCTCCTATTCTAAAGTGAGTTATTATGACCCTTCTCTTCTCTAAATGTTCATGAGATATTATTGTTATTATTGTTGTTATAATGTTTATTGGATGCTTTGGGAACTTTCTTGAATTGGAGAAATTGGTTAAGGAAATAAGAAAATATTGTTGTTCTTGAAAGTGTTAAAGAATGGAAGAAATGGGTGGAGTTAAATTTAGAGAATGAAACTTGAAATGGGTTAGTTAAATGGGAGAAGTTAGTTTAAAGGAATTAACTTGAAATGTGTTGGTGAAGGGGTTGGAAATCTTGTGGGAATAATCTAGGTTATGTTATTTGGGTTAATTAAATTAAGAAGTTTAGACTTGGAATGAGATAGGGAAATGAGTAGAGATTCAAAGGATAAATGAGATAAGATTAAATCATTTTGGGTTATATAAATTAGTATGAGTGTTATGAAGTTAGTAAGCCCCTAAGTTAACTAAATTTGGGTATACTTGGGTTTGGATTTAATGTAACTGAAATCTGAGAAAAATCGCCTCTTGGGCGGTCGCCCATGGGAGATGGGCGGTCGCCCATGACCACAGAAAAGACCCATCATTTTACCCTTGCTTGGGCGGTCGCCCATACCCCTTTGGGCGGTCGGCCATGTCGTCAGAAAGTTTTCCAGTTTCCTTTACTGCTGAATTCTTACTAGCAACCTCCTAGCATGATCCTTAACGAATGTAAAGTAGTGGAACCTAACCTTTAGGAATATGAATTTGATCCTTTTAATCTAGGTTAAAGTAGATTACTTGGGCCACTTAATAACACCTTAAATGGGTTAAATTGGAACTACGGAAGCATTCTATCTCCGACTTAGAAATCATTTGGCAGTTTATTAAAGGTGACTCCAACTTGGGAGAGTTAACTTGGATCCTTATAGAGATCATATATTGTCGTATAATGACCTAGTAGGATGGGTTGGAGATATCTCATCATCTTACTTGAGTACCTATTCATGATTTGTATTATGCTTAGTGTATTATATAAATGCCGCACTCGATTATTGGTTGAACATGAGTATATTTTACCATGTGACTATATTGCTTATTTATGCATAGTATGTTAAAGAAATGTTGCACTATGATGTTGGTTGAGCATGAGTATATTTTACCATGTTGCTATGTTGTTTATCCCCTTTGTGGATTTATTCAAGTATCTATTATGTGCTTGATAATGTGTGAGTCACCGACATTTGGGGTATAACATAATACGATCATTTATGGAAGTGTGACCTAATGTGATCGGATTATGTTATATTCGTGGCCGTCCCCTCCCGTGGCCACAGGGATGGGGTATAGCATCTGTATTGAGCCAAAAGTCTTACAGAGTTGCTACTGTCTTATTTGGTTCCCTTGAAAACGGTCTTATAAGGCGTGAGTATTGCTTAAGCAGCCACCGTAAGATTGGAGTATTATTATACCCAATGTTGTACGACTAATGTTCGGACGGGAAAAGGTAAACCAAGGTAATGTAAGGTGTTTACTGACTTTTCCAATGTGTTATATGCGACTTGTTATGTGTTGCATCTTATATGGCATATTGCTGCATTCATAATAGCTTGCTGAGATTTATTCTCACCCCTCTCCCTTTACTGTTTTTAGATTCCGAGACAGATGGACCGGCCAAGTAAGGGCGGTGAGGAGTTTGGAAGTTATATTTTGGGAATTGTCGGGGTATGATTAGGTTGGTATAGAAAGTGTACTTTGGTATAAATCATTTACGGATTTGTATTATTAAATCTTCATTTTATGTTATAACCGATGCCTTTTTGTAACTAAAACAGTTTCTTACTTTCTAAGTTAGTCAATTATTTCTCCATTGTGAAAAGGTGTAGATTTATTTTGAAATGGTTATAATAATTGTATTTATTTTTGAAGGTTAAATAAAGGTTTTAAAAGTTTAGGAAATTTGGGTTAGTTGAGGATGCTCCAGCTTGGGACACGTGTAGGTTCCGGGTCGGGGTCCTCGCGGTTGGTATCGAGCTCGGTTAGAGTTCTCGGGTAGAGTCTAGGCGAGTGAGAGTGTGCGATAACTTACGTCGAGAGTTTAATGCAGGAATTTGTTCAAAGACAGAAAATGATATTGACCAACCAAGGAATCAAGGAAAGGTGAGTTATGGAAAGATAGATTCCTCCACCATCATTTGAGATATTTTATCTGTATCAGGAGTTAGGGTTCATACTTTTATAAATCCTCGTACATTCGTTCTCATGTGGCATTACATTTCATCTTTATTTGCATAATTGGCCTAAAAGTTGCCTTATGTGTTGAAGGTTCTGCTCCTATGGAAGAGTACCTCGAATCATTCTTGTTTATCATAGTAGTTGTGACTAAGTGGGCATGGATTGCCGGTGGATATGGTAGATATACCAACCCGTGAATTATTGTTATATTGACCTGAAATATTTGAGTAGTTGTTATATTTGGGGAGGACTGTCGCAAGAAGCGAGTCTCCTTATCTATGTTTGATTTGCCTCCGCGTGTGGTTGAGGCGGATAAGTCATTAATTGCTATTATGTCATATATGCGTAAATGTCGAAAGTAAGACCTAAGGAATGTGGAGGTTATGTGTTATATTTAAGTAAAAGAACCTTAAGTTATCTCATGTACGATGGTAAATGAATTTGTGAACTCTTAGTTGAGGTTAGGTATATGGCCTAATTAAGAGTGGTTTATGGTTGTATAATTGCATGATTAGTTATTCATTGGTGTCTCATGGTGGAGACTAGATATATGAGACTAGTATTGAAAGTGATAGTCTAAGTGGGATTATATGAGTTATAAAATATCGCGAGTTCGAGATCTTATGGAACTGACATATATTTGCCTTATGTGCTATAAGTTTATTCTCTAAGGAGAGATTGATTGAATTCTTGCTACTAATTTGAATAGGAAATCAAATATTTTTGTAAGTGATATCACCCTATAAGTTGACTAAGTAGTGTTTTTCATGTGAGTTTCAAAAATGGGTTTTCATCAGGTATCATACAGGATATTGAAGCTTTGAGTTGATATAAGGTACTATTTTAGTATTCGGATTCCTAGATAGAGGACACTATTTGGGATGACAGACTTGATGATTCACCTTGGGAAAGTATTTGATAAAGAAGATAATTAGCTTAGCGACTCTCCGTAAGGATAAATTAGTACTATATTTAGAAAAGATGATACTTGGTGGTTATTTATAGATTATAGAGATATCAAATTGGTAACTGTAGGCAATAAGTATTCGTTATCACTTGTTGATAATTTGCATGACTGATTTTAGAAACTAGTAGGATACTCAATGGTTATTAGTTGAATTTCGGATGTTACAATTACAGTGAAAATTTGTTCTAAGGATATACTTAAGACAACATTTGTATTTAAAATGACCGTTTTGAATTGTGGTTGTGTATTAGTTATGGAGGGGTAAACAGGGTAAATGTGAAGAAGTACAATAGATGTAGTTATTGGTGACTTATAGGACCAACTTCAGGAATTGGTAAAATATGCATATGGTTTGTTTTGAGAGATGATTATCATTAGTTGAGAAAATAAAATGAGGATAAATCTTATTGGAAGACAGGATACTTTAGGATGATTACATCGTATAGGTTGACTTCGTTGCGTGACTCATATAAGGGATTGGTGTGATGTTCGGAAGATATTGACGTTATACGGGTTTTGAGTTGTTGATGGTTATAGGGAGGTAAGTTAGATTATACCGTAATGTTTAATTGAAATTTGGGAATGATTGATCTATGTGAGTTCCAATTATATTTTCTTATTTAGAGATTATGGTATTTGATTGGGAACTAGATGTTTACAATACGTTGTTGCTAAGTACAATACCAATATCAAAGGTAGGGAATAGATGACTCAAATTAAGTAAAGGTGTTGAATATTCAACTTGAAGAATTATAGAATTGAGGATGCTTTGCCAAGTTTATAATCTTAATGAATGTTTTAGTGTTATTTATCGGAGATAGTAATAAGTATTAAGAGATTGTGTTTTCTTATAAGGAATTCAACTAAGTAAAAATATTATGAGTGGTGGCTACACTATAAATAGAAGTCAAACAAGAATATTATGTTAGAATTGTTTTAAATGTGCTTTAAAACTTTGGATTGTATATTGAACTTCGGTATGAGCAATTGTGCCCTTCGGGAATAGTTGATTTAATAAGGTCAGTAAACCGTTTTTATGTAAATTAAAATCTGTGAGTAATTTAACTATCTACCACTGGTATGGGACGGTTGTAGATAATTAAATCACTCGAGTTATTTTTGTTAGCTTATCAATCTTTTGAAATTTCTTAAATTTTTGAGTGGTTTAGTTAATTAAAACTGGTATGGGCCGGTTTTAAATAAATAAACCATTCAGGTCTCTTTGAATCTCTTTTTATATTATCCTTTGGAATTCTGGAAGATGTTGTAATTTTTAGAAAGACTTGGTATCCTAAAGATATAAATTGTACAGAAGCAAGTAGAAAAGCAACCTAGTTCCCCTATAATGATTAATTGTATTCAAGTTTTGGTCCGAGAAATGATTTGACAAATGTGGGGTTATTATTGTGTCGGTCACAGTAGACTCGATTTTGTTTTGGAGTTGGATCGGCTCCGTTGTGGGCGGCCAACCATTCAATTTGAATATTGACGTTAGAAGATTTATTATTGTGTCGGTTACGATTGGTGGAACCTTCAGAGCATTTTCAAAAGAAGGTTTCTTTCGGCTAAAACAAAGAATCGAGGAGGTAATATATGCAAAACAATCGATAGAGTACTCTTTTTTAGAATAATAACATATTAGATCAGCATACTTTCATTCTCTTTTACAATCTTCTTTTTGTAGTTTGGATTTTGTTTTATACTTTCCCTAAACCTTAAGGCCATCTATCTCCACTGACATGCTGACATGGAATTAATGGGTAATTGGAATTCGGTTAACTTAGTATACATTTGCAAATTAGTTCCCAGCATTGTATTTTTGCAACTTGATTTCCAATATTTACATTTTAGTTTCAATCTAGTATAAAAATGGATGAAATGTTAATTTTGATAACGATAGCTAATGTAAATATCTTAAGAAATGTAATGTCCACCCATGCAATTCAACTAAGTCACAATTTCCCATAATTACCAATTAATTTGTTGATGTGGAAGTCCAATCGATAAAGAGGATAAAAGTGTATGGGTGGACATTACATTTCTTAAGAATTTCGTTAAGCTTTCCATTAGCTATCGTTATCAAAATTAACGTTCCGCCCATTTTTATACTAAATTGCAATAAAATGTAAATGCTGGAAATCGGATTGCAAAGAATACAATGTTGGGAATTGATTTGCAAATATGTGTAAAAGTAAGGCTCCGTTTGTTTCGACGTAAAACATTTTCGGAAAACGTTTTCCGGAAAATGTTTTCCTGTAAAATGTTTTCCTGTAAAATGTTTTACGGAGGTAGGGCGTAAAATGTTTTACGGAGGAAGGGTGTAAAATGTTTTCGGCTGTTTGGTAAGGAAAATATTTTCCGGAACGGCGTAAAATGTTTTATTTTTTTATTATTATTTTATTATAATTATTATTATTATTTATTATTATTATTATTATTTATTATTTATTATTATTATTATTATTATATTATTATATTTTTTTATTATTTATTTTTTTATTATTATTTTTTTTCTTTTATTATTATTATTATTATATTTTTATTTTTTATTTTTTCTTTTTATTATTATTATTATTATTATTTTATTATCATTATTTTATTTATTTATTATTATTATTTTATTATTATTATTATTTTATTTTTTATTTTTATTATTATTATTATTTTTATTTTTATTATTTTATTTTATTTTTTATTTATTAATATTATTTTATTTTTTATTATTATTTTATTTATTATTATTATTATTATTTTTTTTTATTATTATTATTAATTTTTTATTATTATTATTAATTTTTTATTATTATTTATTATTGATTATTTATTATTTATTTATTTATTTATTATTATTATATTATTATTATTATTATTATTATATTATTATTATTTATTTATTTATTATTATTATTATATTATTATTATTTTTATTTATATATTTATTCATTATTATTATTATTATTATTTTTTATTATTATTTTATTATTATTATTATTATTATTATATTATTATTATTTTATTATTATTATTATTATTATTAGAATGAGGAAGTAGAATGTTGTACCTTGTGAAATATGAGTTGTACATGAAGGGCACCATTTTTCGGAAAATGTTATACTTAGGACAAGGTCAGTAAGTCGTTTTACTTAAGAATTAGGAAGGGCATAAAATGTTTTCCGGAAAACGTTTTCCCAATTTTCCGGAAAACAACCAAACAGTGGAAAACGAGTTATTTTCCGGAAAATATTTTTCGGGGGCTCAACCAAACAACTG
The DNA here is from genome assembly GCA_022495995.1 of Adenophora triphylla var. japonica. NCBI lineage: Eukaryota > Viridiplantae > Streptophyta > Magnoliopsida > Asterales > Campanulaceae > Adenophora > Adenophora triphylla. The sequence continues at coordinate 74,822 of JAFEMH010000155.1, read as the reverse complement.
AAAACGAGTTATTTTACGAAAACGAGTTATTTTACGGTGATACAAACGGGGCCTAAGGTAATCAAATTACTATTGATCCTGGAAAAATTATAGGCCCTTTGTTAAATATTTATAAATTTTAATCTTATTCGGGGTTTTCCTTATTGTTTTTTTGTTGTTTCCTGCATATATGAATGAGGTTGATACCTTAATGCGAATTGTCAGGTTATTACAGCACAGGCCGCTGTTCAGAGGTGCACTGCAAGCATTGATTTCAAAGCGGAAGGGGAACCATTTTCCCCAGTTGTCGTAAATGACAAAGATCTATATAAACTTTTCCAAAGCGTTGCTGGCGATATGCTCAACGCCAAGAATGTTCTAGAAATTCAACCAATGATGGGAGCGGAAGATTTTGCATTTTTCTCAGAAGAAATTAAAGGGTATTTCTACTTCCTTGGAATGCAGAATGAGACGAGAGGAAAACTTGAATCTTTTCACTCTCCTCATTTCTCTGTCAACGAAGACGTGCTTCCGTATGGTACAGCTTTACATGCCTCGCTGGCAACAAGGTATCTCCTCGAACATCGTGCTAAAGCTAATTTGCATGATGAATTGTAACACGTTGGAATGGAGGAACTAATCTGATGCAGTTTGGTTATGTCAAAACTGGATTTTTAAACATTTTTTTTTTTTTTTTGTATCAATCAGATTGTGTTAATAATGTTTCAGTAAATATCATTTCATGATAGTACAAATCCTAATAAATTGATAGAACCATAAATGAATTCTCTCTGATATTGCTGCAACAAAAAGTAGAAACATGAAACACAGATAACAAAACTCCATCCAATCAAGGAATATTTTTCTTCACTAGAGCCTCTAAATTAGGTGAAAGTCTTGGAATTGATTGAAGAATGCTCCAGTTGTCCAACCATAGTGATTCCAGATTGGTTAACCCCCAAAAGCTCGATGGAAGTTTAGTAAGACTATTTCCAGCTAAATCCAACTCCCGTAGTTCTCCTGAATACTTGCCAAATACTTCTGGAATATCTTCATCAGACAGATTACAGTCCCGTAGAATAAGCCTTCTCAAAGCATAAAAACTATCATTTACTGGCCGGGCTAAAGAAAACGGAGGTTTAATTGAAATCTTAGTACTCCCTCTTAGAGATAAGCTTGTAAGGTTTCGAAGATTTATCATGGAAGAAGGCAGTTTCTTAATCGCGGTTTCATCTGCATAAAGCTCCCTTAAGAATTCAATACATCCTATGTCATGAGGCAACTGTTTTAGATTTGAGCAACCACTAAGGTTTAAATATCCAAGTAACCTCAGTTTGCAAATTTCACTTGGATTATTTGATATCTTCTCACAACCTTCCATATTCAACACCAATAGCCTATCCAAACATCCAATTGGAATATTTGACATTCAGCCTTCAAAAATAATAAAAAATAACAATGTTGGGAATGTCGTCAATGACTTATTGGTCCTTTTTTATGTTTTATCGGGTATGCATTTCACCTGCCACCCTTATAAAATGAGTTCTTAATCAGCATCTTGACCTGAAGTAAACTTTAACATTGAGACATTGAGAGTGGCTTTGAATTTTTATATATTATAGACATAGTTTGTCAATTCTCGATGTGGGATAATGTCTCTAACACGCCCTCTCGCGTGTAGCCGGGCTTTTGATGTAAACGGAGCGGAAATCAACAAAATAAACGAACAATTCAAGAGAATGTTCGACTTTAATTCGAATCCACGAACAAAGGATTTGATAAGAAATCAATCAGATCTCTTCTGCAAGCCAATTAAGAAAGGTTGAAAACCCAAATTGCTAAGCAATCGTAAATTGATAATAATAAAGTCGTTTCTAAAAAATAACAAAGAAAGTATTTATACTACCTAGAAAAGCTGAAAAACCTAATTAAAACGGAATTAAAAAAACACCGAAAATGCCCCTAAGTAATTGTTTAAGAATCCTAATTGAATGGGAAACAAATCTTCAATTCCTGACTTGCACGGCCGAGTCCCCAATTTCGCACGGCCGTGCACTTCCTTGCACGGCTGGGTCGCCAAATCTGCATGGCCATGCACTGTCTGTTCCAAAACTCAATTTTCTCGTCTCGCTCTGCACGGTCACACCTTTGCCCGGATACGGTCGCTCCTTCACATGACACAGCCGTGCACTTTCCTTAGCACGGCCGTGCACTTCCTGTTGCACCAAAAACGCAGAAAACTTGCAATCTTCCACCAAGGCTTGATCAACCAATACTTGTGCTACATAATTCTCCCCCACTTTAAAAGGATTCGTCCCCGAATCCGTATCCACATAAAGAGAGTCATCCGGGTAGAAATCAACCAAATCAGCAACATTAAAAGTAGGAGAAATATTCCTTCCATTTGGCAAGTCCACCACATAAGCATTATCACTGATCTTCTTCAAAATCTTGCAAGGACCAATTTTCTTCGGATGAAGCTTGCTATATGTACCTTGAGGAAAAAAAAACGTTCTTTGCGCAAATGAATCATAACCATGTCTCCCACAGAAAACACCTTGTGTCGACGTCGCTTGTCAGCCTCTTTCTTATACTTCGCATTAAAGTCCTCAATATTCTTCTTCACCTCTGCTTGAACAGTATCAATCATTTCTGCCATGTTCTTAGCCGCAACACTATAACCAGGCAAGCTAGGCAACGAAACCAAATCAAGAGTATGAGTAGGAGCCCTCTGATAAGCAATCTCGAATGGAGTCATCTTTGTAGTCTTGTTGGTCATATTGTTGAATGCAAATTCAACAGTTTCCAACACCAAGTCCCACTTCTTGGGATGATCACTACACAAACAACGAACCATGCTACCCAAAGTTCTATTGACCACCTCTGTTTGTCCATCTGTCTATCTGTAGATGAAAAGAACTACTAAACTGCAAACCTGTGCCAAAAATCTTCCAAAGAGTACGCCAAAAGTGACTCAAAAACTTCGTATCACGATCAGAAGTAATAGTCTTCGGAACACCATGCAAACGAACAACCTTTTTGAAAAATAATCTTGAAATATGAGCCGCGTCCGCAGTGCTTCTACATGGAATAAAATGAGCATCTTGGAGAAACGGTCAACCACCACAAAAATAGAATCATTGGACCTTTGTGTCCGAGGTAACCCAAGCACAAAGTTCATAGAAATATCCACCCATGGCTTATTAGGAACTGGCAACGGAGTATACAATCCAGTATTCTGTGACTGCCCCTTATTCGTCAAACAAACCATACACCTTTGCACAATCTTAAAAGTATCCCTACGGATTTGTGGCCAAAAATACTTCTTTGTAACTAACTTGACTGTTTTATCACGTCCATGATGTCCATCACGATGAATCTCAAAAATAAGACTCTCACGGACAGAACCCTGCAGAATACACAATCTATCCTTGTAGAATAAAAACCCATCTTGCAACAAAAACAAACCAACTGACACCCCATCACGACACTTGGCCCATTCATCTGCAAAATCCGCATCTGTCTCATATAAGTCCTTCAAACACTCGAACCCAATCACCACATTCTGCATAGTAATCAACAAATATGCCCTACGACTCAAGGCATTGGCTACCTTATTATGTTGTCAACTCTTGTGTTGAATAACAAAAGTGATTTGTTGCAAATAAGCCATCCAACGAGCATGCATACGATTAAGAGATTTCTGACCATTCATATATTTCAAAGCCTCATGATCAGTATGAAGAATAAACTCATGATGAAGTAAATACTGCTCCCAATGCTTAATTGCCTGAACCACTGCATAAAATTCAAGCTCATAAGTCGTCCACTTCCGTTTTGACTCTTCTAACTTTTGGCTCATAAAAGCAACCGGCCTCTTTTCTTGTATCAAAACAACCCCTATCCCAATCACAGAAGCATCAGTCTCAAGCTCAAAAGGCTTAGAAAAATACACTAAAGCCAATAATGGAGCATTCGTCAATTTCTCCTTAATCAACACAAAACTAGCAGCCTACTCATCACCCCATAGAAATTTCCCCTTCTTCATGCACTCAGTAATCGGGGCCACAATAGTGCTGAAATTACGAATAAAACGACGATAGAAAGTAGCAAGACCATGAAAACTACGAACCTCACTAACAGTTGTAGGTGTAGGCCAATCACGAATAGCTCGAATCTTATCCTCATCCACATGAATACCATCTGCAGAAACAATGTAACCCAAGAATAATAGTTTATCAAGCATAAAACTATTTTTTTTTTGCGATTTATATACAACTCATTCTCTCTCAAAGCCTGCAAAACTGCTTGTATATGCCCAACATGCTCCTCCTCAGTCGTGCTAAAAATCAAGATGTCATCAAAATATACCACCAAAAATTTACCATTAAAGGGCTTCAACACTTGATTCATCAAACACATAAAAGTACTAGGTGCATTAGATAAACCAAATTACATCACCAACCATTTAGGAACAGAACCCGACACTTCCTTTCTTACCACCGCAAAAACACATTTAGCTTCAACAATATCATCCAAAAATTCATTAACAGTACAAAGCGAAATAATAGACTTCTTTCTCTCCCCGACACAATGACTTTTAACCTTTAAAGGGCATAAATTAAAACATGCTCCGTCTTTCATGAAACTAAGATAATTATCTCGCCCTTTATGCACCACATTAAGATCAAATCGCCAAGGTCTACCCAATATTAAATTGCATGCAATCATATCTATAATATCAAATAAAATAGTATCCTTATATCGCCCAATAGAGAAAGAAACAAGACATTGTTCACGTACCTTAATAGTACCGACTGCATTGATCCAACCAACTGAATAAGGAGAGGGATGTGGTTTTACCTCAAGCTTCAACTTGTCTACCATACCACGAGCCACCAAATTTTCACTGCTCCCACTGTCAACAATAATCTGAATATCAACATCGTTAATCTTCCCTTTGGTGCGAAAGATGTTGTGCCTCTCAGGATCCTCCTCTTCGCTAGGGGTAGTCAACATTAATCTATTAACCACAAATGACCCATGCTCTTCCACACCGTCTTCTTCATCATTGGGATCCTCCCAATATTCTGGACAATCATCTTCATCAACACAATCATCATGATCCACCACATTAACACTCTTACGAAGAGGACACCCACTAGAAATATGGCCGACTTGCCCACATCTAAAATACTTATTGCCAAAAGTTTTGGCATAAGGATTAGGATTCTGTTGCCCTGTAGTAGTGGTAATATTGGCCTTCTTAGCCTGTGTAGGTTGAATAACTGCAAGAACGTCATTCTTATCCTCTAACGCCTTCAAGCTAGTAGTTGATGTCTTGTCTTGTGTCATACCCTCGCTTCCAGTATAAGAACCCCCATGATTCCTGAAATTGGATTGAGTCCTAGCAGAAAAGGCAAGTTGTCTCTCCACCGGCATAGCCTTTTCAATTGCGTCATCCAAAAATTCCATAAAATATGCATCTCCACCAGACTTTTGATATTGAATTGAAGTCCATTGATGAATCTTGCAGTTTGTTGAACCTTTAATTCACCCATATCACAACGAGCAGGCAAAGTATGGAACTCATGCAAATAATCAGTTACTGTTCTAGCACCTTGTTTGCACTCCAATTTTTTTTGATAAATAACTTGGGAATAATTTTTGGGTAAGAAACGTTGATGCAAGGCCATTCTCATCTGTGGCCATACAGTAATCGGCTCTCTGAACTCGCAACACAATTGATTAGATAATTGCTTCCACCATGCAGAAGCACCACCACGCAATTTACAGGCCACATACGGTACTTTCCCATCCTCAGGAATATTCATCAAAGTGAAATACTTCTCAACCTCCTCAAGCCAATCAGAAAATTCAATCATATCCAATTCGCCAGTAAAGAAAGTTATATCGGCCTTGATTTTAGGCAATTGCTCAAGAACATGATTACCTTCTCTCGTACGATTATCTCTATCTCCTCTGGCCGGCGGAACACGACGGGGAATGTCCTTGCGTTCTACAGGCAAAGGAACCGAGGTCACATCAACGATCCAAAAAAATACTTAGACGTTTCTACCTCATTCAAGAATTCATAGAATGAGAAGACGTTATGATATGTAAAGTATCAACCGACGATAACATAGGGGGTCCGCTTATAAACCCCTCGCACAAGCAAAGCATGATAGTCATGTTAGGTCCATGGGTATACGATACACATGAGATTGGGCCTGGTGTAAGTGGGAGATTGTTGGTATTATGCCCTAGGCGTATAGTTATTTTGACTCATGACTAATAACGTTATGTAATCGTCTTTACCATTTATAATACAGAATATTTATCTTGAGTATTATATGTTTTACATGTTTATTATAATATTCTGTGTCCCTAGTTATTGTGAATAACTAGTATAAGTTGGTAATGGATAATCATAGAGATGATTATATGCATGGGGATGCACATTACACTTATGGGTACTTGTTAGAGAACAAGGTACTGGACCGACCCATCTATGAGATTTATGACATGGTCTATAGTCATATATGTCATGATTAAATCTCATGACAGTCGTGTCATTGGAATCCTTAGTACCTGAGATTATCATCGTCTTCTACATGATGAACGTTGCGTTTGATATAGTCTAACACTATCTTTAATAGGATAGCAATAAGGGCTATGTTGGCACGACTGGATTCTTGTAGGGAAGAATGATAAGTCAAGATGGGATTTGTCCCTCATTAAGAGAGATGTCTACTTGGGCCCCTCGATTAATAGTGTTGATGAAATGTATGGCCATACTCAAGAGATTTGATAGAGATCAAATGCACTTGGATTATCAACATATTCGGAGTCGAGAAAGCATTGAACAAAATAAGTTGACGTGGACCATGACTTATGTTCAATATGACATCATGTGACAAAGGGATTGTGACAAAGAACGGATTGGAAAATGGATCAAATCTGGAAAAAGGAATTATGGGGCTGTTGCACGGCCGTGCAGGTTAAAGGACACGCCCGTGCAAAGGGTTTGCACAGCTGTGCGTTATAATATGCACGCCCGTGCAAAAGAGATGGAGCGACCATGAGTTTTAAAGTGCACTCCCATGCAAGTGGTTGCACGGCCGTGTATGTCGGAAAATTAGCAAATCCGGTTTTGGCTTGGATTAGGGTTTCTCCCTAATAGTTAGGGATATTTATAAAGTATAAATAGCTCCCTTCTCCTCAGCTAAGGGTGACGAAAATTAGGGTTTATGAAACACTAATTCCTTGATTTTGATTAAGAATCAAAGATCAAAACTCCTCAGATTCAATTCCATAATAGACATAGATTGTTGAAAAAGTGTTTCAACAATCGGGGATCATCTAGCAATCCAACAAGATTCGATCTTGGTTCGTTCGCGTGTTGATTATCGATAGAGGGTGATTGCTTTATCACCTAAAGCTTGAAGGCCTAGAATTGATGATTCATCACAAGGAAGAACAAGGAAGAAGATCTAAGTTTCATCTACGACTCAAATGTGAATATCGATTCGTGTACGAAAGACAAATTCGCAACCAAGGTTAGTAAATCTATTTCATAGTTTTAATCTCTTCATGTTAGACGAATTCATGGCTAGGGTTTTGTAATTTGCTTAATCTTTCGCTGCGCATGTAACCCCAAAACCCAACATTTGCTACCTGTGGCTTCGTCCCTACAATCCTCACAAACTCTCTCCCAAATCCATTTCATGCATCTTCATAGGCTACACTCCTACCTAAAGTGCATACTATTGCTTAGATCCCAACAACAATCGTGTCTACACTCCTCGCCATGTCAAGTTTGTCGAAACAGAATTCCATTACCCCTCCTTAATCAAAACTCTTTCCCAGCTACGTGGTCCTCCCTCCCAGTGGTGTCTTATTTCCATCCCACTTATAACACCCGTGACTTTACCACCATCTCCCACTCTGCCTACACCACAAACACAACTTAACCCCTCTACCCTCAAACATAAAAACCACAAACCCCTCCACACAACCCCCGTGACACAACCTGACCCCCACCCCCAGCTCCACCGCACCAAACTCCTCTCCCCAACCAGCTGTTGCAACCTCTGGTGTAATCACACCAACACTCATACCAACTGATCCACCCAACCTTCCAACTAATGCAACCTCTGGTGTAATCACATCTGAAACCACACAAACTAACCCTAACCCTCCTGTATACACCATCATAACCAGTCTGTCCACAATATTGTGAAACCAAACGTGAAATATGCCAATCTAGCCACCTTATCACCCCCTCTAGCTTATCCACAATAATATCTTCTTTCCAGTTTGGCGCACTGCATGCTTTGCAAATACCATGCTCTCACAAAAAACAACACTTGTACCTTAGTACCCTCTTATCAAGCCAAAAACATTGTTGATTACAAATGGTCTTTTTTATTAAATACAATCCTGATAACTCCATCCAAAAACAAAAACCCACCTTGTTGCAACGTGCTTCTACCAACGTCCCAGTGTGGACTGCTCTGACAACTTTAGTTCGATTGTCAAACCGTCACAGTACGCCTCCTTCTCTCCCTTGCCCTATGCCAAGGATAACCTCTGAGTCAATTAGACGTTAACAACGCCTTTCTTCAAGGCACCCTTAATGAAATCGTTTTTATGTCTTAAACCCCCTAACTCCCTTGATGAAGCCAATCCAACTCATGTGTGTCGACCTAGTAAAGTCATCTACGACCACAAATAAGCACCTCAGGCTTGGTATATCGAGCTCATAACCTACTTTCTTTCCTCCACCTTTCAACCTTCTCTAGCCGATCCTTCCTTGTTCATCTACAACAAACACCATCATAAATTCTACCTCCATGTCTATGTTGAAGACATTATCATCACCGACCTGTCCCAATCATTCCTCCAAACCTTCATTACCAACCTTTCCATTGCTTTTCCCTCAAAGACCTTGGGCCTCTCTTCTATTTCTAGGTATTGAAGTAACTCATAATGCCCAAGGACTTGTCCTCTTTCAAACCAAATGCATTCATGATCTACTCACCCGCCACAAAATGATTGACTCTAAGCCTCTACCCATTCCAATGGTTACTTACCCATCTCTCACCAACTCCTTGGGCACCCTTATCTCCAACCCATCTGACTATCAAGCCATTATCGATGGCCTTCAATGCCTATCTATCACCTGTCCAGACATTGTCTTCCCGGTCAACAAACTTTCACAATTTATGCAAAACCCACGAGACACTCATTGTACTGCCTTGAAGCGTATTCTCTGCTACTTACATGGCACACTTCAATAGGGTCCTAAACTCTACCGAGACAACCCTCTCTCTCTTTATGCCTTTGTGACACCGATTAGCCAGGTGACAAATATGACTATGTATCTACCTCCGGCTACATAGTATATCTTGGACGAAACCCAATTACTTGGCATCCAAAAAACAACGAGCACTTGCCCGCTCCTCCACTCAAGCTGAGTTTCGGGCTGTAGCCGATGCCACAGTCAAGGTCCTATGGTTTCACAACCTTCTAACTGAACTTGCTTTGACACCATCTCACATACCATCTCAGACACAATTCATATATTGTGACAACCTTGGGGCTACTCATTCAGCAAATATAGTCTTTCATTCTCGAATGAAACATCTTGCTCTTGCTTTCCACTTTGTTCGTGAACATGTACAACTTGGCACTCTATGTGTTCAACACATCTCCTACAACGATCAACTTGCCGATAATCTCACCAAGCCATTGCCCCCGTGCTCGTTTCACTTCCTTAATCTCCAGTATTGGACTTATCCGTTGTTCGTTCATCTTCCGGGAACCTGATAAGATATATATGTAAATATTTGTATTTATTTTGAATATCTATTTGTATATATCCTTAGAATATTAAGTAGTCAAATCTTCTAGATATATCTCAGGCCTAGAATCATATTAGAATAGGTTGATTTATTGTGATTTATTTTTGTATTTTAGATATAGGTTGTACCAAGGGTTAAAATTATCAATAAAATCATTCTGTCATATTTTCTCATATATACTAGTGTAATTAATATATGAATACAAAAATATATTACAGTCCCAAAGATTAAGCCTTCATACTTCATAGATTCATAGAGATAAGATCGTAAGATTTCTATGATGGAATAAGAAAGAAGGCAAACTGACTTTTTTTTTTTTTTTAATTCAATATGAAATAGATTATTAGGAAGGGCTTTGGACCTTAAGGCCCCTCTTCCAAACCAAAAATTCATAAAAACTTACGTCATATTTAAAATTTCATATAAACTTACGCTTCTAATTGTCCGATCCTATACCCAAGATATAAGAAAAAAAATTACTCTTATACCTTAGGTATAAGAGTAATTTTTTTTTTACAATTTTTCACGTTTTCTTAAAAAATAATGAAAATCTCATATTGTATTAATCAGTACGCTCCTATAGCTAAGGTATAAAACTAGAAAAAAAAATAAAAATTTTATTTTTAATTTTTTTATTATTTTTATTTAAAAAAAAATTACTAACCAATCCGTTCATATACATAATGTATAAATGGTCAAATTTTAATGGAAGTATACTAAGATTATTTCTAGTAAAATCCAATTCCCGAAGTTCTCTGAACCAGCCAATGTCATATGGCATATCATCGTCAGACAGATTACAATCCTGCAAATTAAGCTATGACTGAGCAGTAAATGGTGCTCGTAGTAAACAAGAAAAATGTTGAATCAAAGTATTTGTTTTTCTGAAATCTTAGTCCCTTTTAGAGATAAGCTTGTAAGGTTTCGAAGACTGACCACACAAGAAGGCTTCTTTGTAATCGCGATTTCATCTGCATAAAGCTCCCTTAAGGATTTAAGATTTCCTATGTTACTGGGAAATTCTTTTAGATTTGAGCAACCACTAAGGTTTAAATATCCAAGGGACCTCATAATGCAAAATTCACTTGGAATATTTGTAATCTTCTCACAACCTTCCATATTCAAGACCAATAGGTTATCCAAACATCCGATTGATGGATGAATATGAAGCAATCTTATACAATCTTTGAGTAACAATGTTACAAGACTTAGTACAGTTCTGAAGTCAGGTGTTGATGTCAGACGTTTAGAGGGAATAATTACAAAAACAATAAATTTACTATACCTTCGATTACATCAAAGGTAACATACTACACACTGACAACATAATGGAACATACTTTTGAGTCAGGTTACAAATAATGAAACACAGTTAGATGAGGTTAAATTTCATTAACGAAATGAACCAACTCGTTAAATAAAGTAACAACTGTTAAACAAGTAACGCTCCTTTCCTCCTCATCCCCATTTCTACTATAACACAAAACTAAACCTAAAATGGAACCCAAAATCAAACTCAAAAGTAACACTCCTTTCCTCTTCATCCCCATTTCTACTATAACACAAAACTAAACCTAAAATGGAACCCAAAATCAAACTCAGAATTGAACCCATATTTAAACAAAATCCAACCCAAAATCAAATCATAATCTAGTAATTTCGAACCCCCAAAATCAAAACTAAACCTAAAATGGAACCCAAATTGAAACAAAATCTGTTGGAATTTTTGTATTTGTGGTATGAAGTTCATAGGCTATGACATGAAAGTGCTTGGCTTGAACTGAATTGGCAAAAGGGGAACAAAATCACGTCTGAAGCATTGCGGGGGAGAGCGGCCGCGCTCGTGCCAAGAGCGGCCGCGCTTAAGGGCCGAGGCTTCGCCATTTTTTCCTGGAGCTTAGCGCGGTCGCGCTCCTTGCTAGGGCGGCCGCGCTTGTGACGAGATTTGACTTTTCCTGGGCCGATTTGGAGCAGGTTTTTAGGCTTAATTAAACCTAAAACCTAATTTTTACCACACATATAAATACTCTAATGCCTCAGCCGTTTTTGACATATGAATATTAGAGAGAAACACAATTCTCTTGCTTTTATTCATTGATCGATTACTCTCGTTCGTAGAGATTTGTTTGTGAGATTCAAGGCGACTGAGATAGGACCGCCGGTGATTACCTACCTGTGTGCTGCTTTGTGGTACGTAATCCGTGATCGTTTTATCCTCGGAGAAATTTGCCTGTACCTGAGTTGCACCAATTGGGGGCAATATTTTCTCTTAGGACAGTCTTCCTAAGGCGACTCGATCAAATCACGATAAGTTTTCTAACCGTTTTTTTTATTGTTTCTGTCTGTTTTCCTGATCCTGTTCCTTGGCTTTCGGTTTTGCTATTGGCTTAATTGGTACGTTTGACTTGATCAATAAAATCCCCTACTGTTGATTAAATTGTTGTTTAATCTGTGGTGCTTATTAATTTAATTTCCAACAGTCTAAGAGAAAATAGTTTTATTTGATCATGTCTGGTGGTTCCTCTAGCTCTCCCTTTAAATCCCTAGTTGACACCTTCGATCTTCCGGAGAAGTTTGGTGGTAAGAACTTCAAGCGTTGGTCTGAACGCATGAAGATCTGGCTGTCAATTAAGGGCATGTCTGGTATGCTGACATCCAAATGTCCCGCTCTGAATGGTGATGATCCAGTTAATGTGGCTGCTGTTAAACTGTGGAAGGAGCAGGATGATGTTGTTCGAGGATGCATTCTGTCAGCTTTGTCGAATGCACTCTTTGATGTTTATTGCTCTGCTCCTCTCACTGCTGCGTCACTGTGGGAAACGCTTTCCACGAAGTACAGCACCGATGACTCCGGTGTGGAAAAGTACCAAGTGGGAAAGTTCCTGAATTATCACATGAGTGAGGGAAAGTCGGTTACCGACCAAGTGCACGAACTCCAAATCATTTTCAGTCACTCAAGGATGCTGACATGGGACTTCCTGATAAGTTCGTTGTCATGGCTATCATTGAGAAGTTTCCTCGATCTTGGGGGGAATTCGGTATGACCCTCAAGCATCGTACTGGAAACTTGACACTCAATGAATTGATGAATGCAATTGCGATTCAGGAGGTGCATAATGGTAACCAACCTAGCGTACCTGTGGAGGCTGCTGCCAATATGGTAACCGGTAAAAGCAAGTTTAAAGGAAAAGGTGTGAAAACTTCTAAGGATAAAGAAAACCATGATAAACTTAAAGTTAAGAAAAATAACTTTAGGAAGCCAAAGGCAAAACAGAACTGCTGGAATTGTGGAGAAGGTGGACACTTTTCTAGGGACTCGCCCGTCCAAGAAAAGAAAAGGACCACAAGGCTCGCCGATGACCATCCCGCCTGTCAACATGGTGTTGGGTCCGAAGGATTATGATGATCCCGACTCGACGCACCCGGAGTTGACGCTTCGACTCGCAATGTTACAAAGTATGTAACTTCTTGTCCCGAACTCTTTATCGTCTATGAACCCAACGAGCGGCTAGTTGACACTGGGGCAAATGTGCACGTTTGTGCCGATAAATTGCTATTTGTGTCTTACCACCCGACCGTGGTAGATCAAAGCTGACGATGGGGAACTCTAGTGCCGCAAAGGTGCTTGGAATTGGACGCGTGGACCTGAAGTTTCCTAATGGGCGCATTCTTTCCTTGCAACGAGTGTATCACGTTCCTGATATTCGTCGCAACATTATTAGTGGTTCTAGTCTAGTTAGGGAAGGATTTGAGATTTCATTTAAGTGTAATAAGGTTATAATTTTGGATTCTGGTAGTTTTGTGGGGAAAGGTTATTCCTTGGATGGTTTATTTAAAATTAGAGTTGAAACTGATGTTTGTTCGCACAATAATTTTAGTTCTATTGATTATCCTGTTTCTTATTCCATTGAATCTTCAAATGTTTGGCATGGTCGTTTAGGACATATTAACTATGATTCTGTGAAAAGAATGATGAATTTAGATATTATTCCTAAACATGCTATTGATAAGAATTCTAAATGTCATGTATGTGTTGAAGCTAAATCTACAAAAGGTCCGTTTAAGACGGTTGTGAGAAATTCTGAAATCCTAGATTTAGTTCATACTGATATTTGTGAATTTAATGGCGTGTTGACCAAAGACAAAAAGAAATACTTTCTCACCTTTATTGATGATGCTAGTAAATACTGTTATGTCTATTTGCTTAGTTCTAAAGATGAAGCATTAGATAAATTCATTATATTTAAGAACGAAGCAGAAACACAAACTGGCAAGAAACTTAAACGGTTAAGGTATGATAGAGGAGGTGAATATGAGTCTAACCCCTTCATGTATTATTGTCAAGAAAACGGAATAGTACATGAAGAGACTCCTCCCTACACCCCTCAATCAAATGGTGTTACAGAACGCAAGAATAGAACCCTTACTGATATGATTAACAGTTTGCTCATAAGTTCTGGACTACCCAAATATATGTGGGGAGAGGCTTTGAATACGGCTTGCCATATTCTGAATAGAGTCCCTCCTAAACATAGAAAGGAAAGCCCGTTTGAACTTTGGAGAGGTCGACAGGCTAGCTTGAAACACTTAAAAGTGTGGGGGTTCCTTGCAAATGTACTTGTACCCGCTCATAAAAGGAAAAAGCTTGGACCTAAAACTGTTGATGCTATCTTTATAGGTTATTCTGAAACAAGTTATGCATTGAGATTTCTTATTATCAAATCTGAAATTTCTGGCATAGATGTGAACTCTATAGTTGAGTTACATGATGCAACATTTTTGAGGATGTGTTTCCTATGAAGGACGGACTTCCTAAGGAATCTAACCCAACCACTAATTCCATTCCTGCTCAAGTAGAGGAGCTGACAAATGTGGGGGTTGATTCCAGTGCAACTCATTCTGACGATGAGATTGAACCAAGAAGGAGTAAAAGGGCAAGGACCACCAAGGACTTTGGAAATGATTTTATCACTTACAATGTCGAGGGTGATCCTCTAACCTTCAAAGCTGCTATGGCTACTTCTGATGCCAAGCAGTGGAAGGATGCTGTTAAGAGTGAGATGGATTCTATTGTCTCTAATGGGACATGGGAATTGGTCGATCTCCCTCCTGGTTGTAGCACGATAGGATGTAAGTGGGTCTTCAAAAGGAAACTGAAACCGGATGGAACCTTCGACAAGTTTAAGGCTAGGTTAGTGGCTAAGGGATTCAAGCAAATGGAAGGAATAGACTATTTTGATACCTATTCACCAGTTGCTAGAATGACTACAATCCGAATGCTTATCGCATTGGCCTACGTATATGATCTTCCTATCCATCGATGGATGTTAAGACCGCTTTCTTGCATGGCGATCTTGAGGAAGAAATTTATATGGATCAACCTGAAGGTTTTGAGGCCCCTGGCAATGAGAGAAAGGTTTGTAAACTTGTTAAGTCCTTGTATGGACTTAAACAAGCCCCTAAGCAATGGCATGAGAAATTTGATAAAATTATCTCATCGTTTGGCTTTGTTACTAAAGAGTTTGATAAGTGTGTTTATAGCAAGAGTATTGGTGATAGTAGTATTGTCTTATGTCTGTATGTCGATGATATTCTGTTGTTTGGAACGGATATGAGGATAATTGATACTACTAAGGCATTCTTGAAAAGTAAGTTTGAGATGAAGGATATGGGAGTGGCAAGTGTGATTCTTGGCCTTAAGTTGACTCGTTCAACTAGTGGCATAACCATATCGCAATCTCATTATACTGAAAGTGTAATTGAGAAATTTGGTTATAAGAATTGCAAAGTGGCTAAGACTCCATATGACCCTTCATCTGCTCTTACTAAGAATGAAAGTGGAGTACCGATGGCTCAGTTGAGATATTCTCAAGTTATTGGAAGTTTGATGTATCTTGCCAATTGTACTAGACCGGATATATCCTACTCGGTTACTAGGTTGGCTAGATATACTCAATGTCCAAGTAAAGCACATTGGGAAGCTCTTGATAGAGTTCTCAAGTATTTGAAGGGAACGATTTCCCTTGGGCTGCATTAC
Organism: Adenophora triphylla var. japonica; assembly: GCA_022495995.1. Classification (NCBI taxonomy): domain Eukaryota; kingdom Viridiplantae; phylum Streptophyta; class Magnoliopsida; order Asterales; family Campanulaceae; genus Adenophora; species Adenophora triphylla. Next base: position 58,941 of record JAFEMH010000155.1, on the reverse strand, counting down.
GGTAGATATCCTTCGTGTGCTTGAAGGGTATAGTGATGCAAGTTGGATTGCCTATAACTCCGGGAGTTATGGCTGTACGGGTATGTTTTCACCTTAGGCGGAGCCGTTAGCCGTTGGAGGTCGACCAAACAAACTCGTTGTCTAGGTCTACATTTGAGGCCGAATTAGTTGCCCTCGACACTACCGGATTGGAAGCCGAATGGCTTCGAGGACTTATGTCCGAGTTGCCCACGGTCGCAAGCCCACGCCTGTTATCTCTCGTACATTGTGACAACATCGCCACAATTGAGAAACCGAAAAGTGTCAAGTACAATCAGAAACTAGGAGACATATCCAAATTAGATTAAAATCTACAAGGGATCTAGTGTCTCGGAAGGTGATAGCTGTTGATTATGTTGGTACCAAGGATAACACTGGTGATCCTTTAACCAAAGGGCTAGAATTTGCTCTAGTTCAAAAATCTAGGTTGGGGATGGACCGAACCCCGTCTCGATTCAAACGCAGTGGCAACCCAATCTACCTGAGTGGAGATCCCACAAAGGAGATTCAATGTGGTAATAACAAGTCAGGGGTGAGTCGGAGCACCAAATTATAGATTGACACGTTACATGTCCGAGTCTATCCCACGAATAGCCTAGAGGTGCTCATTGCCGCTAATTTAGTAAAAGTTTGGAACTTTGAATGGGATCAAGTCTTTTAGACAAGATGCTAGCAAGACATCTTCCGAGATGCCCAGCTAAGTGAGTGTTGTTGTTGGCCGCAACTAGAGGAATTTGGGTTATTCCTTGAAAGCATTCATGATAGAGGATCGGGACGTATGGCTTATAAGCGTCAAGTGTTCGATAGAGGGCCTATCATAGCTTTTGTCGTGTTTGTTACCAGCAAAGGCCTCTACATCCAAAGGTATCAGATTCAAGACACCCGTTCATCTGGTCCTGTGGAGGTTTGCGTTGGATAACATAGGTAGTGGTTCAAGCCGGAAGGTACCATTATTGAAAGCATGGCAATGGACAATCTGTACACGTCATATTTCTATGAACTTGTGGGGGATTGTTGGAATTTTTGTATTTGTGGTATGAAGTTCATAGGCTATGACATGAAAGTGTTTGGCTTGAACTGAATTGGCAAAAGGGGAACAAAATCACGTCTGAAGCATTGCGGGGGAGAGCGGCCGCGCTCGTGCCAAGAGCGGCCGCGCTTAAGGGCCGAGGCTTCGCCATTTTTTCCTGGAGCTTAGCGCGGTCGCGCTCCTTGCTAGGGCGGCCGCGCTTGTGACGAGATTTGACTTTTCCTGGGCCGATTTGGAGCAGGTTTTTAGGCTTAATTAAACCTAAAACCTAATTTTTACCACACATATAAATACTCTAATGCCTCAGCCGTTTTTGACATATGAATATTAGAGAGAAACACAATTCTCTTGCTTTTATTCATTGATCGATTACTCCCGTTCGTAGAGATTTGTTCGTGAGATTCAAGGCGACTGAGATAGGATCGCCGGTGATTACCTACCTGTGTGCTGCTTTGTGGTACGTAATCCGTGATCGTTTTATCCTCGGAGAAATTTGCCTGTACCTGAGTTGCACCAATTGGGGGCAATATTTTCTCTTAGGACAGTCTTCCTAAGGCGACTCGATCAAATCACGATAAGTTTTCTAACCGTTTGTTTTATTGTTTCTGTCTGTTTTCCTGATCCTGTTCCTTGGCTTTCGGTTTTGCTATTGGCTTAATTGGTACGTTTGACTTGATCAATAAAATCCCCTACTGTTGATTAAATTGTTGTTTAATCTGTGGTGCTTATTAATTTAATTTCCAACAAAATCCAACCCAAAATCAAATCATAATCTAGTAATTTCGAACCATAGGCGAAATTGAATCGATTCCTAAGCAAATCGAATCAAACCTTATACGTTTATGAACCTAAAAATCGACAATTGATTGTATAGATCCATTACATGTTGCATAGATATGTAAGGAGAAATAAGGAGTCGCAGGTTCAGGTGTCAAGCATGGGTGCGTGCAAATAATCTCGCCAGTGTATTGCCGGCGAATGATGACGGTGGAGGTTGCAAGTGAGTTCAACCCATGCTTTCTTCATTCTCTCTCTTTTCTGTTGTCTTAGTTATTGTTCCAATATTTGAAGGTCACTAGTCAATTTGACTTGAGGCTTGTGAGGTCAATTTGATAGAGGAGATGGAAAAATGGGGGGGGGGGTGATTTATTGTGGTGAGTGGCAGATTGAGAAGTGTGATGGTTAGGGAAGAAGACTATCAAATCCATTAAATAGACTAACGAATGTTAAGTGTATTTAACACGTGTTAGTCTTTTTTTATATTGTTGACATTTTGGTTATATTTTCTAACGTCGTTAGTGTGCGTTCCATTATATGTAACAAAATAGTAAAGTACAATACATTAATATGTCAATGCGTATTATCTTCTATTTATTGTAACAAACGTGATAGTACGTTTCATATATTTGTCATTCACCCGCGTTTAGAGTGACTGAGGTTTAGAATCTTCAAATGTCTTGGGAACTGAATCTAGAAAAAAATGTAATTACTACCTTTGTCCCAAAATGAAGGGAAAATTGTTAGACCATGCAGCGTATCGGGTCCTAATAATCAATTAATGAAACCTATTTACTAGTTACGACATTGTTCAACGTATTTTGACAATTAATTTCAATTAATGCAATGTACAAACAATTTGATAGATAATGTTTAAATTTTAATTTATTTAGAGAAAGACTGACGTATATAAGTCAAATAAAAACATAACTAAACCCCATTAAAAATTAACGAGTCCAACTATAGTTAACGGAGTAACAAAAATAAAATAAAACCCCCTTTCACCGTCAAACCCTCGACTTCTTCCCCCCTCCCCCCAAACATCTCCATCAAAACCTTTTATCACAACCCCATCTTCTTCTCCCTTCTTTTCACCCCTTTCACCCAACCTTCCATCACTCACACCTAGTCCTCAACCCCACCCCACACACCCCTTATCATCTCCCTCTTTCCAGCCCCTCCCCCTTCCTCCATGAAAACCTTCGCCCCTTCCCCTTCCCCTTCCACCATCCACCCCTCCCTATTCTGCTTGTATTGACTGCTCCCCGCCTCATACACCCCTTCCCACGTCCTCACCGCATCTTCTGACCTTCGCCCTCCACCCCCTAACCGTCCCCACCTCCAATCTTTTGCTTTCCTCCCCTCCCCTTTTCATCCCTCCCCAATTCCGAATCAAGCTTGCATTTTTTTTTTTCAGATTAAGGCTTTAAATTGTTCAATATTTGCTAATTTTGGCTTCAAATTTGCAGATATTTGGTTCAATTTTACAGATTTTTGGGTTTAATTTTGTTGATCTTGAGTTCTTTTTTCCTCATTTCACATGGAGAATGATATTGTTAAGTTCAGTGGGACACCTAATTGGACAAGTTTTGCTAGTTGCGGTGGGACGGTAGCAAGTCTTCAATGGCAAAAAAAAAAACTGTCATCTTAGAATTTTTATTTTATCATTCCGAAACGACCAGCAATTCCTATGTGTGACATAAGGAACATCAAATCTCATTAAACATACTAGAATCAACAATTCAAATTAATTTGATACAATCGTAAATGCATAAATTGCCACGAAATTTTAAAACAAGACAAGTACGAACATGCCCTTGACTGCTAGCTCCACGTTAAGCACAAAGTCAAACATGAGGCCTCTCTAGTGTTATCATGACCAGAGTTTTTTCTCTGATTCCTCTAGCCTTTTGATTATCTATTCTAGCTGGTAGGTTTCAAGTGGGCCAGTTCAGGGGGAAGAATGCTCCAGTCGTCCAATGAAAGTGATACCAGTTTCTTTAACTTCTTAAAGCTGTTTGGAAGTCTGCTAAAATGGTTTCCAGATAAATCCAATTCAACCAGTGAAGAAAGCCTCCCAATATATAGAATATCATCATCAAACAGACCACAGTCTCGCAAATTAAGCTTTCGCAAATAAATCTTCCTAATACATTCATCCAGAATAAGTAAAATTGGTCGTGATGACAGCTGAGTGCATCCTCTTAGAGATAAACTCGTAAGTCTTTTAAAACCACGGAAGAAAACATTGAGTTTTCTAATCGCTGTATCATCTGCATAAATCTCCCTTAATAATTTACACTTCCGTATGCTACGAGGTAACTTTTGTAGATTTGAGCAACCACTAAGATTTAAATATCCAAGAGATTGCAGCAAGCAGACTTCACTTGGAATATTTGTAATCTTCTGACAACCTTTCAGATTCAAGACCGTTAGGCTATGCAAACATCCAATGGATGGGTCAATCTGAAGCAAACTTGTACAACCTTCGAGTATTAATGTCACAAGATTTGGTATTTTTCTGAAGTCGGGTGTTGATGTCAGGTAATTAGAGTGACTGAGGTTTAGGATCTTCAATTTCGAAGGTACAATGAACTGCATGCAAAAAGAAATTACTAGTTTTCAGTCTTTTTGTGTACTTCAGTGTGTGTGTTTATGAACATTATTTATTGATTAACCGATTTAGAGAAAGAATGAACAAATTATTGTAGAAACATACATCGAGATTATGCCAAACTGTGTTCATTCTGCTGTGCTGCATGTCTAGGACAACAAGATCTGGCATTTCAAAACTGGAAGGTAGATGCTCTAAAGAGCAACCTTGCCACCTGATCCACTTTATATCTTTGGATAGATACTCAAAGCCTCCACGAAGATTCACTTTTTCCATTTCTAGTAATCTTAAATAAATCATATTCGCGAAATTCGTAGTATTCAAATTAATTTCTGTTGGGGAAACGAGAGTGACACCTTTAATTGCTTTTGTTCCCTGGAAAACAAAATATAAAATAAAATTATAAACACTAAGAAATTTCCAAGATACAGGTAGGTATAAGGTCAGGAGGAGAGGAACTGAGACACACATTATTGTTTCTTTCTCACCTGGTTTCTTCTAAGTACATTCTCTGCATCTTTGTGACTCCACAAGCGGCTGCGCTCTCCGGGCTCTTCTGGACATTGTTGCCTAATGATTTCTCTTCCCATATCTCGGACCAAATCATGCATCTTCAGCTCGTTGTTGAAATCTATCGTGAGTAAACATCTATCTTTTAGAATTCCAATGCCGATTTCTGTACTAAAATCACAACCATTCAATATTTCAGTTACATAGTCTATATCCATTCCGGTAAAGAAACATGCAATATCAAGGAAGATTCCCCTTTGTTCATCATCATCCAGACCATCATAACTTATCTTCAATATTTTTTGAATCTCGTCAGGCGGAAATTTTTGAATCCTTTTAAAGACACTGTTCCATTCTTGGGCAGGTCTACCACCAAGGTAAGAGCCTAAAACAACAAGAGCTAAAGGGAGGCCCCAGCAATAAGCTATAATTTTGATCGTAATTGCAGCATAAGACTCCTGTGGAGATCTTGTTTTGAAGGAATGCCAACTAAAAAGCTCCAAGGATTCCTCAGAGTTCAACTCTTTTGGTTCATATCTTACATCCACTTGAACTTGATTAAGCAAATGTTGGTCTCTAGTTGTTATGATGATTACACTTCCATGACCAAACCAATCGCGGTGACCTGCTAATGTGAAAACGTGAGTTTTTGGGAACATATTTATGTTTCCTTATTTAATTTGTCTTCTATTATGGTAAGAAGATTTTGAGACTTTCATGGAGATTTATAAGTATCTTATTTTTATTAAGAGATTGTAATTATGTAAATATCTTTTATTTATGTACATAGTTTTATATTAGGACTAACATACTAATATTTGATTTCCTTGTGAGTGTGTTATATGTTTTCATATAGAAAAAGGAATCTCACAAAGGAAGAGGTCGATTGCATGAAGATCTTCTCAATGGTGCATTATAAATACAAGGCATTTAGCACAAAGAGAAGCTACGGTTTTAGAGAGAAAAACATACATTCTTCATTGTATTCGATTGAGTTGATTTTAGGTTGTGAGCTTACATCCGTAACTCACATCTAGGTTTTCATAAAGTTCTCTTGTTTTACTTCTGATTGAATAAGTCCTACTTGGGAAAGGGGAGTTGTTCATATCATAGAAGGTGATTAGAACTTGTTTAGTATTTTCATATTTTAGTTTTTCACTTATTTGTTTTTGTAAGAAACAAAAGTTTTTATAGTGAAAGGTTTTTGGGCGTAAGCCTAGTTTGCTGATCACACGAGATCGGTAAGCGTATATAACTCTTGAGTTATTGCATTTTATTTACATTTAATTGTTTTATTCATTTGCATTATACGTGGATGTGTGGACGGTTGTGAGACACATACGTACTCACATCCTTTGCCTATTGCGTGATCCAAGTTTCCTAGCTACACGAAACTTTCAATTGGTATCGAGCCAACTCTCGAAATATTGCGAGTGTTGATCCGTAAAGTGTAGTCATTATGGAATGCCAAAATCACCAAAATAGGCCTCCTGTCTTGGATGGCACAAATTATTCTCTTTGGAAGTCTAAGATGCGAAATTACATCAAAAGTATTGATGAAAGAGCTTGGATGTGCATTCTTGTTGCATGGCAACCTCCTACCGTGGAGAAAAAGCCATCTTACGGTGTTGGTGAGTCCTTCTTTGAAAGAAAACACGAAGAACAATGGACTCTTGATGAAATACAAGCTGCAAATTACAATTCAAAAGCCATGGGTGCTATTTCCACCATGTTTCGGGAATATGTACAAGCTTATAACAAATGAAAGTATAGCCAAAAGCGCTTGGGATATTTTGCAAACTCAATGTGAGGAGCACCAAGTGTGAAGGCTACCGGGCTTAGAATTTTAATGGATAGGTTTGAGTTACTTCGAATGAAAGAAACCGAGGATATTGTGTCATATCTTTGCTAAGATTCATGAGATTTCAAATGAATGCACAAGTCTAGGAGAATCTATCTCCAATGCAAGACTTGTTAGTAAAATACTAAGAACCTTGCACGAAAGGTTTAACATAAAAGTAGGCGTGATTGAAGAAACAAAGGACACAAACACTTGTAGGTCTTGACACTATCATAGGAATCTTGGCGTGTTTGAGCTTAACCTTGAGGCTCGGAAGAAGAACAAAACACACAGTCTTGCCCTTAAAAGTGCTTTCTTTGCTCTACCAAAAGAGCTTGTGGAATTATCCTACGAAATTGACAAGTCTAATCTTGAAGATGAGGATGTAGCTTTTATTTCAAAGAAATTCGGTTCTATCTTGAAAAATAGAAGGATAAGCAAATTCCCCAATAGACCTACTTCGATCTTTGAAAAGCCAAAACCTAGCAACGACACTTTGGATTCAAGAAACCAAGTTTTGAAAATAAATCATCGAATCTGTCCAATGTAGGGCATGTCGTGGCTTTGGTCATTATGCCAATGAGTGTGCTAATACACTTAAAAAGAAGGGAATGAGCTTAAGCGCTACCCTTAGTGACGGTGAGGATGAGGAAGAAGAAGTGGCTAACATGTGCTGTCTTAAATTGCCATTACGTGTTTAATGCTTTTTCTGCGAGATATAGAAGAATATACTCTGAAAAACCCTTGGATGTGGGCTCGGTTGTGTACACATCGGTGTCACATCTGGTGGAGAGTGGCTGTTTCTCTGTAAAAGGAGATTCGAGATGATGAAGATGAAGAAAGAAACATTCCCTATGAGGAACTCTTTGCCACATACAAGGAGCTGCATACTGATTGGATGAAAAGATTGGACAAAATTGAGGTACTTGTTAAGGTAAACAAATCTCTGTCGATAAATTGGTGCTTGTGAAGATGAAAAATTTGTACTTTCAAAAGAAAATGATGCTCAAAAGGATACCATTGCAAGACTAGAAGTCCTTGTGACCAAAAGAGAAGTTGACCTTGAAAAATTCAAGAATGAATGTGAAAAAGGCGATAATACTTTCACTAAGTTAAACAAAAGTAAAATGAAAATGGAAGAAGCTTTTTCTATGGGTCAACGTGACAAAATTGGTATAGGTTTTGAAAATAATTTTGTAAAGGAGGGATATGAGGGTTCTACCTCTAAAAGTGTGAAAAAACAAGCTTTTAAAGAAAAAGTCATTACGAGTGAGAAGAGACCAAGAAAGAGGCATTACATCTGTCATTCTTGCCTAGCTCCTGGTCACATTAGGCCCTTACATTTACAAACTTAAGGCGATAAAAAATGCGGTAACTTCAAACGGCCTCGAGATGTGTGAGAAGATGTATGCACATCCTAACACACATCCGGTCAATACGAGACCTCTGCAACCCAAAAGAAAAGCGTTAAACGGTGGGTAGCCAAACCAATTACCACTGCAATGTTGTCTACTCTTCCCTCAAAAGTCTTGTCTCGGCTCTTGGTATTTTGATAGTGGGTGCTCTAGGCACATATTTGGAAACCAAGCGGTCCTTCTTGATTATGAAGTGATAAATGGAGGGAAAGTAAATTTTGGTGGAGGTGCTCAAGGAAAGATTGTTGGGAAAGGAACCCTAGATGTCAAGGGTCTCCCAAAATTGCACAATGTGTACCATGTGGAAGGCTTGAAAGCCAACCTAATAAGCATCGATCAAGCGTGTGATGATGACCTATTTGTGAAGTTTGATAAGCACTTGTGTGAAGTGTTTGATAAGGATAATAAATGTGTGTTTGCCGGTCCTAGATCTGGCGATAATTGTTACCAATTTGGTGACAATCTTTCTTGCCTAAGCTCAAAAGCTAATGATGTCAATCTGTGGCACCAAAAATTAGGGCATGCTAGGTTTGTAGAACTCGGAAGAACTTCAAAGGTTTGAAGCCATTAAAGACCTCCCTAAGCCGAACTTCAAGAACCACGATGTACGTGGTTCATGTCAAAAGGGAAAACAAACAAAAGCATCACATAAAAGGTCCAACAATGCTCCACAACTAGATGTTTGGAGATGATTCTGCTTGATTTAATGGGACCTATTGAAGTAGAAAGCTTTGGTAGGAAAAAGTATGCCTTTGTGTGTGTTGATGATTATTCTAGGTACACTTGGGTAATGTTCTTAAGAGAAAAGTCGAAACAATTGGAGAATTCAAGAATTGGTACAAAAGAGTTAGAAATCTTTATGGTCTTAAGGCTGTGAGGATTAGGTCGACCATGGCACTTGAATATGAGAATCAAATGTTCACCAATTTTTGCAATTCTAAGGGAATCACTCATGAGTTTTACGCACCAATCACCCCACGACAAAATGGAATTGCTGAAAGAAAGAATAGAACCTTGCAAGAAATGGCTAGGGTCATGCTAAGTTCAAAGAACTTGTCCAAAAAATTTTGGGCGAAGCTTTAAACAACTTGCTTGCCACATTGGCGATAGGGTGTTTCTAAGGATTGGTAGCACTTTGTCACCCCATATCAAATTCTCCTTGGAAAGAAACCAAGCTGTAAAATATTTTCATGTGTTTGGTTGTGTTTGTTATATTCTCAATGATAGAGAATACTGTCCAAGTTTGATTCAAAGAGTGACAAAGCAATTTTCATGGGCTATTCCACAAAGCAGTAGAGCTTACGAGTTTTCAATCTTAAAACTAAGACCATTATGGAATCTGCTAATGTTAAATTTGATGACTCACTTGATCTTAACCTCAAGGCTGCTTGAGGATGATGTTTCGGGTTGCTTCTTTGAATTTGGAAGGATGAAGAAACGAGTCTTTGAAAAAGCAAAAGAAATTTCAGTCTTGATAAAAATGTTGAACCCGATAAGGATGTAACCAAGGATGTGGACACATCTGCCTCCACATCTGAACCCACATCTGCACCCACATCCACTCAAACTCCTGTGGCGAGGACAGTTCCTGCGATTACGATCGGGATGATGCTCCAGAAGGTAATGTGAATGGGTGTGTGGATAGGTCAAAGGATATCCCTTCTAAAATCCGGAAAAACCACCCCACTTCACAAGTTGTGGGAGATGTGCATGCTCAAGTGAGAACTAGACAAAAGGATAAAGTTGATTATAGAAAGATGGGTTTGGTTTATGGAGTTGCTCCTCGGCATACTCCCGGGTAAGCTTCGTTGTTTTGTTTCTAAAATTGAACCTAAGAATATTCTTGAAGCATTGAAAGATCTTGTTGGATTATGGCTATGCAAGATGAATTAATTCAATTTGAAAAGAATGAGGTATGGACTCTTGTTCCTAGACCCTCACATGGTAATGTCATAGGAACCAAATGGATTTTTAAGAACAAAGCTGATGAGCAAGGTGTGATAACTAGAAATAAAGCTAGGTTAGTTGCTCGAGGTTATACTCAAATTGAGGGAATTGACTTTGAGGAGACATTTGCTCCTGTTGCAAGAATTGAGTCCATTAGGCTTTTGTTAGCCATTGCATGTTACCTCAAGATTACTCTTCATCAAATGGATGTCAAGAGTGCCTTTTTAAGTGGGATATTAAATGAGGAAGCCTATGTTGAACAACCTAAAGGCTTTGTGGACTCCAAATATCCTAATCATGTGTATAAAGCGAAGAAAGCTGCGTATGGGCTAAAGCAAGCCCCTAGAGCTTGGTATGGTAGGTTGACTGACCATTTGCTTCAACTAGGATTCAAGAGAGGTGAGGTTGACAAAACCTTGTTTGTTAGAAGAAATAAGAAAGAAATTCTTGTGGCACAAATCTATGTAGATGACATTGTGTTTGGATCAAATTCTGATCCAATGCTAGCTGAATTTGTGGATAGCATGACTTCCACATTTGAGATGAGTATGGTAGGTGAGTTGAACTTTTTCTTAGGCCTACAAATTAAGCAATTCAAAGATGGTATGTTCATTTCACAGTCTAAGTATGCCAAGAATCTTGTGAAAAAGTTTGAACTTGAACACTCTTCACATCAAAGAACCCCAATGGGATCTTCCCAAAAGCTAAGTCATGATTCTGATGGTGAGAGTGTTGATCAAACTCTTTATAGAAGCATGATAGAAAGTTTGCTTTACCTCACTTTGCAAGTAGACTGACATTATGTTCGGTGTATGTCTCTGTGCTAGATACCAAGCCAACCCTAAAGTGTCCCATCTTAAAGCATTGAAAAGGATCATTAGGTATGTGAGTGGAATTTGTGAACCTAGGTCTGCATTACTCTAAAGAAACAAACACAAATTTGGTTGGGTACCTTGATTACGATTGGGCTGGAAATAGTGATGATAGAAAGAGTACCACTGGTGGATGTTTCTACCTAGGTAATAACCTTGTGTCTTGGTATAGTAGGAAGCAAAATTGTGTGTCCTTGTCCTTTCTGAAATTTGAATATGTTGCCCTTGGGAGTTCTTGCACACAATTACTTTGGATGAATCAAATGCTAAAAGATTATGGATTGAATAGCAAAGTTTTGACTGCTTTTTGTGATAACAAAAGTGCCTTGGACATATCTAAAAATCTGTTCAACATTCTAGAACAAAGCACATTGATATTAGACATCATTTCATTAGAGATCTTGTAGAACAAAAAGCGTATTGCGGAATTTGTTGGGGCGAAAATCAATTGGTGATATATTTACAAAGGCATTAGATTTGGAGAGATTTTCCTCCTTGAGGAAGTCTCTTGGCTTGTGTGATATCTAAGGTTGTGAGACCGGATGTGTCTCACATCCTCTAACACATACGTAGATTAGTTTAGCGAAAAAAAAAAAAAAAAAAAAAAAAAAAAAAACCAAAAATATCATGCATTAGCACGAAATTTCTCGGTGTGGTCACTTGTGAGTCTTCATCTTTGACATTATTTTTGATCACTTAATTGTGAGTATTTCTGTCCATGTAATCTTTTGATTACTTGGTATAACCTTCCTAGGTATCTCGGTGGGTGCTAAAAGAAAAAAAATATATATATATATATGTGAGAAAGCAGTGCTTCACCCTTAGTATGAAGCCATACCATTGTGATCAAGTGATTTTCATAAGAAAACTTGAAGTCAAACTTGATAAGATCATTGGGAAAAAGGGCTATCTTTGGGATCAAGTAAAGTGAAAGCTACTCACATTGCAAAAATCCACAACAAAAAATTGGTGGATGCATCCTAGAAATTTGTGCGGATTGGATTATTGCTCATTGACTTTTTGTGATCTAAATGTGTCCCCTTTTGTGACTCACATCCTATGCCACATCCATAAAGTGAGAATATTTCCTTCACTTGTGTGTTTGCATCATGCTAGGCATATTGCATTTTAGGACATATAGGAGCTTTGTAAATATGTTAGTTAATTAATTTTCTCTCTTAATTTACTCTTTGATTATATAGGTTTTGATCTCCAATATCTTTCATGAAAAGAAAATATGTGTATCAATCCTTGTTTGAAAAGGTTGAAAAATTCTTTTGGGATTCTATTTTAAATAAAGATATGCTGAAGCATTTTTGTTTTCATAAAAATCTTACAAAATCTTGATGTATTTTAATCCCTTATTCTCTTGAAAGGTGCTTGTGTGTTGCAACCTCAAAGGTTTTCTAGTCGTTGGAGGACTCTTAAGGATTTTGAGGTATGTTAAACCTCTTTGAAAAGGGATTCCTAATTTTAGTAGGAAAGGGGAGGCTGTGAGTATTTAATATACCTCACATCCGTCCCATCCCCCATAAACCTTCACAAAACCCTTTGTTCTTCCTCCTCCTTGCACACAATCTCTCACACCTTTGCATTAATTCCCCTTTGCACTGTTCAACCAACCCAAATTCCTCTGTTAAATGGCCGAGCATTCGAACATTCAAGAGAAATACATTCTTGACGTAGCTCCCATCTCAATAGCTAAAGGCGAGGGTTACATTGTGTTAAACCCGGTAATCTCCAAATTTCTTGTTGAATTTTCTTCCCCATCACCCTCGTCGATCCAACAATGGAAGCTTCTTCTCCAAAATCCCCCACATTGGAACTGTTGGTGAAAACCTAAAGCTCCATCCTCTCAGGTGATCCCACCATCGGATGTCGCCATTCTTGTGGAACCTTCTTCAACTAAGAAGAGGAAGTTGACCCAAGTAAAACCCCCAAAGTCTGCTACAACTCCGGTCCCCCGGCGTGCTCTTCGTCGATACGGTAGGGTTCGCAAGGCTGTCGAGTCGACAAAGCCAAGAACCGATCAAAACACTGGAGGAAATCTTCAGCTATTGTTCTTGAAGAAGAAGAAGAAGATGAGGTAATCATTCCCCTTGTCGGGACTAGGGCTAAATCGTCTATTCCCCCTTCCTCTGTTAGTAGTCCTGTTGTTACTCCTACGTGGTTGTTCCCACTTGTTGAATCGGTTATTCTGATGTTCCTCCCATGTTGAACCTTTGATCTACGTTGAGGCTTTGTTCCCCATGCACGAGTCTGTTGAGCCAATTGCTCCTATTCCTCCCATAATTTCTTCGATCCCATTATATCTCCTATTGTTTCACACGAGGATATTTTGTCTGCTCTGTTGTTGAGCCCTCTGTGCCCTTGGTGTCTAGTCTGTTGAGGACCTTATATCCTTCAGTGATGAAGAGCCCTAGCTAAAGTTTTAATGGATTTAAAGGGTAAGAAAAAGATGGGTGCAAGCGACCTTGAGCCTTTTGATGATGAGCGACTCAAGCTCGGATGATGATGATCTTGCCTCGAGATGAGAACTACAAGCTCGGAAGAGAAGAATTGGATCAAGAAAAAGAAGACCAAGAAATTGATTCCACGATCTTGATGACACTGAAGTTGAACCCATTGTTGTTCCATTCCCTGTGAAGGATGTGTCTAAGGATGTGCCCACATCTAGACGCACATCTACTCGAAAGAAAGCTGAACAGGGTATGTCATCTTCTGTCTCTCTGGTCTCTACCCCCAAACCCTTTTCTAAAAAGTTTCTATCCAAAAAGGCTGCTGATAGGTTTACTCTAATTTCCTCTAAAGCCTTTGTTGTTGAGATGAAAAGGGATAGGGAGACTTTTTCTAAACTTGGTATGGACAAGTTTTTTGAGGAAAGAGGATTATTTTTGACTGTGGACCATCCCATTCCCTTCTATCCCAAATTGGTTTATGAGTTCTATGCAAATGCGCCTAAGGGATTAGATAAAACTTATCCTCATTCTCCTGGTGTTTATGTTAGAGGAATATTTGTTCAGTTTACCCCTTCTATCATTAATGATTTTCTTGGGTTGTATGATCATTTGGATGAGGTGGTTTCTATTGAGGATGATGATCTTGTGTACGCAATTACCCATGGCAAGGTAACTTCTTGGCCGGTAAAGCCTAAAGACTTAGGGAGTGGCTCTTTATCCTCCCTTTCTTGTTTTCTCCACACTATCTTAGTTGCCAATCTTTGCCCCTCAAATAACAAAACCTCTGTCACTAGGGTGCAAGGCGATCTTACGTCTGATTGGGACTTAAGAGGCACATTAATTTTGGGGAATTTATCTTTAGGAAAATTTGTGATTATGGTGAGTCTCCATCCAAGAAATGGTCATTACCTTACCCTTCTTTGATATCCCAAATTCTCATTGCCAATGGAGTCAAGGCTGAAAAAGGATAAGAAAGAGTTGATAATTTTGCCTTATTTAAGGAATCCAAAACTCTGTTAGACCCTAAGCAAAGGCATGTTGATCTCCTGTGGGTACCTCTCCTGAAATTACTATGCCGGATGTGGATACATACGAACCCATGTTGTAGCTACATTTGATGTTCGAGATGAAGGATTTAGATCTTTGAGATTGCCGGTCTTTGAAGCTCAAGCTCAAGCCTCTTGCCCATGCCAACAACCTTAAAGCTCTTAAGGCTAATCTTCTCAAATGGCATGCTTCACTTTACGCTCAAAAGGGGGAGATGCTGATGTGCTTCTTCTTTGCTTTTGGAGGAGATAAAGTTTGGAACAACTTCTTTGTATGCGCTACTAGTTGGAGGGCTGGGAACTTTAACGTAGGGGGAGAAAAGTTTTTTGAATTGATGGTTTTTAAAGACAATTTTAATTTTCTGTTTTAGTTTGTTAGTTTTTAAAACAATGGTTTGTAATAGCTTTAAGTAGGACATGGCTGAATGGTTTTTGCTTTTGCTTAATGAACTGCTAGTATTCTGTTCTAATGTTTTGCGGTTTTTATGTGTGGATGTGTATACACATACGGACACACATCCATTCGGGGGAGTTATGTTCTTTCTATATTCTGTGGTCATAATATTATGTTTGTTATAAATCTTTGGTTTTGACCAGAAAGTCCAAAATAGGGGGAGATTGAAAACGTGAGTTTTTGGGAACATATTTATGTTTCCTTATTTAATTTGTCTTCTATTATGGTAAGAAGATTTTGAGACTTTCATGGAGATTTATAAGTATCTTATTTTTATTAAGAGATTGTAATTATGTAAATATCTTTTATTTATGTACATAGTTTTATATTAGGACTAACCTACTAATATTTGATTTCCTTGTGAGTGTGTTATATGTTTTCATATAGAAAAAGGAATCTCACAAAGGAAGAGGTCGATTGCATGAAGATCTTCTCAATGGTGCATTATAAATACAAGGCATTTAGCACAAAGAGAAGCTACGGTTTTAGAGAGAAAAACATACATTCTTCATTGTATTCGATTGAGTTGATTTTAGGTTGTGAGCTTACATCCGTAACTCACATCTAGGTTTTCATAAAGTTCTCTTGTTTTACTTCTGATTGAATAAGTCCTACTTGGGAAAGGGGAGTTGTTCATATCATAGAAGGTGATTAGAACTTGTTTAGTATTTTCATATTTTAGTTTTTCACTTATTTGTTTTTGTAAGAAACAAAAGTTTTTATAGTGAAAAGTTTTTGGGCGTAAGCCTAGTTTGCTGATCACACAGATCAGTAAGCGTATATAACTCTTGAGTTATTGCATTTTATTTACATTTAATTGTTTTATTCCGCTGCATTATCTGTGGATGTGTGGACAGTTGTGAGACACATCTGTACTCACATCCTTTGCCTATTGCGTGATCCAAGTTTCCTAGCTACTCGAAACTTTCATAATGCATCTACTTGACTTGCCTTGTCCAAATCATCGAGTACAATGAGAACCTTTTTACAAGCTAACCTTTTCTTGATAATTTCTATTCCTTCTTCAACAATGTCAATTTTAACATTCTCCCTCATCAAAAGCCTAGAAATAAGTTTCTCTTGTAAATGTTCAAGGCCACCTGGTTGTTGTGAAATGTCTCTGACATTTGTGAGAAAGCAGCTTGAATCAAAGGATTGAAGAAGTTTGTTGTAGAGAGCCTTGGCAATTACTGATTTACCGCATCCACCCATGCCCCATATCCCAATAAATTGAACTTCACGGTTGGACTCAAGGCTTATCAATGAATAAACATGATTGACACGAGAATCCAATCCAACAGGATACTTGGCAACAAACAACTTCTTGGGATTCACTAAAGATAGAACCTCCTTGACAATTAGAGTAATTAGTCTTGATTCAGACCTGACAGGGAAGTAGGTTAGCTTAAGGATGCACAAAGATATAGATATATTCTCAAACGAGTAGTACATACAATCCCCAAAGAGAAAGAGTGATACTTCTCCCCCTCCCCCATACAAAAATGAATGTTCTAGTTCGCTCCTAATTAATTAGTCTTGATTCAGACCTGACAGGGAAGTTGGTTAGCTTAAGGATGCACAAAGATATAGATATATTCTCAAACGAGTAGTACATACAATCCCAGAAGAGAAAGAGTGATACTTCTCCCAAAATGAATGTCCAAAATATTTTCTAGTTCGCTCCTAATTAATTAAGAGAAAATTTTGATTTTTTTAAACATTCATTTTGGGATGGAGGTAGTAAAAAATAATAAAAGGAACTGAATCAGATGTTACCCCAACGCACTCCTTTCCAAATCGAATCCAGAATAGTCTGCTGCCCATCTAAGCGCATATCGCCAGCTTGATACCAAGTCTGGCTGATTAATATATTTAGCTTTATGACTTATAAAAGCTTGTTCAAAGCTCCCTTTTTGCCCACGAACATCAGATGGTTGAATGCCGTGAAATACTGGAATTAGCACCCGATGCCTATTGTACTGTTGTCTGATTTTGACCAGCTCATCGAGGCACCATCGAGAAGAAGCATAGTTCTGGGAGAAAACAACAATGCAAATTCTCGACTCCTCTATAGCACTCATCAATTCCATGGAAATTTCTTGTCCTTTGCGGAGTTCAGGGTCATCCTTAAAGGTGTGAATGCCAGCCTCTACCAATCTGTCATAGAGATGACAAGTAAAGTTGTTTCTTGTATCAATACCTCTGAAACTCAAGAATACATCGTATAAGAAGGATTTGGGAAATGAACTCAGAGGAGGAGGAGGAGGAGGAGTTGGAGTTGGAGTTGGGTATCTCCTCCTCCTCCTAGGAGGACTAGTTGGAAATTTACTAGAAGAAGAAGAAGAAGCCATGGAGAGGAGGAAAAGAAGAGATGATCAAGTAATTAAATGAGGAACAGATTTCTTGTTTCTCTCTTTCTAACTTTCTTATGTTAAATCTCAATCCACATCTTAACATTACTATCGCCAACGCGTTAGGTACTGACGGCCATTAATTATTCATCCTTCAAAAAAAAAAAAAAAAATTCTCACGTAGGACCCACTCCTCACTTACCTAGAACTATTTTTTCCATTTTTTTGTCCTCCAGTCTAATCCACTTCACTTCACTTGTTATTAATTTTCTTTTTAATTTTATACTAACAATATCAATCAAATTATTATCCCCTCATTCTCTTTCATACTCATAACACCTCATTTCACTAATTCTCTTTTCTAATTTATCTTAATTTTTGTGACAAAATTTTTAATATCAAGTGAAATGAAACTGATGAGAAAGTATATCATAATACTGGTCCTGACCACTGGCATAAAGGGGCAAAATAAATTATAAAGGGGATTGTGGTCAATTATAGACCACTGGCATAAAGGGGCAGAATAAATTTCACAGAGGTCCCATCTCTCCACCAATTATCAATTTGTATACTAAATTATTAATGACAAGTAAATATAATTTTTTAAAGTATGTCTAATGGAAAACTAGTTTTTTCATTATACTACACTACGACAAAAATGGTCCTTATATTTTGAACCAGACGGACAAGCGCTTTTGGATTCTTTTAAATAATAAATTGAGGTTTTAATTAGACAATTAAGGGATTTTAATTTTAGATTGGCTTTTCTGATTATGCCTCATATCTTTTTAGTAAACTTTAACTTGATTAAGCAAATGTTGGGAATGTCATATCGTCAACGACTTGTTGATCTTTTTTTTATGTTTTACCAGGTATGCATTTCACCTACCACCCTTATAAAACTTATAAAATTGAGTTATTAATCAACATCTTGTCATGAAGTAAACTTTAACATTGAGAGTGGTTCGGAATCTTTATGTGTTATAAACATGGTTCGTCAATTCCCGATTTGGGATAATGTCTCTAACTCGCCCCCTCACGTGTAGCCGCGATTTGCCAAAGCTTACAATAAGTACTTTTAATCGGGTGCCGCGTATCAACATCGTGGATCGTTGGAACTACAAATGTATCGGGTATGCTCTGATATCATTTAAAAGTTTGAGGTTATACCTTAAAAGTTTGAGGTTTCACGGAGGAGGGGAAATTCGATTTTCCATCTCTCCACCAATTATCAACTTGTATACTAAATTATTAATGAGAAGTAAATATAATTTTTTAAAGTATGTCTAATGGAAAACTAGTTTTTTCATTATACTACACTACGGCAATAATGGTCCTTATATTTTGAACCAGACGGACAAGCGCTTTTGAATCCTTTTAAATAATAAACTGAAACTGAGGGAGTATATCATTCTTTCTCCTACTTTAATTTTTCTACTCACAACACATTCTTTCACTAATTCTCTATCTTAATTTTTGTGACAAAATTTTTAGCATCAATTAAAATGAAACTGAGGGAGTATATCATAATGATTGGTCCTGACCATCCACCCACCGGTAGAAGGGGAGGAATAAATTTCACGGAGGGGCAAATCCGATTTTCCATCTCTCCACCAATTATACTTTTTGTATACTAAATTATTAATGAGAAGTAAATATAATATTTTAAAGTATGTCTAACGAAAAACTAATTTTTTCATTATACTACGACAAAAATGGTCCTTATATTTTGAACAGGAGGACAAGCACATTTGGATCCTTTAAATAATAAATTGAGGTTTTAATTAATTAGACACTTTAGGGATTTTACTTTTAGATTGGCTTTTCTCATCTCTTCCATCAACTTTAACTTGATTAAGCAAATGTTGGGAATGTCATATCGTCAACGACTTGATGGTCCTTTTTTATGTTTTACCATTTTTTATGTTTTACCAGGTATGCATTTCACCTACCGCCCTTATAAAACTTATAAAATTTAGTTCTTAGTCAACATCTTGTCATGAAGTAAACTTTAACATTGAGAGTGGTTTGGAATCTTTATATGTTATAAACATGGTTGGTCAATTCCCGATTTGGAATAATGTCTCTAACTCGCCCCCATACGTGTAGCCGCGATTTGCCAAAGTTTACAACGAGTACTTATTAATCGGGTGCCGCGTAGCAACATCGTGGATCGTTGGAACTACAAATGTATCGGGTATGCTCTGATATCATTTAAAAGTTTGAGGTTATACCTTAAAAGTTTGAGGTTCCACTTAAAAAAAAAAAATTGATAAAAGAATTATTATTTTTTCCAAATTATTTTATTATTTTTGTGGCAAAAAATTAACATCACTTATAAACAAAATATAAGTTACAATCTTAACTCTGTGGTGTAAAGTGGATGAGATATAGTCAAAAGAAATGGAACCCTGTTTAACAAAGTAAACATTTTACCAACTGGAGCAGACAATGAAATTGAGCTGTGTTTCTGACTTTGTATGAGTGGATAAAAGTTAACGGCTTCTTGGACATTTTAACAAAGTAAACATTGTATGAGTGGATTTATAGAATAATTATTGTCAAAAGAAATCAAAATCTTCTTTTCCAAAAAAAAATAAAAAATTGTATGAAAATCTTTGTTATCTATTTTTTTTTTTTTAAAAAAAACTTTTAGCTTTATAAATATATAATTGAAGATGCCAAAAAGTCTAATTAGCCCAAATCCAGCGGTCGGTTGTACTCCGGCGATTGAATAGCCTGAAAATAAGACAGAAAACGTAAACTAAGCCGGGGCTTTTCGGCGAAGGCCCTCCGGCGTGAGAGTAAGTTCACGGTTTTGTATATAGAGAAATCAAATTGACAGAGCTTCGAGTCAAAGAGATCACGTACCAAAATATGGAAATAATGGCTTGTATTTATAGGGATGGATATGTGGAATCCACATTGAACTTGGACTGTAAAGAGATAAGGTATAATCCTAGGAGGATTATATCTGTTGAGGAGCCCTTATTTGACTTGAATTGATATAGGAGGTGGTTACAATCCTGATAAGTTTATAACTGCTTAGTGTCCTTATTGGACTAGGACTGCATAAGCTGCTGCCGGAATGCCGAGATGCTACTTCCTCGTCCTCGTAACTTGTCCAGTTAACGAGGAGTCGGGGAAGAGATGAGAGAAAGAAAGGCCAATCATGATGACGTCATAATCGAGGAAGAGTCCTCGTCCTCAAGGGAGATCATCTCGGCCTACGAGGGAGGTCTCCTCGGCACTTGAGTTGGCCCTTGGTTATGCTATGCCTGCTGAGGCCCTGTCGACCTTATTACCAACGAGATAGAGGGACGAGGAAGCCCAGATCTCTCGTAACTGAAACTTGATGGATTATGTTTAGGGCCCAATCCACTTGTGCCTTACCCGGACAAGCCCATGCTCGTATCTCGGTTTATAATGTTCAGTGGCCCCCGACTTTCTAGCTCGGCAATGACGAGGAGAAAGTGATCTCGTCCTCGGCTTATGAGAGTACGAACAGGCGTCACGTGGCAGTGTCTTTTCAAAATTTGCGTCGCTCCATTATCCGCCAGTTATTCGTGCAATGATGGGCGTGGCCCATGATGCCTGACACACATATGGGGAACCCACTATGCATTTAATGTTTGGGGCGCCGTACCTACTTTAACCCGTCTTAATATGGATCTTGACCCGTTCAGTTTGAGTATAAAAACGAAGCTTACCATCAATTCCAAACTTTATCAACCCAAGCATTTGAGAGCGAAACCCCATGTTTCAAAACCCTTCGTGTTCTTGAGCTCGATTTGCCCGGAATCGCCAGAAACGCTTGAATCGTCCGTTCGATTTCGTTCATCTTCGTCGCAAACAGGTATAATCATTCTTTCCCTTCTGATTTCTGCATTTTAATTTGAATTAGTTTCTAGGGTTTTGTTCGAACTTAATTTCTAGAAACCGCCATTGTTGTCCTTGTTAAAGCTTTTCTTGAAATTTTGTTATTTGATTCTTGAACCTTTTTGCCCCTTCGTTCCCCTTAGAAATGGCTCGTTCTTGGGACCATAGTCCTCGTTTCATCCATGGCTATCACAAAGGTAACCTTAGGGTTTACCGACGGGAGAGAGGACCATGGTTATTGGTGAACTTACCGGAGATTGGGGAAATGTTGACTAGGTATGGATGTCAGAGAATGTACCTCCATTATCCGGACATGATAAGAATAGACAGAGTTGATTCGATGTCCCCCAGTATAGTAATATTCGAAAGCAGAGTCAAGATGATTGAACATATCAATTTGTTTTACCCAGCATCGGATCGTCTTGGCCGTCCTCGCTTGAAGGGTAAGGCTCCCTCCTCGGCCTTATTACGAATGACGAGGAGGGGCAATCCTCCTCTTCCTCGTCTTGATGCCTTGGACGATTTTACTGATTCTTGTTCCTCGACTTTTTGCAGATATGATGGGAAGATGGAGTGACGCCTCCACGTCGACCAGTATAGTTAACGCCTTTGTAGAGGGCAAAGTAGAAGGACGAGGAAGGGCAGGTCGAGGACGAGGAGGTAGAGGTAGAACTAGCCACCCCAGGCCAAAGCCAGTTAGGGCCGGGGATCCAATGCTGGAGGTGCTACACTCCAAGTATGGAGTGCCGAGGGACGAGTACAAGTTGACTTATGTCGGCCGTCCAACCTTTGAGAACGAGGGAGAGAGGGACGCGTTCTATTACAATGATAACCACGTCCACTTCTACTACAAGCAATTTCAGCAGGGACTTCATCTCCCTTTAGATCCTTTCATTAATGAATTTTTAGGAGACATGAGAGCCGTCCCGGCTATGCTGGGAGCCAACGGGGTTAGGGTCCTCGTAAGTTTTATTGTCTTGTGTCGTAGTTTGGGGTTTGAAGCTACCCAGACTGCTTTCCATCATTTCTTCTCGGTTAGCTACCTCAAGGACTCCAGGCTTATATTGATAAGGAGTGATTCGAAGAAGCCAAAGATCATCCTTCCCATGTCCAGCAAAGTGGCTGGCTGGGAGAATCATGCCATTAGGGTTGAGAGCCGACAAGGCTGAAAGTTCGCTTCTCCCACTGATGAGCCTGCAGCTCCCAAGAAAGTGTTACGAGCTGAATGGTCGGGTGCTTTGATTGATCGTCTTACTGAGTTTGCCGGGGTAGGCTTGTTGGATTAGTCGGCCCTGGAAGCAGATGATCGATACTATGTCCAGGCTGGGATAATGCCAGGACCGAAGGACGGAGTGGAGCCTCTCGTCCCCGTCAATAGGGGGAGAAGATTTAATGATTGGAGGGTCCATCCCGGTCTGGTCTTCCATGCTGACTGTGACCGTAAACTTGACCCCAAGGATCAATGCCTTATAGAGGAGGACGCCGTAGGTTGTAATCCCTCTTTCCTCGTCTTCATACTTGTAAATTGATGCTTGTTTTATCCATGTCGTAATATAACTATCTCTTCTTCGTATTTGTAGATCTAACCCCCGGCCCGAACAAGAAGCCGAGATGGCTTCCAACGACGTAGTTGATCCCAAGGAGCTAATCAAGATGAAGAGGCGGTTAGCCAAGGCCTCGACTGTCTGTCAGAGGAAGGACGAGGCAACTCGTCGTCAACTCCTCTTGTCTACCAAAGATGCTGCTCCCTTACCCGTCAAGCCGGTCGGGGAAGCTATTGCCATTGACGAGGATACCTTGGGAAACCAAGAGAAACATACAACCGAGGGGCATATCCCCCAGATTGCAACTGCTGAGTCCGAGAGGCCAATCGTTATACCGGTTGCCGAGGAGACAGATCTCGTCAATCGGTCCTCGAGCCAGAAGAGACCTCATTCTGGTTCTACCGAGGAGCCTCCTTCCAAACGGATTGCTGATGTTTCAACTCCTCCAGCTCTCACCCCTCAAACAATCAAGTCCAATCCTGAGGCCGAGGAGCTAGCTCGGCAGCTTATAGCTACGCCTAAACCCCTAAGAGGCCTCCCCTTACTTGCCAGGGAGGGCGCGCACGTTAGGCTGGGCCGAGCAGCTGTCCAAAGGGCCCGGGATGAGGAGGCGTATGAGAAGTTGTGTCGGGATAAGACTAGCAAGGAAAACTTGCTCGACCGGAAAGGATTGTTGATATCCGAGGTGTCTATCTCATACTTGTACTTCTTGCACTTTGTACTTGTATGATTTCTGACGTTTATCAATATTGAAGCTTGCCACCATGTCGGCCTACAAGAATGTGCTTAATAAGTCCGTGGACAAGCAAATAGCTGAGCTTAAGGCTGGGCTGAGAAGGGGGGAGATCGAGCTGGCAGCAGTTGCTGAGGTGCTGAAGGTCAGGGATGCTGAGCTAGAGGCCGAGAAGGCAGCTAAGGCCAAGGCCGAGGAGGAGGCAAGGAGGCCAAAGCCCGGGCTGAGGAAGCCCTTAAGTTGAAGGAGGTCGAGATGGCCGAGCTAGAGAAGCTCAAGGCTGAGGCACTTAAGGCTGCCGAGATGGCTGCTGTCAAGAACTAGGAGCTGGAAACCAGCATTCCTTCCAGGGAAGAGGAGGTTGTTGCTCGGTTCATGGCTAGCTCGGCCTTCAAAGATGCTGTCAATGACCAAACAGCCACCATATTCCAGGATGGATACCTGCATTTGGCCCGTCTGCTTATGGTGAACACCTCCCATGGTCTTGACTTGGATGCCATTGCTCAGCTAATATGTCAGGACGGGTATGATGAAGCAGCTCGGGCTCTTCACTACCTATTCCTTATTCTCAGTACAACTTGGATGTGATGGCCATGATGGACACTCGAGCAGGCCGAGATCCTTGGGTTCCTCCGTCCGCCGATCCTGATAATATTAACGCCTTAATCGAAAGGATCAAGGACGAGGACGAGATGGAGGTGGGGGCCGAGGAGACTGCTGTTGAGGAGCATCAATGAGGAAGCTCGAATTGACGCTCAAACTCATGAAGTCACCATCACCACCGATCTTGATGCCGAGCTGAACGCTGATGCTGGCGAAAAGGCTTTCTTTGGGGAAATCCCTCAGAAGGAGAAGTCGTAGAACTTTTTTCTTTGTTTTGATGTAATAGGTTAGGGCACTTGTAATTCTTATTTTGTATATTAATGAAATGTCCCTTCCTTACAATGCACGTTGTCCTTAACATTATGAACTGTTTGTTTGAATGCTTATTTGTGGGCTTTGTACAAGCCTGCTTTAGGGGGGAGCCGAAGAAGGTTCCTCGTACTTCCCTCTTTTACATAAGATGAGGAGGCTATCTCGGTCTTAAGAGTTGTGGCAATTTTGCCTAAAGTCATTAGGCCGAGGTGGAGTTCCTCGGTCTTGACTGTTGGATATTTTCTTCTTTTTCGTCTCATTATGCCGAGGAAGATGACTCGAGCATGGGTTTTAGACGTGAAATGCCTGTAGTCATATTATGTCGAGGTGTTTCCTCATCTTAGACGTGAGGCAAGTCATTAGGCCGAGGGATGTTCCTCGGTCTTGACTGTTGGATTTTCTTCTTTTTTCATCTCCCTATGCCGAGGAAGATGACTAGTACATGGGTTTCAGATGGTCTTGCCTGTAGTCATTTGAGCCGAGGGGTTTCCTCTTAAATATGTTAGGTTTCCTTCTTTTTCATCTCCTTACGCCGAGGAAGGTGACTCGTACGTAGGTTTTAGATGTTGGCCAGTTAGTCGTTTGTGCCGAGGTAGGCTAGACATTTGGCTTGTCTTTTGAAGAGTCGAGGATAGGATCCTCGTCTTCCAGTGTTGTGTTAGTAGTGGCAGTTGCTTTGCACGTTGAAGAAGTAAATTCCATACACTGAATTTGATTACATCGGACTGCAATCCTACCATGCTTGAAAAGGTAAAAGACTAATTAAAGACTAATCCATTACATAAAATAAACTAACACTTAATGATAGTACTTCCGGAGATTGTCGAAATGCCATGGATACTTGAGCTCTTTCCCCTCCTGTAAGTGATAAGTGACTATTATATAGTCAATTATCCTAGATTTTATATACTTTTACATAAATAAATCATCATTTCTCATTTAGTTTTTAGTTTTTAGTACTTTTTACTTACTTTTGCTATTTTTATTAGATTTTACGTTTTTGGTATGTTTCATAAATTTTAGACAGGTTTTAGGGTCTTTTTATATCCAAAGGATACTTGGACAAATTGGTCCAAAAGGATGGAGGAACACCAAGCAAAATAAACACACAAAGCTGAATACCGGGGAGGAGCGGCCGTGCGTGAGTTCAGAGCGGCCGTGCATCATAAGCCATGGCCGGCCATCTTGGCCCCAAAATCCATGGAGTGGCCGAGAGCTGGAGTGGCCGTGCCAACCTGGAGCGGCCGAGCTTCGGAGCGGCCGTGCAAGTCTCCAATTTCAAATTCAAGAGTACACTGCGCCGTGCAAATATGCAAGTCGTGACTGCAGATGTAAAGGCACCTTTTGATGGCACCCAATTGAAGAGTCTCCTCCCAATTATAAATAGGACCCTTGTAATCAGTCTTAGATACGAATTTTTATAGAGAAAGCACTGATATTCCATACAAATACTTGTGACAACAATTTCCAAAGAGATTTGAAGATCAAGTTCATTATTTGTTCTTGTAATTACATGTAAGAAAAGCAATAAAGTGAAGCACCATTTCCAGCATTTGCCTTCTATATTCATAAGTCTTTCTTACTCAATCTCTTATTTTAATTGCTTATTTTTTATAAATGGCTTGTGAGTAATCCCCCTTATTCTTAGGGTTGGAAACTCAAAAGCATACTTGTTCATCATTTAAAAAGAAAAGTCTTGTCTTCTTTCTTCATCTAAACAATTTCTTTATATTATTCTCTAAATGCCTTACATTTTGGAGATGTCCAATTTGTATGATTCAGTCAATTGAGAGAAGTACCTAGCGGAGAATCTCGATTGACGGAACCATATAAAGAAACTAGGTTTCATTGATCACGAAAGTAGTTCAATGGCCTAGGGATGTTCCTTTAATGGAAAATATGTCGACTCTCGTTCTTAAAGGGTTCTTACTAATTATGGTCAGCTAGAGATAAGCCGGAACGGCCGTTTGTGACAGGGCGGGAACAACGTAACGAAAATCTCAAACAGTTAGGACATAATTAGTGAAGAATACAACACTACTTGCTTGACCGTGAGAAGTAGTGCAAGCCGAATGTATCATCCTTGCTTTTCATGAAAACCTTTATCTTCAAGACAATGACGATTTGATGAACAAAATTATGTGTATGATTTCCAATCCCGAGAATGCTTCGTTTTATAAGAATTTAATTAAAGTATTTTTTGTTTATGTTCTCTCTATTTTTCTAAAAACAAATTTTATCTCCCCCCAATCTTTTCTATACTTTCTAAAGACAAAAATATTCCCTAAAGTAAACCCTGTCTCTGTGGGATCGATCCGTACTTGCACCCGCTATATTACAATAGCCCGTACGCTTGCGGATATAAATAAACCGTTAGGTTTCGACCGAACAAGTTTTTGGCGCCGTTGCCGGGGACAACGGTTTACTTTTATTTTTGTCTTTACTACATAATTTTTAGTTTTTGTTTTGTTTTTACTGTTTTGCTTTCTCTTCCGATAAATTGTTGCGTTTAATCTCTCTTCAAGTGTTTTTCTCTTAGTGCATGAAACGAACTCGGTCATACGTTGACAACTTTGATCCGGAACCCGAAAGAAGCTTTCACGAGAGACTAAGACGATTTAGAGAAACTTTAAAGAAACATATGGAAGGAGAACCGCAAACACCCGCTAGAACCCTACGGGACTTTGTTAACCCAAGTACCCCGGGAACTAGATCCCCCATTGTTGTGCCGAATGCCGGAGCGACACACTTCGAGATAAAGCCGCAGCTATTGCATATGGTTATGAATAACCAATACAGCGGCACCACTTTCGAAGATCCCCATCTACACATCCAAACATTCCTTGAATATTGTGATACCACACGTATTCAAAATGTTACGGTGGAAGCAATTCGGATGCGCCTTTTTCCTTTCTCTCTTAAGGACAAGGCGAAACAATGGTTGAATTCGGTCTCCCAGAATTCATTAACAACATGGGACCAAATTCAAGAAGCATTCCTTGGTCGATTTTTCCCACCAAGCAAAACTGCCCAGATACGCACAAAGATCACTAACTTCTGTCAAACAGATAGTGAGACTTTGTATGATGCATGGGAGCGGTTCAAGGAACTTCTCAGAATGTGCCCCCACCACGGGCTTGAAAAGTGGTTGATTGTTCACACCTTCTACAACGGTCTCATATTCAAGACAAGAGAGACCATTGATGCCGCTGCGGGAGGAGCATTGATGAACAAGGGAGTCGATGAGGCATACGACCTTATCGAGAACATTGCATTGAACCATTACCAATGGTTAAATGAGAGGGAGCAGCAACAAGGTACGCCCGGTAAATATAATGTTGATGCAGTTACTCTTCTCTCTTCTAAAGTTGACATGCTTTTGAAAAAGTTTGAAAATCTTAATGTCAATCCCATTGCTAGTGTAAATGTGTTATGTGAACTATGTGGGTCTAACTCACATAGTACGGATAATCTGCCGAGTTACTTGACGATTACTTCTAACGATCAAGTGAACTTTGTTAATTCTTTTGGACAAAAAGGGGGGTGTATTCTAATACATACAATCCCGAGTGGAGGAATCACCCCAATTTTTCCTATAAGAATAACAACGTTCTTAACCCGCAACCATCTACACAACATCAAAGATTTGCACCTTTGGAAATTTCAACAACAATGCAAGTACCTTCCCCCTAAATCTAAATTGGATCTTATAATGGATTTTATAGTGGAAAACAAAAATTCCCAAGAAAAGATCAATAATGAATTTAAGGAATGTTTTAAGTTATTTTAATGCTAAATTTGATAACTTAGCCACGCATAATACAAATATTAAATGAGCATATAAAGCCGGTAAGCTTACTAGAAGTGGGAGAGAACTTATTTACTGTCTACCTAAAGAAAGTAGTCCCATTGAAAGCCAAAGTATTAGTCAAAACCCACCCGTGGTCGAGACTAATGACGAGGATAATAAGGGACTAATCCCCTAAAATAACTAGAAATTTCTGATCCGCCAATACCTTACCCTCAAAGGTTGGTAAAGGCAAAACTCGATAAACAATTTTGCAAAATTTTTAGAAGTTTTAAAATCAATCTACATTAATGTACCTTTAATCGACTGCTTTGCAACAAATGCCTTCTTATGCTAAATTCCTCAAAGATATTCTTTCTAACAAAAGGAAGCTAGAAGAAAATGAAACCGTTGCCATTAACTAAGAAGTAAAGTGCCGCTTTTACAAAAAAGGTTACCCCTCAAAATTAAAAGATCCCAAAGCACTTTCTCTATCCCTTGTAATATAGGTAAATTTGATGTTGATAATGCCATGTTAGACTCTAGGAGCTGGCCATGAGCCTCATCCCGCTTTCAGTAAGCAAGAAAATTGGTGTAGGGAATTGAAACCTACAACCATATCCCCGCACTTAGTGGACTCAAGCCATTAAATATCCAAACTGGGTAATATGGAAGATGTCCCTTGCCAAATCGAAATTAGTCATCCTCGCTGATTTTGTTGTTTCCTTCGAGATGGAAGAGGATACCATATTCCTCGGTAATTCTAGTAGAAGGTCATTTCTTGCCGCACTCGGTACCGCAATATAGACGCAAACATGGTAACCAACTTTGAATGTAGGTGATGATAAAATAGAGTTTAACTTGTCTAAATTCATGAGAAATCCTAATCTTGAGAACTCCTTGCTTCGAACATTAACATGTTAGAATCAATTAGCAAGCGAATTAGGAAAGTCCCCACCCTAAAGCATCCGCTAGAAAAAGTCTTATAGATTGGAAGAGAACTTTGCATGATGATGACGATGAAGAAATTACAAATTATACCATGCTTTTAGATAGCAGCAAAAGTCTAGTGGCAATGTAATTTGATTTCCTAAAAGTCAGATGATTACACGGAAGGAGTCATCCAACAAAAAGTGAAAAAGAGGTAATTATAAGCACCTCAAGTTCAGTTAAAACCTCTTCCCCGCAAATCCTAAGGTATGAATTCTTGGGACCTAACTCCACTTATCTCCATGATTGTAAAATGCTAACCTAGGTCCTCTCAGAAATCAAAAAGTTATTAAAATGAGCTTAGGTTGCTATCAAAAAAGCCATAGGATATACAATAGATGACTTAAAAGCGGATTCATCTCAAAATTTGCAATGCATAGGATTGATTTGGAGGAAGATCATAAACCTTCCATTGAACATCAAAGAAGACTCAATCCTAACATGAAGTGAAGTAGTTAAAAAGGAAGTCCTTAAATTACTTGACGCAGCATCATCTCCATCCAATTTCTCGTATAGCAAATGGGTGAGCCCTGCTCAAGTTGTCCCTAAGAAAGGAGGAATGACACTATTCGAAATGATAAGGATGAATTAATCCCAACAAAGACTCACGTGTTGGCATGCGATGTGTATAGATTGGCGTAAAGTTAAATAAAGCCACCCGAAAAGCATCACTTTGCCCTTCCATTTATAGACCAAATGCTAAAGGAAAGATTGGCCAAACATTCCCAGCTTTTTATTATTTCCTGACGGATATTCGGGATTTTTCCAAATCCCCTATCCATCCATATCGCATCAAGAGAAAACTACTTTCTTTTACTTGTCCTTATGGGTACCTTCGCTTATAGGCAGAGAAAAGCCTTTTATTCTGTAGGCTCCCTCAAATAAGCCGTTGTATGATGTCCATTTTTTTTCCAAATACATAGAAAATATAATGGAAGTTTTTAGTGGATGATTTCTCCGTTTACGGATACTTCTTTTGACGAATGTTTTGAAGAATTTATCTAAAGTCCTACAACGCCGCTGAAGAGGTCAATCTTTGTTCTAAATTGGGAAAATGCCACTTTATGGTAAATGAAGGGATAGTGTTAGGACACATCACGGTGTCCGAAAAGGGGATAGAAGCTTAGATGTAAGGCAAAAATCAAAATTATTGAAAAATTACCTCCGCCTCTACTAATGTTAAAGGGTATAAGAAGTTTTCTTGGTCACGCCGGATTTTACCGATGCTTTTATAAAAGATTTCTCGTACTCTTCTATAAAACCTTTAACTGGCATCTACTAATGAAAGCATGCTCCATTTGTAGCTTGATAGCCCTCGTCTTGAAGCTTTTAATAGGTTAAAGCGAGAAGATAACAAATCATATTTATCAGAACGCTCTTCAAATACGCGCATAGTGATTTAGTGTTTTAGTTTCCGTGATCATCGAAAAAGACAAGAAAACACACGCAAAGTTAAAGCCAACACCGATTTGTGTTAATGTAAATGAATGCGTTGAACATATTGTCGCAATATTTGCTGGCGGAGTTTCTATCATGTTTGGGTGGGATCACAGGTAATCATATACACGGATCAATGCCGCAATTATATACTGTTTGACAAAGAAGGACGCAAATAAGACAGGCGGATCCTACTCCTCCAAGAAATCGATTTGGAAATACGCGATAAAAAGGGAACGGAATATTTGGTCGCCAGATCATTTATCCCACCTTCCTAAAGAATTAGAAATTTCCGATAATGATGACCTTCCCATCGATGACTCATTTTCTCGATTTAACATCTTCAAGCAGTAATGACAATGTCGAAATTAGCCTTGGTTTGCGTGCATTATTGCCAATCTAGCATGCAAGAGCCCTTCCCCCGCAATGAGCCATCAACAAAAGAAGAGATTTTTATCGAAATTAAAAATTACTCTTTGGGAAGATCCGCTCCTTTGCACATCGCTACAGATGCAATCATTAGGCGCTGTTGTAACTAACGAAGAGATCAATGACAACGCTTTATCATTAACATTCATCTTCTCATATGAACATGTAGTTGTCAAATTAAAACCGCCGCCATGGTTCTTCAATCAGTGCCGGCTCACACTCTTCAAAGCATTCTCGAAATTATTATCTTTCGCGGATCGTCGCCAAAGAACCGGCAACATTTCACGAAGAAATGAAATGCCTCTCACCAATACTCTAGAAGTTGAGATCTTTGAACAAGCCTTGGGGAATTGATTTCATGGGACTATCTCCCGCATCCTTCAACAATAATTATATTTTGGTAGCAGTGGACTACGTCTCAAAGTGGGTAGAAGCTAAAGAAGACTTCAACAAATCCATACCAAAAGTCGCCATGAAGCTGTTATTTAAGATACAATCTTTCCAAGATTTGGGGTTCCAAAAGTCATCATCAGTGACCGAGGGTTACATTTTTCACACCGCCACTTGGAGGAGTTATTGACAAGTACTGACGTCTATCATAAAACAGCATCGCATAGTCATTCTCAAACAAGCGGGCAAGTGGAAATATCGACCGAGAGATAAAGTGGATCTTGGAGAAAAACAGCGATAAGTTCACAAAGGATTGGTCAATAAAATTAAATGATGCTTTACGGGCTTATCGCTATCGCTTTTAAAATACCTATCTTAATCACTCCTTCCGATTGGTTTATGGAAAGCCACGTTACCTTCCGCGGAGCAAGAGCATAAGGCATATTGGGCAAGACAGCCCTTAACTATGACTTCAGTAAGCCGTTGCAGTGCCGAGCACTGACAGCTAGCAAAGAGCTCGAAGAACTCCGATATGAAGCCTACGAAAGTGCCAAGTTATGTTAAAGAGAAAACTAAAAAATGGCATGATGCTCATTTATACAAGAAAGGATTTCAAAGAAAGGCAGACATGGCAATTACTTTTGGCTGTAAAGCTTTTTCCAGGTAAATTAAAATCAAAGATGGACGGGCCCATATCAAGCGCGCAGCAGTATATCGATACTTATTAATTGAAATTGGGAACTAAGGTCAAGGAGATTTTACAGGTAAACTATCAAAGATCAAACACTGAAGATGATCGGAGACTAATACTGGAGTAGTTTCACACGTTACTTTGGGCTTAACATATCATCGCCTCATTTTAGCAAGTTTTTCTCTTTACCCTCCCGATCTGGTATTGTCTCCTCGAACACATTGACAACAATGTTCATTCTCAAAGGCGGGGGCATATCTATCCTTTCTATTTTTCGCTTTCTAGCCTTTAAATTTTTTACTTGCTTTCTAGATTAGATTTAAATTGCTTTCTAGCAGGGCTTTTTCTTTGACTTAGCCGTACTCATTTCCATTTATGCATGTATAATAGCATATAAAAAAAATAATAAATCCTCATGATTACACATCATCAGCCTTTCTTATGCCTGCCATTTGTCTCTAGAATAATGTCTATTTGTTTTTCCTCTCATATTTTCTATATAACTTAGAAATTTATAAAAAGAAAAATATAGATACATTTTTAGGAAATAATTGAAAGCCTCATAAGTTAGTATAGCAAAATATAGAGTTTCATCATAGGAAAAGTTGCATTTGATTAGAAGGAATCTTTAGTTCCAGAATTGGTCATTTTTATGAAAAATATTGAGAATATTTCTTTAAAAGCGCATATCCTTTATCTTTACAAATGTTTATTCTCTTTGTTAGAAGCACCTCTTGCTTGCATCCTTGAATCACACCCTTTCATCGTACTCCATCTTTCCATTTCTCAAATCAAATTGCAGACATCTTTACTTTATTGTTAAAAAGAGTTTACTCTTGTCACCAATCCTCAAAAGCAAAAAGAAATCTATTACTTCCTATATAACTCGGGGCACGGCGTTCGCCGCGACGACAGCTTCTTTTCCAAACGGGAGTAATATCTGCATTCTTGATCTAAGTATTAGGAACATAGGAAAACATTACAATGTCTTCCACTTGAAAGCGATCGTACACCCAGGTCTTTTGCAAAAATACAACACGTGCAGTCGAGATAAACCCTGTTCAACTTTGATGAGATTTTTCCACTAATATCAATCCATGCCCTTGTGATTCAAGAATGTAATACAATTCTTCGTGAACTCTCTCTAACGTGAATAAATGATTATACTTTCTTTGTACATTTTAAAGAAATAAATTCATCTTTTCTCAAAAATACTTCTGACAAGAAATGAATCTAATATTTGTCTCTTCTAGCATTAAAGCATTTCTTGATCGTACTTCTATATATGCTATATTAGGTTATTGTCTTGTATTTTATCTCTTTAAAATATCCTCAAAATGCTTTTCTCTTAGATAAATCTTTACAGGTATACAAAATATGACAAAGATAAAGGCATTATTTACCAATCTTGCTTTTTCTTCCTCTCCGTATTTTCATTCTAAGTTTGCTTAGCCGTGAGGCAAAAGCTTAAGTGTGGGGAGTTTGATAAGCGATTCATTATATAGTCATTTATCCTTAGCCTTGCATACTTTGGGGCCGCATAAAAGATCATATTCACTTCATTTTTATATACTTTTTAGTTCCTTTTTCATATTATCTAGATTTTATTTTCGTATATTTCTTGTATTTGAAAGATTGAGGTTTTGCACTTTATCAAAAGGATGTCAGACACTCGTCAAAAAGAGCGAAGAGCACCAATCAATGTTAATACAGTTAAATTCCAGGTGAGATGCGAAACATGCCAAAGCCATTTGCGGCCCCAAAATAGGAGGGCATGTCGCGTTCGAAGAGGAGCGTCACAATATTTCGTGGATGTCGCAGCTTCTTGAAGATGCCGGGCGAGCTGCCAAGACTACCGCCAGTGGGAACAAGATGTCATGCAATTTCTATCGCCGCCGCGTAAATGCGATCAGCAGATGTAATGCTATTCTTTTCGATGGGCACCCAATTGAAGAGTCTCCTCCCAATTATAAACAGATCTCAGACCGCTTCCAGATACTAAATTTTAGAGTAGTTCCATCGATACTTCATAGATGTAAAATACAAACACTGCGATATCACCTTCAAAAGAGATTTGAGGCTCAAGTTGTGTGCCTGTTCTTGAAATTACTGAAGAAAAGTAATAAAGCGAAGTTGACTATTTCCAAGATGCTTCGCTCTTCTATATTCTTGCTCAATCTCTCTATTTTTATTTCTTATATGTTATAAATGGCTTGTGAGTAATCCCTTATTCTTGGGGGTTGGAAACTCAAAAGTATTATTGTACCATCATTCAAAAAGAAAGTCTTGTCTTTCATCTAAACAATTTCTCTCATATTATTTTTCTGTCGCCTTATTATTTTGAGATGTTCACTTTGTATGACACCGAGAGTACCTAGCTTTAATAAACTTCGATCGACTAACCATGTTAAGAAACCAGGTTTCATTGACCACGAAAGCAGTCTGACGGGCGCTCCGGTGATCCTTTCAATGGAAAATATATCGACTGTTTCTGGGTTCTGAGCCACCATGGTCACCTAGAGATGCCGAACGCCATTGTGATAGCGAACAACGCAAACTTTAAACTCAACAGCCAGTGACATACCATTAGTGAAGAATACAATTACTAGCTGGGAGAAGTAGTGCAAGCCTAATGTATCATGTTTAGGTAAATCTTTTATCTTCTAAGACAATGCCCATTTGGATGAACAAAATAGTGTGAAGGATTTCCAATCCCGAGATCGCCTGTTTTTATAAGAATTTACCTCAAGAATTTTCTCTATTTATGTTCTCTCTATTTAAAAACAAAATTTATCTCCCCGTCTTTTCTACTTAGCCAATATTCGCGCCAGTAAACTCGCTCGATCAATTACCGCTATATTATATATCGTCATTTTCATGAGATATAAATAAATCGCTAGGGCCTTCGATCGAACAAAGAATTCATCGCTGAAGATTGATGAAATAGATACCTGCGGCGGTGGATTACCAAGATACGCGGGTTGAGATGATGATTTCAAAGATGATCACATGCATATTACTGCACTTTAGACGCTTCCAAATGTTATGGAAATTTATCAGAGCACGAAACGGTATTCTTAAGAACAATCTGCTGCTCAAGAGCTGTGACGACCACGGATCGATCACAATTTCAAACCGGGCCGGGGAAAACATTAGCCAAATGGGGTCGCGGAAAGAAAGAATAAGACGCCATCGAAGTCGAGCCGACAATGATATACCGAATACGCCAAAGATTTTGCCGGCTAACAATACAACATGCCACCAGACCGCTTCCTCATCAACAAAACTCATAACAGCTTATGAGCCACAGGAAAGAATTTCAACACAGTATTTCCTGTCGCAAATTGTTCTGTGCAAATTTGAGCCATGTCTAATTTTAAGCTTTTTTGTTGGGTATGAAACATTGTGTTGTTTTCAATAAAACTAGTTTAAAAATAATTGAGTTCGTCTCACAAAGAAGCTTGATGAGTTATTCTTCTCTGCCGCCACATTTGGCTCCAAATACGATGATTTGTCGGAAAGCTCATCGAACAGGAATCATCTCAAATCAAGACTTCAATTCAACCAGAAATTCAGCACAATTCCTTAATTGAGCCCTCAGCCCACGTTAAACCGCACCGAAGTTCCTACTCCGTATGCAACCCTAGTGGGTGCCAAGGTCGGTGGACCTCTCATCCAGCCTTATAACCTTCTGGCCAACTTACTCTGGCGACTTCGCTGAAGGATCTAACGATGTTCCAATTGAAGATCTTCAGCAAAACCTCAGTCCAACCAGACTTACCCCGGAGGTTCGAGAAGTCAGCAGTCACCCTCATAAATGTATTGCGATCTGTTTCTGGCGTTCAAACAAGGAGATCGAACTATGATGAGCATACTTCCATTCTCATCCATCTTATTCCTAAATACCCACTTAGTTCCTAATCACTCCTGATCCCCGGAGGTCTAGGCACTAAAGTCCGCATCTTGCATCTTTCAAACTCAAGCTGGAGTTCTTCTTTGCATAAGAATGACTCAACTCGGAATCTTGGAGTGCTTCATCAATCTTCTCGGGTTCAATTTGAGATATCAAGTAAGCATTTCATCATAGTTCGATCTCCTTGTTTGAACGCCGTAAAATGTATCACCAATCACATTTTTATGAGGGGGTGATCAGCCGACTTCGAACCTCCTCGGGTAAGTCCGGTCGATCGAGGTTTGTCAAGATCTTCAATCGAACATCGCTAGATCCCTTCAAATAAGTCAGCTGGAAGGTAAGTCGACGAAGTTATGTTCCTATAAGCCGGATAGGGAATTCTCAACTTCTTCTTCCCTAGAGTTGCATCCTGGGAGCAGGAACTTCAGGTGCGGTTTCAAACCGTAGCGGTTTGAGGGAATTTCACTTAAGGGTGCTGAATTTTGCGGTGCTGAGGTTCAAAGCAAAGCTCGAGATGGGTTCACCTGTTTCATTAGTGCTCAAGAAAATCATCAAGAACATTTGGAGCCAAATGTGGCTCAAGGAGAGAAATGCTCATCAAAAATAACATGGACAGACTCAAGTATTTTTAAACTAGTTTTATTGAAAACACACTTAAAAGCTTTCTTTTTTGAATGGGCTTTAGCATACACCAACAAAAATACCTTCGTCGGCTCCTTGGCTCCAAATTCTACCTCTATTTTCTCTTCCGTTGTAGAGCAGACAAAACATTCTCATGTTCTCAAAGATCTCTCAAGAATGCAATGTTTGGGGTTCTTCCTCGCCAAAGCTCATAGGGATTCTTGTTATAGGTTTTGTTGATGAGGGAGCTAGTTTCCGAGTGAAGCATGGCCGGTATTGATTGCTTCACCCGTGGGCAAATACCGAGCCAAACTTCGCCTTCAAAGTATATCATTGTCTTTCCAAATTTCTCAATCAACGCCCTATTCTTCCCTTTCCACAACCCCATTTTGTTGTGGGTACACTACGCTGAGAAATTGGGTGGATCAATCCCATGGGTCATCACAATACTTCGAGCAACACCGGGCTGTTCTTAAATTCTCGCTCCATTATCTCGATCGAACACTAACGATGGTCAGTCTTCTTTGATGCAAGTTTGGAGCCGTTTCAAAAAGTGCAATGAGAATATCATAGCAATCATCTTTGGAAATCATCATCTCAACCCACGTATATCTTGAGTAATCATCCACCACCACTAAGGTATATCTATTTCCTCCAATGCCGCAAAGTAAAGGTTACTGTTATCGATCGAAACCTAACGGTTTATTTATATCCGCGGACGGGCTATTGTAATATAGCGGGTGCAAGTATGGGTCGATCCTACAGAGACAAATGGTTTACTTTAGGGAATATTTTTGTCTTTAGAAATTATAGAAAAGATTGGGGAGATAAAATTTTGTTTTTAGAAAAATAGAGAGAACATAAATAGAAAATTCTTTAATTAAATTCTTATAAAACGAAGCATTCCCGGGATTGGAAATCATACACAGAATTTTGTTCATCAAATCGTCATTGTCTTAGAGATAAAAGATTTTCATAAAAACAAGGATGATACATTCGGCTTGCACTACTTCTCACGGTCAAGCAAGTAGTGTTGTATTCTTCACTAATTATGTCCTAACTGTTTGAGATTTCCGTTTACGTTGTTCCCGCCCTATCACAAACGGGCGTTCCGGCTTATCTCTAGCCGACCATAATTAGTAAGAACCCTTTAAGAACGAGAGTCGATATATTTTCCATTAAAGGAACATCCCTAGGCCATCAACTACTTTCGTGATCAATGAAACCTAGTTTCTTTATATGGTTCCGTCAATCGAGATTCTCCGCTAGGTACTTCTCTCAATTGACCGAATCATACAAATTGGACATCTCCAAAAATGTAAGGCATTTAGAGAATAATATAAAGAAATTGTTTAGATGAAGAAAGAAGACAAGACTTTTCTTTTTGAATGATGAACAAGTATGCTTTTGAAGTTTCCAACCCCAAGAATAAGGGGGATTACTCACAAGCCATTTATAACATATAAGAAATAAAAGTAAGAGATTGAGTAAGAAAGACTTAGGAATATAGAAGGCAAATGCTGGAAATGGTGCTTCACTTTATTGCTTTTCTTCCAAGGTAATTTCAAGAACAAACAATGAACTTGATCTTCAAATCTCTTTTGGAAATTGTTATCACAAGTGTTTCGTATTTTCTATCTATGAAGTATCGCTGATTTCTCTCTAAAATTTCGTATCTAAGACTGATTACAAGGGTCCTATTTATAATTGGGAGGAGACTCTTCAATTGGGTGCCATCAAAAGGTGCCTTTACATCTCGCAAATACGATTTGCACGGCCGCCAAGGAAGTTGCATGGCCGTGCGACCCTTGGCGCCGCATTTGAATTTGAGTCTTGGACACTTCGCACGGCCACTCCACTCTAAGCCGCACGGCCGCTTCCGAATAATGACACGGCCACTCCCTCTTCAAGACACGGCCGCTCTATATTTTAGGGCCACAAATGGCCCGAAATGGCTAGGTGCATGGCCGCTCCATGTCAGCCGCACGGCCGCTCCACCTCGGAATTTAACTTTTGTGTGCTTGATTTGGTTGGTGCTCTTCCATGTCTTTTGGCTTGAAGTGTCCAAGCATCCTTTTGATAAAAAGACCCTAAAACCCGTTCTTTAAATGCAAGAAATATACCAAAAGGCGTAAAATCTAGATAATATAAAAAGGAACTAAAAAAGTATATAAAATGAAATGAAAAATGATGCTTTATGCATTTAAAAAGTATACAAAACTAAGGATAAATGACTATATAATAGTCACTTATCAAACTCCCCCACACTTTAAGCTTTTGCTTGTCCCCAAGCAAACTTAGAATGAAAATACTGAGAGAGGAGAAAAAGCAAGATTGATCCCTCGTAAATAAAGTAGCAAGCCTCTAAATGCCTTTTTAGATAATGCCTTTATCTTTCTTAATCATATTTTGTATACCTTTAAAAATTTATTAGGAAGAAGCATTTTGGGGATATTTTAAAGAGATAAAATGCAAGACAATAACCTAATATAGCATATATAGAATTTTGATCAAGTAAAGCATGCTAGAAGAATAAATATTAGATTCATTTCTTGGTAGAGTGATTTTTGAGAAAAGATGAATTTATTTCTTTAAAATGTACAAAAGAAAGTATAATCATTTATTCACAAGTTAGAAGTTCCCCGAAGAATTGTATTGCATTCTTGAATCACAAGGGCAAAAATGGATGATGATAGTGGAAAAATCTCATCAAAGTTGAACAAATTTATCTCATTTTTGCACGTGTTATATTTTTTGCAAAGACCTAAGTTATTTTTGGATCCTTTCAAGTAGAGAGACATTGTGGTGGCGAACCCTATGTTCCTAATACTTAGATCAAGAATACTTTTGGATATTACTCCCGTTTGGCAAGGAAGCATCGTCGCAAATAACGCCGTGCCCCGAGTTACTTAGGAAGTAATAGGTTTCTTTTGCTTTTAAGGATTGGTGACTAAGTCACTCTTTTTAGCAATAAAATAAAGATGTCTACTTTGATTTGATTTGAGAAATGGAAAGATGGAATTTTTGATGAAAGGGTGTGATTCAAAGGATGCAAACAAAAGGTGCTTCTAAAAAGGGAATAGACATTTAATAAAGATAAAGGATGTACACTTTTAAAGAAATATTCTCAATATTTTTTCATAAAAATGACCAAGTGTAGATTTAAAGATTCCTTCTAATCAAATGCCTTTTCCTTGATGAAACTCTATATTGTGCTATACTAACTTATGAGGCTTTCAATTATTTCCTAAAAATATCCCTATATTTTTCTTTTTATAAATTTCTAAGTTTATATAAAATATGAGAGGAAAGATAAATAGACATTATTCTAGGGCAAATGGCAAACATAAGAAATAATGATATGGATCATCATAGGGATTTTTTTTATATACTATTATACATGCATAAATGAAAATGCAACTAAGTTAAAAAAGAAAAAATTATACTAGAAAGCAATTTAAATCTAATCTAGAAAGCAAGTAAAAATTTAAAACTAGAAAGCGAAAAATAAAAGGATAGATATACCCCCCCACACTTGAAATGAACATTGTCCTCAATGTTTCAGGAACAATGCCAAATTTTGGGAGGGTAAAGAGAAAAACTTACTAAAATGGTGTGGTATGTTCGCCCAAAGTAACGTATGAAACTACTCCAATTGGGTCTCCGGTCATGTAGTGTTTCAATCTTTGATCGTTTACCTTAAAATCTCCTTGTGCTTCGTTCCCAATTTCAATGGCTCCGTATGGATATACTTTACGCACTTGATATGGGCCCGTCCATCTTGATTTTAATTTACCCGGAAAAAGCTTTAAGCGAGAATTAAAAAGTAGTACCATGTCTCCTTCTTTGAAATCCTTTCTTATTATACGAGCATCATGCCATTTTTTCGTTTTCTCCTTGTATAACTTGGCACTTTCGTATGCTTCATATCGGAGTTCTTCGAGCTCTTGTAATCGTAGTCTCCGCTTTTCACCTGGCTTCGCTAAGTCATAGTTCAGTGGCTTTAATTGCCCAATATGCCTTATGCTCAAGCTCCACGGGAAAATGACATGGCTTTTCCATAAACCAATCGGAAGGAGTCGTTCCGATAGATGTGTTTTTAAAAGCTGTGCGATAAGCCCATAAAGCATCATTTAATTTTATTGACCAATCCTTTCTTGAACTTATCACTGTTTTCTCCAAGATCCACTTTATCTCTCGATCTCGATATTTCCACTTGCCCGCTTGTTTGAGGATGATATGCGGTGCCCGTTTTATGATAGACTCCGTACTTTTTAATAAAGCCTCAAATTGGCGGTGTGAAAATGTGACCCTCCGTCACTTATGATGACTTTTGGAATCCCAAATCTTGGAAAGATTGTATCTTTGAAAAGCTTCATGACGACTTTTGAGTCGTTTGTTGGAGATGCTATAGCTTCTACCCACTTTGAGACGTAGTCCACTGCTACCAAAATATAATTATTGTTGAAGGATGCGGGGAATGGTCCCTTGAAATCAATGCCCCAAACGTCAAAGATCTCAACTTCTAGAATATTATTGAGAGGCATTTCATTTCTTCTTGAAATGTTGCCGGTTCTTTGGCAACGATCACAAGAGATAATGAAATTTCGAGAATCTTTGAAGAGTGTGGGCCAGAAAAAACCTGATTGAAGAACCTTGGCGGCGGTTTTGGCTGTGCTTGCATGACCGCCATAAGGAGATGAATGACAATGATAAAGAATGTCATTGATCTCTTCATTAGGTACACACCGCCTAATGATTCCATCTCGCGCAATGTCTAAAAAGGAGCGGATCTTCCCAAAAGTAATTTTTAATTTCGATAAAAATCTCTTCTTTTGTTGATAACTCATTTCGGGGAAGAATCTTGCATGCTAGATAGTTAACAATGTCTCGCAAAACCAAGGAATTTCGACATTGTTTATAGCAAGAAGATGATCATCCGTAAATGAGTCATCAATGGGAAGGTCATCATTATCGAAAATTTCTAATTCTTTAGGAAGACGGGATAAAATGATCCGCGACCAAATTTTTCATTCCCTTTTTATCACGGATTTCCAAATCGAACTCTTGGAGGAGAAGGATCCACCTTATTAATCTTGGCTTTGCATCCTTCTTTGTCAACAAGTATCTAATTGCACAAGTGATCCGTGTATATGATTACCTTTGATCCCACCAAATATGATCGAAACTTTTCCATAGCAAATATTACGACCTGGCCAGCTCTTTTTCTCGTGGTGGCATAATTCATTTGTGCTTCATCCAAAGGTTCGGCTAGCATAATATATTGCGTGTGTTTTCTTGTCTTTTCGCTGTCCTGCAACAGCCCGACCGCAAAATCACTTGCATCGCACATTATTTCGAAAGGGAGATCCCAATCGGGTGGTTGTACGATAGGAGCGGATATCAAAGCTTCCTTTAACCTATTAAAAGCTTCAAGACAAGGGCTATCAAACACAAATGGAGCATCTTTCATTAGTAGATTAGTTAAAGGTTTAGAAATTTTTGAGAAATCTTTTATAAAACGTCGGTAAAATCCGGCGTGACCAAGAAAACTTCTTATACCTTTAACATTAGTAGGCGGAGGTAATTTTTCAATAATTTCGATTTTTGCCTTATCTACTTCTATCCCCTTTTCGGACACCATGTGTCCTAACACTATCCCTTCATTTACCATAAAGTGGCATTTTTCCCAATTTAGAACAAGATTGACCTCTTCACAGCGTTGTAGGACTTTAGATAAATTTTTCAAAACATTCGTCAAAAAGAGTACCCGTAAACAGAGAAATCGTCCATAAAAACTTCCATTATATTTTCTATGTAATCGGAAAAATGGACATCATACAACGCCGAAAAGTGGCGGGAGCATTACAAAGTCCGAAAGGCATTCTCCTATAAGCGAAG
This sequence comes from Adenophora triphylla var. japonica, assembly GCA_022495995.1. Classification (NCBI taxonomy): domain Eukaryota; kingdom Viridiplantae; phylum Streptophyta; class Magnoliopsida; order Asterales; family Campanulaceae; genus Adenophora; species Adenophora triphylla. Next base: position 16,357 of record JAFEMH010000155.1, on the reverse strand, counting down.
GTACCATAAGGACAAGTAAAAGTAGTTTTCTTGATCGTCTGGGATGGATAGGGATTTGGAAAAATACCGAATATCCGTCCAAATAACAAAACCGGGAATGTTTAGCCAATCTTTCTAGCATTTGGTCTATAAAGGGAAGGGAAAATGATCTTTCGGTGGCTTTATTTAACTTTCTGTAATCTATACACATGCGCCAACCCGTGATGCCTTTGTTGGGATTAATTCATCCTTATCATTTCGAATGACTGTCATTCCTCCCTTCTTAGGGGCAACTTGAACGGGGCTCACCCATTTGCTATCTGAAATTGGATAGATGATGCCTGCGTCAAGTAAATTTAAGGACTTCCTTTTAACTACTTCCTTCATGTTAGGATTGAGTCTTCTTTGATGTTCAATGGAAGGTTTATGATCTTCCTCCAAATCAATCCTATGCATGCAAATTTTTGGATGAATCCCTTTTAAGTCATCTATTGTATATCCTATGGCTTTTTGATGCAACCTAAGCTCATTTAATAACTTTTCAGTTTCTAGAGGACCTAGGTTAGCATTTATAATCACAGGATAAGTGGAGTTAGGTCCCAAGAATTCATACCTTAGATCTGCAGAAAGAGGTTTTAACTCAACTTGAGGTGCCTTAATTACCTCTTTTTCCTTTTTGTTGGATGGCTCCGCTGTAGTCTCCAACTTTTCGAAATCATTGTTGCCACTAGACTTTGCTGTATCTAAAAGCATGGTATAATTTGCAATTTCTTCATCGTCATCATCATGCAAAGTTCTCTTCCAATCTATAAGACTTTTTTCTAGCGGATCTTTAGATTGGGGACTTTCTAATTCCTTGCTAATTGATTCTAACATGTTAATGTTCAAGCAAGGGTTCTCAAGATTAGGTTTTCTCATGAATTTAGACAAGTTAAACTCTATTTTATCATCTCCTACATTCAAAGTTAGGTTACCATGTTTAACGTCTATAACTGCCCCAGCTGTGGCAAGAAATGGTCTACCTAGAATTACAGGAATATGACTATCCTCTTCCATCTCGAGAACAACAAAATCAACCGGGATTACTAATTTCCCGATTTGGCAAGGGACATCTTCCATAATACCCACTGGATATTTAATGGAACGGTCCGCTAATTGCAGGGATATGGTTGTAGGTTTCAATTCCCCTACACCAATTTTCTTGCTTACCGAAAGCGGGATGAGGCTCACGCTAGCTCCTAGGTCTAACATGGCATTATCAACATCAAATTTACCTATATTACAAGGGATAGAGAAAGTGCCGGGATCTTTTAATTTTGGGGGTAACCTTTTTTGTAAAACAGCACTTACTTTTTCCGTTAATGCAACAGTTTCATTTTCTTCTAGCTTCCTTTTGTTAGAAAGAATATCTTTGAGGAATTTAGCATAAGAAGGCATTTGTTGCAAAGCATCAGTAAAAGGTACATTAATGTAGATAGATTTTAAAACTTCTAAAAATTTTGCAAATTGTTTATCGAGTTTTGCCTTCACCAACCTTTGAGGGTAAGGTATTGGCGGATCAAAATTTCTAGTTATTTTAGGAGATTTCGTCCCCTTATTATCCTCATCATTAGTCTCAACCACGGGTGGGTTTTGACTAATACTTTCTTCAATGGGACTACTTTCTTTAGGTAGACAATCAATAAGTTCTCTCCCACTTCTAGTAACTACCGCTTTAGCATGCTCATTTAATATTTTATTATGGGCGGCTAAGTTATCAAATTTTTCATTAAATAACCTAAAACATTCCCTAAATTCAGCATTAGTCTTTTCTTGCTCATTTTTATTTTCAACTATAAAATCCATTAAAAGATCTAATTTTGATTTAGGGGGAGAAAAAATATTTGAAGTTTTATTGAAATTTCCAAATGTGAATCCTTGATGTTGTGTAAATGGTTGCGGGTTAAGAACATTGTTATTCTTATAGAAAAAATTGGGGTGATTCCTCCATTCGGGATTGTATGCATTAGAATACATCCCCCCTTTTTGTCCAAAAGAATTAACAAAGTTCACTTGATCGTTAGAAGTAACGTCAAGTAACTCGCAGTTATCCGTACTATGTGAGTTAGACCCACATAGTTCACATAACACATTTACACTAGCAATGGGATTGACATTAAGATTTTCAAACTTTTTCAAAAGCATGTCAACTTTAGAAGAGAGAAGAGTAACTGCATCAACATTATATTTACCGGGCGTACCTTGTTGCTGCTCCCTCTCATTTGACCATTGGTAATGGTTCAATGCAATGTTCTCGATAAGGTCGTATGCCTCATCGACTCCCTTGTTCATCAATGCTCCTCCCGCAGCGGCATCAATGGTCTCTCTTGTCTTGAATATGAGACCGTTGTAGAAGGTGTGAACAATCAACCACTTTTCAAGCCCGTGGTGGGGGCACATTCTGAGAAGTTCCTTGAACCGCTCCCATGCATCATACAAAGTCTCACTATCTGTTTGACAGAAGTTAGTGATTTTTGTTCGTATCTGGGCAGTTTTGCTTGGTGGGAAAAATCAACCAAAGAATGCTTCTTGAATTTGGTCCCATGTTGTTAATGAATTCTGGGGGACCGAATTCAACCATTGTTTCACCTTATCCTTAAGAGAGAAAGGAAAAAGGCGCATCCGGATTGCTTCCACCGTAACATTTTGAATACGTGTGGTATCACAATATTCAAGAAATGTTTGGATGTGTAGATGGGGATCTTCGAAAGCGGTGCCGCTGTATTGGTTATTCATAACCATATGCAATAACTGCGGCTTTATCTCGAAGTGTGCCGCTCCGGCATTCGGCACAACAATAGGGGATCTAGTTCCCGGGGTACTTGGGTTAACAAAGTCCCTTAGGGTCCTAGCGGGTGTTTGTTGTTCTCCTTCCATATGTTTCTTTAAAGTTTCTCTAAATCTTCTTAATCTCTCTTTAAAGCTTCTTTCGTGTTCCGTATCAAAGTTGTCAACGTATGTCCGAGCCCGTTTCATAAACTATAAGAAAAACATTTGAAGAGAAATTAAACGCAACAATTTATCTGGAAAAGAGAAAGCAAAATAGTAAAAATAAAACATAAACTAAAAATTATGTAGTAAAGACAAAAAATAAAAGTAAATCGTTGTCCCCGGCAACGGCGCCAAAAACTTGTTCGGTCGAAACATAACGATTTATTTATATCCGCAAGCGCACGGGCTATTGTAATATAGCGGGTGCAAGTACGGGTCGATCCTACGAGACAGTGGTTTACTTTAGGGAATATTTTGTCTTTAGAAATTATAGAAAAGATTGGGGGGAGATAAAATTTTGTTTTTAGAAAAATAGAGAGAACATAAACAGAAAATTCTTTAATTAAATTCTTATAAAACGAAGCATTCTCGGGATTGGAAATCATACACATAATTTTGTTCATCAAATCGTCATTGTCTTAGAGATAAAAGATTTTCATAAAAAGCAAGGATGATACATTCGGCTTGCACTACTTCTCACGGTCAAGCAAGTAGTGTTGTATTCTTCACTAATTATGTCCTAACTGTTTGAGATTTCCGTTTACGTTGTTCCCGCCTCGTCACAAACAGGGCATTCCGGCTTATCTCTAGCTGACCATAATTAGTAAGAACCCTTTAAGAACGAGAGTCGATATATTTTCCATTAAAGGAACATCCCTAGGCCATTGAACTACTTTCGTGATCAATGAAACCTAGTTTCTTTATGTGGTTCCGTCAATCGAGATTCTCTGCTAGGTACTTCTCTCAATTGACTGAATCATACAAATTGGACATCTCCAAAATGTAAGGCATTTAGAGAATAATATAAAGAAATTTTTTTGATGAAGAAAGAAGACAAGACTTTTCTTTTTGAATGATGAACAAGTATGCTTTTGAGTTTCCAACCCCAAGAATAAGGGGGATTACTCACAAGCCATTTATAACATATAAGAAATAAAAGTAAGAGATTGAGTAAGAAAGACTTATGAATATAGAAGGCAAATCTTTGGAAATGGTGCTTCACTTTATTGCTTTTCTTCCAAGGTAATTTCAAGAACAAACAATGAACTTGATCTTCAAATCTCTTTGGAAATTGTTATCACAAGTGTTTGTATTTTCTATCTATGAAGTATCAGTGATTTCTCTCTAAAATTTCGTATCTAAGACGATTACAAGGGTCCTATTTATAATTGGGAGGAGACTCTTCAATTGGGTGCCATAAAAAGGTGCCTTTACATCTCGCATTCACGATTTGCACGACCGCGTCCAAGGAAGTTGCACGCCGTGCGACCCTTGGCGCCGCATTTGAATTTGAGTCTTGACACTTCGCACGGCCGCTCCACTCTAAGCCGCACGGCCGCTCCGAATAATGACACGGCCACTCCCTCTTCAAGACACGGCCGCTCTATATTTTAGGGCCACAAATGGCCTGAAAATGGCTAGGTGCACGGCCACTCCATGTTGGCTGCACGGCCGCTCCACCTGGAATTTAACTTTGTGTGCTTGATTTGGTTGGTGCTCTTCCATGTCTTTTGCCTTGAAGTGTCCAAGCATCCTTTTGATAAAAAGACCCTAAAACATGTCTTTAAATGCAAGAAATATACCAAAAGGCGTAAAATCTAGATAATATAAAAAAGGAACTAAAAAGTATATAAAATGAAATGAAAATGATGCTTTATGCATTTAAAAAGTATACAAAACTAAGGATAAATGACTATATAATAGTCACTTATCAGTTACGGGTCCAAACAGATCTATGTGAAGCAGTTGTAAGCATCTTGAAGTTGATGGAGCGGTCTTGCTGGTGAAAGACGACGCGGATCGCTTACTGCCGGCATGCACCGCATTTCTCGGGATGGTGGTCAGCCACTTTGGGTAAACCACGAACGAGGTTTTCCCTACCAATCTTTGCAAAGATACTTGAAGTTCAAGTGGCTCAACCACTTGTGCCATAGCCAACTATTTTCGCTCACATTTTTAGCTACAAAACGGAGATTAGTAATACTACATGCGTAATCTAAATCAATAATGTAAATATTACTCTTACGAATCCGTGTGAGTAGGGTGGCCTTAGGAAATGCTATCTTTGATAAAGCAGTTTGATGACGTGAAGTTGCAAAGCATTCCTCTGTCGCAAAATTGAGAAATTGAAAGGAGGTTGTGCTTGAGTCCTTCAACAAGAGAAACCTTCTCAATAGTTAGGTTTCCTCTCCTTATAACACCATATCCAATGGTCTTGCCTTTGTTGTTGTCACCAAAGGTTACAGACGGACCACTTGCTTCAATGACATCTTCTAGTAATGATCTATCTCCGAGTCATATGTCTTGAACAGCCACCGTCCAAGATACCATTCATTTTCCTTGGAGTGACCGGCCATGAAGCGAGAGGACACGAAATGTAAACATTAAGAACGAGGTCCCCTTTATTCCTTGGAGTCCTGAAGTTAGCAACCCTTTACGACCCACACCTCGTTTTTCTTGGATGAAGGAGGTTTACTCTTCCTGGCATTGGATGTGAACCGCAAAAGGCATTTTGCAGCCTTGTGACCTAAACCATCACACACAGAACATTTATAAAAGCTATAAGCATCATGAGGTTTTACTAACTCCTTACTCTTCTTAGGAGTTGCATGCGGTTTGGGAGGCGCGGTTGTAGATGTGACAAAGGAAACTGGCTTTAGTTTGACCATGTATTTTCTAGGAACGCTATTCCTGCTTTTGAAGGCAGGAGGAGCGGTCGAAGAAGAGGCACGGTCAGACCTGGAATTGCCAGTACCGCCTTTTCCACCAGAAGCGGTTGGAGCAGGGATACGACCAATTCCATAAGCCATTTCCTCTGAAGCTACACTCTCAGAATCCTTTGGCTTCATCTGAGAGTTCTTTCCATATTGCTTTCCCTTTGGGTAGACATAATTAATTTGTCGTCCTTTACCCTTTCCTTTAGCATGCTTCCCCTTAGGAATTTCTTTAGTTAGTTCCAAAATTTCCTCATCCTTTTCACTCGAGGATGCACACTTCTCCTCTTCCTCAGATACCTTCCTTAATTCCAGGAGGAATTTGGGAGTCTATGATTTGATCCTTGGTGGATTGAGAATTGAGCCACGAATCAATAATCTTTTGGAGATCGTTGATTTGGGTTACCAAGTCATCATTCCGGAGTTGAAGTGCAGCAACCTTAGTTTCAAGGATGCGGTTCTGATCAGCAAGAGGAGTCATACTTCTGATTTGGTCCTTAAGATTTGAAATTTCAGACCTCATCACAGTTTTCTCCGTCTTGTACAGATTAAGTTCATCATGAGCTAAGCTTAAGGCTTTCTTAAGATTAGAGAATTGATGGATCACCATTTCAGCTTCCTTGAACATCCTTTCATGTTCCATGGGAGAAACCTCTTCCACCACCTTTTTCAAAATTTTCTTTGGAATTGCTTTTGAAGGTGGAGCATTTTTAGATGAGAAAATGGGACGTGAATACGAGCAATTTCCTATCTTAACGCTAGGAGTAAGTTTGATATCATCATCCAATTTATAATTTGGAAGTTTTGTAGAAACCTCTTTTTCTTCCATATCTTGCAACTCGAATGACTCAGAATCTGACTCATCGGAAGCTAAGCAGAGATTAACCTCTTCGGTTTCATCATCACTTCCATCATCGAACTGTTTCAATCCATGTTGCTAATTCCTTTGAATTCTCTTCCTCCTCAAAGAACCATTCCCTTGCGACGAGAAAATTTCGCAGAGCGGTTTTCTTTTCATATATTCATACTTAGGTTGTGGAAACTCAGATGCAAAATGGCCAGGTTTCCTACAGTTGTAGCAAACTAGGTCACTCTTTTTCTTTGTATCTGCAGCCCTAGAAAATGTTGCAGGAGGTTTGCCTTTTGAAAATGATTTTGTGAAAGGTTTTGAAGATTTTCTAAATTTTTGGAATCTTTTCACAAACATGGCGAAATTATCATCATCCATCTCGATGAGTGATGAGGTTGATATGGAAGGATCTGCGGTTTGATTGGATGTAGATGGTTTCTCCTCTTGTTCCACTACGGACATAGAAAGTGATTTGGTTTTTCCTTCAATTTCTTCAATATGATTTAATTTTAATTCATAGACTCTAAGATTGGCGTACAAGTTACTTAACGACCAAGTACCCAAAACTTTGGAGTCTTCTAGAGAGGTAGCCTTATTAACCCATCTAGAACCTAAAGCGTATAGGAAAGTCATATTGATTTCCTTATCGGTTAAAGTTTTGCCAAGAGATCTACAAGCATTAACTACCTCAACATAGCGATCGTAGGTTTGACGCAAGGTTTCGTTGGATTTCTCCGTTGAAGTTGTTGTAGGATCTTTCAACAGGTGTATAATTTGTTTTCCTTGCACTCTTCATCACCTTCGAGGTAGCTCTCTATGGCATCCCACATCTCGCTGCGGTTTTGAGAACATCACTTTACGAAGAGTTGAAACGGGGAGGGTTCTGAAATGATGTGCCTTGCCTTGCCGTCCAAGGCAACTAATCTCTTCTCTTCATCCGACCACTCTTCTTTTGGCTTTTTAACCTCTCGGAGTTTCGGCATTGGTGGTTGCATCGGTGTTAGCCTTCATTGGAATCCATGGCCCATTGACTACGCATTCCACCAAAGATCTCATCTATAGTTTCCAAATGAATAAGCATTCGGCACTTCCAGATGTCAAAGTGGTCTTTGTCCAAAATTGGAATGTGTGAATAGTTACCATTGTCATTGTCTTTGAGGTTGCCATAACGAATCGGCACACAAGCTGTTAAGCTTGAAAAACAGAGGTTTTTAAAAGTGTTTGCTCTGATACCACTTGTTGGTCCCAAAGGTGGCAACAAGGGTGAAAATACAGCTAGAGGGGGGTGAATAGGCACATTACAAAATTTTCGCCCTCTTTTAAAAACTAAACCTCTTGCTTACAAAATCCTCTTGCGGTTGATAATAGGCGCAAGTGATGATGTAAAATGCGGAGCGGAATATTTAAGTTGCAAAGCGGTTTGATAGAGGCGGTTTGTAAAGCGGTTTTGGTAGTGCGATTGATAACTGCAGTTTTACAAACACGTGTATTTTTGACAATGTTAACTCCAAACACAATTTCACAATAAAGGATAGCTATATGAAGATCAAACAGAGACAGAGATAAATAATTAGCAATCACAGGAAATATAAATGCAGAAATATAAGAACACGTGATTTGGAGTGGTTCAATCGATAAACGATCTACGTCCACTACCAAGATGGTTAGTCTTGGATTTTCAAGAGTGATTTTACTATGAGTATGAGAGATTACAAGTTACAAAGATCAATACTCAAATCTAAAATCTATTCTATGAAGATCAAATCCTAAGACTATAACCAGTGTATCTCAAGTGATTAATCTATGTGATTAAACAAGTGAGGTGTGTGTGTGTTCAAGATCAAGGCTCTTTAAATCTGAGAGATGTAGAGCTCAATGATTCTTGAATGTGTTAAGGCTTGATTTCTGGGCTGGGGAATATTTCTTTAAGGTTGAAGATGATGATTCAAAGGACTTATGAATTTCTTGGCAGAGCTTCAGCTTCTATGAACACAGCACTTCTCAATTTTTCAAGCAATCTTCAAATGGTGAAGATTAGGGGTATTTATACCCAAGCATCAAGAAACTAGCCGTTGGATACAGCTGTTCAAGGACAGTACTTGATGCTTTCCCATTGGTCCACAATATCCACTTTTGTCCTTTGGGTACACTGCCGCAGATAAAGCCGATCGTGCCCAAACTGCAAGCAATGAGGTTAGGACACCTGTCACCTTTTCAAGATCCTTGCAGTTCTTCTCTGACATTGAATCACGTGAAAAGATTTAGTGGTTGACTTTTGATATTGTTGATGTGGATTCCAATGGTTAAAAAGTGGTTCACTTCAAGTCTTCAATCATTGGATGCGGTTGGTGAGGAGCGGTTGATGAAGTGCGGTTTGCTACACCAGGAGGTTGCATAGAGCGGTTGCAGATGACCTGCAAAGGTGCGGTTCATAAGCGGTTACACTGCAGTTGGTTCAGGGAGCAGAATCAAGGGAAATATACATGCGGTTGCATGTGCGGTTCTGAGAGGCGGTTTTGATTCTGCTTGGAACTGCAACCTCACATCCAATGAGTCTTGTGCCAGACTTCAAGCCTAAATTTAACCTATTCTATAAAATGGACTTAGCTAAAAAATTGAAGTCTAAGCTTCATTACATAGGGTCCTAAAGTCCTTAAAATAGACTGGAGGTTATGGTATCAATCAAATCTAATACAAAATAGGAGGGTTAAAACATGCATACCCAACACTTCCAATCTTAGATAGATACTTGAAGTTCAAATGACTAAGTCTTTTGTGCCACATCCAACTATTTTCACTCACACTTTTTGCTACAAAACAAAGATTAGTAATGTTGCAAGAAGAATTAAAATCGATAATATAAACATTACTCTTACGAATTCCTTTGAGCAAAGTGACTCCGGTTGTGCCATCTTTGATAAAGCAATTTGTTGAAGTAAAGTTGCAGTGCAATCCTTTGTCACAAAATTGAGATATGGAGAGAAGAATATGCTTGAGTCCTTTGACTAGAGATACTTCTTTTATAGTGATATTTCCTTTTTGAATGACTCCATATCCAATTGTCTTTCCTTTGTTGTTATCCCCAAACGTTACTGATGGACCACTTTCTTCAATGACATCTTCCAGCAAGGTGATATCTCCGGTCATATGTCTTGAACAGCCACTGTCGAGATACCATTCATTTGAATTTTCCTTGGAAGATCCAGCCATGAAGCAGAGGACCTGAAAAATGGACATTTAAGCATGAGGTCCCCTTTATTCTTTTGGGTCCTGGGGTTAGCACCTTTTAACAACCCACACCTATTTAACCGAAGGCGGATTATGTCTTCAAGCATTAGGTGTGAATCTTAAAAGGCATTCAACAGGCGAGTGACCATAACCATCACACACAGAACAATGGTGAAAGCTACAAGTATCATGTGTTTTTACTAACTCCTTACTTTTCTTTGGAGTTGCATGCAGTATGGGAGCAGCGGTTTTAGCTTTGACAAAGGGATCTGACTTTGGTTTGACCATGTATTTTCTAGGAAAGTTCTTCTTGCTTATGAAGGCAGGATGAGCGGTCGAAAAAGAAGGGCGGTCAGCCTTGCAGTTGCTAGCACCACCCATTCCACCAGAAGCGGTTGGAGTAGGGATGCGGCCAACTCCATAAGCCATGTTCTCTGAATCATCACTCTCAGAATCCTTTTCTTTTATCTGAGAGTCCTTCCCATACTTTGGGTAGACATAATTGAAATTATGTTGTCCTTTACCATTAGGATTTGCATGCTTTCTCTTAGGAATTTCTTTAGTTAGTTTTAAAATTTCCTCATCCTTTTCACTTCCGGATGCACACTTCTCTTCTACACCAGATCCAAGTCCCAAACCTTCTTTAATTCCATAGGGTACTTGGGTATCTATGATGTGATACATGGTGGATCTTGACTTGAGCCACCCATCAATAATCTTTTGGAGATCATTGATTTGAGTGACCAGGTCATCATTTCGGAGTTGAAGTACAGCAACCTTAGTTTCAAGGATGTGGTTTTGATCAGCAAGAGGAGTCATACTTTTGATTTGGCCCTTAAGATTTGAAATTTCGGACCTCATCACAGTTTTCTCCATTTTGAGCTGAGAAATTTCATCGGTTGATAGTGATAGAGCTTTCTTAACATTTTCAAACCTTTGGATCATCACTTCAGCCTTTTTAAACATCTCTTCTTGATCCGTGGGGGAAATCTCATTGACCCTTTTTGAAACTTTTGGAATTGACTTAACTTTTGAAGATGTTTCATTTTTGGGTGGAAAGATGGGACAAGAAAATGAAAAATTTTCAATTTTGGTGCTTGGAGTGAGGTCAAAGTTGCCATAGTCCACACTGTCAGCCACAAACTTGGTTTTCTTTGAAATCACCTCATTCCTCTTTTTGGGCGACTCATCGTGAACTTCATCTTCTGAATCACTAGAAGCATCCTCAGCAACAAGGCAAAGATTTACCTCTTCAGTACTCTCATCGCTATCTTCATCAGAATCAGTCTCGATCCAAGTTGCAAGTTCTTTAGAATTCTCTTCTTCTTCAGCAACCATTCCCTTTCGTCGAGAAAATTTCGAAGGGGAAGTTTTCTTTTTCAAATACTCATATTTGGGTTGAGGACACTCTGAAGCAAAATGACCGGGCTTTCTACAATTGTAGCAAACAAGGTCACTCTTTTTCTTTGAGTTACTCACCTTTGAAGATGTTGCTGGATATTTACCTTTTGAAAACGGTTTTGAATTTTTACGAAATTTTTGAAAACATTTTACAAACATGGCAAAATCCTCATCATCCATATCGATGAGAGAAGAAGTTGAAATACTAGGATCTGAGGTAGGCTTTGAGGGTTTCTCCACATGATCAACAACAGACATAGAAAGTGATTTTCCCTTTCCCTCGACTTCTTCAATATGTTATAATTTTAACTCAAAAACTTTAAGGTTTGCATATAGATTACTGAGAGTCCATGTATTTAACTATTTTGAATCTTCGAGGGAAGTTGCTTTGTGCATCCATTTGGATCCCAGAGTAGAAAAGAATGTCATGTTAATTTCTTTATCAGTTAAAACTTTACCTAGAGATAAGCAAGCATTTACTACCTCAACATAGCGATCGTAGGTTTGACGTAGAGATTCATTCGGTAGTACATTGAAGCCTTGTATCTCCTTTCAACTTCAAACTTCTTGCTTTCCTTGCATTGATCATCACCTTCGAGATAGTTTTCAATAGAATCCCACATTTGTTTTGCGGTCTTGCATTTGAGTACCTTCTGATAGGTAGAAGTGGGTAAGGTTCCGGAAATGATGTGTCTGGATTTGCTATCCAATGCAGCATACTTTCTTTCTTTGTCAGGTTCATTCCGTCTTCGCTTTATGACTTCGTGAATTTCGGTATAGGTAGTTGCATCAGGATTTGCTTTCATTGGTACAAAAGGTCCATCGTTTACGCTTGATCGACCAGCCTTTCATCTATTGACTCTAAATGAATTAACATTCGAGCTTTCCAGATATCAAAGTGATCTTCATCCAACATAGGAATGTGTGAATAGTTAATCGTTGCCATAGCTCTTGAAGTTGCCATGACGAATCGGCACCCAAACTGTTAAGCTTAAAAAACAAAGAATAGTTTTATAAAGGTGTTTAGCTCTGATACCACTTGTTGGTCCCAAAGGTGCAACAAGAGTATGAAAACAGCTAGAGGGGGGGGTGAATAGCTGTATAAAAATTTTCTACTCTTTTCAAAAATTCAACCTTGGCTTACTTGGGCTAAAAGTGTGGTCAAGTTAAAACCAACTTTCAAGCTTAGTAAATGCACAGCGGAAGTTTTCTAAGTACAAAACTTAGTATTGAAAAATAGTGTGGTCGACCGCAAAAGTGAAAGTGTGGTCGACCGCGCGATTGAAAATGGCTTAGGCAGATTTGTACTATAAACACAATTCAATATGTGGTTGGATAACAATGAAGATCAAACACAAGGAATAATATGAAAACTTAAGAACTTGAAATATGAAGTGCAGAAAGTAAATGACAAGATATTTGGAGAGGTTCAATCGTTAAAGATCTACGTCCTCTACCAAGATGGTTAGTCTTGGATTTTCTAAGGGAGATAGTATATTTGATTTGAGTAGCTGTTACAAAGGAGTACAAATTGAGAATCAATCAATCTCAAATCTAACTATCTTTTTCTATGAAGCTAATCCTAGACAATAACCAGTGTATGTGTGTGTGTAAGATTCAAGAGCTCTTTATAATGATAAAGAGAGAGCTTGATGAATCTGTGTGGTTACAAGGCTTGAGAGATTTTACGGATAAGATGTTCTTGAAGGTTTGAAGTGTTTGAAGATTCAAAGAAATCTGGGGATGATGAGCTTCAACACTTTGAGGATTATACCAACGTCTCTTTTAACTCAAGCTTTTTGGATATGTATATTCGTGTCTTGCAAGCTTGATCAGGAGGTCTATTTATAGCCTTTGAATAAAAATAGCCGTTGGAGTTTCGTGTTGAGCAAGCTTCAAGGACAATGTCTTGTTGATGTTTAATTGGAGCACGTGTCCTTTTTGTCTTCATGTTGCAGAGTTAGTGGCAAGGTGGTATCTTTGGTATGTCCTTTGTACGAAATATCCCAAATTGGCCACTTATTTGAATTGCAACGGTATAATTCGAGTATATTACAAGGTGATCGAATTATCTTCTCAATCTTCAAGTTTGGCTAAGGAATGGAGTGTGGTCGGGAAGGCCATGCGGTTAGGATAGACAAGCGGTGCGGCATGGTCTTTCCATTATGCGGTCAATCATGTCAAAACCTCGTGAGATTTTTCTCAAGCTATAATGCGGTCCGGATGCCGATGCGGTCCGTTGTTGAAGCGGTCCAAATGTTTCTTTGTTTAGAAGCGATATGCGGTCGGCCATGGGTGTGGTTGACCGCATCTTGCATAAGCTAGGTTCCATTTTTTAGAGCCAAAACACTTAGAGATTTTTAACCTAAATAATCCTACTCAAGCCTAAGTAACTATACTACAAAAGGACTTATCTAAAAATTTGAAGTGTATAACTTCATACATAATATCCTATAGTCCATATGAAACAAAATAGGTGATGGTATCAATCAAATCAAGTAAATAGGAGGGGCTTATAGTGAGCATACCCAACACACTCTTAACCGGTTCATCTCCAAGTCTTCGATAAATGCGGGTTGTTCTACGAGGTGCTCCGAAAGAACAAGTTGTTCAGTGGACCAAGTAAAAATGAGAGGCCTTCATTCAACTTAAAGACTACCTCACAACCCCTATTTGTTATTGTCCAAACCAGAGTAAGGGGAACCATTACTCCTCTACCTCGCGATATACGAAACTTCGCGGCGCAGCCTTGGCCGTAAGAACAAGGTAGTACACAAGACCCCGTTTATTACATAAGTAAGTCTCTACTTGATGCTTAGAAACCAGGTATTCTCATCTTGAAAAATTAATACTTTCGCTTTAATCATTGCTTCTATAAAATTACGCCATTACTTTGAGACCCATGTTATTATTGTCAAGACTAACTATCCTATCGTAAGCGTGATGAGAAAACACTGAGATGTTAGGTAGGATGGCTAAATGATCGGTACAACTTAGTACTTATGACTTACAAGATTTAAGCAAGGACTGCCATCAAGTCACAAGCTTTGGCAGATTTTGTGGCAGATTTCAGTCCCAATTTGCAACCTGAAGTTGAACTCGAAGTCCAACAACTTGAAGGTCTTAACTCTCCTAGATATTGGACACTGTACACAGATGGGGCTTCAAACACTAGGGGCACAGGTTTAGGAATCGTCCTAAAATCCCCTCAAGGAGACCTCATTCCTCAAGCTGTGGCTTGTGAGTTCAAGACAACAAACAATGAGGCTGAGTATGAGTCTCTCATTATGGGATTAACTACTGCTTGAAATTTAAATGTTAACCATATTAACGTATTTACTGATTCCTTGTTACTAGTTAACCACTTCAATGGATCTTATACAGCTAAGCAGGTTAAAATGACAAGTTATCTCCAATATGTTAAGTTGTTAGCTGGGCAATTTGAGGACTTCATCTTTGAACATATCCCAAGAGAAGAAAATACTGAAGCAGATGCCCTGGCCAACTTGGGTTCAAGTTGCAGAGGCATGTTGAACAATAAAATCCCAATCATCCACATCATGCATCCCGCCATTGACCAGCTTGAAGCTTGCCAATTCAATGAACAGCCCGGTGCTGTGATCATGCCTATCAACAACTCCACATCCTGGACGCTACCCATAATTCAGTACTTGCAAGATGGCACAATCCCAGTTGGTGTTAAAAGTCCACGATCCTTTAGGATAAAGGTATCTCGATTCATTTTGATAAATAATGTCTTGTTCAGAAAATCCTTTACATGTATATACTTGAGATGCCTAGAGCCAGAACAAGCTGAAGAAGTTCTAAAGGGAATTGCATGATGGTGAGTGTGGCAACCATGTCTTGGGAGCAAATTGCTATCTACAAAAGCATTAAGGACAGAATACTATTGGCCAACCATGCGGCAAGATGCGCCAAGTACGTCCGGTAAGTGTGACGCATGTCGAGACACAACGACATCCCGCATCAACCTCGCTAAACAACTACATCCCATCTTGTCACCTTGGCCCTTCATGCAATGGGGGATGTATATAGTGGGCAAATTGCCCAGGGCCCCCGAGGGCAAAGTGTTCATGTTAGCCATGACAGATTACTTTTATAAATGGATCGAAGCCGAAGCATACGTGCAAATCAGGAATAGAGAAGTAATATCATTTATAAAGAGAAACATCATCAGTAGGTTTGGAGTCCCATGCAAATCATATGTGATAATGGCTCCCGGTTTACTTAGTAAGAAAAGATGCTGAAGACTTCTCGTATAAGATGGGGGATCAAAGCTTCATAATGTCTACACAAGTGATGCATCCTCAAGTGAATGGGACAAGCCGAATCCAAAGAACAAATTAATAGTTATGACAACCCGAAGAAAAAGACTTCGCGTGAGAAAAGAAAGGAAGATGAAATTTGGCCGAAGAACTTACCTCGGTACTTTGGGCAATGACTGCAACTTCACCCCAAAAGCGAGCAACCAGGCAAAATGCCATATTCCTTGGTGTTTGGTACCGAAGTTGTTCTCCCCGTTGAATTCCTCGGTCCCTTACTACGGCTCGATATGGTTTAGCAACCCTAGAAGATAACCAACTTATCCTCGCAGAATGATTTAGGACACTATTGGATGAACTCAAAGATATGGCCAGGAATCGTGGATGGCCGCTCTCTACCAGACTGAGAGGATAGCCCAAATCATACAACAAAATGTTCGCATTCGAAGGTTTCTTAAGTTGCAGGGGACATGGTCCTAAGAAACGAGTTTTTCGTAACACAAAGAAACCAAATGCGGAGGCAAATTTGCGAGCCCAATTAGGGTGGGAACGACCTTACTCTAATTGATGCGGAGGCTGGAAAAGCGAGCCTACCGCCTCGTCAACCCTTAGGGATGGCGTGAGAATTCCGAGGACTTGGAATCATGTCAGGGCCCACCTCAAGTTGTACTTCATGTAAGTTATGAACTTATCAATTTCCCTTCCAGAGATTAGGTATGATTCATTTTTTCTTTTATGTTGTTCACTTTAAATATAATTTATACCTTTCTCAAGTTGTCAAGGTTATTTACACCTTCGCCCGAGCGCACATTTTTCATGTTCTTAGCTAAGGTGTGGGTGGGCCAATGTGTCAAGTACATATTGATTATCTT